>CM034546.1:70226960-71426960 GCA_020055645.1 Tomocerus qinae
TGCGTAAGGATTTAAAAGATAAAGTCTGCTATCGTTTTTCTAATGGATGATTTTTAGCTTGCCCCAAATTTCTATGCACAATGATTTTTATTACAATAGGTAGGTAATGTCATGTTCATATAACATTAGACTATCAAAAAGTGTTACGTGTAGGCATAGCAAGGAAAGGTTGAATATTATTTTTTAAGCCATTAATTTCTTACTAAAGATGTTAATCGTAAAATGCATTGTTTTTATTATTATACACGTGCATATAAGCAGGAAATTATGTTTGAAATTGTTGTTATACTGAATTATGATGCATTAAAGAGTTAAGACATAAGACAGTGTAGTTTTATATATACAGTTATAGTAAAATCTTCATTTTAATGAGTAGCCAACTTAATTTTCCTGTAAAATTGGTATTTTATAAGTTTAGAAGCTATCAAATAGTATTAAACAAAACTTCCAACTATTTCCAGATGTAGATTTATCTTTAGTGTTATATCTCCAATAGTAGTTTCAGATCTAGCATTTTAATGTTCCCAGAAGTTATAATTTATTTTGTATCTAGTACCTAGTATAATATTATTATGTTGCTTACTAAGCAGAACCGGTCTTACTGATACATGTTAAAACCATTCGTGCAATTCTCAGTTCCACACAAGTTCCAGACAGACAATTCGTACATCATTTGTACCAAGCAGAGATTTTCAATGTTTCAAATAGTTTTTAAAGCGGTAACATGGCACTACTCATAATCACAGCTGTAGCAACTTTAATACTTCTTCCAGCGATATTTACTAAATTATCGATATGGCCATTTGGACCGTCCATAAATCCGTAAGTTTTTATTCTACAGGTTGCATTATTTATATTGAAAGTTAATTTGATTGATTTCTGAGGTTTTTTGTACTATAGATTACCACATTTGAGTTACACGTCTTACCTTCAAAATCCTGTTTGTCTCCCAAGTGAAAATATTCGTTATCCTAAAACCCAAGAAGATGTTGTTGCTATTGTTAATGAAGCTATATCTAGAAAAACTACTGTTAAAGCTTTTGGACATCGACATTCTATGACTGATATTATCTGCACTGATGGAATTCCAGTGGATATGAGAGGAATTCAGGGAATCTTTTACAATGCACAAGATGAGACGGCGACTGTTGGGGCTGGAGTTTATCTTTATGACTTTGCAACTTACTTGAGAGAGCGAGGAAGAGCGTTAAGAACTGTTCCAGGATTTGGAAATATTACTATTGGCGGAGCTGTGGGAACTGGAGCACATGGATCATCTATTAGATACAATTCTTCTATTTCGGAACAAGTGGTTGGACTCACAATTGTCGATGGACGGGGACAATTGAGAAAAATTGACAAAGAAGAAGACCTAAAAGCATTCCGTATCCATTTAGGTCTTCTAGGAATAGTTCTAGATTTAACTCTGGCCACAGTGCCATTATATAAAGTGCTAGCTCATAACTACGTTGTCAGTGAAGATATTTTAACAGATGGAAGAATCATTGACATTGCAAAAAATACTGATCAAGCCTCAGTTTATTGGTTTCCATCACTCAAACAAGTAAGAAACTAAAATAATCTAAATTTTCGTGTGTAGAAGTTAAGATTTCAATTATTACAGTCTACTCCCAAAAGTATTCAGAAAACCGACAAAATTGAGAATATCCATAAACATTTATGCAAGGGTTTTCTGAAGTATGTTTCTATAAATGGATATTGGATACAGAAAAGTTAGTATTCGGAATATATATTTTTTGCTTCAGAAAATCCAATAATGGACCAAGATTTAATTGTAATCGACGAAACAAAACTATAAGCATACCGTAATACAATTCCACGGTGCAAGTAGGGTATTTTTTTCTGAGGATTATTTTCAATGGCTTCTTCCCGTGTATGCTTTTTATATCCTAGAATGTTTATTAATTTATGAAAACGTTTTGAACGCAGGTTGTAATTGCAAACTGGACGATAGTGGATGTGAGTACTCAAGGAGATGCATGGAGCAACGACCATGTACCACCAACTTCAGAAACATTTAACATTCTTGGGGTTTCTGGAGCGGAAGTGTTGCAAGAAATGAAATCCTTGTCGGGATTAAATTTAATGGAATTATACTGTCAACAAGTTTTAATTAGAACAGTTCCGGATTTCGTTCCAATTTACACTGAAGACGGAGTTCATGTCAAAAATCCTGCTATAGGATATTACGATTTAATGTTTGCTCCGATTTGTAAAGATAGTGGATATTATCAATGTTTTTGGTTCCACGGACCAAACCACAACATTACATTGATAGACAATGAATTTTCACTCCCTCTTGATCTACTTCCAAGATTCATTATCACAATTAAAGACATTCTTTACAAAAGCCCTGCAGCTTTTCCATTATTTGGGATGCTGATGAGATTTTCAAAATCTTCAAAGACGTATATGTCATCCAGCTATGGTCGTGACTCCTGCCACTTTGAATTCTACACGATGAAAAGGAAAAATGCATACGAAAATCCCAGCGTGAGCTTGGCTGCTTATCAAACCATAACACAATCTCTGGTACAAAAAATATTATTTGAGAAGTTAGCAAAATGGAATATCGTGATATATCTATGTTATAACTTAATGAAAGACAAGCGAAAACTTTTACAGCGAGGAAAGAGATAGAGATGATGTACCGTAATTAAACAAGATAAATCGACCAATTTGTTGAAACTATAAGAGCGTTTAGTATTCTTATGGAGATAACAATAAATTTAGTAAAATATAAGTTTTCAACTAAGTATTGCTAATCGAAACGTTTACGAAATATTTTTTTTTAATCAAAGAGCAATTGGACGAAATTAACTTTCAAGATTTTCAATCGTCCGGAATAACTTTCTCCCCAATTCCTAAAAACATCGACATTAATGAATAAGCTTGTCTATATTAATTGTTTAATTAAAAACATTGAGTGGTTGGAAAACTGAAACTTCTCTAATTACAACGTTTATAAGTTTCAGATTCAACGTTTTTCCAAGATCAGAGCATCTTCCATAATAGCTTTATGCAGCACAGATTTTTCATCTTATCCTAATTTTTAAATTGAATATTTTTTTGAATAATTTCAGACTAGGGATTATAATGGACGATCTCATTGGGGGAAATCCGGACTGCATTATCACAGTAGCGAAATGATTTCCATGAAGTTAGATCCTCAAGCCCGTTCTTCTTTTACAGCTAAAATGAAAGAGTATGACCCGGAAGGCATTTTCATGAACAGTTTTGGCCATCGATTGAATGGAGACGGATTCAAAATTGATACAGACCCTGCCACAACTCATTGTGCCCTTTTAGAGAACTGTGTCTGCTCTAAAAATGACGATTGTGCCAATGGCCAGATCTGCACGCACGTTGATGGATACCCGAACTACAGAGTATGTGATAACGTTAACTATTCCAATGCTCCAATCCGAAATTTACGTCCACATAATATTCCCAACTCCAACTTCAATAGTCTAGAGCAACTGCTATGCTCATCTGAATTGGGTTCCACAATTACCTTTAATAGTACAATCAATTGCAACAATCCTAGAATCAGTAGGAAATAAACAATAATAAAATTTGTTTTTATAGTTTTTGTACCGTAATTTGTAATAATGTTTAAGGAAACTGCTTTGACTTTTATGTTACATAATTAGTCAACCTATATTAAGAGCATTTAAAGTTGAACTGATGTATAAAAATTAACTTCAGGACCTCTTAAGCTTTAATGTGATTTTGAACCTTATAATGTATTGGATATTGGATAACATACTGTTTGTTAATAACATATTGTGTTGAATACAGTCAATTTGTTATATGGCAATAAAAAACAATTTATCAAACATTAATGGAAAAATGCTTCCCCAGCTAAATGTATTATTAGCTTGAACGAATAAAATTAGCACAATATTACTTCTGGACTTTACCAATATATTAATAATTGACATTTTAATTCAATAAAGGCTGATATATTATTTTGTATATTATTTTATATTATTTTTGATATAGAAATATTATTTTTAGTACTATGTACCATTACATGAGTTTATCTAGGCTTTCTCCTTGCGTTGGATCCATATTGTACAATGTTTGTGCCATTATATTCATTACATTAGATATCAATTACATTAGACCTAAAATGACAAGACCTTATATTTCAACACGATACACTGATAATGATAACCATGCTCATTAGTTTGTGTTAAATTACCTACAATGGCATTAAGTATTTTAGGTTTACTAATCCCTTTTAATCCTTCAGTGGGAAGAAAGGACCTTTCACTAATTAGGAACGCTGGATGGAGAAAGGTGGGGGGCGTTTCTGGAAGTGAAAGGCTACGTGTTGCTACACGTCCGAAAAGAAGGGGGCGTTTTCTCGGTTAATAATAACAACGAAGTAGTACAATTTATGTATGTTGAAATGGACCCTTCGGATACATATAAAAGGCCTCCGAGTCCGTTCGGTCTTCATAGCAGTTTTTGCTCTTCCACAAACTACAACTCTTCTCCTAAAAGACTCTTGACCTTCGTTTTACCTTTTCCTTCAACTTCGTGTCCTTGTTCCAGATTTGTTTTGAATATTTCAGTAAGTTAATTTCAATTTTTTCAAGTTTCAATGAAAATTTGTTTTGTTTTTCAGGTTTCATTGAATTAGTTTACATTTGTTTATGAATATTTTTTGCATATTTTCAGATGGAGACAACTGTTGAGCGGCCGTCCAGTCTGGAAGCTGGGATGAACTTCTTTCTGCCATCGGATCTGTTTGATGACGGACTGGATGCTGCTGGATACTCTTCACTTGCTTTGGCCACACCAGAGGAGGAGGAGTATGGAGCGACGAGGCTTGCGGATCTTGTGAGGGCATTCGCGTTGACTGAAGAGGAAGTGTGTGGGAGTCTGGAGCTGAAGATGGGGGATTTGGAGCATTTGAAAGACGAGGCTTGCGAATTCTGGATGGATGGAAGGAGCTTGGAGAAGATGGAGCTGAAGACCTTGGAGTGCTACGTGAGGAGCCCTTCCAGTGCCCGGTATCCTGTCCAGCTGGAACTCAAGTCCTCTCGGGTTTCGTGTGTCTATCGACCTCTGGAGTGCGGACCCCATACGGCTTTCCTCGTCATTCGGGACCGCATCCAGTCTTCGCTCTCCTTCCACGTCTCCAGAAACTACTCGCTCCAACTTTATCCTGTCGTCTCTCTCCATATCCAGCTCGACCAATCCACCGGACAACACCTCACACGCAAACCCTGGGGAATCGCCACCAGCAACAACACTGAACAGGTACTTAAATACAAGCCCTTCCTTTTTTCATAACTTGTGGCTATAAAATATAATTGAAACAATTAATTTTTATTATAGACAATTTTTCCGTGTTTTTACAAGCATTTTTAAAAGATATAATAATAATATTTGGTATTTTTCTGTTTGTTGATTTTAGCTGGGGATCTGTGATCGGGAGAAGCACGAGGTTCTTATTTTCCGTCCTGATGGAGAATTGGACTTTCGGTTCGGATCGTACGGAGCTGGTGATGGGGAGTTCAAACGTCCGATTGCCATGGCGTTTGACTGTGCTGGAGATCGTCTTGTTGTAGTGGACAAGGACAACCATCGGATTCAGATCTTCACTTCCACCGGACAATTCATTTCTTCCTTCATCCTTCGGGAGTCGTGGACGTCGTCCGGGCCAATTCAAATATCCGTGGGATGTCGCCGTTTCTAAAGATGGACAACTGATCGTCGTCGCCGACTCCAGAAACGCCCGCATCCAGTTCTTCGACTCTACCGGCCGATACATCAGTCAACACCGCGGACAGTTGCAGTACCCGAGAGGAGTCGCCTTCGACAATACAGGTAACTTAATTATTCTTTTGACTTGCTATTCTTTTCTTAAATAATTGAGTCTAATGGGTGGGAACTGTTTTTTGTTGATTGTAGGGGGCACTGTGTTCGTGACGGACTTCAATCTGCATTGCATGTTGAAGGTGGAGGTGAGGAGCGGGAGGAGCCAAGTTCTGGTGGACAACTCTCTTCTTCGGCGCCCATCTGGACTCGACGTGGATATCTGTGGCAACGTCATCGTCTGCGATTCCAGGAACCACTCGCTCAAAGTCTTCAACCCGTCCTCCGGAAAACTTGTCCAGACCATCCACTCCGTTGGCAACAAAGACCTGGACCTCCCTTTGGATATTTCCGTCATGCGTGCTGGATATCTCGCCGTTCTCGACCTCAACGGACGAGTCAGGATCTTCTAGCCAATCAACACTCTTTTGTCCTCTTCAGTTTACTTCAATCTAATTTATTTTGAAACATTTCATAACTTAATTGTTTGTAAATATCATTTTTTAATTTTGACAAATATAATTTTTGTTTATTGTCTGTACATTATGGTTCTTTTGATGTAATAACTTTTTATAATAAATGACTATTATTGAGAAGCTACTTACTTTTATTTATTCATTCATCATTTTTACTCTCAGAGCCATTTAGGTAGGAACTTTCAGGTTTCAGCAGATTTTTTGGCATTAGCTTTTAGTTCATTTTCCTAAATAATAGATAGATAAACCGGTTATTACGATAAAATTAACATTATTTCATATTTATGTTCATCCCGGCCAATCTGTTTAGGAATTAGACCTGTTTTATGCTTCTCACTTTCACTTCACTTTCACGTTTTGTGACGTCACTACAGTTAATTTGTAATTAGCAAAAAATATGTTTCCAATATGGTTTCCAACGTAATGACGTCATTTTGACATCACTAAACGTTCAAGTGAAGTAAAAGTGAGAAGTATAAAACAGGCATTAAACGTGAAATCAAGTCAAATTAACTTGGTCCGTTCTGCTGCAAATAATTTGATATTGGTCAAGGCTTGAGTCCAGAGATATTTCAAAAAAAGATTTGATAGTTTAATGTGATATCATGTGAGCCCATTAAAACATGAAAAATAATGTTTGTTTTAACATTATAATAAGGGTGCACCTGCTTGAAATGAAAACGTTAAAACGGAAGTTATCTTAGCGTTCGCACCAGAATAGAAATGAACCTTCCAGTTGCCCGATTAGTAACTCATTAAAAGTAACGCATGCGAAGAGCCGGATGTGAAAACACTTAGAAAGATTCAATACTATTATGGGCCACATTTGTTCGAAAAACCAAAAACAAAAATATCTATAAGATTCGTGAAACCATGATGAATTTCAGTTTGCATCTACGTTAGTAATGTAGGCTTTGAATTATGAGCAAAGAGTATAATTATTATCCGCTACCTAATTTATATTCAGCCTTGCGACAATTTAAGTGGTCGTTAAGTCACATGTGTTCGGTTGCTTGCTAGTGAATCAGAACTCAAAAGCAGTTATTTTGGTTTACAATCGGACAATATGAAGTAAAAATTGAAATGCATTTGCTTCGTGTATTTATATTTTTCCAAAAGCGCAAGCTTTATTATTGTAGGTTTTACAAATTTTACATTTCCCCTTGCATCTGGAATTTCCTTAACAATAAACCCTCCACCAATGTCACTTTAATTATATTTATTAAATATTAATGTTTACTTATTCCTCCTCCACAAGAAATTTATTCATAAATAATAACTGGTCTATAGTCTGCGCAGTATAGTTGTCACTTTTTGGCGATTTCACAATCCATGTTCATGTTCTTTAAATATGCCAAAACATTGACATTATTATTGCCCCCATTAAAACACATTTTAATTTGCAATAAAAAATGACAATCTGTTGGAAAACAACTCACCCCAACATTGCAATTTGGGCAGAGCTTTATGTCATTTTGTTCAGAAGAATTCCCTGCTTCCAAGTTGACTTTTTCTAGTGGTTCGACATATTTCTCTTCGTCACCTTCTTCTTTCATTAGTTTCACCATTTGTGTCGCTTCAACTTTGGAAATTTTATTCTCGTGGATATTCATAAGATTATTTTCTTCCTTAGGAATGTCGTCTGCATTGCATGAATTTTCGCTCATATTTGCACAGCCGCTATAAAGGCGGACTTGGATATTCTTGACAGCAGGATGTGATTTTTCTTCTGTGTCAACTTCCTGGTATACATTTTTACAGATCAATAAATTTAATGTAGATCATTAATTTTAAAATTTAAATTAGTAACTATTTTTTGTATACACACAAGACGGCTCCCAAATAAAAGTAATCAGATGACTTGAAAACCAAAAACAAATTCCTTATTACATTAAAAATTACAATAATTGATTTTTATTCGATTTCTATTAAAACGATTATAATGCTTTAAATTTTGAAGACGTCCACACGCACTTGCCTTAAAAGAAATATTTGATCATGGTTAGTACAAATAATTAAAAATATATTTTAACAAAATTTTGAAATGAATAAATGTTTATGAAAGTTAAAACAACCATTGAAATTATGCCGCCTTGTTTTCAAAAAGTATTTCATGGGTATCAGATACCTTCAATGAAAGACATATTCGAAAGTTACTGTCTTTGAGAAAGTTTTTCTTCAGTTCTTTGTCCGTCACGTAGAACAACGGCGAGGGCGCTGTCTTCTTAATAATTTCGTCCATTGGTGTGTTAACAGAGTAAATTATATTGATTGGTTCTGATTCCTTTTTGGATCCCTGCAACGAATTCCAAATTTAAGGCACTTTGATATTTAAGGACAGATTTTAATTAAGTGTAGAAATTTACAGTTTTGTTGTTGGGTACCAACTCCAATTGTCCATGGAACTGACGACCACAATCTCCATCTTCCGTGGCGTGAAGCCAAAAGTAATGTCGGGAATTATGACGTGTTACAACAAACACGAAATGAAGCCCTTCATATGTAATTATGTGGGACGCTTTCATTATATCTTTGCCTACACAAAAAATAAGAAACAAAATAGTGCTAGCTAATTAATTGCTCGTTCAATAAAATAACGAATATCTGGATATATTAAATATTACGAACCTTTTCCTTTAACATCGCCATCGTATTTTAACTTGAGCATTGTCTTTTTTGATTTTAGCAATTCAATTGCCTCTGCCTCATGCCATTTTTTGAAGTGCTCTGTCTCACCATCTTCTAAAACCAAGCCATAAGCTTGGCAACCTTTAAACGGACATTTATTAACCATTTTCTGCAATCAAATTTAAACGGTTAGTGGCTTTCTTAATACTACATCGTTCAAAATGAATGTTACTTGGAAGATAAATAATATTATTCTAGATTTCTCAACCCAAATTACAACTTACAATTCACTCAGGAAATTTTGGGTTGGGAACTGATTTCAGAATAAATCAAGACCAAAATACATCTGTAAACGCAAAATTTTTGCCAAAAATTTGTCGATCCAACTAAAGTATCTTCGTTTCAACCAAATGGACGTCAACAAATTGAGAATACGAGAAGGGACACAATTCTGGTCATACATTGAGCAGAATTGTGTTTAGGGATTGATAAACCGACAATAAAAACGATACACTGTACAGAGAGCTAAATTCGTTTCAAGTAAAAGTATGAAATTGATTTGCATACGTTTTAAATCTTAATTTGAATTTTAAGCATTTCAAAACTTCCAAAAAATACGGGAATAGCTGTTGGCAATGTAACCGTATATATAATCAGTAGCATTAATTTATTTTTCTAATACAGGAAAGAAACTTGGCCTACTGGCACAAAAATTCAACTTTTTGAAAACAATATTGGTCATTACAGTCATTTAATGAAAGACTTAACCACACGATTTTTATTTTATTCCTAGCCTCCTACAATTACTTTCCTTTAAATATTTAACAATTCATAGCAGCTTTTCTATACTTAATCCCTTAATCCTTAGTGTAGAATATAGAATATTTCTGCATTACATGCATAATATAAAAATTAGACACAAAATGACAAGATGAACACGATATTATACTGACAGGATACTCATTAATTTGTGTTAAATTATCTACAATGGCATTAGGTATTTTAAGTTTACTAATCCCTTTTAATCCTTCAGTGGGAAGATAGGACCTTTCACTAATTAGGTACGCTGGATGGAGAAAGGAGGGGGCGTTTCTGGAAGTGAAAGGCTACGTGTTGCTACTCCACGTCCGAAAAGAAGGGGGCGTTTTCTCGGTTAATAATAACAACGAAGTAGTACACCTTTATGTATGTTAAAATGGACCCTTCGGATACATATAAAAGGCCTCCAAGTCTCTTCAGCCTTCATAGCAGTTTTTGCTCTTCCACAAGCTACAGCTCTCCTCCTAAAAGACTCTTGACCTTCGTTTAACCTTTTCCTTCAACTTGGTGTCCTTGTTCCAGACTTGTCCAGAATATTTCAGTAAGTTGATTTCAATTGTCAATTTCAATAATACATAATTTGTTTTGTTTTTCAGGTTTTCATTGAAATAGATTACATTTGTTTATGAATCTTTATTGTATATTTTCAGATGGAGACAATTGTTGAGCTGCCGTGCAGTCTGGAAGCTGAGATGAATTTCTTTCTGCCATCGGATCTTTTTAGCGATGGACAGGATGCTGCTGGATACTCTTCACTTGCCTTGGCCACACCAGAGGAGGAGAAGGAGGAGTATGGAGCGACGAGGCTTGCGGATCTTGTGCAGGCATTCACGTTGACTGAAGAGGAAGTGTGTGGGAGTGTGGAGCTGAAGATGGGGGATGTGGAGCATTTGAAAGACGAGGCTTGCGAATTCTGGATGGATGGAAGGAGCTTGGAGAAGATGGAGCTGAAGACCTTGGAGTGCTACGTGAGGAGCCCTTCCAGTGCCCGGTATCCTGTCCAGCTGGAACTCAAGTCCTCTCGGGTTTCGTGTGTCTATCGACCTCTGGAGTGCGGACCCCATACGGCTTTCCTCGTCATTCGGGACCGCATCCAGTCTTCGCTCTCCTTCCACGTCTCCAGAAACTACTCGCTCCAACTTTATCCTGTCGTCTCTCTCCATATCCAGCTCGACCAATCCACCGGACAACACCTCACACGCAAACCCTGGGGAATCGCCACCAGCAACAACACTGAACAGGTACTTAAATACAAGCCCTTCCTTTTTTCATAACTTGTGGCTATAAAATATAATTGAAACAATTAATTTTTATTATAGACAATTTTTCCGTGTTTTTACAAGCATTTTTAAAAGATATAATAATAATATTTGGTATTTTTCTGTTTGTTGATTTTAGCTGGGGATGTGTGATCGGGAGAAGCCCGAGGTTCTTATTTTCCGTCCTGATGGAGAATTGGACTTTCGGTTCGGATCGTACGGAGCTGGTGATGGGAGTTCAAACGTCCGATTGCCATGGCGTTTGACTGTGCTGGAGATCGTCTTGTTGTAGTGGACAAGGACAACCATCGGATTCAGATCTTCACTTCCACCGGACAATTCATTTCTTCCTTCATCCTTCGGGAGTCGTGGACGTCGTCCGGGCCAATTCAAATATCCGTGGGATGTCGCCGTTTCTAAAGATGGACAACTGATCGTCGTCGCCGACTCCAGAAACGCCCGCATCCAGTTCTTCGACTCTACCGGCCGATACATCAGTCAACACCGCGGACAGTTGCAGTACCCGAGAGGAGTCGCCTTCGACAATACAGGTAACTTAATTATTCTTTTGACTTGCTATTCTTTTCTTAAATAATTGAGTCTAATGGGTGGGAACTGTTTTTTGTTGATTGTAGGGGGCACTGTGTTCGTGACGGACTTCAATCTGCATTGCATGTTGAAGGTGGAGGTGAGGAGCGGGAGGAGCCAAGTTCTGGTGGACAACTCTCTTCTTCGGCGCCCATCTGGACTCGACGTGGATATCTGTGGCAACGTCATCGTCTGCGATTCCAGGAACCACTCGCTCAAAGTCTTCAACCCGTCCTCCGGAAAACTTGTCCAGACCATCCACTCCGTTGGCAACAAACACCTGGACCTCCCTTTGGATATTTCCGTCATGCGTGCTGGATATCTCGCCCTGCTCGACCTCAACGGACGAGTCAGGATCTTCTAGACAATCAAAAATCTTCTGTTCTCTTCATTTTACTTCAATCTAATTTTATTTTGTAACATTTCATAACTTAATTGTTTGTAAATATCATTTTTTAATTTTGAAAATTATAATATTTGTTAATTGTCTGTACATTATGGTTCTGATTATGTAAGACCTTTTTATAAATAAATCAATTTTATTGAGAATCTACTTATTGTTTGACCTTATTTTTATTGATTTATTTATCATATTTACTCTTGGAGCGATTATAGGTAGGAACCTTTAGATGTTAGTACATTTTTTGTGATTAACGTTTAGTTTATTTTGCTTAGTTAGTTGGAAGACTTTAACAACACACTGGAATACAACACAACTTCCAAGAGACTCATAACTTATGAGTCTCTTATCAGTCATAAGGTATAAGATTTGTGGAAGATGAAAATGAAAGAAACTTTACCGAATAGAACGTGATATAGTTCATTAGTAAATTGTAATAGCAGCAGCAGAGTCACAATTCTTGAAGTAGATGAATAACTAAAGAAGACACCTGCGTATGTTACTTCTTCGGGTTTACTTCAAGGACAAGACAAGTTGAGGTTATTTAAAAGGGAGAGTTAAATTTCCAGTAACATAACGGAGTCGTCACACTAATTAACAAATATATATACCATATATTTACGCTCCAATGTATTTCGAGGACATGAATTTCTGAACTTCTGCAGAATGTGTTTGCTGAATGTTATTATATTCATACATAATATCATCTACATAAAACACATTGCAGTTTATATAACTATTTAATATGTAAAAATAATTATCAAATATATGGTATTAATATTATCGATGCAGATAATGGGTTGCAAAAATCAGTTGCCATCTATTATAATATCCATATTTTGGGCGTACAGGTCTGTCTAGTGGTCTAAATAGCCGCTTCTCAGGCTGAGGTCTGGAGTTCGAATCTCTGGAGCGCATCAGGTCTATAAGGTAGTAGTCTGGAGCTGGGAGAAGCTGTCATTGCTGTATATTAGCACAAGTCTGGACATTGGGATTCGCATGAGGGGATAAGGTGGGTTGAAGTAGACTGCCATAAGTGATTTGAAGGTGGTCACTGGCGGTCGGCTTACATGTCCCGGTCCCTCTCTGCCTGCTCACCAGATCGAGTTGCGGGACAGTGTTGAGTCGTTCCGTCTCATGGTTCAGTACTCTTCACTAAGTCTCTCCGTGTAAGTCTGTACACTTAGGAAAGTTGTTCCGGGAGTCACTGCAAGTAAGCCCTCGCGGCTTGAGCGGTAGCATGGCTTTACTAATCAATAGTAGTAGCCGTGCACACTGTGATAAGCAGCTGCCTGGCACGGTTGTGCATTTCGTGCCAGATAGAGCGGGTTTGACTTTTGTTTGAAATTTCCTACCTCAGTAATGTTAAATATACGAATTTGTAATAATTACTACTAAAGCTACGGGCTTCGTCGGTATCTATAAATTACATATATTGTAAAATCGTTTACGACGAATCCAATGATGTAAACATGTTTGGGTAATGTTGAGAAATCTTCGAGTAAAGTCAGTTGGAAAATTTTAAGTAGGAGGTTACATGTTAAGTTCGAGCGAGGAGTGGGAAAGTACCCTGATTTTAAAAGACCAAAGCTGTCAATGTATTTATCACACAGTGCCGTGCTCTCCTCGTAACACACACACTATAATATGGCTTAAAAACTTCATATGTATTTCTCGTACCCTTCTCGCTTCAGGCGGCAAGCCTTTGGTTGTAATTAGTAATTTGACCACTGCATTAAGTCTTAAGCTTCTATTCTTTTCGCTATTAGCAAATACATATTTATTTATAGCAAGCGTCGTTTAGTTAAATGCTGTATATAATAGCGTTCAAAAACATCATTTTCTAGCAACAATCAGAAAACCACCATCGTCTCGTCCAAAACGGTCTCGATCTCTTGTTCTGACCTGACCTTCCTTTAACTCCTTCCTTTAATTTATCGTCAATGATTAGACTTAGTGAGAAGATTGATTTTAGTAAAAAATATCATTACTTAACGACGTGAGGTTTCGCAAGAAAACAGGCGTAGCTAAAAAAACATGAAAACTGGTTTATTCCATCAAAAAATAGAACCGATCTCGGTCTAAAAAATGGCACTAGTTCCATATTTTTACAAAAATCCTACGAATTTTAACAAATATTTAAAGTCAACGCATTTATTTTATGCTTTCAGCTATTATATAGCTGGTAAACACCCGATAGCCAAAGAAACTACCCCGAAATCCCATGAACTATAAAGCCAAAAGTCAGTTTTATTTTATAATATCTATTTATAAAAAATTTCGACCTATGGTTTAATTAAATTTAATTGTAACTAGATTTTAGACATGTACTACAATCTGCCATATTATTATCCCTGGGGTCTAAGGGGTCAACCATCTTGGGGGCCAAAACTAAATTGCGTAATCTACTTCCGTCAGTTTGCTATTAGAGGTAAATTAAATGCGCGTAATTCAAATATAAAATTCATTTAACCACCTTAACTACCCCTGGGGGTCTAGAGGTCAACAATTTTGGGGGCCAAATTTGAATTGCAAAGTCTATTGTCCCCTGTTTGCTCTGCGGGGTAACATAATACACAGAATTCAAATATGAAATTCATTTAACCGCAATCCTTATCCCTGGGGGTGTAGATGTCAACCCCTCAGGAGTTCAAATGTAATTTGCGTGATCTAGTTCTGCCACTTTGCCCTACGGCGTAATTAAATGCGCAGAATTCAAATATAAAATGCATGACAATGCATTACTATCCCTTGGAGGTCTAGAGGTCAACCATTTCGGGGGCCAAATTTGAATTGTGTGATCTAGTTCCGCTACTTTGCCCTACGGGGAAATTTAATGAGCAGAATTCAAATATGATACTAATTCAACTAAATTAAATACTGCTGGGGGTCTAGATGTCAGCCATTTTGGGGGCCAAATTTTAATTGCGTGAACTAGTTCCGCTACTTTGCCCTACGGGGTAATTAAATGGGCAAAATTCAAATAAAATATGCATAACACAGCATTACTTCCCCCTGGGGGTCTACATGTCAATCATTTTGGAGGCCAAATTTGAATTGTGTGTTCTAGTGGGGACACTTTGCTCTATGGGTTAATAAATGTGCATAATTCAAATATGAAATCCATTTAACTTCAGTACCTGTTACTGGGTGTCTGGAGGTCAACTAATTTTGGGGGCCAAAAGGGAATTGGGAAATCTATGTCGCCTCTATGCTCTACGAGGTAATTAGTTACGCAGAATTCAAATGTGTAATCTATTTAACGCAAATAATGCAATACTTACCCCTGGGGGTCTAGAGGTCAACCAAGTTGGTTGACCTCTAGACCCCCATGTGTAGGTAAGTTAGGTAAATGGATTTGATATTTGAATTCTGCGTATTAAATTCCCCCATAGGGCCAAGTGGCGGCGCTAGATCACACAATTCAAATTTGGCCCCCAAATTGGTTGACCTCTAGACCCCCATGGGTAGCTAAGTTAGGTAAATGGATTTGATATTTGAATTCTGCGTATTAAATTCCCCCATAGGGCCAAGTGGCGGTGCTAGATCACACAATTCAAATTTGGCCCCCAAAATGGTGGACCTCTAGACCCCCATGAGTAGTTAAGTTAGGTAAATGAATTTGATATTTGAATTCTGCGTATTAAATTCCCCCATAGGGCCAAGTGGCGGCGCTAGATCACACAATTCAAATTTGGCCCCCAAATTGGTTGACCTCTAGACCCCCATGGGTAGCTAAGTTAGATAAATGGATTTGATATTTGAATTCTGCGTATTAAATTCCCCCATAGGGCCAAGTGGCGGCGCTAGATCACACAATTCAAATTTGGCCCCCAAAATGGTGGACCTCTAGACCCCCATGGGTAGTTAAGTTAGGTAAATGGATTTGATATTTGAATTCTGCGTATTAAATTCTCCCATAGGGCCAAGTGGCGGCGCTAGATCACACAATTAAAATTTGGCCCCCAAATTGGTTTACCTCTAGACCCCCATGGGTAGCTAAGTTAGGTAAATGGATTTGATATTTGAATTCTGCGTATTAAATTCTCCCATAGGGCCAAGTGGCGGCGCTAGATCACACAATTCAAATTTGGCCCCCAAATTTGTTTACCTCTAAACCCCCATGGGTGCTAAGTTAGGTAAACGGACTTCATATTTGAATTCTGCGTATTAAATTCCCCCATAGGGCCAAGTGGCGGCGCTAGATCACACAATTCAAATTTGGCCCCCAAATTGGTTGACCTCTAGACCCCCATGGGTATCTAAGTTAGGTAAATGGATTTGATATTTGAATTCTGAGTATTCAATTCCCCCATAGGGCCAAGTGGCGGCACTAAATCACACAATTTAAATTTGGCCCCCGAAATGGCTGACCTCTAGACCTCTAGGGGTAGTTGTATTTCATATTGGACTTCTGCCAGGTAATTACCCGTAAGGGCAACCTGGGGTCTTTAGAATATGTGGTTCACGATTGGCTTCCAAAGACCCCTCTGATATCTGGTTGGGTAAAAATCATTCCTAGCCGTCTTGTGCTCTCATAATTTTCTAGTGCGATTGAGTTGGAGGAATTACTGAAATGTTAGAACGAGTGTGTTGGCTTTATATCCATTTTCTAGCTTACTAAGTTTAGTAGGCTACGCCTGTTTTCTTGCGGGTTCACACTATACCTTGATGGACTCGAAGAAAAAGAGAACATAACTGTTACTGACTTACTGAGTTGTCACTTAAATCAATCAATATAAATAAATCAACCCAAATTGGATCTTTGGTGTATCAAGGATCTTTTCATCATTAAAAAACCAGGGCCGCAGCCAGAAAAAAATTTCGGGAGGGACCCGACAAATAATAATTGAAAATTTTTGGATTTTAAGGCAAAAATTCCTTTCTTTTTTCGATTTAGGGGGGGGGGGTCGCTGCGGCCCTGTAAAGGAAGATAATATTATGTTCATTTGTAGTTCTTTTAGCAGCATTTTATTATTTAAGAGGATAGGCACATTCCAGGACTCCTAAATAATAAATGTTACACCTTTTTGGTTATGTATTTGTGTCTCCCTTGATTAAATTCCTGGGTAAGTGCAGCGTGACTGCTTACATCTACTAGTCAGAAAAATCATAAATTATTCATGGCCTTATTAAAAACATTTTACGTCTTTGGATCCATTTTACATAGTTATTTGTTTGAATGTTCACAATCTGAAACAATAAATTAAAGTGAAAATTAATGTGGCTTGTAACAAGAATTCAGTCAGATAACACTATGCTAGGGTTATGACAGGTTACCAGTTGTTGAGTTAAACTGATGGTAAAGTTCGATTGATTATAATTTAGTTAAATGAGTCAAATGGATCAAAATGAGAAGAATATTAACGAATTGCTTCTTTTCTGTTGTTCAGTCGGCTTCATATATAATGACGTTTTCCCAACGATTGATGAGTCGAATCAAGAGTGCGTTTGGTCCAGGTCTCGAATTGTCGAGAGAAGTTAAAAAATATCACGAGACCAACAACACAATAGAAATAAGATATTTGAATTTTTATCCCCATACTTTTCACTCTATTACTATTTCTAAACTGAGTTTAGGACACTTGACACTGGACTCATTTAAAATAAGAATCAAACTGTCAGATTTTCCATTACTGGCAGGATTTGAAAGATTCATTTGACCACTTGTTATTAAACTGCTTCAGTATTGATAAGATATTCAAACAAATAATAATTCTGAATATTTTTTAAATCTAAACAAGAATGAATCGGTAATATTATTATGATGAAATATTTGAAAATTATTCTTACATTTTTTAAAGTCGTAGTAAACTAAACTAAAATTAAACTTTGTGAAGCTTTATTCACATAAGGTCAATAAAATATGGTCACGTTTTGAGCCTTCTTTTCAATAAAAAAACATTCATTCAGCAGAAGTTCAGAAATGCATGTCTTGAAGAAATGTCGGATTATAAGAGTAGCATGGTGATGTAGGGTGACGTCTCCATTATGTTACTGGAAATTAAACACCCTTCAAAATAACCCCAACTTGTGTTCGAATATTTCCTTGCACTAAACCTGACGAAGTAAGACACGCAAGTGTCTTCATTAATTATTTATCTGCTTCATGAATGCTGACGCTTTTACAATTTCCTAATGAACTATTACTATCACGTTCTATTTCCTTGAGTTACTTTAATTTTCACCTTCCCTAAATCTTATAGATCCTTCTGAAACTTTGAATAGTCTTTCAAGTGCCAATAACTAAAGAAAATGAACTGGAGGTTAATGCTAAGAAATGTTCTCAGAGCTGTCTAAATAGCCCTAAATGTAAAAAATGATAAAAACCTAAATGAACGTATATTATTTATCAATCCAACTAATTTATTTATAAAAAGTTGTTAAATTTAAACCATAATGTACAGACAGTAAACAAATAAATATTATTATTGTCAAAGTGAAAAAAATTATATTTAAAACAAATTATGAAATATTACAAAATTAGAATAGATTGAAATAAACTGAAGATGGCATAAGATTGTTGATTGACTAGAAGTTAGAAGATCCTGACTCGTCCGTTGAGGTCCAGAACGGGGAGATATCCAGTACATCCAAAATGTTCAAGCGAATTCAAGCACATATATTATGGTATTTAGTTTAGATTGGATTATTTATAGATAAACCGAAAATTACTGGGCTCCTTCCACACATATGCAAAGTGTATTAAAAGTAAGGGTTACACTAGTACATTCTTGCTATCCATATAGTATTGGACAAAACACTTTTAACATAACTACATTTTATTTATGATGTTTGTGAGGAATATGCGGTATAAAGTCACATAAATGAAGCCATTTGACTTACTTATAAATATAACATTGCAAAGGCAGACTTTACTAAGAAATTAGTTTTTCAATATAACCTACTTTCTCTATTATAATAGATTGCTTTGGTTTACTTATCTCCGGCTCCATGCAGACTACTAAGATAAAATAATAGTATTCATATAGTCTATACAACAATATTTCTGACATTTAATACGCTTCCAAATGCTAGCGGCTAAGTACGGGAAGCACTGAAAATACGCACACGGTAGATATTTCATAAAAGCATGTATTCTATCAATTTTATATAAGTTATGATTATTGGGAGCAACTTATCTGATTGTATAGTTTTACTCTATCTATCTGTTTGGAAAACCCTGTGGACGATAACTTTTAAGCGGTTTGAGCAGCTCAAACAGTTGAAAATTTGAAGTCTCGCTCAAATTGGGCTATAGCGAATGAATTGAACTATAGCGAATGAATTGAGCTTGACTGTTCAATTTATTAGGGCACAATCTACAGGTAAATATGGAGATCAGGTTCGTGACACAACAACTAAAAATCAGTTATATTCTTCCAACGACGCCGCGCAACGTGTAAAATATTGTTATTTATATAAAAGAAAAGCCGTTATAAAAATTCGGAATAGGACTAATGCATGCATGTCTTGTTTCAAAACAGCTATATTTGTCGATGAATTTAGAGGCAATGTGTGATGGCTAGAAATTGATATACATTTCAAAGTTACTCTAGCACTCAGTGCTAGGTTTCTGCTAGTAATACTATAATAATAATAATCGATGATAACTGTCATTAACACCGAGCTACCATGAAATCTTTAAAACTGAAAAATTAGGGTGAAAATGGAAATTTGGGAAAAACTTGAGTAAGAACGATAAATGGGTTTTGGTTCATAAAAATTTTTATAATTATATTTTTTATGTTACAATGACGTATTTATTTATTTTATCTACGTAGATGTGACAATGTCTCTTGTTCAAGAGAAAAATTCAAAACAGAAACACGTGCTATATTATACATAATATTATAGATAGATAGATGGCTAATCTTCCCCTGGTAAACTGTTTGAATATCGGTTGTGATTATGGATGACATCCAAGTTGAGTTAATGAACAGCTTTGCTATTGATACATGAAAAAAGTGCCATTTCAAAAGCCTTGGAGAACATTTTTGTTAACATTAACAGATAAACATAAATTAATTGAGTTTGAGACTATATTATCAAGGATTACTAAGGTGATTCCTCTTCTAAGGTGGAAATACGGGCCTATATTCAACTTCAGTTTTTGACAGCCCTTTAAATTTTTCCTAACACATCTATCTCTACACCTTGACCACTCTCGCTGGAAATTTAGATTTACAGAATCGACAGTTGCTGCAAGTGGAATTAAAGTAGCCTCGACAATTGTAATTGCTATTACCCCTATGGGGAATATTGGATATACGGACATTGGCACAACTCCAATAAATTTAACAGTGCAAAAATTGAACAAAATATGCAATAAGATAGCCGAGAATAAGGCAGCAGAGCTCATTTGGTTGGCAAATTTAGTATTTACATGTATATTTATGATACGAAGCATTCGATAGAACGACATTGCTTCCTGCGGATTTGCCCAGAAGTGTTGTTTGGATTTCCTGAACTCTCATATCCTTGGGTTGATCTTTGTGGACACAATTTTTGCCCAAAATAAGAGAAAGCTGGTATATATCAAACCCGACTGAATCCCTAAAATTACAGGTGATATTGCATGAATCCCAGCTATGGGTATTGTAAAGAAAATGAGAATTCTTGTTGGCATGAAGTCGATGAAAGACAGGTGTGTTTCCAAGAGTAGTAGAACAGGATTGAATGGAATGAGGAAAATCGCCGGGCCCATAAGAAATCCAACAGCTATCCCAGCTACATTAATAAATTGTAAGGTAACCTTAGGCGGCGTAAGTCTCTTGTGTGCCCATTTTTCATCGTCATCGATATACTTGTCTGTGAAATTTAAAAATAAAATCGAGATTTTCCGGTTATAAAAATAACATTAAGATCCTCTAAATTTTAAATGCGCGTGAATTTTCAATACTATCTAAGTAGTTCTAAACCACAAGGTAATATTTTATAATGGCATGTAGTGTACACGAAAACTGCCACTGATCAATGAAAAGCAAATACATATTGTAAAACTAATTTTTTAATCAATAGTTACCCAGTAGAAGAGTATCTTGAATAATGAGTGCATTCATTTCTCGAATGAAATAATTGTAATTAGATGTAAGCACCCAATTGAAATATAATGACCACGACAGACCTATGGCAACCATTATGAAGACAATAATGTAGCCGAGGTGGAGAGTTGGCCTGAAGACTTGAGCTACTAATGTTACTACCGTGTAAATGTTGAACAATGTAGCAGCAGAAGCAAAGAATAACCAGTTTAAAAGTTGAAAACAACTTTTTGTGATGGATACTTTTTTGGTGACAGGATTCCATTGGAAAGGCGACGCCCAGGCTATGGAGCTGTACCACGAGAAATACTGATTGCAAGCATCAAGAACAACTACAGTCGTCATCCTGCAACAATTTAAGATTGGATGTGTTCTTCGGTATAACCTTAATACTTATATCACCAAAAATAAATTTTTGCTTTTTAGAGTTTTATTGTTTGCACTAAACAGTGGTAAAATAGTCTCACATACACATGACTATTGACATGTAGGCTATAAATATACCTATTACACATTTATTAGACATGAAAGGGGAACACTTAATTTAAACAAATTTAAAGAAAGCTTAAATATATCACAATGTTAGATATTTGTTATAGGTATGCTTTATAGTATTCATCTTTATACCAGCATTGTACCTACTTATACCGTTAAAACTGGGCCTCTGGGAGCGCAGCGCCCCCCAAATCTAAGAAAAAGAGAGAATTTTTTTCAAAAAAATTCAAAAATTGGAAATTTTTTTTAGCACTTCGCGTGAATATGTCAAGTTTTACATTATTTTTGGTTGCGCCGCCCCTTGACCAAATTTCTGAATACGTGCCTGATTATTATTATGGTATTACTACCAGAAACCTAACACACTGAGTGCTAGAGTAACGTTGAAATATATATCAATTTCTAGTCATCAAACATTGTCCCGAAATTCATCGACAAATATAGCTGAGCTGTTTTGAAACAAGACATACAAGCATTAGTCCTATCCAGAATTTGTATAACGGCTTTTCTTTTATATAAACAACAATATTTTACACGTTGCGCGATGTTGTTGGAAGAATATAACCGATTTTTAGTTGTTATGTGTCACGAACTTGATCTCCAATTTACCTGTAGATTGTGCCCTAATAAATTGAACAGTCTAGCTCAATTCATTCGCTATAGTTCAATTCATTCGCTATAGCCCAATTTGAGCGAGACTTCAAATCATCAACTGTTTGAGCTGCTCAAACCGTTCAAAAGTTATCGTCCACAGGGATATTTCCAAACAGATAGATAGAGTAAAACTATACAATCCGACAAATTGCTCCGAATAATCATAACTTATTATAACATTTATAGAATACATGCTTTTATGAAATATCTACCGTGTGCGTATTTTCAGTGCTTCCCGTACTTAGCCGCTAGCATTTGGAAGCGTATTAAATGTCAGAAATATTGTTGTATAGACTATATGAATACTATTATTTTATCTTAGTAGTCTGCATGGAGCCGGAGATAAGTAAACCAAAGCAATCTATTATAATTGAGAAAGTTGGTTATAACGAAAAACTACTTTCTTAGTAAAGTCTGCCTTTGCAATGTTATAGTCAATTGGCTTCATTTAAGTGACTTCATACCGCATATTCCTCATAAACATCATAAATAAAATGTACTAATGTTAAAAGTGCTTTGTCCATCACTATATGTATAGCAAGTATGTACTAGTGTAACCCTTACTTTTAATACACTTTGTATATGTGTGGAAGGAGCCCAGTAATTTTCAGACTGTGGTTTATCTATAAATAATCCAATCTAAACTTATGTGCCTAAATTCGCTTAAACATTTTGGATGTACTATGGATATATCGCCGTTCTGGACCTCAACGGACGAGTCAGGTCAGCAACTTCTAGTCAATCAACAATGTTATGCCATCTTCAGTTTAGTTCAATCTAATCTAATTTTTGTAATATTTCAGAATTTGTTTTAAATATTATCTTTTTCATTTTGACAATAATAATATTTATTTGTTTATTGTCTGTACATTATGGTTGTTTGAGTTTAACAACCTTTTAAAAATAAATTAGTTGTATTGATAAACAAAATAAGCGCGTTGATTTATGTTTTATCATTTGTTACATCATTTTTTACATTCAGGGCTATTTAGACAGCTCTGAGAACATTTCTTAGCATTAACCTTCAGTTCATTTTCTTTAGTTATTGGCACTTGAAAGTGAAAGTACAGCTTTGTAGTCAGTATGGACCACATCAGACACACGGAACTGATTCAGGAAATATTCAAACACAAGTTGGGGTTATTTTGAAAGGTGTTTAATTTCCAGTAACATAATGGAGACGTCACCCTACATTACTATGCTACTCTTATAATCCGACATTTCTTCAAGACATGCATTTCTGAACTTATGCTGAATGAATGGGATTTTACTGAAAAGAAGGCTCAAAACGTGACAGTATTTTATTGACCTTATGTAAATAAAGCTTCACACAGTTTAATTTTAGTTTAGTATACTACGACTTATACAACAATATAAGAATAACTTTCAAATATTTCATCATAATAATATTACCGATTCATTCAGGTTTAGATTTAAAAAATATTTTAAATTATTATTTGTTTGAATATCTTATCAATACTGAAAGAGTTTAACTTCACAACAATGCCAATGGAAAATCTGACAGTTTGATTCTTATTTTAAATGAGTCCAGTTTCAAGTGTCCTAAACTCAGTTTAGAAATAGCAATAGAGTGAAAAGTATGGCGATAAAAATTAAAATACCTTATTTCTATTTTGTTGTTGGTCTCGTGATCTTTTTAACTTCTCTCGACAATTCGAGACCTGGACCAAACGCACTCTTGATTCGACTCATCAATCGTTGGGAAAACGTCATTATATATAAAACCGACTGAACAACAGAAAAGAAACAATTCGTTAATATTCTTCTCATTTTGATCCATTTGACTCATTTAACTCAATTATAATCAATCGAACTTTACCATCAGTTTAACTCAAGAACTGGTAACCTGTCATAACCCTAGCATAGTGTTATCTGACTGAACTCTTGTTACAAGCCACTTTAATTTTCACTTACTTTAATTTATTGTTTCAGATTGTGAACATGCAAACAAATAACTATGTAAAATGGATCCGAAGACGTAAAATGTTTCTACGAAGGCCATGAATAATTATGATTTTTCTTCCTATCACGAGGCTTGTGAGCAGGTTCGAAGAACTTATCCTGGAGTTTAATCAAGGAAGACACGCCAAACCAAATATTATATCACTAAAAACATGAGACATTTATTATTTAGGAGCCCTAAAATGTGCCTATTCTCTTAAATGGTAAAAACGCGGTTAAACGAAAGCGAACTACAAATGAACATAATCATAATAATATTATAGTCCCTTAAAGATAAAAAGAGCTTTGATAACAAAAATATAATTTGGTTCAAAAATATAATATTATACCAATTGAATGTTCTCTCTAGGTTGATTTTTTGAATTGAATATTGATTGTTCTCTTCTCCTTAGAGTCCGTCAAGGTATGTACGTATATTATGTCACATGAATCACATTATAGACTTCTTTCATGAAATGGCTTGTTCCATTGTATAGTGAAATGCGACGATATATCAAGCAAGGTATTCAATGTTAAACAATGCTATCTACCTTATATTTATTTAAAATTAAAAGCTTCAAATGCATTTCTAGGGTCCCTTGGTATTTTGTATGGTAAATTTATGTATAGCTGACTTAAAGTAGGCTCCATCCTGTGGTAAATGGGACACTTTTTTCTACTCTATACAAACGTATACCTGCAAGCATAACATATTCCTTAAATTCCATTTTAGTGTTTGAGACAGTCATAATATATTTAAACATTCCCTCTAATTTGGCTGTAAATTGACAACCTCATTCAATCTTGAAATCCATATTCTTTTCGCTATCATAGGATACAGATTTATTCAGCAAGACTCTTTGAAGGAACCTAGCCTATAACCACTTGTTGTACATGAAGTTTAGGCTATTTCGAAAACAAAACGAAAAGTTGATACGACCGCCTCAAACACTAAAATGGAAAAATTTAAGGAACATGTTATGCTGGGACAGTTGTGTAAGGCTGTATAGAGTAGACCTAAAGGTCCGTGTCCTACTTACATACTGGAAGGCAGTTTAAATTTTTACTTTTTGTAACCCATGATCTTCATCGACGATATGATTATGACACATTTGAAAATTATTATTACATTAGTCAAAGTCGCTGTTATACAAGCTGTAATGTTTTATATATATTAAATATATATTATGACGTTCATAGCTTTCATCAAATGCATTTACATTCCGTAGAAGTTGAGAAATGTAAGATTATAATTGCATACTTACTATATTTGGTAATCTGTGTGACGTCTCCTTGGTCAAAATAATATCATTCAAATGAGAAAAAAATCTGGTAGTGAAATAGAACATGAAATAAGTATCGCTATAATATGTTAAATGTATTTATCTATTGAATTTAATTGCATATGCGGTTAAAAATTCCATTTTAATGTTTAATTTGAAACACAGGATCGGGTTTACACCACGTTACAGAACATTTATTTTTTTTATCGGCATTCCTTCTACGAATAACGAATTAATTAACACCTCTAATTTATTAATTAAGTCTTAATGAGAGTGGATAATGTATTCACACAATTTATCATGTGCTATTTTTACGTTATAAAAACAGTTTAATATGTTAATAATTGTACCAATTAGTTAGGTAGTGCAGACAAATACGTGAAACGACTTGCACATTTGTTGTCCAGGATTTTAATTTCTGAATATATTTAGCTTTGGACATTTTCATGTGAGCTAAAAATCTATACATCAATATTCTTAAATCATAGAATCTTAAAACTTCGAGTACCAACACAATAAATGCACCAGCTATGCTAAATAACATCAAATAAAAGATTGTATGAATTTTCATATCTAAGCTAATCGGATGCGGGGTCATGGGATCGTAAGCACTGTTTACACTTTTAGAACTCAACAACAAAAAAACATTAAATAAATAGTAATCTATCCATGTCTGCAGAAATCCTCTTTCGCTCAATTCCTGTAGAAATTGACGAAATTGGAAACGAAAACCTCCAGCCATGAGCCATGATGAAGATTGAGGGAGCTCAGGCTCAATTGCTGCCCTACATTTTACATTTTTATGGACAGAGTTAATAAAATTGAATCTATTAGGAATGATTTCTTTATTTAAAAAACGAATAATTTTAACGAAGTATTTCCTAGTAAGTACATCTCCTCTAATTCCATTTTGTGAGAGAATTTCTTAAGTAGTTCATCAGTATATTTAATTGTAGAGTTGTGGATGTAAATATGGGAGTTCATTTTGTTTGAAATGTTATACTTGCGAAATAAAATAACCTTAATGTAAGTATTATTATCGATTTTAAATGTATCGTCTTTCATTAATAATAGTTTGTAGTTATTGTCAATCAGTTCGAGGAAACTAGTAAAACGTTTCCTATCAGGAGGGGCAATTACTTCGCTAGTTATATACGTGTCATAGTGCCATGTGAGCAACACAGGCCATCAGCATAATCAACAAATAAAGAAATCGTCTGCTGTTGATATGCAATGTCTCTCCCAAAAGTAAGAATAAAGTGCATAGAAACGCCAATTCAATTTTCCTGATTAATTTAATCTTATTATTGCTTGCATTAAGTAAAATGAAATATCCCAGCGGGAAAAGGGAGAAAATGAGCAACCAACAGAACTTGTCAAAAGTATTTTGAAGAAAGACATTTAATGAAACCGCCAAGTGAATGTCGCTTTCCTCACAATAGACTGGGACTTCTACTGTATCAAAATCGACCAAAAATGTTTCCAAATGCCGCAATGAGCGATTTTTATTTAAGGTTTGCCAACCGATACATCCAAGGGGCAATACGGGTGGGCGCTTTTTTAACATATTACCAGCGTGATAATGCCCACTTAATGTTATTTTCGCAGTGAAGTTAAATTTTTTTTGCAAAGTGACAATTGTTCTTATAGCGTAGTCTACACGGTGATTTTTAACGACATCACTCCTCTTCATAATTATATATGACGATTTAGAGTACAGTTCTCTAGAGTATTTAAAATCCACAGGTAAATTCGAAATTCCAACCACCACGTCGTTTCCATCGAGATGTTTGTTAAATTCGTTCCAAATTCCTTTCCATTTGCATTCTGGAACAGATTCTCCAATTTCAACCATCCCAAAATCGCTCTTTGTATCCTGGGAGTACAACTTTCCAATAAAGACAGATGTTTCCTTTTGGTTTCGAATTACGAGAAGGTACAGTGCAGGGATGGCTTCTAATCGAAGCATTTCTTTTACATAGAGCTCTAGTGGCCTTATGCGTACTAGAATTGTTTTAAATATCATTTCGTCCAACAAAACTATAAACTGGGAACTCTGGCGATTGCTTTCACTTCCAAAATATTTATGATAACTGATCATAGTATCAGGCTCTGCAGCAATGTTGATACTGCATAGACTATTTGTTATATCTTTGGGATTTTTCTCATCCCGTCTAAAGACCTTTTTGCTGTAGTTCGATGTAGCTATTGTCCATGGTTGTGAATTTTGATTGGCCAACAGAAATGCTTCACCGCATTTAGATCCAGGGAACAATATCAAGTTAAAATCGCAATTTTTGAATAAGGATAAGTTCCTTATACAATTGGTGGGCACAAGAATGCTGATGATAATTATAAACGTGCAAACAGTTTTAAATTCCAAAAACATGTTGAAATTATTATGTGGTTGCTAGGGTTATATAATTAATTAATATGCTTAAGTTTTTTTAGTTTCAAAGTTTTTTATTTATTTTCGTTCAGAGATCATTACAGTATTATCTAGAAGTATCGATAGTTGGGAAACACTTTTTGTAAGTCGTTAAGACAGTAGGATACAACACATAGTTTGTTCACTGAGGTATTACTTTTGTATAAGTCCACAATATTTAGTGATCCAAAGTACAGTTCCCTAGTAGGTAGTCATCCAAAATACAGTTCCCTAGAAACTGTTCCACAATGTCGTTTTATAACTGTTCATTAGTTAATTCATGTTATATATTTTAGGATTAATTATTTACGGCCTATTTCAATTAATGTGTTAACCAAGGGGACGACTTTGCAAACAGTCATGGTTATAATATACATCAATATGACTATATAGGCTATTAAGTCAATTGGATAGTTATATTTATTTAGTTACATTGTTACAATAGTTACATTGTGTTTCCTATTACTATCCAGAGGAGAAGGAAACAATTCTTAAATATTGTATTCAAGGGGTGACTGTATTCTTACTTGGCAACAACCACGTAGAAAATTTTTGTGTAAGGATTACATTGTAATAATAATATTGAAATCTCACAATAAATAAATCTAGTCGTACATGTCGCATTATGTATACGTCCATCTATTTATCTATGTCATGGGTTTTGACACTTTTTGTTTCAATACGCCATTTCGTTAGTATACACTATACCCACCACACGTAAACAGATTTTCGAAATTAATATCCAATGCGCATCATTAAACCCTTGATACCTACCTTTCGAAATTGAGTCACGGGTGCTGAGGGCTGATAGATTTGTAATTAGAGCAAAATTATATGGAAAATCTAAAAGTTCAATTCTTAATTTAAATGAGTCTAGTATTAACTAAGTTTGGCTCAATTAACTCAATTTTGATCCATTTGACTCATTTAATTTCAATTAAAATCAATTGGACTCCACCATAAGAACTGGTAACCATTTAAAACCCTAGCATAGTGTTATCTCCTGAATTCTTGTTAGAAGCCACTTTATTTTTCACTCACCTTAATTTATTACTTCCGATTGTGAACATGCAAAAGATCAGTTATGTAAAATAGATCCGAACAAGTAAAACGTTTCATGAAGAAGACCATGAATAATTTATGATTCTTCTGACTAGTAGATGTAAGCAGTCACGCGGCACTTATCCAGGAGTTTAATCAAGGGAGACACGCCAATGAAAATATATAACCAAAAACATGGAACATTTATTATTTAAGAGTACTGGAATGTGCCTATTCTCTTAAATATGTACTACAGATAAAATGCGGCTAAAAGAACTACGAATAAATTTTTATAGTCCTTCAAGGATAAAAAGAGATGCAGTTTTCGTTTGGCAGTTGAAATGGCTTCCTTGGTTTAAAAATATAAACCTATGTTGCCTCAGGTTGAGTTTTTATAAATTGATTGATTCATTTAAGTGAAACACATTAAAATCCATAGCTCCTGTACTCTACTTCTTCGAGTGCGTCTAGGTATATGTTATTAAGTAAATTGTAAATACATATTAACTTTTAGTAAACTAGATGCTCGCGTCTATCCAAATGCATATATCAACAATGTATTCAATGTTGTACAATGATATCTACCTTAAATTTCTTCAAAAAATATTAAAGGCTTCAAATGCATTTCTAGGAGCACTTCTTATATGATCCATTTATGTGTAGCTGGTTGAGGATTCTTCTGTAATAAAATTTGAACACGAACACTTAGGTCTACTAAATACAAACTTCCATCTGTCAGCAACATGTTCCTTAAACTTCCATTATATTGTTTGAGACGGCCATATTCTTAAACATTACCTCTAATTTGTTTGTAAATTGACAACCTTATTCAGTCTTGAAATCATCATAATATTCTTTTCGCTATCATCGGATACAAATTTATTTAGCAAGAGTCATTTGGCTAAATTTTGTTTGTAATAGCGTTCAAAGATATTCTTCTCCACCAAAAATCGGAAAAGAGCCTCCGTCTTGTCCAAACCAGTCTCGATCTCTTGTGTTCACCTCCCTTTAACTCCTTACTTTAATTTATCGTCAATGGATAGAGATAACTCTTCTGGATTTGAAAAACCGATTTAATTACTTGCTATAGTAAACTCCTTCAATGGTAAGATATTCAAACAAATGACAATTTTGTATATTTTTTAAATCTAAACCAGAAGTCTGTTGAAATTTATCTCTATTCATTGACGAAAAGTTGAAGTTAAATGGAAGTCAGAACAAGATATCTACACCATTTTGGACAAGACGATGGTGCTTTTACTTGAAAGGATATTTTTGAACGCTACAACAACATTTAGCTAAACGACTCTTGCTAAATAAATCTGTTGTATCCGATAGTAGCCAAAAGAATATGATTTCAAAACTTGTATGCTGGTGTCAATTTACAACCAAATTGAATATTTAAGGACATGACCGTTTCAGGCGCTATATAATGGAGATTAAGAAGCATGATGGTGGACCTAAATGTACCACACAAAGTGCCCATAGAAATGCATTTGGAGCTTTTAGACGATGTAACCTAGCTAAACAGTAGAAGAAAATGATTTTATTCAACCCATTATCTCTATTGATAATATTAATATCAAATATGTGAAAATTATTCTTACATATTAATTAATTTCGTTATTATATAAACTGTAGTATGTTGGAAACTGGAAATGTAACTCCTTTCAAAATAACTTCGACTTGTGTTTGAGTACATATTTCCTTGAACTAAACCTGACAAGTGACAAAATGAAACACGCAGCACAGTGTACACTTCCTTTGTTCAATTTGTGACAAAAGTCCCATAAATGTTTCTGTGATTAGATGAGTTGTTTTCTTTTTAAAAGAGAAAGAAATGTCTAAAACCCCGGGTTTTAAAATGGTATGCGATTTCAGATACCCCAAGTTGCATAAAACTACCAGTGAATGTAGCCTAAAAAACGGTTTATATGGGATTTTCCATAAGGAATTAAAAAGAGCTTTTTATCTTTGTTCTCCAACGTTCGGGAGACTGATTTTTATTTCGCAAGTACATGTGGACCTTAAGATTCTTTCGCTGAAAACAGTTTTGACCGAAATTTATCGGTGGCTGAGATTCGTGACCTTAAAAGTGGTTTTCTCCGAATTTTGACCTCGTCAAACTCAGCGGAGAGACACTTTAATCAACATTTTATTTTTTGAAAAAATTTTTAAGGCTAAATGCCGTAAGTCATTGGAACATTGTATTTGTCGGCATTAGGGAACCATGTTTAAAAACTAGATGAATTTTTTTAGCGGTAAACTTCGTTCAGTCTCACATTACCCTTTTGTCACAAACTGATTATGAAAGTGGACACTGTGCGCAGGTGTCTTCTTTAATTATGTACCTAAATGCTGATATCTATTGCAATTTCTTAATGCACTGTCACATTATATTTCCTTTTGTTTCTTTTATTTTCCCCTTCCACAAATGTTATACCTATGAACCGCTTTGAAGTTGTGTTGTGAGAAGTCTTCCACTAACTAACTTAGGAAAATAAACTAAACGTTAATGCCAAAAAATTTACCATAATAAAATATGTGTCTTTGTGTAAACATGATGAATAAATCAATAAAAATAAGGTCAAATAATAAAGTGGATTCTCAACAATGTTGATTTATTTATAAAAGGTTGTTACATAATCAGAACCATAATGCACATACAAAAAATATTATTCAAAACGAAACAATGATATTTACAAACAAGTTATGAAATGAAAAATGAAAACAGGATTCAAGTAAAGAAGACAAGAACTGTCGAGGACAGAAGATTGTTGATTGGCTAGAATATCCTGACTCGTCCGTTGAGGTCGAGAACAGCGAGATATCCAGCACGCATGACGGAAATATCCAAAGGGAGGTCCAGGTCTTTGTTGCCAACGGAGTGGATGGTCTGGACAAGTTTTCCGGAGGACGAGTTGAAGACTTTGAGCGAGTGGTTCCTGGAATCGCAGACGATGACGTTGCCACAGATATCCACGTCGAGTCCAGATGGGCGCCGAAGAAGAGAGTTGTCCACCAGAACTTGGCTCCTCCCGCTCCTCACCTCCACCTTCAACATGCAATGCAGATTGAAGTCCGTCACGAACACAGTCTTGCCTACAATCAACAAAAAACAGTTCCCACCCATTAGATTATGTAAATTGCTAGGAAAAATTTTCTAATATTATAATGACCTCTATTGAGGGTGATAAATAAATAAATAAAAAGGAAATCCCCGCAAAATAAAAATTAAAGTAAGTTACCTGTTTTGTCGAAGGCGACTCCTCTCGGGTACTGCAACTGTCCGCGGTGTTGACTGATGTATCGGCCGGTAGAGTCGAAGAACTGGATGCGGGCGTTTCTGGAGTCGGCGACGACGATCAGTTGTCCATCTTTAGAAACGGCGACATCCCACGGATATTTGAATTGGCCCGGACGACGTCCACGACTCCCGAAGGAAGAAATGAATTGTCCGGTGGAAGTGAAGATCTGAATCCGATGGTTGTCCTTGTCCGCTACAACAAGACGATGTCCAGCACAGTCAAACTCCATGGCAATCGGACGTTTGAACTCTCCATCACCAGCTCCGAACGATCCGAACCGAAAGTCCAATTCTCCATCAGGATGGAAAATAAGAACCTCGTGCTTCTCCCGATCACAGATCCCCAGCTAAAATCAACAAACAGAATTATCCAAATATTATTACTATACCATTAGTGAATGCTTATAAAAAACAGAAAAATTGACTTTAATCAACAATATTATTTTCTTAATTTTAATTATTGTATAGACATAATTTATATTTAAAATGTATTAACAAATAAGTTTTGTATTTAAGTACATGTTCGGTGTTGTTGCTGGTGGCGATTCCCCATGTTTTGCGTGTGAGGTGTTGTCCGGTGGATTGGTCGAGTTCCAGCTGGACAGGATACCGGGCACTGGAAGGGCTCCTCACGTAGTACTCCAAGATCTTCAGGTCCATCTTCTCCAAGCTCCTTCCATCCATCCAGAATTCTCAAGCCTAGTCTTTCCTCCACATCCCCCATCTTCAACTCCAGACTCCCACACACTTCCTCTTCAGTCATCGCGAATACCCGCACAACATCCGCAAGCCTCGTCGCTCCATACTCCTCCTCCTCAGGTGTGGCCAAAGCAAGTGAAGAGTATCCAGCAGCATCTAGTCCATCTCCAAATAGATCCGATGGCAGAAAGAAATTCATCTCAGCTTCCAGACTGCACGGCAGCTCAACAGTTGTCTCCATCTGAAAATATACAAAAAAAATTAATAAATAAATGTAATCGAAATCAATGAAAACCTGAAAAATAAAACAAATTTTTCATTGACATTTGAAAAAAATCTTAAATTAACTTACGGAAATATTAAAAACAAGTCTGGAACAAGGACACCAAGTCTAAGGATTGGGTTTAATGAGGATTAAGAGTTTTTTAGGAGGAGAGCTGTAGTTTGTGGAAGAGAAAAAACTGCTATGAAATCTGAAGGGACTCGGAGGCCTTTTATATGCCACCGAAGGGCTCAACATACATAAAAAAGGACCACTTCGTTGTTATTATTAACCGATAAAACGCCTCCCTCCCTTTCGTACATGGAGTAGCAACACGTAGTCTTTCACTTCCAGAAACGCCCCCTCCTTTCTCCATCCAGCGTACCTAATTAGTGAAAGTGCCTTTCTTCCCACTGAAGGATTAAAGGGAATTAGTAAATTCAAAATACTTAATGTAATTTTAAGTAATTTAACACAAAGTTATGAGCAAGTTTATCAGTATAAAATATCATGTTCTTCTTATTGTTCTTATCATTTTGTGTCTAATTTTTATATTATGAACGTTATGGCAGAAATATTCTAACATCTACACTAGGTATAGAAAAGCTGCTATGAAATGTTAAATGTTTATAAAGGAAAATAAATATAGGAGGCTATGAATAAAATGAAAATCCTTTGGTTGCTTCTTTCATTAATGACTTTATGACCAATATAGTTTTAAAATAGCTGAATGTTTGTGCCAGTAGGCCAAGTTTCTTTCCTGTATTTGAAAAAATGAACAATTAATGCCACCGAATGTATGGTTACATTGCCAACAGCTATTTTTTAGGAAATTTTGAAATGCTTAAAATTCAAATTAAGATTTAAAATGTATGCAAATCAATTATATATTAATCCGTGTAATGAATTTAGCTCTCTGTACAGTGTATCGTTTTTATTGTCGATTTATCAATCCCTAAACACAATTCTGCTCATAGTATGACCAGAATCAATTTGTTGATGTCTATTGGTTGAAACGAAGAGACTTTAGTTGGATCGATAAATTTTTGGCGAAAGTATAGCCTTTACAGATGTATTTTGTCTTCATTTATTCTGAAATCAGTTCCCAGCTCAAAATTTTTGGAGTGACTTGTAAGTCGTAATTTGGGTTGAGAATTTTAAATAATATTATACACTTAATATTATTTAATATAATACTTATACAATTATATACACGAAAGAAATGTATTTCAATTTTTACTTCATATTGTCCGATTGTAAACCAAAATAACTGCTTTTGAGTTCTGATTCAAAAGCAGGCAACCGAACACATGTGACGTAACCACCCCTTTAACTGTCGCTGGGCTGAACATAAATTAGCTAGTGGATAATAATCCTACTCTTTGCTCATAAATCAAAGCATAATACATTACAAAAGTTGATGCAATACAAATTCAACAGGTTTTAAGAACTGTTAATTCCTTTCGCTTTTTTAATATCTGATATCATAATGAGCCAGACTGCCTAAACCCTTTTAGGGGTTATACTATTTATAACTGCGTGTCTAAGTGCTACAGTAGGCCACAATACTACTGTCTGCAACAGTGCTACACGTTACATGATGGTTTATGAACGACCCTGTAAGTGCTACTGTTGAACGGTTTTAACTGCCTGCATTTTGTAAAATCCCGTGTGTAAATGTGTTGTCTGTTTTGTGCTATTTATGTTATATGCTATTTGTGTTAAGATAAATCCCTATAACGAATATAAGTCATAAACGTAACCATTTTGATTCACGGTTTGATTGATACTGTTCATTTGTTGTATAATATTAATTTTGCCATAATATTGGCAAAATAAACTTACCTCGTTTCTGTTTGCATCATAAAATTCGTGTTTGCTAATTTATATACTCAATTTTTGCTGCTTTGCATCATTTTGATTAAGAAAGAACTCTACATTAATCATATTATTTTATTGAATTATAAATCCGCTGATCTTACTTCGTTTTACAAGACAAACACATTTCACCTTTCTGAAAAATATTCGGTATATTATATGACTAAACACTAAATATTGGATGCGAGTGGCGTTTATTAAAGGTTAATAGTCATTATTTTATAGCGCTGTAATTTTTTTTATTTTGGCAGAGAAATAAATTTGTATAATGGTGTTTTAAAGGCATTAAAATATTTATTTGAAGTAAAGACAAATGCGATGGGCTGTAAACCGAATACTAATGACATGTTATTTTTAAATAGTTGTATAATCCATTGATGCTAATTGAAGAGCAACATCGTCTAAAGATCTTCCTGGAGACACCTTAATATGGCAAATAGATATCAACATCAACAGTTATTAAATAAAAATTTCTTTAAAAATGAATTTATTTAATAGAGATATTGCAAACCTTTTCTTGTAGACTTTCTGCGCCATTGAAAACTGCATAATTGAAAATAGTTTTCAAAGATGAAAATTTTGGACGTTCCTCAGGGCACAAATTCCAACACGCCATCATAATTCCATATCTAATATATAAATTTACTTTAGAAACTAACTCTAATTAACAACGAACGCATTAATTGTCATTATATGCGTAATTAGCAAAAATATAATTTATTCTACGAATGGTGTATTAAGTTAAAAATGTATCACATTTCGTCGGAGGCCAACTTTGGCTTGGAATTCTTCAGTCCGTCCTCCAACTCTTGAACGAAGTCTATGGTGGGAGACATCCCTGGATATGGAAGATCGCCTAATGAAAATAATTCCCACAAGGTGATTCCGTAAGCCCAAACGTCCGACTTCACTGAAAAGGTGTTAGTTCTAAGACTTTCTACTGCCAGCCATCGCCAAGGCAAAGGATCTTTGGCCGTCTTGATGTATTCAGAATAACAATAAGTGCGTCGACTTAGACCGAAATCCGTCACTTTTACATTGCCCTCTCTGGTCAATAGAACATTCCTCGTCGCCAAATCAGAATGGATGACCTGGGAAATATTATTGGCGTTAAATCAATTAATGTTTTCAATAATGTACCCTAAAGCATACCTTCATGTAGCACGTTAAGGTATGCGTTGGGGTACATTATTGAAATCATTAATAGGAGAACAATAACAATAATTGCCAATTAAGCTAAATGTCTAACATTTTTGGTTCCAAGATATTCCATTGCACTGGCAATTTGTCCAGACCAGATCAATAAGCTTTTGGTGTTACACAGCGACTGCTTGAACTCTTCTGCAGTTTTTTCCCTGTTGGGAAATGGTAAACAAAATCACAATTTGTTCAAGAAAACGAATCAAATTGCGATGACTGTAATAAACTACCATTGAATTATTTTTTGTGTCCCTGCTGTGTTTGCATAATTTGCATACTCGTTTTCAACCAACTGAGTTAAGGTCCGACGGTCCGTAAAGGAAGCTTTGTTTTTTCTTAGAAATGATTCTAAAGAACCAAAATCGCAAAATTCTATGGCCAGATGGAGAATTCCTGAAAATGTTTGGAATCCAAATTCATTAATTGTTGAAACGAATAGCTTGTAACAAAAAGATTCTCAGGTGAAAATGGTGAAATGTTATAAAACCTCTATAATGTTACATAACGCAAATGTTTTACTTAGGGTTTAAGGAGTAACTCATATCTTATCTCCCCTTAAAGTAAAAGACGCCATCGTAAATGGTAGAACGAAACACATATACTACCACCCCCTCCTCAACTGCACAGATTTATTTTTGTATATAATGACATTGTGCGTAGTAATATGATTCTAAGGAAAATGTATTTAAAAATTCTCAATATTAATTATAAATGACCTTAGTGAGTTAGGTGTGGCAACTGTAAACAAGAAAACAAATTTTCCTGCTTGAGGAAAAGTTAAGAAGAATTATTTGAGTCGAGTTGCGGAAAAGTCGGATTGTTGTTTAGTAATGTTGGGTGCCAGGGAACAACAAATCACATTTTTTTTTTACATTTTTTGCCTTTTTTATAAAAAAATTAGGAGTAAGATTTTTTTTAAAGCTGTCCTTTTTTGCCTTTTTATGATGTAGTAGCCTGCCCCATTATTTACTTCCATTTTACATGTGAATAAGGCAAAAAAGGTCTGCTTTTTAAAAAACATTGCACTTTCTTACTTTTTTGTAAAAAAGGACTACCTTTTTTATTCCCTGTTGGGTGCACTTGTTTCCAAGCCACTACTGCTATAACCATGGTAGAAGAGAACGAATGCCTGCGAATGGTTACCATTTATTAGTCTGTAGTAAAAATACTTTTGCTCTCGACGGCACTTTTAGTCTCTAGTCTGCAAACATTGAACGTGAGATAAAACCGATTTGCAATAGTAATATAATAAATGAATGACTAAAAGAAGATTCTGTCTTCCGTTCTGTAGCTTGATAGTTTATAATCAAAATTGAAAAGTTTTGATCAGCTGCGTCTAGTAAGATCTCACTAGTATAGGATATTAGTTTTGTGGACAGATTGACTTTTTAGTTCAAAGGTTATAGACAGGAAAATTCCCAAAACACATCAGCAACATTTTCCAAATTATGTTTATTGTATAAGTTTATAAATTCTATTATATTTAAAACCGATGGGAAATTTATTATATGGTAAATATAGCAGATTCAAATTTTTTTTTTGATTTCAACTTGTTTGGAACTTGTTTTTAGTTTTAATGAATAATAATAGCTAGAATAATTACCAGACATGATTTCTTCTCGGTAGACTCCTAATAGTGTAACCAAATGTTCGTGTTGTCCAATATACATCATTATTTTTGCCTCGGAAACAAGAGCCTTCAAAATTCCCGTGGCACGATCAGAACGGGAAGTTTTGAAAGCAACGGCTTTTCCGTGTGCTAATCCCTTGTACACTTCTCCAAATTCCCCTCTTCCAAGTATACAATTCTTATCTAAAAATATCGAAGAAAGTAAGACGATGATTGCAATATATATTGATTCAACGGAAAGACTTAACAGCCCATCCTTCTAACCATGCATTATGTAGGATTATGATAAATTAGATTAGGTGTGTAGGGTAGGGCGTTCCACCCTCACCTTCACATTTAACAGTTTATCTAAAATACGGAAATCATTCCAAATTATACTTCCTGAAAATGATGGTCATTAATAGAAGCTACAATTACAATATTCACAGACTGAAAGAAAACACTTTTTTAAGTAATAAAATATTAAAACTGTCAATGAAAGCTAATGAAAGAGATTTCATAGTCAATAATTAATTCCACGCATGTTTTAAGGGTTCCTATTTGGGTTTTAGATGGAGAAGGTGTCTCTTGTGGGAGACCAGCTTGTTTGTTAGCTGAACAATGTTTGACAATAAAGCTAATCAATCAAGGTAGTCTCCCTATGAAATAAAAGAACATTCTTATGTTAATACAATATACCTAATATATGTATTAAAAATAGTGATATGGGCTAATTAATGCTCGACGAGTGCATTTGAATAAAATCTTATCAATCAATCTATCAAAAGAACATTCCTTCCAAATTAAAGAAAAATCGTTGTCTTACCTATTATGAAGGAATTCTTTCTCATTTCATAATTTGCATCGAACAAGAGGTGCAATGGATCATTGTCAGCTTCGTTAGTTTTTCTTCCATTTAGTAAATCAATAATTTCTTTCATTTCACGTTGTCTTTTCGTCTAATAAGGTTAAAAGAAAGCATTCATTGAAGATATTTTATATAAGATTATAATGCTTTATGCAGTTATTTCATTTAATTTTTTATCAACCATAATATTATGTAACTTAACTATACTTATTTATGTAACTTATATTTAGTTAAAAATTGTCAAGGCTACAATGAATAAGCCAATCATCAACGTTAATTAAACAGATATATATATATAATTTAATGCATTAATTATAGCTAATTATTGCAATACATTATAATTTACAAAGGTTCAATATAGTTTTACCTTTTCGTGAGTTAAGTAGATGATAATGAGTACAGAAAGAATTAAGAGGGCTGCGACAATAATGAAATAGTGAATTTGATTAGAACTACTAGGACAAAATCTGAGTTGAAATGTATTCAAGCCTTTGAGCCAATAAATAGGTTCGCTCTTGTTGTCAAAGATACAGGTAATTTGTTGAATGATCAAGCGACTTGCAAATGTTTGCAATTTTTCTTGAAATCCCTGGCAGTCTTCGCATAGAAAATGATTGTTTGCTACGGAGAAGTTAGTTTTAGAATTGTCTACAGCATGAAGAAAGTACAGCGATGTTATTTTATTGTCTGAAAGATTAACAAGACTTATCTGTGGAGGTAGACTTGAAGCGTATTCATTACTTATCTCTGTGATGTTATTTCCAGAGAGATCTAATTCAAATTTCCAATCCATTCGATTTACTCTCGTGCGAGTTAAATGGTTTCGTAGATTTTCAATGTTCTCTCTCAGAGGAGGTCCAGAAGATAAGTTAAAATCCCTTCTTGAACAATCAATCAGAACTGTAGAATCCGCGGGACGTTGCGAACAATTACAACCAACTGGACACCCTTCTTTTATCTGACAGGTCAAGTCTTTATCTTTAACATTGGACAGTAGTAAGGAATTATGAAAATCCCTACAGAGAATATTTTGTAACTCAATTTTGCATAAAGTAGTAAAGTTTTTGAGATACAGTGCTCGACAGTCACAAATAGTTTTGACGTTAGCGCCTAAAATTACAGTCACGTTAGGTTGATGATAAGTGCCAGCAGTAAGCTCTTCTGTACTATTATTAAAGCAAGGAGCAGGATGTAGCAATTCTTCCACCATATCGATTTCTGATATCGGATTGTTCTGCAGGAGAACTGAAATATTTTTTTGCGTAAACGAAAACTCTTTTGCCGAAAGATATTTTAAATTGTTGCTTCGTAAATCAAGTTCAATCAAATGATTCAATGATGTCCTCCAACCATCATAAATTGACTCAATTCTGTTATTTCTTAGATGTAGTGTTTGCAGTTTCAGGTTATACTTGAAAGGATCTTGGTGCTCTTGGCTTAACCAAATTTTATTATTCGAAAGATCTAACCATTCAAGATTTGAGAGAACTTTGAATGTTCCATATTCTATTGAACTAATGCCATTGTTGGATAGATTAATACGCACTAGTTCTTTAGTTTGGTCAAAGACGTTTGACTGTAAAAACGTTATGTGGTTTTGTTGTAAGTTAAGATCTGTAACTGGTCCAGCTCCAAGGGAAACCAATTCGGTCAGGTGATTTTTACTCAAATCTAGCTTTTTCAGTTTCGGAAATTGAGATAAATATCCCTGGGGAATTGTTTTTAGCTCATTGTGCGAAAAATTCAATTCCAAGAGATTTGAAAGGTTTTTCAGTTCTGGAAAATCTGTTGAGCCAAAATTTTGAAGTTGCAGTTGCCACAGATTTGGCAAATCTCTTATTACCACAGGGAAATTTTGGTGCCTGTATTCTCGTATTACATTTAATCGTTCCAATTTCACTAAGTTTGCTAACTCCGGAAATTCCTTGATAGAGACTGATTTTAGTGACAATTCCTTTAATTCCGGTAGGTCATTGAATGCATTCGCTTTAAGATTATACAAATGGTTATAATCCAAATTTAGAAATTGTAGATTCGTAAGATTGGCAAGAGATTCAAATGTCAAAAAAGTTATTTCATTAGACGCAAGGTTAAGCCTAGCCAAATTATGGGGGAAGGAAATATTTTCAATGTCTTTTAGTTTATTTGCCCTCAAAGATATTTCCGTGAGATTTCTATTATTTGCAAATGCATCTCTTGGAATACTGGTCAGTCCATTTGAATCCATATTGAGCGTTTGGAGTTTGTCTAAATTATCCAAATTAGGGAAAGTTTTTAAATTACCGCCGGAAAAGTTGAGTATCTCCAAATTAAACATTTCTTTGAAAATATTTTGTGGCAGTGAATTTGTTGTAGTATTAGATTTGAAAGTAAATGCCTGTATATCTGATCCATTTATGTTTAACTGCTGGAAGAACTCAATGAAGCCGTCGTTGATTGATTGAAGGCCACAAGTTTTAAACGTCAATTCTGTTATCCGAATACCATCTTTGTTTAGAGCTTCTATCTCATCCAAGCGAAATAAGTGCGATTCACAGGTTACGTATAACTCATTTCGGTAGCGATCATGGTAATCTTGTTCCAGAGGCTGAATAGTTGTCACAGAATTATTGTTAATAATGCCGCCATTAGGGCATTGCAATAATGTTATGCATCCGAAATTATAAGGTTTGTTTTTGGAAGGACACATTCTTGTATTATCCTCACACCAACGAAAAAGGGGTCGTGGGGAGTCACAATACCTTGCAGGCCAAGCCCCGGCCTGCTCGGAGTGCAGCCATAGTGGAGGACAATCAGAGATCTGATAAAAACGCGCCCATAAATTAACTTTTGTGAACGCAAAATAGAACAAAATTAGTTTTAGCATTTTAAATTAAAATAGGTTCTACAGCCAGTAATCTGCAATTTTCAAAGGAAGTTGGTGTTTTAAAACGTCAATTTGATTGATACACAATTTCGGGCAAATTATTTTAAGTCCCCCGTGTTGTTAAAAGTAGTAAAATTATTAAAAATCTATAAGCTATAGCTACAGAGAATATTGGACAGGTCAATGAGGAAAATTTGGAATACGTAAGCTATGATAATGTACACGAGTTTGCTATTTTTAGTTTTTAAAAGCAAAAATAATGGTGACTACCAATACTTTAGATATCGATGGATGTTATAGTTAGAAGTTCGTGGTTTTCTGTTATTGATGCTATTTTTTAAACAAGAAAAGCAGGAGGAAAAACAAAATTGTGGTAATGGGTAAGATAGATGAAAATGACTGTGGTTATTGAGCATGTGTTGACGGCAATAAGTAAATTCAAGTATTAAGCTTAATGCCTAGGCAATAAGTAAATGTTTCAAAATTACACGAAATGCCTAAGCATTAAGTTTATTGCCTGAATTTACTTATTAACGTTAACACATGCATTCATTACACATTATTATTATATTGCATGACAGACAGGGTTGTATTTGTCCGAACAAAAGTATAGCGGAGTCCAGATAAAGATAATTTTATACTACTCTGTCTAGGAAAAATTTAATTTTGTCCGACTTTAACCAATCATCTTTTTTCCATTGCAACTCTGATGTTAAGTTATGCGATAACATAAAATATAGAAAAACACTCCTTAAGTAAGTTTTTGTAGGAACTGTAAATACTCATTAGTGCTACAATATGCAACAGTGCTGCAGTACGCAACATTACTACTGTCCGCAATAGTACTACTCTCTGCAACAATGCTACGTTGCATCATGGTTTATGAACGACCCTGTAAGTGCTACTGTTGAACGATATCAACTGTCTGCATTTTGTAAAATCCCGTATTTGAATATATTATATGATCCATTGTCTTTCGAGTACAAAGAGATTAATGTGAGTGTGAAACAGGTATAACTAAGAGATATTTCCTTGCTGAATAATCGAATTTTGTGTATTTTTGTTTTCAGTTTTTTCGAAAAATGTCGCCCATAATAGAATAATACATTTTTCAAAGGGTTTTAATATCCGGGTTACTTTCAATGAGTTACTAATTGGGCAACTGGAAAGTTAATTTCTATTGTGTTGCGAACGCTAAGTTAACTTACGTTCTAAAGTTTTGATTTAAGCATGTGCACCCTTACTATCATGACTATAATATAAACGTAATCCAAATGTATGTACGGATGTTTGTATGTTTGTGTGCACGGATGTTTGTGTGTACGGATGTTTGTATGTACGAGATCTTCTTCAGCACCAGTGGTATCTATTGGGGAAAAAATCAACTACTGCCACACAACTAATTTTAGTGTAGTACGTCACTTTTATCACCACTTATTAGATAAACGGCAAAAGTTAGTCACGTGACAATTCCGTTTGTATGTTTGTACTTCTGAGTTAATTTGCCGCAATTCTAAAGCGCAGCTAAGCACCAAGCACAATAGCGCACTTAATGCGGCGAATCCCTACATGTCCGAACCATAAGAACTTCAAGCCAGTGTTTATATCAAAACTTCGCACTTTGTGATCAATAATTTCATAAAAGATAATGCAATCTAAAAATGGTCAGCAAGGCCGCAGCGAGGGGGGGCACTGGGGGCTGCTCTGCCCCCGAAATCGAGAAAAATAAAGAAATTTTTGTCTAAAATTGTAAAAATTCGCATAAATTTTTTCGCTCTCGGTGCCCTCCTTCCCGAAATGTGGTTAGTATAGGATTTCTACTCTTCTCTCATTTTCATTTCCCCCATTTCCACACCTGTTCTTTTCAGAATAAATTGGAAAACTGCAACATTCTTCTGTATAGTGATTAGTGATTGATTATCACTATGAACGACTGTAGAGTATTTTTTGCCAATTTATTCTGAAGAGAAGAGGAGGGATCTTAAATTAAAGCACGTTGTAGATAAGATGATTTAAAAAAAAATTAGACTCCGACTTTTGATTCACTTATTATTATGAAATAATAAGAATAGTCCACAAGAAGTCTTGATTACTGTGTTGTGTGGTGAGTTACTCTGACTCACCATTATGCATACTATCAAGTGTTATTCTATTTTATCCGACGGAGACAAATAAACTGCTTCCCCTCACTCATTTTCGTATTATTGGTCTTGTAATTAATTAACTCCAAAGGCTAAATACCCATGACTATACTTGAATCTCGGTCCCAGTATAACAGACCACTGAGACAGGAATGGTACTCAGGAACAACAAGGTCAATTCGAAAAGAAAGTCCCATATGAAAGCTAAAACTCTCTTATGGGACATAAATTACCATCAAAAACCTTCAATTTTCTAATTGATCGCTATATTGTCAATTAAGGCTAACTTGACCTCAAAATTGGCCATTGTCAATTAATGGCAGTAATGGTGGTTCAGAGTACCGTAGATCCTTAGCCAAGTGACCATGGTGGGCGACCGGAGTAAGTTGTCAATGCCCACATTTCAATTTAAAAACAAAAGTTGGTTGAAGTAAGGCAGAGGTTGGACAAGTACTTATCACAACCACTCTCTTACTTCAACCCAAAAAGTTGATTTGGTTTTAGTAAAGCGAAGTTTTGGAATAATTTTTGACTCTGTCAATGTTAAATCTCTACCCCTGGCCCACTAAAGTAGAAACCGTGATAAGGTCAATTGGAATTAATATAAAACATCTATGCATCTGAATTACATTCTACTTAAATCGTACAATACTGCCCCGGAATAAACACTAGCTTTATTTCTAACAGGGCCTGGGCCCTGTGACTGCCTAGTAATGTTATAACGTTATTTCTTGATTTTAATGGGCTCACATGATATCACATTAAACTATTTGATATATCTCTGGATTCAAGCTTTGCCCAATTTCAAAATTATTTGCAGCGAACGGACCAATTCAATTTGAAATGACTTCATGTTTAACTCCTGAACAGATTGGCCGTGATGAACAAAAATAATATGGTTTATCTATCTATTATTTAGGAAAATGAACTAAAAGTTAATGCAAAAAATATACTGAAAGTTCCTATCTAAAGAATAAATGATGAGTAAATTAATAAAAATAAGTAGCTTCTCACAATAATATTGATTTATTTATAAAAAGTAGTTACATAATATACAGAACCACAATGTACAGACAATAAGCAAATAATATTATAATCGTCAAAATTAAAATGATATTTACAAACAATTGAGTAATGAAATGTTACAAAACAGGATTGAAGTAAACAAGACAGGAACTGTCGAGGACAGAAGATTGCTAATTGGCTAGAAGATCCTTACTCGTCCGTTGAGGTCGAGAACGGCGAGATATCCAGCACGCATGACGGAAATATCCAAAGGGAGGTCCAGGTCTTTGTTGCCAACGGAGTGGATGGTCTGGACAAGTTTTCCGGAGGACGAGTTGAAGACTTTGAGCGAGTGGTTCCTGGAATCGCAGACGATGACGTTGCCACAGATATCCACGTCGAGTCCAGATGGGCGCCGAAGAAGAGAGTTGTCCACCAGAACTTGGCTCCTCCCGCTCCTCACATCCACCTTCAACATGCAATGCAGATTGAAGTCCGTCACGAACACAGTTTTGCTTATATATAATCCCACCCTATATAATATGCCTACAATCAACAAAATGCAGTTCCCACCCATTAGATTATTCATGTAAATAGCTAAGAAAACAAGAAACCTTATCAAAGACAAAAGAATAAATGAGTTTTACCTGTTTTGTCGAAGGCGACTCCTCTCGGGTACTGCAACTGTCCGCGGTGTTGGCTGATGTATCGGCCGGTAGAGTCGAAGAACTGGATGCGGGAGTTTCTGGAGTCGGCGACGACGATCAGTTGTCCATCTTTAGAAACGGCGACATCCCACGGATATTTGAATTGGCCCGGACGACGTCCACGACTCCCGAAGGAAGAAATGAATTGTCCGGTGGAAGTGAAGATCTGAATCCGATGGTTGTCCTTGTCCACTACAACAAGACGATCTCCAGCACAGTCAAACGCCATGGCAATCGGACGTTTGAACTCCCCATCACCAGCTCCGTACGATCCGAACCGAAAGTCCAATTCTCCATCAGGACGGAAAATAAGAACCTCGTGCTTCTCCCGATCACAGATCCCCAGCTGTAAGCAACAAACAGAAAAAACAATTATTACTATATCTATTAAAATGCATATTTAAAACTCACAAAATTTTTATTCAATATAAATACTATTTTTTTCAACTATATTAGACCTAAGTTATGAAAAGGAAGGACTTGTATTTAAGTACCTGTTCGGTGTTGTTGCTGGTGGCGATTCCCCAGGGTTTGCGTGTGAGGTGTTGTCCGGTGGATTGGTCGAGCTGGATATGGAGAGAGACGACAGGATAAAGTTGGAGCGAGTAGTTTCTGGAGACGTGGAAGGAGAGCGAAGACTGGATGGGGTCCCGAATGACGAGGAAAGCCGTATGGGGTCCGCACTCCAGAGGTCGATAGACACACGAAACCCGAGAGGACTTGAGTTCCAGCTGGACAGGATACCGGGCACTGGAAGGGCTCCTCACGTAGCACTCCAAGGTCTTCAGCTCCATCTTCTCCAACCTCCTTCCATCCATCCAGAATTCGCAAGCCTCGTCTTTCAAATGCTCCGCATCCCCCATCTTCAGCTCCAGACTCCCACACACTTCCTCTTCAGTCAACGCGAATGCCCGCACAACATCTGCAAGCCTCGTCGCTCCACACCTCTCTTCCTCCTCCTCTTCCTCCGGTGTGGCCAAAGCAAGTGAAGTGTATCCAGCAGCATTCCGTCCATCTTCAAATAGATCCGATGGCAGAAAGAAATTCATCTCAGCTTCCAGATCGCGCGATCGCTTAACAATTGTCTCCATCTGAAAACATACAAAAAAGATTAATATTAAATAAATGTAATCTATTTGTAATTCAATAAAAACCTGAAAAACAAAACAAATTTTTTATTGAAACTTTTAAAAAAATTGAAATTAACTTACTGAAATATTCAAGACAAGTTTCGAACAAGGAGACGAAGTTGAAGGAAAAGGTTAAGCGAAGGTCAAGAGTCTTTTAAGAGAAGTGTTGTAGCTTGAGGAAAAGCAAAAACTGCTATGAAGGCTGAAGGAACCAGGAGGCCTTGTATATGTATCCGAAGGGTCCATTTCAACATACATAAAAGGGTACCACTTCGTTGTTATTATTAACCGAGAAAACGCCCCCTCCTTTCCAGCGCAAGACGTAGCCTTTCACTTCAAGCAACGCCCCCTCCTTTCTCCATTCAGTGTACCTAATTAGTGTAATTAGTGAAAGGGCCTTTCTTCCCACTGAAGGATTAAAAGGGATTAGTAAACTCAAACTTTAATCTCGTTGTAAGTAGATTAACACAAACTAAAATGAGTATGTCTAAATGTCGGGTGCATTTTGATATTTCATGTCTAATTTTTAAGTTATTACTATGAATGCAATGGCAGAAATATTCTATATTGTACACTACGGATAAAGTATAGAAAAGCTATGAACTTTTTAATTATTTAAAGCTGGGGAGATAATTGTAGGAGGCTATGAATAAAGTGAAAACCATGTGGTTGCTCTTTCATCAAAGAGTGTATGACCAAAGTTTTAAAATAGCTTAAATTTTGTGTTAAGTTTCTTTGCTGTCTTTGAAAACAATTAGCAATGAATTCTGTCCAATATGCATATTATTATTTTGGTTACACTGCTAACAGCTTACTTCCCGTATTTTTTGAAAGTTGTGAAATCCTTACAATTCAAATTAAGATTTTAAATGTATGCAAACCAAACCAATCACACACACTTCGTGTAATGAATTTAGCTCCCTTCCCATTGTATCGCTTTTAAAGTCGACAATACCTAAACACTAAACACAATTCTGGTCATTGTATGGTGGAAGGTGAAGCAAAGACCCTAACCATATAACCAATTTGTAGTTTTTGGGAAAAACGAAGACATTTTAGCTGGATCGTTATTTTTTGGCAAAAGTATCCTTTACAGTTATCATATCATATCATATCATATCAAGGTTTTATTGTCATACTTTGTTCAGCCGGATACAAGTCTTGCTGTTTTCCAACAAGGGACATACATACACAGTTACAATCTGGTCTTCATTTATTCTGAAATCAGTTCCAAGCTCAAAATTTTCGGAGTGAATTGTAACTTGTAATTTGGGTAGAGAAATTTAAAATAATATTATTTACCATCTTAGTAAAAATTAACTTTGAAATCTTTAGTTTGAACAAGCCACTAACTATTTAATGTGATAGCAGGAAACATGGTGAGTAAATGTCCATTTAAGAGTTGCCAAGCTTATGGTTTGGTTTTGGAAGCTAATAAGACAGTTCATTTCCAAAAATTTCATGGGACAGAAGAAATAGAATTGCTGAAATCAAAAAAGGCAATTCTGAAGTTGAAATACGATGGCGATGTTAGAGGAAAAGGTTTGAAATATTTAATCTATCCAGATATTCGCTATTTTATGGAACTATAAATTAATTACCTGGCAATTATTTTGTTTCTTATTTTTTGTGTAGACAAGGATTTAGTGAAAGCGTCCCATTTAATTGCTTATGAAGGAGCGCATTTGTTGTTTGTCGTAACACGTCATAATTCCCGACATTACTTTTGGCTTCACGCCACGGAAGATGGAGATAGTGGTCGTCAGTTCCATGGACAATTGGAGTTGATACCCAACAACAAAACTGTAAATTTCAATACTTAATAAAAGTCTGTCTACATCAAAGTGTATTAAATCTTGAATTGGCTGCAGGGATCCAAAAGGGAATCGGAACCAATCAACATCGTTTACTCCGTCAACACACCAATGGACGAAATTATTAAGAAGACACCACCCTCGTCTTTATTCTACGTTACTGACAAAGAACTGAAGAAATACTTCCTCAAAGAAAATAACTATCGATTAGGTCTTTCGTTGAAGGTATATATAAATATAATATATTTTTTGATAAAAAAAGCGGTACATTTCAATGGTTGTTTAGAAAAATTCAATTTCAAAATTTTGTGAAAGTATATTTTTAGTTATTTGTATTAACCATGATCAAATATTTCTTTTAAGACAACAACAACTTTTAACATGTTAATTTCTGCAAAATTGTTAAGCCATTCTAAACGTTTAAATAGAGAATTGAATAAAAAATCTATTATTGTTAATGGTTTTAAAAAAATGTAATAAAGAATGTGTTTTGGCTTTTAGTCATCTGATTATTTTTATTTTGGAACAGTGTATATACAAAAATATTTACTAATTTAAATTTTAAAATTAATGGTCTATATTTATTGATCTATAAAAATGTAATTTCCAGGAGATTGACATAAAAGATAAATCACATCCTACTGTCAAGAACACTCAAGTCCATCTTTCCTGCGATGATGGAGCAGATATGAGCAAAAATTCATGCGATGCAGACGACAAGGAAGAAAGTCAACTATTGAAAATCTACGAGAATAAAATTTCCAAGGTTAAAGCGGCACAAATGGAGCAACCCATGAAAGGCGAAGAAGAAAAATATTTCGAACTACTAGAAAAAGTCAACTTGGATGCAGGGAATTCTTCTGAACCAAATGTCAAAATGCTCTGCCCAATTGGCAATGTTGGGGTAAGTTGTTTTCGAACAGTTTGTCATTTTTGATTTAAAATTAAAATGTGTTTTATAGGGGCAAAAATAATGTCAATATTTTGGTAAATTTACAGAACATGAACATGGACACCAAAAAGTGACAACGGTTCAGCGCAGGCTATAGACCAGTTATTATTTATGAATAAATTTCTAGTGGTGGAGGAATAAGTAAACATTAATATTTAAATATAATTAAAGTAACATTGGTGGTGGGTTTATTGTTCAGAAATTTTAGATTCAAGGGGAAATGGAAAATTTGTAAAACCTAGAATAATAAAGCTTACGCTTTTGGGAAAATATAAATACACGAAGGAAATACATTTCAATTTTTACTTCATATTGTCCGATTGTAAACCAAAATAACTTTTCAACTCTTATTCAAAACGAACACATGTGGACGTAACCAATCCTTAAATTGTTGCAGGGCACAATGGTTTAAACAGCTGAAAGAAACGGACGCGATAGGAAAAGGGTTGAAAGGAAAGGAAGGTTTTTAGTTGAAATTTCCTATCTCACTAATGTTAAATATGTAAATTTCAAACGTCTATAACTATAGCTTCGAACACCATCGGGCCTTGTAACTTACAGATGTAGTTAATTTGAATGCGGTGATTCCAATGATGTATATATGAACGGCGATCTCGACCGAGAACTTTGTCTAAACTAAGTTGGGAAAATTTAAGTAGAAGTTTATGTGGTTAAGCAGTGAGCGGGAGTGGAAAAGTACTGGGGTAAAAAATGACCGTTTTATTCGTTGAGTTTAAACCTATGTGCAGGGCTGAGCATAAATTATGTAGCGCATACTAATGATGCTCTTTGCACATAAATCAAAGCATACATTACAAAAGTAGATGTGAATACAAATTCTTCATGGTTTAATAACTGTTGATTCCTTTCGCTTTTTAAATATTCGATTTCATATGAACCAGACTGCCTTCATCCTTTTTGGGGTTATACTATTAACTAAGAGAAAATTCCTTGCTGAATAACCGAATTTTACGAATTTGGTTTTTCGGTTATTCCGACAAATGTCGTCCAAATTACTATACAATATTTCAAAGGGTTGCAATATCCGGTTCAATAAGTTACTAATCGGGCAACTGGAAAGTTAATTTCTATTCTGGTGCTTATTGAACGCTAAGTTAAGCATGAACAATATTTTTAGATTTTTGAGAGTGATGATTAGATTATCATTATTCTTATAATCATTTTTGGGATCATTTCTTAAGGTATGTAGAGTAAAAACAAGGACAGGTGAATTGAAAGCAATTGAAAATTAAATTAAACTACTCAAAATTCAGATTCAAAATATAGATAATTGATAAACATATTTTATTATGCATGTTAGCAAGTATAGTAAATGCAGTTGCAGTAAACAAAGACAAGGCCGTCTTGTTTGAGCGAATCTCTTTAAGTCTTTATAATTACTACCAATTATATTATGTTTAAGCATCCATGAAATTTCAGCATTCATATTACAATCTCATTTCGTGTGCGGCTTATTAATTACACCACTTAGTACTTAATACCTTGGGTATGTACCTGTCTATTTTCTACTGTCAGGGGTTAATGCAGGTATTATGAAGATACGGATACCTACCTAGTAGAAAATGTGGCTTGGTTGAGGCTTAATACTATTATAACTTTATTGACATGTTAAGGTTGATTTTCAGTGTAAAAATAATCCACGAATCTTGTTTGACTAGTCTTAACATTTTAATACATTATTTTTCTGATTTCAGTTATAACAAAATATACAATTGTGTGGTAGCTACTTAATATTTTCATGTTCAATTAAAACACAATGTGTAATAAATATCGAACCTCTACGGTATAATATGATTAATGATCATTGTTAGTTGTATAATATACATGTAAATGGCTTGCTGTCTGATTTGACTGCATGCACTTTTAATTCCAATGCTACCAATTTTTCTTATTATAGGCTCATTTGAGCCCACGTTAAAAGCGTGGAAAACGATTTATAGATTATTTTTTATCCATTTTTAAAGGCAAAACATCAAGCCTATAAAGTTGCTTTGCGTAAAGATGTATATGGTAATAGTAGATAAAATGTCGTGGTGTTTTTCTAATGGAAAACCTTCAGTTTGCACTAAATTTCTATAAAAAAGCAGGTCATTACGTTTAGACATAGAAAGGAAAAGCTTAGTAGTGTGTTTTGTAAGCCATTTAATTAGTTACTGAAGATATTAATCAAAATATACTATGTTTCTTCTTAGTACTAGAATACATAGGAAGGAAATTATCTTAAAAATTGTTTTTGCACGGAATATAATACTATGATGTCTAGTATTAAATAAGTTATGGTAACACTGGTTTGCTTAAAAATTGGCATGTGCCTAATTGCTTCAGGACAGCAAAAAATTAAACGAAGCTTCCGCCAATTTCCAGCTTAAGATTCACTCCCATTCCAGATTTCGTGGGATCCACAACTTTAGTTGCGTAATACAAAAAGAAACAGTTTTTGTTTAAAACATGTAATTATAAGGACTTTAATCCTATTACAAACTCCAGGGACATTCACATCTTAGTGAATAGCGAGTAGGTAGTGAAGTTTTGTACAAGATTCCAATGCCTTAAATATTTTTATTTCAATATTATGGCACTCCTTATTATCTCAGCTGTGGCAACTTTATTACTTGTTCCGGCGATATTAACTACATTGTCGATTTGGCCATTTGGTCCATCAATTAAGTCCGTAAGTTTTATTCTACTTACACACAGCATAAAATTTCGAAAGTTGAGATACTAACAGATTTTTGTGCTACAGATTGCCGCAGTTGAGTTACACTTCTTACATCCAAAATCCTGTTTGTCGTCCAAGTGAAAATATTCGTTATCCTAAAACCCAAGAAGATGTTGTTGCTATTGTTAAGGAAGCTATATCTAGAAAAACTACTGTTAAAGCTTTTGGAAATCGACATTCTATGACTGATATTATCTGCACAGATGGAATTCCAGTGGATATGGGAGGAATTCAGGGAATCTCATACAATGCACAAAATGAGACGGCGACTGTTGGGGCTGGAGTCAATCTTTATGACTTTACAACTTTCCTAAAAGAAAAAGGAAGAGCGTTAAGAACTATTCCAGGATTTGGAAATATTACTATTGGAGGAGCTGTGGGAACTGGTGCCCATGGATCAACAATTAAATACAATTCTTCTATATCGGAACAAGTCGTTGGACTCACGATTGTCGATGGACGGGGACAGTTGAGAAAAATCGACAAAGAAGAAGACCTAAAAGCATTCCGTGTCCATTTAGGTCTTCTTGGAATAGTTTTAGATTTAACTCTGGCCACCGTGCCATTATATAAAGTGCTAGCACATAACTACGTCGTCAGTGATGACATTTTGACAGATGGAAGAATCATCGACATTGCAAAAAATACGGACCAAATCTCTATTTATTGGCTCCCATCACTCAAACAAGTAAATTATTGTCAATCAAAATTTTGCTTTGCTTACTATTAATTGTATTTTGTACTTCTTTTGATCTCAAAATTTTAAAATCAGATCTAGAAATGTTGTTTAAAGCTATTTATTTAACTTTTTTAGCCGAACTTTGACCATTTTAGACAAACTTAAATCAATTTATTTATCTTTTTAGAGGAACCTAGACCAATTTAGACGAACTTAGACCAATTTAGACGAACTTAGACCAATTTAGACGAACTTAGACCAATTTAGACGAATTTAGACGAACTTAGACCAATTTAGACGAACTTAGACCAATTTAGACCAATTTAGACCAATTTAGACGAACTTAGACCAATTTAGACGAACTTAGACCAATTTAGACGAACTTAGACCAATTTAGACGAACTTAGACCAATTTAGACGATCTTAGACCAATTTAGACGAACTTAGACCAATATATACGAAATTAGACCAATTTAGACGAACTTAGACCAATTTAGACGAACTTAGACCAATTTAGACGAACTTAGACCAATTTAGACGAACTTAGACCAATATAGACGAAATTAGACCAATTTAGACGAACTTCGTACGACTGTACGACGATCGTAAACCAAAGGACAGCAATTAATTTTTAAAGTCTATCTTATTTTTTTCCATGATAGATTGTAATTGCTAACTGGACGATAGTAGACGTGAGTACCTCTGGGAATGCTTGGACTAATGATCATGTACCACCATCCTCTCGAATATACAACACTCTTGGAATTTCTGGAACGGAAGTTCTACAGCAAATGAATTTTTTGACCGGATTATATTTATTGGAATTATACAGTCAATTAGGTCTAACCAAAACACTTCCAGAATTGGTACCAATTTACACTGAAGACGGAGTTCATGTAAAAAATCCCGCTGTTGGTTACTACGATGTAATGTTCGCTCCAATTTGTAAAGACAGTGGATATTTGCAATGTCCTTGGTTTCACGGACCAAACCACAACTTGACAGTTTTGGACAATGAATTTTCACTTCCTCTGGATCAGCTTCCAAGATTTATTATCACAATTAAAGATGTTCTTTACAAAAGTCCTGCAGCGTTTCCATTATCTGGAATTCTGATGAGATTTTCCAAAGCGTCAAATACGTACATGTCTGCTAGCTATCGTCGAGACACCTGCCACTTTGAATTCTACACGATGAAAAGGAAAGATTCTTATGAAAATCCTAGCATGGGCTTGGCTGCTTATCAAACTATTCTACAATCCGTGGTAAAAAAGTTCCATTGGTTAATAGAGAGGAATATACAAATGTATATTACAATTATATATCCTAAATCTTATCTCTGTAAAATAGTAGTATAATCAACTACTTGAATGTTGGACAAATTAAATATATTACGAAATCCATATTTCTATCATTAGGGTAAAGAATTGAACAAAAAATACCACTATGGGAAGTATTTAGCATCACCAGTTTCTAAAGATAGCAAAATTATTTGACTGGCTCTGGGTATAAAAACTGAAAAAATGGTTTTTATATTTAAACAAGTTTTGACAATAAGAATGGAAAATAACAGAAAGTCTAGATAAAAAATTGTTGACTACGCGGTTGAGTGAGCACAAACAAAGGTTCAATGAGAGGCTCATTTAACCACGACGTCGCCAACAATTTTTTATTGGCTTTCTACTATTTTCCAATCTTAATGTCATAACTTTTAAAATTAATATCCGGGAATAGATGAGGATTGAGGAGTCTCTCTCTAGATATCAGTATGTATTCAAGTGTTAATAGTTCTAAATCACGCCCTCGTTTGAAAATTTGATTGCAAAGATATATTATACACTCATCACTGGGTAACTTTAATTTTTATCATTTAGTTGAGCAGCATTTACATTTATTTATTAAAAGTGTAACGTTTGTCCTTATACGTTTTCAGACAAGGGAATACAATGGACGATCTCATTGGGGAAAATCTGGACTGCATTATCACAGCAGAGAAATGATTACCATGAAGTTAGATCCTCAAGCTCGTTCTTCTTTCACAGCTAAAATGAAAAAATATGACCCGGATGGAATTTTCTTGAATAGTTTTGGTAACCGCTTAAACGGGGATGGTGACAAAATTGATTCAGACCCTGCCATAACACATTGTGCTCTTTTAGATAACTGTGTATGTTCAAAAAATGACGATTGTGCTACTGGCCAGGTCTGCACACACGTTGATGGATACCCGAACTATAGAGTATGTGATAATATTAACTTTTTCAATGCTCCCATCCGAAATTTACGTCCACCTTCGGAAAACAACATCTTCAATGGCCAATCCCCAGGTTTAACAGTTAACGCTTTTCACCTGAAGTTGGTTTCGTGACTTCCTTCTGCATTCTGCAGAACCAAAAACAGTATTCTATTCTATAAGACTATTTGTACCTATTATTTGTCTTAAGGGCCATAAAATCACTATATACTCTGATGATTGCTTGGGTCTGGAACACAAAAGAGCTGTTTTTTACAGTGAGAAATGTTGAGAATGATTGCGCCCGGACCTTTAATTAGGAAATTAATATAGATACCAATTAAGTGTTAAATTGTGCAATTTGTGCTTCAGGAAAAAATGTTTTATAAAAGTATTTCGAACCTTTCCTCTCCCAGAATCGACTAATTCGATATTGCGACCATTCCTAATAAACATAATATTGACCATAACTGGCTTTATGATTATTTTTCAACTATATTTGGCGGTAATTTTAGGCTACAGAAATTACAAAGCAAAATCGGATTTAAATTTCAGTGAAAATAAATTAACTTTAAAGTTTGGCTATGAGAACGAAAAATACTCAAGCGAATTTATATATATATACATGAGTCATTTAGGTAAGATTGGATTACATTTACTAATAAATAGACAATAATCTGAAAATAACTTAGGTTTGGCTCCATAATGAACACCAGAGATAAAAATAGTATTTTATTTATATCATCACTACATATAAAAATAATTCTGAAATTTAGTAGACAGAACAATATATTAACTGATCCAATGCATGTTATGATTGAGTTTGGTCAAGGCATTCTTTTGCAGGTTTCTTTTTCTGGAAATGCTTTATTATACTTGTATGTTGTGATTGTCTGCAAAGTGTTAAAAAGGAAGCTTACAGTGCAGTATAGATAAATATAGATACAGTTATGTCCAAAATTTTCAAATAATATGTAATGAAATTTATTCAATGCTACTAAAATTCCACCAATTAACGTTTTCGATAAAGTACCCCAAAGTAGTTTATCCCAAGTTCACGACACGCAGTGCCTATGTCGGGTAACTTTAGAAGTTACATCTGGATACATGCCTGGTAAACGCGTTGTTCAGATATTGCGAATTGAACTTTGATGTACCCATCAAAAGTTGCACCTTGCACGTACGTCGTATTTAGGTCTTAGCTATTACATATTTCAACTTTTTTCTAACACATTTGATGTGCTAAGTTGCAACTACTAGTAATACATATTATAATATTATATTAACTCCACTCCGGGTTAACATTTTTTTTAAATACACGAACATTTTTGTATTCAAAATGGCATATTAGTTGTTTTGCTCACTAACAGTACTGGTTCCCTAGTTACAAGATAGTACCTACCTAATATTATGTCCACTATACAGTAAGATAGCTTATTAGGGCAGGATCCTTATAAATGTTTTTTGTTGGTAAATCGGGGTGCAATAAAATAATATTCTTTAATAAAGAAATAAAATGAACGAATGTCTCTCTTTCCATTACCAGAGAAGAAGTGTCCTTCTTTTCTGCTCTCTTTTATAAATTTTTTTGTCCACTCCTACATTCCTCTTCCTTTCGTAAATAATATTTATGATGTTATTTCTTGCTACATTTGTTTTGTTTTTTCTATTTACAACATGCAACTCGTATCTTTCGATATTAAATCTGAAGCTTATTATTCTCTTAAATATTGTTACGGCATGCCATACTCACGTACATAATTATTTCTTAAACATTGATTTGAATAAATTATAATTAACTACCTACTTATTGTGTAGCAAAGCATAAGAAATAAATGTCATTTAGTTAACAATAACAGCACCTAATTACCCATTTACATGCATTTTATTTATTACTAGGCGGCCACAGGACCCAGGTCCTGTAGTACATGGGGCTAGTGGCTAGTACACTATCTAATTTTGTAAGAATTATGGCTTCTAGTAGGCCAATTACACCGGCATTCAATTGGGTTCATCACTAATATAATACACCGGTTACAGAACCCAAGTCCTGTTATAAATAAAGCTATAGTGTGTATTCCGGGGCAATATATGTGTATTTCAGATACATAGATTTTTATGTTAATTCCAATTGACCTTTTCATGCTTTCTCATTAGTTGGGCCAGGGCCAGAGGTACAGATTTTACGTTACATTGATGGAGTCAAAAAATATTCCAAAACTTCGCCTTAGTACGACCTAGGGTCAACCTTTTGTTTAGAAAGAGAATTTGGCTATTGGCAAATTACTCCGGTTACCCACCACCCACCACATTTTTGACTCGGATACTTTTAATCACCATTATACATACTGCCATCACTGGACAATGGACCATTTTAAGGCCGAGTTAGCCTTAATTAGCAATGTAGCGTCAAGAGATTAATTAGAAAATTTAGTGTTTTTTATTGTAATTTTAGCTCATCGCCTGAGGAAGCGAGCTTATAGAACCGCACAGTCTGTCCGTACGTCCGTCCTTCTGTCCCCACGATAACTTTCGAATTCAAAGACGGATACTGACCAAACTTGGCAAAAACGATGCCTATATCAACCATTGACGATCCCTATTGATTTTGGGACAAATCGGTCCATCGTTTACTGAGATACCGTGCGGTCATTTTGTTTCATTTTTATAGTCAAAGTAGAAAATGGGTATTAAAAAGTTCAATTGCGTTTCCTATAAATTGTTTGCGGAAAATATTTCACTCCGCTCCTACCAAATTTAAGATTTATTTTTATAGTCAATTACGATCAATATTGATCTAATTTGAATTACTGTAGAATTTAGTAATCAACAGATACGTATCTAGAAACGGGGGGGGGGGGGGCCGCAACCAAGCCGTAGTAAAGGGGACCGCGTACACAGTTTTAGTAGAATAATAGAAATAGGTTTATTTTCATATTTATTTGTTAATATTGAGTATTAAAATCAAAATGTATGAATGTTGACCATCAAAGTCAATAGAAAATCAAAACAGATTAACGTTGACTATGAAAATCAACAGAAAATAAAAATAGATTAATTTTGACTATCAAAAGCAATAGAAAATCAATATAGATTAATGTTGACTATCAAAAGCAATAGAAAATCAATATAGATTAATGTTGACTTTCAAAATGGACTTTCCCGAAAAAAGTACGAATTGTCGCGATTCCCATTCAACCTCTATGATATTTTTCCTGCTGTTACCTAGCAGCGTCCCTATTTGTTTCAAAAACAGGTTTTTGAAATCTGCACTACTGCCTTAAACGGTGCAAAATTTGCTTTACAGAATCGAAAACTAACTCACTTTTTTGGAAATCTAACTTGTATTAAACCAATTCAAAATTCAAAACATCAATGTAAATGGCCAAATTGAATTTTCCCGCACATGAAGTAATAGAAACCTTGAGCACACTGAAAGCTGGAATAATTTTCATACAGAATGCATGCATTGTTCCTGTTATGAAATTTTTTGTGCCTTGTAAGTCGTAGGAGACTATAGCCCGCGCAGTGCCTAATTGTGTACTGCCAACAATTGTTCTGCTTTGGACGTGGTGGAATTTGCCTCATTAAGTGCGTTATTATATGCTTGGCTGCGTTTTAAAAGTACGGCAAATCAACACACGGAAGTACAAACATACAAACGGAATTGTCACGTGACTGACTTTTGCCGTTTATCTAATAGTAGTGATTGGATGCACGTTTTGGGCATTTCATCACAATATATAAACAGGGCATGAAAAAGGCAAAAAGGCACCTTTTTGCCAAGAAAAATCAGCAAAAAGGTTACCTTTTTAGCTCGCCTGATAAAGCAGCTTATAGAATCGCACAGTCCGTCCGTCCGTCCGTTTAAACGATAACTTTTGAAAACATTTATGGATTTCAACTAAACTTGGCGAAAACATTGTTTATGCATGGACCTGTGACAAAGCCTATTGAAAATGAACCACATTGTTGAGATGCCGCGCGAGATGCTTGCTTCTAAATTAAATGTTCCTTACATTGGTATATCTATTCCTGGAAAAACGTTCTATTATATACAGTTATATAGTATGGCATATAAAAATGCAGGCGACTTGTGGGAAAATGGGAAGAACGATTACTTCAACTACCGGACATTTAAAATGTAAGTAGTGCTTATATTCGGAAAAGACTGCTAAAAATTTATCCACTGTTTTATAATTGGGATTTTTATGGTATTATGTAAGTTTTAATAACTGTCGGCAATAGACCCTGTAAAATCGAAAAATTCTAAAAAACTACAATTTTAGAAAATTCAAAATAAAGCAACAAATTATATATTGGTGTAACAATGTATGTTTTACTTCCTCATGACTCAAACTGAACTTTAGTTCACAATATTCTTCAGTGTGGGACTAAAAGGGTATGCTTGCTTCTAAATTAAATGTTCCTTAAATTGGTATATCTATTCCTGGCAAAACGTTCTATTATATACAGTTATATAGTATGGCATATAAAAATGCAGGCGACTTGTGGGAAAATGGGAAGAACGATTACTTCAACTACCGGACATTTAAAATGTAAGTAGTGCTTATATTCGGAAAAGACTCGATCTGCTAAAAATTTATCCACTGTTTTATAATTGGGATTTTTATGGTATTATGTAAGTTTTAATAACTGTCGGCAATAGACCCTGTAAAATCGAAAAATTCTAAAAAACTACAATTTTAGAAAATTCAAAATAAAGCAACAAATTATATATTGGTGTAACAATGTATGTTTTACTTCCTCATGACTCAAACTGAACTTTAGTTCATAATATTCTTGAGTGTGAAGCTAAAAAGGAATGCTTGCTTCTATATTAAATGTTTTTACATTGGTATCTCTATTCCTGGCCAAACGCTATATTATATACACTATGGCACATAGAAATGCAAACGATTTGTGTGAAAATGTGACGAACGATTACTTTAAATGCTTGACATTGAAAATGTAAGTAGTGCTCATATTCCGAAAAGACGCAACCTGCTAAAAACTTATCCACTGTTTTATAATTGGAATTTTCATGGTATTATGTAAGTTTTAATAACTGTCGGGAATAGACCCTGTGAAATCAAAAAATTCTAAAACACTACAATTTTAGAAAATTCAAAATAAAGCAACAAATTATATATTGGTGTAACAATGTATGTTTTACTTCCTCATGACTCAAACTGAACTTTAGTTCACAATATTCTTCAGTGTGGGACTAAAAGGGTATGCTTGCTTCTAAATTAAATGTTCCTTAAATTGGTATATCTATTCCTGGCAAAACGTTCTATTATATACAGGGTCTGTTTTCGACAGTTATTAAATTTTACATAAAGTCACGAAAATCCTAATTATAAAACGGTGGATAAGTTTTTAGCAAATCGGGTCTTTTCGGAATATAAGCACTACTTACTTTTTCAATTTTAAGCAGTGAAAGTAATCGTTCGTCCCATTTTCACCCAAGACGCCTGCATTTCTATGTGCCATACTGTATATAATATTGCGCTTTGCCAGGAATAGACATACCAATGTAAAAACATTAAATATAGAAGTAAGCATTCCTTTTTAGCTTCACACTCAAGAATATTATAAACTAAAGTTCAGTTTGAGTCATGAGGAAGTAAAACATACATTGTTACACCAATATATAAATTGTTAAGCTTTATTTTTGAATTTTCTTAAAAATTGTAGTTTTTTAGGAATTCTTTCGATTTTACAGGGTCTATTGCCGACAGTTATTAAAACTTACATAATACCATGAAAATCCCAATTATAAAACAGTGGATAGGTTTTTAGCAGGTTGCGTCTTTTCAGAATATAAGCACTACTTACATTTTAAATGTCCGGTAGTTAAAGCAATCGAAATTCCTTCCCATTTTCACACAAGTCGCCTGCATTTCTATTTGCCATTACTCGTATAGTAATAGAACGTTTTGCTAGGAATGAGATATACCAATTTAAGGAACATTTAATCTCTAGAAGCAAGCATGGGCCCTTTTTAGCTTCACACTCAAGAATATTATGGAACTAAAAGTTCAGTTTGAGAAATCATGAGGAAGTAAAACATACATTGTTACACCAATATATAATTTGTTGCTTTATTTTGAATTTCTTAAAATTGTAGTTTTTTAGAATTTTTCGATTTTACAGGGTCTATTGCCGACAGTTATTAAAACTTACATAATACCATGAAAATCCCAATTATGAAACAGTGGATAGGTTTTTAGCAGGTAGCGTCATTTCGGAATATAAGCACTACTTACATTTTAAATGTCCGGTAGTTAAAGTAATCGTTCTTCCCATTTTCACACAAGTCGCATGCATTTTTATATGCCATACTATATAACTGTATATAATAGAGCGTTTGGCCAGGAAAAGACATACCAAAGTAAAAACATTTAATTTAGAAACAAACATACCTTTTTAGCTTTACATTTATGAATATTATGAACTTAAGTTCAGTTTGAGTCATGAGGAAGTAAAACATACATTGTTACACCAATATATAATTTGTTTCTTTATTTTGAATTTTCTTAAAAAATTGCAAGTAGTGCCTTTTAGAATTTTTTGATTTCACAGGGTCTATTCCCGACAGTTATTAAAACTTACATAATACCATGAAAATCCCAATTATAAAACAGTGGATAGGTTTTTAGTAGGTTGCGTCTTTTCAGAATATAAGCACTACTTACATTTTAAATGTCCGGTAGTTAAAGTAATCGTTCTTCCCATTTTCACACAAGTCGCCTGCATTTTTATATGCCATACTATATAACTGTATATAATAGAACGTTTTGCCAGGAATAGATATACCAATTTAAGGAACATTTAATTTAGAAGCAAGCATACCCTTTTAGCTCCACACTCTAGAGTATTATGAACTAAAGTTCAGTTTGAGTCATGAGGAAGTAAAACATACATTGTTACACCAATATATAATTTGTTGCTTTATTTTGAATTTTCTAAAATTGTAGCAATTTAGAGTTTTTCGATTTTACAGGGTCTGTTTTCGACAGTTATTAAAACTTACATAAAGTCACGAAAATCCTAATTATAAAACGGTAGATAAGTTTTTAGCAGATCGGGTTTTTTGAATATATAAGCACTACTTACTTTTTCAATTTTAAGCAGTTAAAGTAATCGTTCGTCCCATTTTCACCCAAGACGCCTGCATTTCTATGTGCCATACTGTATATAATATAGCGCTTTGCCAGGAATAGACATACCAATGTAAAAACATTTAATATAGAAGTAAGCATTCCTTTTTAGCTTCACACTCAAGAATATTATGAACTAAAGTTCAGTTTGAGTCATGAGGAAGTAAAACATACATTGTTACACAAATATATAATTTGTTGCTTTATTTTGAATTTCCTAAAATTGTAGTTTTTTAGAATTTTTCGATTTCACAGGGTCTATTCCCGACAGTTATTAAAACTTACATAATACCATGAAAATCCCCATTATAAAACAGTGGATAAGTTTTTAGCAGGTTGTGTCTTTTCGGAATATGAGCACTACTTACTTTTTCAATTTTAAGCAGTTAAAGTAATCGTTCGTCACATTTTCACCCAAGACGCCTGCATTTCTATGTGCCATACTGTATATAATATAGCGCTTTGCCAGGAATAGACATACCAATGTAAAAACATTTAATAGAGAAGTAAGCATTCCTTTTTAGCTTCACACTCAAGAATATTATGAACTAAAGTTCAGTTTGAGTCATGAGGAAGTAAAACATAAATCGAAAAACTCTAAAAACTACAATTTTAGGAAATTCAAAATAAAGCAACAAATTATATATTGGTGTAACAATGTATGTTTTACTTCCTCATGACTCAAACTGAACTTTAGTTCATAATATTCTTCAGTGTAGGACTAAAAGGGTATGCTTGCTTCTAAATTAAATGTTCCTTACATTGGTATATCTATTCATGGCAAAACGTTCTATTATGTACAGTTATATAGTATGGCATATAAAAATGCAAACGATTTGTGTGAAAATGTGACGAACGATTACTTTAAATGCTTGACATTGAAAATGTAAGTAGTGCTCATATTCCGAAAAGACGCAACCTGCTAAAAACTTATCCACTGCTTTATAATTGGGATTTTCATGGTATTATGTAAGTTTTAATAACTGTCGGGAATAGACCCTGTGAAATCAAAAAATTCTAAAAAACTACAATTTTAAGAAATTCAAAATAAAGCAACAAATTATATATTGGTGTAACAATGTTTGTTTTACTTCCTCATGACTCAAACTGAACTTTAGTTCACAATATTCTTCAGTGTGGGACTAAAAGGGTATGCTTGCTTCTAAATTAAATGTTCCTTAAATTGGTATATCTATTCCTGGCAAAACGTTCTATTATATACAGGGTCTGTTTTCGACAGTTATTAAATTTTACATAAAGTCACGAAAATCCTAATTATAAAACGGTGGATAAGTTTTTAGCAAATCGGGTCTTTTCGGAATATAAGCACTACTTACTTTTTCAATTTTAAGCAGTGAAAGTATCAATTATCTGTCCCATTTTCACCCAAGACGCCTGCATTTCTATGTGCCATACTGTATATAATATTGCGCTTTGCCAGGAATAGACATACCAATGTAAAAACATTAAATATAGAAGTAAGCATTCCTTTTTAGCTTCACACTCAAGAATATTATAAACTAAAGTTCAGTTTGAGTCATGAGGAAGTAAAACATACATTGTTACACCAATATATAAATTGTTGCTTTATTTTGAATTTTCTAAAATTGTAGTTTTTTAGAATTTTTCGATTTTACAGGGTCTATTGCCGACAGTTATTAAAACTTACATAATACCATGAAAATCCCAATTATAAAACAGTGGATAGGTTTTTAGCAGGTTGCGTCTTTTCAGAATATAAGCACTACTTACATTTTAAATGTCCGGTAGTTAAAGTAATCGTTCTTCCCATTTTCACACAAGTCGCCTGCATTTCTATTTGCCATACTGTATATAATAGAACGTTTTGCCAGGAATAGATATACCAATTTAAGGAACATTTAATTTAGAAGCAAGCATACCCTTTTTAGCTTCACACTCAAGAATATTATGAACTAAAGTTCAGTTTGAGTCATGAGGAAGTAAAACATACATTGTTACACCAATATATAATTTGTTGCTTTATTTTGAATTTCTTAAAATTGTAGTTTTTTAGAATTTTTCGATTTTACAGGGTCTATTGCCGACAGTTATTAAAACTTACATAATACCATGAAAATCCCAATTATGAAACAGTGGATAGGTTTTTAGCAGGTAGCGTCATTTCGGAATATAGTTAAACTACTTCATACTCTTAAATGTCCGGTAGTTAAAGCTTAATCGTTCTTCTATTTTCACACAAGTCGCATGCATTTTTATATGCCATACTATATAACTGTATATAATAGAGCGTTTGGCCAGGAAAAGACATACCAAAGTAAAAACATTTAATTTAGAAACAAACATACCTTTTTAGCTTTACATTTATGAATATTATGAACTTAAGTTCAGTTTGAGTCATGAGGAAGTAAAACATACATTGTTACACCAATATATAATTTGTTTCTTTATTTTGAATTTTCTAAAATTGTAGTGTTTTAGAATTTTTTGATTTCACAGGGTCTATTCCCGACAGTTATTAAAACTTACATAATACCATGAAAATCCCAATTATAAAACAGTGGATAGGTTTTTAGTAGGTTGCGTCTTTTCAGAATATAAGCACTACTTACATTTTAAATGTCCGGTAGTTAAAGTAATCGTTCTTCCCATTTTCACACAAGTCGCCTGCATTTTTATATGCCATACTATATAACTGTATATAATAGAACGTTTTGCCAGGAATAGATATACCAATTTAAGGAACATTTAATTTAGAAGCAAGCATACCCTTTTAGCTCCACACTCTAGAGTATTATGAACTAAAGTTCAGTTTGAGTCATGAGGAAGTAAAACATACATTGTTACACCAATATATAATTTGTTGCTTTATTTTGAATTTTCTAAAATTGTAGCAATTTAGAGTTTTTCGATTTTACAGGGTCTGTTTTCGACAGTTATTAAAACTTACATAAAGTCACGAAAATCCTAATTATAAAACGGTAGATAAGTTTTTAGCAGATCGGGTTTTTTTTGAATATAAGCACTACTTACTTTTTCAATTTTAAGCAGTTAAAGTAATCGTTCGTCCCATTTTCACCCAAGACGCCTGCATTTCTACTTGTAAAGCCATACTGTATATAATATAGCGCTTTTTGCCAGGAAATAGACATACCACGTAAAAACATTTAATATAGAAGTAAGCATTCCTTTTTAGCTTCACACTCAAGAATATTATGAATCTAAAGTTCAGTTTGAGTCATGAGTGAAGTTTTAAAACATTGTACATTGTTACACAAATATATAATTTGTTGCTTTATTTTGAATTCCCTAAAATTGTAGTTTTTTAGAATTTTTCGATTTCACAGTTTCTATTCCCGACAAAAACTTACATAATACCATGAAAATCCCAAAAAAAAAACAGTGGATAAGTTTTTAGCAGGTTGTGTCTTTTCGGAATATGAGCACTACTTACTTTTTCAATTTTAAGCAGTTAAAGTAATCGTTCGTCACATTTTCACCCAAGACGCCTGCATTTCTATGTGCCATACTGTATATAATATAGCGCTTTGCCAGGAATAGACATACCAATGTAAAAACATTTAATAGAGAAGTAAGCATTCCTTTTTAGCTTCACACTCAAGAATATTATGAACTAAAGTTCAGTTTGAGTCATGAGGAAGTAAAACATAAATCGAAAAACTCTAAAAACTACAATTTTAGGAAATTCAAAATAAAGCAACAAATTATATATTGGTGTAACAATGTATGTTTTACTTCCTCATGACTCAAACTGAACTTTAGTTCAGGCAATATTCTTTCACAGTGTAGGGACTAAAAGCGGGTATGCTTGCTTCTAAATTAAAATGGTTCCTTACATTGGTATATCTATTCATGGCAAAACGTTCTATTATGTACAGTTATATAGTATGGCATATAAAAATGCAAACGATTTGTGTGAAAATGTGACGAACGATTACTTTAAATGCTTGGACATTGAAAATGTAAGTAGTGCTCATATTCCGAAAAGACGCAACCTGCTAAAAACTTATCCACTGTTTTATAATTGGGATTTTCATGGTATTATGTAAGTTTTAATAACTGTCGGGAATAGACCCTGTGAAATCAAAAAATTCTAAAACACTACAATTTTAAGAAATTCTAAAATAAAGCAACAAATAGGAGTATATTGGTGTAACAACAATGTTTGTTTTACTTCCTCATGACTCAAACTGAACTTTAGTTCAAAATATTCTTCAGTGTGGAGCTAAAAGGGTATGCTTGCTTTCAAATTAAATGTTCTCTTACATATAGGTATATCTATTGCTGGCAAAACGTTCTATTATGTACAGTTATATAGTATGGCATATAAAATTGCAAACGATTTGTGTGAAAATGGGAAGAACGATTACTTTAAATGCTTAACATTGAAAATGTACGTAGTGCTTATATTCGGAAAAGACCGATCTGATAAAAACTTATCCACTGTTTTATAATTAAGATTTTCGTGGCTTTATGTAAGTTTTAATAACTGTCGGGAATAGACCCTGTGAAATCGAAAAATTCTAAAAAACTACAATTTTAGAAAATTCAAAATAAAGCAACAAATTATATATTGGTGTAACAATGTATGTTTTACTTCCTCATGACTCAAACTGAACTTTAGTTCATAATATTCTTCAGCGTAGGACTAAAAGGGTATGCTTGCTTCTAAATTAAATGTTCCTTACATTGGTATATCTATTCATGGCAAAACGTTCTATTATGTACAGTTATATAGTATGGCATATAAAAATGCAAACGATTTGTGTGAAAATGTGACGAACGATTACTTTAAATGCTTGACATTGAAAATGGAAAGTAGTGCTCACATATTCCGAAAAGACGCAACCTGCTAAAAACTTATCCACTGTTTTATAATTGGGATTTTCATGGTATTATGTAAGTTTTAATAACTGTCGGGAATAGACCCTGTGAAATCGAAAAATTCTAAAAAACTACAATTTTAAGAAATTCAAAATAAAGCAACAAATTATATATTGGTGTAACAATGTATGTTTTACTTCCTCATGACTCAAACTGAACTTTAGTTCATAATATTCTTCAGTGTAGGACTAAAAGGGTATGCTTGCTTCTAAATTAAATGTTCCTTACATTGGTATATCTATTCATGGCAAAACGTTCTATTATGTACAGTTATAGTATGGCATATAAAAATGCAAACGATTTGTGTGAAAATGTGACGAACGATTACTTTAAATGCTTGACATTGAAAATGTAAGTAGTGCTCATATTCCGAAAAGACGCAACCTGCTAAAAACTTATCCACTGCTTTATAATTGGGATTTTCATGGTATTATGTAAGTTTTAATAACTGTCGGGAGTAGACCCTGTGAAATCGAAAAATTCTAAAAAACTACAATTTTAAGAAATTCAAAATAAAGCAACAAATTATATATTGGTGTAACAATGTTTGTTTTACTTCCTCATGACTCAAACTGAACTTTAGTTCATAATATTCTTCAGTGTAGGACTAAAAGGGTATGCTTGCTTCTAAATTAAATGTTCCTTACATTGGTATATCTATTCATGGCAAAACGTTCTATTATGTACATTTATATAGTATGGCATATAAAAATGCAAACGATTTGTGTGAAAATGTGACGAACGATTACTTTAAATGCTTGACATTGAAAATGTAAGTAGTGCTCATATTCCGAAAAGACACAACCTGCTAAAAACTTATCCACTGCTTTATAATTGGGATTTTCATGGTATTATGTAAGTTTTAATAACTGTCGGGAGTAGACCCTGTGAAATCGAAAAATTCTAAAAAACTACAATTTTAAGAAATTCAAAATAAAGCAACAAATTATATATTGGTGTAACAATGTTTGTTTTACTTCCTCATGACTCAAACTGAACTTTAGTTCAAAATATTCTTCAGTGTGGAGCTAAAAGGGTATGCTTGCTTCTAAATTAAATGTTCCTTACATAGGTATATCTATTGCTGGCAAAACGTTCTATTATGTACAGTTATATAGTATGGCATATAAAATTGCAAACGATTTGTGTGAAAATGGGAAGAACGATTACTTTAAATGTTTAACATTGAAAATGTACGTAGTGCTTATATTCGGAAAAGACCGATCTGCTAAAAACTTATCCACTGTTTTATAATTAAGATTTTCGTGGCTTTATGTAAGTTTTAATAACTGTCGGGAATAGACCCTGTGAAATCGAAAAATTCTAAAAAACTACAATTTTAGAAAATTCAAAATAAAGCAACAAATTATATATTGGTGTAACAATGTATGTTTTACTTCCTCATGACTCAAACTGAACTTTAGTTCATAATATTCTTGAGTGTGAAGCTAAAAAGGAATGCTTACTTCTATATTTAATGTTTTTACATTGGTATGTCTATTCCTGGCAAAGCGCTATATTATATACAGTATGGCACATAGAAATGCAGGCGTCTTGGGTGAAAATGGGACGAACGATTACTTTAACTGCTTAAAATTGAAAAAGTAAGTAGTGCTTATATTCAGAAAAAACCCGATCTGCTAAAAACTTATCCACCGTTTTATAATTAGGATTTTCGTGACTTTATGTAAGTTTTAATAACTGTCGAAAACAGACCCTGTAAAATCGAAAAACTCTAAAAACTACAATTTTAGGAAATTCAAAATAAAGCAACAAATTATATATTGGTGTAACAATGTATGGTTTACTTCCTCATGACTCAAACTGAACTTTAGTTCATAATATTCTTCAGTGTAGGACTAAAAGGGTATGCTTGCTTCTAAATTAAATGTTCCTTACATTGGTATATCTATTCATGGCAAAACGTTCTATTATGTACAGTTATATAGTATGGCATATAAAAATGCAAACGATTTGTGTGAAAATGTGACGAACGATTACTTTAAATGCTTGACATTGAAAATGTAAGTAGTGCTCATATTCCGAAAAGACGCAACCTGCTAAAAACTTATCCACTGCTTTATAATTGGGATTTTCATGGTATTATGTAAGTTTTAATAACTGTCGGGAATAGACCCTGTGAAATCGAAAAATTCTAAAAAACTACAATTTTAAGAAATTCAAAATAAAGCAACAAATTATATATTGGTGTAACAATGTTTGTTTTACTTCCTCATGACTCAAACTGAACTTTAGTTCATAATATTCTTCAGTGTAGGACTAAAAGGGTATGCTTGCTTCTAAATTAAATGTTCCTTACATTGGTATATCTATTCATGGCAAAACGTTCTATTATGTACAGTTATATAGTATGGCATATAAAAATGCAAACGATTTGTGTGAAAATGTGACGAACGATTACTTTAAATGCTTGACATTGAAAATGTAAGTAGTGCTCATATTCCGAAAAGACGATTACAACCTCGCTAAAAAACTTATATCCACTGCTTTATAATTGGGATTATGGTATTATGTAAGTTTTAATAACTGTCGGGAGTAGACCCTGTGAAATCGAAAAATTCTAAAAAACTACAATTTTAAGAAATTCAAAATAAAGCAACAAATTATATATTGGTGTAACAATGTTTGTTTTACTTCCTCATGACTCAAACTGAACTTTAGTTCATATATATTCTTTCAGTGTAGGGACTAAAAGGGTATGCTTGCTTCTAAATTAAATGTTCCTTACATTGGTATATCTATTCATGGCAAAACGTTCTATTATGTACATTTATATAGTATGGCATATAAAAATGCAAACGATTTGTGTGAAAATGTGACGAACGATTACTTTAAATGCTTTCGACACTTGAAAATGTGTAAGTAGTGCTCATATTCCGAAAAAGACACAACCTGCTAAAAACTTATCCACTGCTTTATAATTGGGATTTTCATGGTATTATGTAAGTTTTAATAACTGTCGGGAGTAGACCCTGTGAAATCGAAAAATTCTAAAAAACTACAATTTTAAGAAATTCAAAATAAAGCAACAAATTATATATTGGTGTAACAATGTTTGTTTTACTTCCTCATGACTCAAACTGAACTTTAGTTCAAAATATTCTTCAGTGTGGAGCTAAAAGTGGTGATGCAGAGTTGCTTCTAAATTAAATGTATCGTTCTTACATAGGTATATCTATTGCTGGCAAAACGTTCTATTATGTACAATAAAGTTATATATAGTATGGCATATAAAATTGCAAACGATTTGTGTGAAAATGGGAAGAACGATTACTTTAAATGTTTAAACATTGAAAATGTACGTAGTGCTTATATTCGGAAAAAGACCGATCTGCTAAAAACTTATCCACTGCTTTATAATTGGGATTTTCATGGTATTATGTAAATTTTAATAACTGTCGGGAATAGACCCTGTGAAATCGAAAATTCTAAAAAACTACAATTTTAAGAAATTCAAAATAAAGCAACAAATTATATATTGGTGTAACAATGTTTGTTTTACTTCCTCATGACTCAAACTGAACTTTAGTTCAAAATATTCTTCAGTGTGGAGCTAAAAGGGTATGCTTGCTTCTAAATTAAATGTTCCTTACATAGGTATATCTATTGCTGGCAAAACGTTCTATTATGTACAGTTATATAGTATGGCATATAAAATTGCAAACGATTTGTGTGAAAATGGGAAGAACGATTACTTTAAATGTTTAACATTGAAAATGTACGTAGTGCTTATATTCGGAAAAGACCGATCTGCTAAAAACTTATCCACTGTTTTATAATTAAGATTTTCGTGGCTTTATGTAAGTTTTAACAACTGTCGGGAATAGACCCTGTGAAATCGAAAAATTCTAAAAAACTACAATTTTAGAAAATTCAAAATAAAGCAACAAATTATATATTGGTGTAACAATGTATGTTTTACTTCCTCATGACTCAAACTGAACTTTAGTTCATAATATTCTTGAGTGTGAAGCTAAAAAGGAATGCTTACTTCTATATTTAATGTTTTTACATTGGTATGTCTATTCCTGGCAAAGCGCTATATTATATACAGTATGGCACATAGAAATGCAGGCGTCTTGGGTGAAAATGGGACGAACGATTACTTTAACTGCTTAAAATTGAAAAAGTAAGTAGTGCTTATATTCAGAAAAAACCGGATCTGCTAAAAACTTATCCACCGTTTTATAATTAGGATTTTCGTGACTTTATGTAAGTTTTAATAACTGTCGAAAACAGACCCTGTAAAATCGAAAAACTCTAAAAACTACAATTTTAGGAAATTCAAAATAAAGCAACAAATTATATATTGGTGTAACAATGTATGGTTTACTTCCTCATGACTCAAACTGAACTTTAGTTCATAATATTCTTCAGTGTAGGACTAAAAAGGGTATGCTTGCTTCTAAATTAAATGTTCCCTTACAATTGGTATATCTATTTCATGGCAAAACGTTCTATTATGTACAGTTATAGTATGGCATATAAAAATGCAAACGATTTGTGTGAAAATGTGACGAACGATTACTTTAAATGCTTGACATTGAAAATGTAAGTAGTGCTCATATTCCGAAAAGACGCAACCTGCTAAAAACTTATCCACTGCTTTATAATTGGGATTTTCATGGTATTATGTAAGTTTTAATAACTGTCGGGAATAGACCCTGTGAAATCGAAAATTCTAAAAAACTAAGTAATTTTAAGAAATTCAAAATAAAGCAACAAATTATATATTGGTGTAACAATGTTTGTTTTACTTCCTCATGACTCAAACTGAACTTTAGTTCATAATATTCTTCAGTGTAGGACTAAAAGGGTATGCTTGCTTCTAAATTAAATGTTCCTTACATTGGTATATCTATTCATGGCAAAACGTTCTATTATGTACAGTTATATAGTATGGCATATAAAAATGCAAACGATTTGTGTGAAAATGTGACGAACGATTACTTTAAATGCTTGACATTGAAAATGTAAGTAGTGCTCATATTCCGAAAAAGACGCAACCTAAGCTAAAAACTTATCCACTGCTTTATAATTGGGATTTTCTTATGGTATTTATGTAAGTTTTAATAACTGTCGGGAGTAGGACCCTGTGAAATCGAAAAATTCTAAAAACTACAATTTTAAGAAATTCAAAAATAAAGCAACAAATTATATATTGGTGTAACAATGTTTGTTTTACTTCCTCATGACTCAAACTGAACTTTAGTTCATAATATTCTTCAGTGTAGGACTAAAAAGGGTATGCTTGCTTCTAAATTAAATAAATGTTCTTTACATTGGTATATCTATTCATGGCAAAACGTTCTATTATGTACATTTATATAGTATGGCATATAAAAATGCAAACGATTTGTGTAGAAAATGTGACGAACGATTACTTTAAATGCTTGACATTGAAAATGTAAGTGCAGTGCTCATATTCCGAAAAAGACACAACCTGCTAAAAACTTATCCACTTGCTTACGAGTAATTGGGATTTTCATGGTATTATGTAAATTTTAATAACTGTCGGGAATAGACCCTGTGAAATCGAAAAATTCTAAAAAACTACAATTTTAAGAAATTCAAAATAAAGCAACAAATTATATATTGGTGTAACAATGTTTGTTTTACTTCCTCATGACTCAAACTGAACTTTAGTTCAAAATATTCTTCAGTGTGGAGCTAAAAGGGTATGCTTGCTTTTCTTAAATTAAATGTTCCTTACATAGGTATATCTATTGCTGGCAAAACGTTCTATTATGTACAGTTATATAGTATGGCATATAAAATTGCAAACGATTTGTGTGAAAATGGGAAGAACGATTACTTTAAATGTTTAACATTGAAAATGTACGTAGTGCTTATATTCGGAAAAGACCGATCTGCTAAAAACTTATCCACTGCTTTATAATTGGGATTTTCATGGTATTATGTAAATTTTAATAACTGTCGGGAATAGACCCTGTGAAATCGAAAAATTCTAAAAAACTACAATTTTAAGAAATTCAAAATAAAGCAACAAATTATATATTGGTGTAACAATGTTTGTTTTACTTCCTCATGACTCAAACTGAACTTTAGTTCAAAATATTCTTCAGTGTGGAGCTAAAAGGGTATGCTTGCTTCTAAATTAAATGTTCCTTACATAGGTATATCTATTGCTGGCAAAACGTTCTATTATGTACAGTTATATAGTATGGCATATAAAATTGCAAACGATTTGTGTGAAAATGGGAAGAACGATTACTTTAAATGTTTAACATTGAAAATGTACGTAGTGCTTATATTCGGAAAAGACCGATCTGCTAAAAACTTATCCACTGTTTTATAATTAAGATTTTCGTGGCTTTATGTAAGTTTTAATAACTGTCGGGAATAGACCCTGTGAAATCGAAAAATTCTAAAAAACTACAATTTTAGAAAATTCAAAATAAAGCAACAAATTATATATTGGTGTAACAATGTATGTTTTACTTCCTCATGACTCAAACTGAACTTTAGTTCATAATATTTCTTGAGTGTGAAGCTAAAAAGGAATGCTTACTTCTATATTTAATGTTTTTACATTGGTATGTCTATTCCTGGCAAAGCGCTATATTATATACAGTATGGCACATAGAAATGCAGGCGTCTTGGGTGAAAATGGGACGAACGATTACTTTAACTGCTTAAAATTGAAAAAGTAAGTAGTGCTTATATTCAAAAAAAACCCGATCTGCTAAAAACTTATCCACCGTTTTATAATTAGGATTTTCGTGACTTTATGTAAGTTTTAATAACTGTCGAAAAAGCCAGACCCTCTGTAAAATCGAAAAATCTCTAAAAACTACAATTTTAGAAATTCAAAATAAAGCAACAAATTATATTATTGGTGTAACAATGTATGGTTTACTTCCTCATGACTCAAACTGAACTTTAGTTCATAATATTCTTCAGTGTAGGACTAAAAGGGTATGCTTGCTTCTAAATTAAATGTTCCTTACATTGGTATATCTATTCATGGCAAAACGTTCTATTATGTACAGTTATATAGTATGGAATATAAAAATACAAACGATTTGTGAAAAATGTGACGAAATGATTACTTTAAATGCTTCGACATTGAAAATGTAAGTAGTGCTCATATTCCGAAAAAGACGCAACCTGCTAAAAACTTATCCATCTGCTTTATAATTGGGATTTTCATGGTATTATGTAAGTTTTAATAACTGTCGGGGAATAGACTCCTGTGAATTCGAAAAATTCTAAAAACTACAATTTTAAGAAATTCAAAATAAAGCAACAAATTATATATTGGTGTAACAATGTTTGTTTTACTTCCTCATGTCTCAAACTGAACTTTAGTTCAAAAAATATTCTTCAGTGTGGAGCTTAAAAGGGTATGCTTGCTTCTAAATTAAATGTTCATTACATAGGTATATCTATTGCTGGCAAAACGTTCTATTATGTACAGTTATATAGTATGGCATATAAAATTGCAAACGATTTGTGTGAAAATGGGAAGAACGATTACTTTAAATGTTTAACATTGAAAATGTACGTAGTGCTTATATTCGGAAAAGACCGATCTGCTAAAAACTTATCCACTGTTTTATAATTAAGATTTTCGTGGCTTTATGTAAGTTTTAATAACTGTCGGGAATAGACCCTGTGAAATCGAAAAATTCTAAAAAACTACAATTTTAAGAAATTCAAAATAAAGCAACAAATTATATATTGGTGTAAATAAATGTATGTGCTTTACTTCCTCATGACTCAAACTGAACTTTAGTTCATAATATCTCTTCTTCAGTGTAGGACTAAAAGGGTATGCTTGCTTCTAAATTAAATGTTCCTTACATTGGTATATCTATTCATGGCAAAACGTTCTATTATGTACAGTTATATAGTATGGCATATAAAAATGCAAACGATTTGTGTGAAAATGTGACGAACGATTACTTTAAATGCTTGACATTGAAAATGTAAGTAGTGCTCATATTCCGAAAAGACGCAACCTGCTAAAAACTTATCCACTGTTTTATAATTGGGATTTTCATGGTATTATGTAAGTTTTAATAACTGTCGGGAATAGACCCTGTGAAATCGAAAAATTCTAAAAAACTACAATTTTAAGAAATTCAAAATAAAGCAACAAATTATATATTGGTGTAACAATGTATGTTTTACTTCCCTTCATGACTGCCAAACTGAACTTTAAATTTCAGTTAATATTCTTGAGGTGTGGGTTAAAAAGGAATGCTTACTTCTATATTAAATGTTTTTACATTGGTATGTCTATTCCTGGCAAAGCGCTATATTATATACAGTATGGCACATAGAAATGCAGGCGTCTTGGGTGAAAATGGGACGAACGATTACTTTAACTGCTTAAAATTGAAAAAGTAAGTAGTGCTTATATTCTGAAAAGACGCAACCTGCTAAAAACCTATCCACTGTTTTATAATTGGGATTTTCATGGTATTATGTAAGTTTTAATAACTGTCGGGACTAGACCCTGTAAAATCGAAAAATTCTAAAAAACTACAATTTTAGAAAATTCAAAATAAAGCAACAAATTATATATTGGTGTAACAATGTATGTTTTACTTCCTCATGACTCAAACTGAACTTTAGTTCATAATATTCTTCAGTGTGGAGCTAAAAGCGTATGCTTGCTTCTAAATTAAATGTTCCTTACATAGGTATATCTATTGCTGGCAAAACGTTCTATTATGTACAGTTATATAGTATGGCATATAAAATTGCAAACGATTTGTGTGAAAATGGGAAGAACGATTACTTTAAATGCTTAACATTGAAAATGTAAGCAGTGCTTATTTTCGGAAAAGACCAGATCTGCTAAAAACTTATCCACTGTTTTATAATTAAGATTTTCGTGGTTTTATGTAAGTTTTAATAACTGTCGGGAATAGATCCTGTGCAGGGTTGTGGGTCGGGTTTTTTATGGGTTGGGGTTTTTTGGGTTTTTTGGCAAAAAACCCACCCCGTTTCACTTAAAAAACAAGGGGTTTATTGGGTTTATTGGGTTTTTTACAAAACATACAATAATGTGCACTAAAGCTCCATCTATATAAGCAAAAACATACTAACTTTCTCATATTCTTATTCAAAAATGTAAACAAATGTATAATCGATGAAATTAAAATAATATATTTAGCTTTTATACTTTGACACTTGCAGTAATTCTATATCGTGAATCACATGAATATATAGACATCACGATCGTAATGTCTATATATTATTTGCTTTATATATATTTTAATCGCTGTGTAAAGATATTGGTTTAGTTAATTAACTTTTACTTAAGAATCGCCAATAAATGCTTTGGGGTACATAAGTGGAAACATACTGAATTTTACTTAATCGCTTACACATTTATTACTGTGTAAGTACAAGTAAAGCTACACATTAATGAAGGAATTTCTTAAAATCTATTTAATCAGTAAAATATAATAATTCATAGTTTTTAACTAGTTGTTATCAAACAGTATAATAATAATTAATATAGATGCTTACGAAAATTACTTCCTGTTAACTGTATATGTTAAAAATTAAATGTTTATGTCTTAATTTTTTGATTTTTTAGACGTAAATAATTGTAGTATTTAGGATTACATGGTTGTTGTTATTGTCAGCTATAGTTTTCCTATAAATACTATAGTATACTTTGTACAGGCTTGTATTTATGCCTATAATTATATAAAAAACCCTTAAACCCAAAAAACCCAAAAAGCCCTAAAAAACCCAAAAAACCCGGGGTTAAGGGTTTTTTCCTAAAAAACCCGGGTTTTTCGATACCTTGATCCTGTGAAATCGAAAAATTCTAAAAAACTACATTTTTAGAAAATTCAAAATAAAGCAACAAATTATATATTGGTGTAACAATGTATGTTTTACTTCCTCATGACTATTGTTGTAAAAATGCAATAATTAACATAAATCTTATTGAATCGACAATAATTGTAGATGGAATCATTGTTTAAATATTACTGATTCCAAAATATTTCTATTATAAATCATTATTCAAAATCTTACTGATTCGACAATAATTCTCGATGCAATAGTTAATCAAAATCTTGCCGATGCGACAATAAATCTCGATGCAATGGTTAATCAAAATCTTGCCAATTCGACAATAGATCTCGATGCAATAGTTAATCAAAATCTTGCCAATTCGACAATAAATCTCGATGCAATAGTTAATCAATCCTGCCGATTCGACAATAAACCTCGATGCAATAATTAATCAAAATCTTGCCGATTCGACAATAAATCTCGATCCAATAATTAATCAAAATCTTACCGATTTGACAATAAATCCGATGCAATAGTTAATCAAAATCTTACCGATTCGACAATAATTCTCAACACAATAATTAATCAAAATCTTATTGATTCGACAATAATCCTCGATGCAAAAACTAACCAAAATCTTATTGCTCAGTCAATATTTCTCGATGCAATAATTGTTCTAAATCTTATTGATTCGACATTAATCATCAATACAATCATTTTTCAAAATCTTACAGAGTCGACAATAAATCTCGATGCAACAATTAATCAAAATCTTACTGATTCGAACATAAATCTCGATGCAATAGTTAATCAAAACCTTGCCGATTCGAAAATAAATCTCGATACAATAAATAGTCCAAATCTTGCTGATTCGACAATAATTCTCAAAACAATAATTAATCATTGAAATGTCATCAAACATTTTCCGGGTGACATCTATAGCGTATCCTCAAGAGAGACTATTTAAACCGAAGAGGGTGGATATGCATTCATTTATTTCAAACAATGTTTTTAAAAATGTTACAGTTATGTCATGACTCTGTCAGGATGACCTCGTTTTGAATTCTTGCTAAGTAAAATATTCCTATTCTTTTTCGTCTTGTTTGAGTATTTGAAATGTCATCAAACATTTTCCGGGTGACATCTATGGCGTATCCTGTAGAGAGACTATTTAAACCGAAGAGGGTGGATATGCATTCATTTATTTCAAACAATGTTTTTAAAAATGTTACAGTTATGTCATGACTCTGTCAGGATGACCTCGTTTTGAATTCTTGCTAAGTAAAATATTCCTATTCTTTTTCGTCTTGTTTGAGTATTTAAAATGTCATCAAACATTATCCGTGTTGCATCTATGGCGTATCCTCAAGAGAGACTATTTAAACCGAAGAGGGTGGATATGCATTCATTTATTTTAAACATTGTTTTTAAAAATGTTACAGTTATCTCATGACTCTGTCAGGATGACCTCGTTTTGAATTCTTGCTAAGTAAAATATTCCTATTCTTTTTCGCCTTGTTTGAGTATTTGAAATGTCATCAAACATTTTCCGGGTGACATCTATGGCGTATCCTCAAGAGAGACTGTTTAAACCGAAGAGGGTAGATATGCATTCATTTATTTCAAACAATGTCTTTAAAAATGTTACAGATATTGCATGACTCTGTCAGGATTACCTCGTTTTGAATTCTTGTTAATTAAAATATTCCTATTCTTTTTCGTCTTGTTTGAGTATTTGAAATGTCATCAAACATTTTCCGGGTGACATCTATGGCGTATCCTCAAGAGAGACTATTTAAACCGAAGAGGGTGGATATGCATTCATTTATTTCAAACAATGTTTTTAAAAATGTTACAGATATCTCATGACTCTGTCAGGATGACCTCGTTTTGAATTCTTGCTAAGTAAAATATTCCTATTCTTTTTCGTCTTGATTGAGTATTTAAAATGTCATCAAACATTTTCCGTGTTGCATCTATGGCGTATCCTCAAGAGAGACTATTTAAACCGAAAAGGGTGGATATGCATTGATTTATTTTAAGCATTGTTTTTAAAAATGTTACAGTTATGTCATGACTTTCTCAGGATGACCTCGTTTTGAATTCTTGCTAAGTAAAATATTCCTATTCTTTTTCGTATTGTTTGAGTATTTAAAATGCCATCAAACATTATCCGTGTTGCATCTATGGCGTATCCTCAAGAGAGACTATTTAAACCGAAGAGGGTGGATATGCATTCATTTATTTCAAACAATGTTTTTAAAAATGTTACAGATATGTCATGACTCTGTCAGGATGACCTCGTTTTGAATTCTTGTTAAGTAAAATATTCCTATTTTTTTCGTCTTGTTTGAGTATTTGAAATATCATCAAACATTTTCCGGGTGACATCTATGGCGTATCCTCAAGAGAGACTATTTAAACCGAAGAGGGTGGATTTGCATTCATTTATTTTAAACATTGTTTTTAAAAATGTTACAGTTATCTCATGACTCTGTCAGGATGACCTCGTTTTGAATTCTTGCTAAGTAAAATATTCCTATTCTTTTTCGTCTTGTTTGAGTATTTGAAATGTCATCAAACATTTTCCGGGTGACATCTATGGCGTATCCTGTAGAGAGACTATTTAAACCGAAGAGGGTGGATATGCATTCATTTATTTCAAACAATGTTTTTAAAAATGTTACAGATATCTCATGACTCTGTCAGGATGACCTCGTTTTGAATTCTTGCTAAGTAAAATATTCCTATTCTTTTTCGTCTTGTTTGAGTATTTAAAATGTCATCAAACATTTTCCGTGTTGCATCTATGGCGTATCCTCAAGAGAGACTATTTAAACCGAATAAGGTGGATATGCATTCATTTATTTTAAACATTGTTTTTAAAAATGTTACAGTTATCTCATGACTCTGTCAGGTTGACCTCGTTTCGAATTCTTGCTAAGTAAAATATTCCTATTCTTTTTCGTCGTGTTTGAGTATTTAAAATGTCATCAAACATTATCCGTGTTGCATCTATGGCGTATCCTCAAGAGAGACTATTTAAACCGAAGAGGGTGGATATGCATTCATTTATTTTAAACAATGTTTTTAAAAATGTTACAGTTATGTCATGACTCTGTCAGGGTGACCTCGTTTCGAATTCTTGCTAAGTAAAATATTCCTATTCTTTTTCGTCTTCTTTGAGTATTTAAAATGTCATCAAACATTATCCGTGTTGCATCTATGGCGTATCCTCAAGAGAGACTATTTAAACCGAAGAGGGTGGATATGCATTCATTTATTTTAAACATTGTTTTTAAAAATGTAACAGTTATGTCATAAACTTTCTCAGGGTGACCTCGTTTTGATTTCTTGTTAAGTAAAATATTCCTATTCTTTTTCGTCTTGTTTGAGTATTTGAAATGTCATCAAACATTTTCCGGGTGACATCTATGGCGTATCCTCAAGAGAGACTATTTAAACCGAAGAGGGTGGATATGCATTCATTTATTTCAAACAATGTTTTTAAAAATGTTACAGATATCTCATGACTCTGTCAGGATTACCTCGTTTTGCATTCTTGTTAATTAAAATATTCCTATTCTTTTTCGTCTTGTTTGAGTATTTGAAATGTCATCAAACATTTTCCGGGTGACATCTATGGCGTATCCTCAAGAGAGACTGTTTAAACCGAAGAGGGTAGATATGCATTCATTTATTTTAATTATTGTTTTTAAAAATGTTACAGTTATGTCATGACTCTGTCAGGGTGACCTCGTTTCGAATTCTTGCTAAGTAAAATATTCCTATTCTTTTTCGTCGTGTTTGAGTATTTAAAATGTCATCAAACATTTTCCGTGTTGCATCTATGGCGTATCCTCAAGAGAGACTATTTAAACCGAAGAGGGTGGATATGCAATCATTTATTTCAAACAATGTTTTTAAAAATGTTACAGATATCTCATGACTCTGTCAGGATTACCTCGTTTTGCATTCTTGTTAATTAAAATATTCCTATTCTTTTTCGTCTTGTTTGAGTATTTGAAATGTCATCAAACATTTTCCGGGCAACATTAATGGCGTATCCTGTAGAGAGACTATTTAAACCGAAGAGGGTGGATATGCATTCATTTATGTCAAACAATGTTTTTAAAAATGTTACAGATATCTCATGACTCTGTAAGGATGACCTCGTTTTGAATTCTTGTTAAGTAAAATATTCCTATTCTTTTTCGTCTTGTTTGAGTATTTAAAATGTCACCAAACATTTTCCGTGTTGCATCTATGGCGTATCCTCAAGAGAAACTATGTAAACCGAATAAGGTGGATATGCATTCATTTATTTTAAACATTGTTTTTAAAAATGTTACAGTTATCTCATGACTCTGTCAGGATGACATCGTTTTGAATTCTTGCTAAGTAAAATATTCCTATTCTTTTTCGTCTTGTTTGAGTATTTAAAATGTCATCAAACATTTTCCGGGTGACATCTATGGCGTATCCTCAAGAGAGACTGTTTAAACCGAAGAGGGTGGATATGCATTCATTTATTTCAAACAATGTTTTTAAAAATGTTACAGATATCTCATGATTCTGTCAGGATTACCTCGTTTTGAATTCTTGTTAATTAAAATATTCCTATTCTTTTTCGTCTTGTTTGAGTATTTGAAATGTCATCAAACATTTTCCGGGTGACATCTATGGCGTATCCTCAAGAGAGACTGTTTAAACCGAAGAGGGTGGATATGCATTCATTTATTTCAAACAATGTTTTTAAAAATGTTACAGATATCTCATGATTCTGTCAGGGTGACCTCGTTTCGAATTCTTGCTAAGAAAAATATTCCTATTCTTTTTCGTCTTGTTTGAGTATTTAAAATGTCATCAAACATTTTCCGTGTTGCATCTATGGCGTATCCTCAAGAGAGACTATTTAAACCGAAGAGGGTGGATATGCATTTATTTATTTTAAACATTGTTTTTAAAAATGTTACAGTTATGTCATGACTCTGTCAGGGTGACCTCGTTTCGAATTCTTGCTAAGTAAAATATTCCTATTCTTTTTCGTCATGTTTGAGTATTTAAAATGTCATCAAACCATTTTCGTGTTGCATCTATGGCGTATCCTCAAGAGAGACTATTTAAACCGAAGAGGGTGGATATGCATTCATTTATGTCAAACAATGTTTTTAAAAATGTTACAGATATCTCATGACTCTGTAAGGATGACCTCGTTTTGAATTCTTGTTAAGTAAAATATTCCTATTCTTTTTCGTCTTGTTTGAGTATTTAAAATGTCACCAAACATTTTCCGTGTTGCATCTATGGCGTATCCTCAAGAGAAACTATGTAAACCGAATAAGGTGGATATGCATTCATTTATTTTAAACATTGTTTTTAAAAATGTTACAGTTATCTCATGACTCTGTCAGGATGACATCGTTTTGAATTCTTGCTAAGTAAAATATTCCTATTCTTTTTCGCCTTGTTTCAGTATTTGAAATGTCATCAAACATTTTCCGGGTGACATCTATGGCGTATCCTCAAGAGAGACTGTTTAAACCGAAGAGGGTAGATATGCATTCATTTATTTCAAACAATGTTTTTAAAAATGTTACAGATATCTCATGATTCTGTCAGGATTACCTCGTTTTGAATTCTTGTTAATTAAAATATTCCTATTCTTTTTCGTCTTGTTTGAGTATTTGAAATGTCATCAAACATTTTCCGGGTGACATCTATGGCGTATCCTCAAGAGAGACTGTTTAAACCGAAGAGGGTGGATATGCATTCATTTATTTCAAACAATGTTTTTAAAAATGTTACAGATATTTCATGATTCTGTCAGGGTGACCTCGTTTCGAATTCTTGCTAAGTAAAATATTCCTATTCTTTTTCGTCTTCTTTGAGTATTTAAAATGTCATCAAACATTATCCGTGTTGCATCTATGGCGTATCCTCAAGAGAGACTATTTAAACCGAAGAGGGTGGATATGCATTCATTTATTTTAAACATTGTTTTTAAAAATGTTACAGTTATGTCATGACTCTGTCAGGGTGACCTCGTTTCGAATTCTTGCTAAGTAAAATATTCCTATTCTTTTTCGTCTTGTTTGAGTATTTAAAATGTCATCAAACATTTTCCGTGTTGCATCTATGGCGTATCCTCAAGAGAGACTATTTAAACCGAAGAGGGTGGATATGCAATCATTTATTTCAAACAATGTTTTTAAAAATGTTACAGATATCTCATGACTCTGTCAGGATTACCTCGTTTTGCATTCTTGTTAATTAAAATATTCCTATTCTTTTTCGTCTTGTTTGAGTATTTGAAATGTCATCAAACATTTTCCGGGTGACATCTATGGCGTATCCTCAAGAGAGACTGTTTAAACCGAAGAGGGTAGATATGCATTCATTTATGTTAATTATTGTTTTTAAAAATGTTACAGTCATGTCATGACTCTGTCAGGATGACCTCGTTTTGATTTCTTGCTAAGTAAAATATTCCTATTCTTTTTCGTCTTTTTTGAGTATTTGAAATGTCATCAAACATTTTCCGGGCAACATTAATAACGTATCCTGTAGAGAGACTATTTAAACCGAAGAGGGTGGATATTCATTCATTTATGTCAAACAATGTTTTTAAAAATGTTACAGATATCTCATGACTCTGTCAGGATGACCTCGTTTTGAATTCTTGTTAAGTAAAATATTCCTATTCTTTTTCGTCTTGTTTGAGTATTTAAAATGTCATCAAACATTTTCCGTTTTGCATCTATGGCGTATCCTCAAGAGAGACTATGTAAACCGAATAAGGTGGATATGCATTCATTTATTTTAAACATTGTTTTTAAAAATGTTACAGTTATCTCATGACTCTGTCAGGATGACCTCGTTTTGAATTCTTGCTAAGTAAAATATTCCTATTCTTTTTCGTCTTGTTTGAGTATTTGAAATGTCATCAAACATTTTCCGGGTGACATCTATGGCGTATCCTCAAGAGAGACTATTTAAACCGAAGAGGGTGGATATGCATTCATTTATTTCAAACAATGTTTTTAAAAATGTTACAGATATCTCATGACTCTGTCAGGATTACCTCGTTTTGAATTCTTGTTAATTAAAATATTCCTATTCTTTTTCGTCTTGTTTGAGTATTTAAAATGTCATCAAACATTTTCCGTGTTGCATCTATGGCGTATCCTCAAGAGAGACTATTTAAACCGAAGAGGGTGGATATGCATTTATTTATTTTAAACATTGTTTTTAAAAATGTTACAGTTATGTCATGACTCTGTCAGGGTGACCTCGTTTCGAATTCTTGCTAAGTAAAATATTCCTATTCTTTTTCGTCGTGTTTGAGTATTTAAAATGTCATCAAACATTTTTCGTGTTGCATCTATGGCGTATCCTCAAGAGAGACTATTTAAACCGAAGAGGGTGGATATGCATTTATTTATTTCAAACAATGTTTTTAAAAATTTACCTCGTTTTGCATTCTTGTTAATTAAAATATTCCTATTCTTTTTCGTCTTGTTTGAGTATTTGAAATGTCATCAAACATTTTCCGGGTGACATCTATGGCGTATCCTCAAGAGAGACTGTTTAAACCGAAGAGGGTAGATATGCATTCATTTATTTTAATTATTGTTTTTAAAAATGTTACAGTTATGTCATGACTCTGTCAGGGTGACCTCGTTTCGAATTCTTGCTAAGTAAAATATTCCTATTCTTTTTCGTCGTGTTTGAGTATTTAAAATGTCATCAAACATTATCCGTGTTGCATCTATGGCGTATCCTCAAGAGAGACTATTTAAACCGAAGAGGGTGGATATGCATTTATTTATTTGAAACAATGTTTTTAAAAATGTTACAGTCATGTCATGATTCTGTCAGGTAGACCTCCTTTCGAATTCTTGCTAAGTAAAATATTCCTATTCTTTTTCGTATTGTTTGAGTATTTGAAATGTCATCAAACATTTTCCGGGTGACATCTATGGCGTATCCTCAAGAGAGACTGTTTAAACCGAAGAGGGTAGATATGCATTCATTTATGTTAATTATTGTTTTTAAAAATGTTACAGTCATGTCATGACTCTGTCAGGATGACCTCGTTTTGATTTCTTGCTAAGTAAAATATTCCTATTCTTTTTCGTCTTTTTTGAGTATTTGAAATGTCATCAAACATTTTCCGGGCAACATTAATAACGTATCCTGTAGAGAGACTATTTAAACCGAAGAGGGTGGATATTCATTCATTTATGTCAAACAATGTTTTTAAAAATGTTACAGATATCTCATGACTCTGTCAGGATGACCTCGTTTTGAATTCTTGTTAAGTAAAATATTCCTATTCTTTTTCGTCTTGTTTGAGTATTTAAAATGTCATCAAACATTTTCCGTTTTGCATCTATGGCGTATCCTCAAGAGAGACTATGTAAACCGAATAAGGTGGATATGCATTCATTTATTTTAAACATTGTTTTTAAAAATGTTACAGTTATCTCATGACTCTGTCAGGATGACCTCGTTTTGAATTCTTGCTAAGTAAAATATTCCTATTCTTTTTCGTCTTGTTTGAGTATTTGAAATGTCATCAAACATTTTCCGGGTGACATCTATGGCGTATCCTCAAGAGAGACTATTTAAACCGAAGAGGGTGGATATGCATTCATTTATTTCAAACAATGTTTTTAAAAATGTTACAGATATCTCATGATTCTGTCAGGATTACCTCGTTTTGAATTCTTGTTAATTAAAATATTCCTATTCTTTTTCGTCTTGATTGAGTATTTAAAATGTCATCAAACATTTTCCGTGTTGCATCTATGGCGTATCCTCAAGAGAGACTATTTAAACCGAAGAGGGTGGATATGCATTCATTTATTTTAAACAATGTTTTTAAAAATGTTACAGTTATGTCATGACTCTGTCAGGTTGACCTCGTTTCGAATTCTTGCTAAGTAAAATATTCCTATTCTTTTTCGTCGTGTTTGAGTATTTAAAATGTCATCAAACATTTTTCGTGTTGCATCTATGGCGTATCCTCAAGAGAGACTATTTAAACCGAAGAGGGTGGATATGCAATCATTTATTTCAAACAATGTTTTTAAAACTGTCACAGATATCTCATGACTCTGTCAGGATTACCTCGTTTTGCATTCTTGTTAATTAAAATATTCCTATTCTTTTTCGTCTTGTTTGAGTATTTAAAATGTCATCAAACATTTTCCGTGTTGCATCTATGGCGTATCCTCAAGAGAGACTATTTAAACCGAAGAGGGTGGATATGCATTCATTTATTTTAATTATTGTTTTTAAAAATGTTACAGTTATGTCATGACTCTGTCAGGGTGACCTCGTTTTGAATTCTTGCTAAGTAAAATATTCCTATTCTTTTTCGTATTGTTTGAGTATTTAAAATGTCATCAAACATTATCCGTGTTGCATCTATGGCGTATCCTCAAGAGAGACTATTTAAACCGAAGAGGGTGGATATGCATTCATTTATTTTAAACAATGTTTTTAAAAATGTTACAGTTATGTCATGACTCTGTCAGGGTGACCTCGTTTCGAATTCTTGCTAAGTAAAATATTCCTATTCTTTTTCGTCGTGTTTGAGTATTTAAAATGTCATCAAACATTTTCCGTGTTGCATCTATGGCGTATCCTCAAGAGAGACTATTTAAACCGAAGAGGGTGGATATGCATTTATTTATTTTAAACATTGTTTTTAAAAATGTAACAGTTATGTCATGACTTTCTCAGGGTGACCTCGTTTTGATTTCTTGTTAAGTAAAATATTCCTATTCTTTTTCGTCTTGTTTGAGTATTTGAAATGTCATCAAACATTTTCCGGGTGACATCTATGGCGTATCCTCAAGAGAGACTATTTAAACCGAAGAGGGTGGATATGCATTCATTTATTTCAAACAATGTTTTTAAAAATGTTACAGATATCTCATGATTCTGTCAGGATTACCTCGTTTTGCATTCTTGTTAATTAAAATATTCCTATTCTTTTTCGTCTTGTTTGAGTATTTGAAATGTCATCAAACATTTTCCAGGTGACATCTATGGCGTATCCTCAAGAGAGACTGTTTAAACCGAAGAGGGTAGATATGCATTCATTTATTTTAATTATTGTTTTTAAAAATGTTACAGTCATGTCATGACTCTGTCAGGATGACCTCGTTTTGATTTCTTGCTAAATAAAATATTCCTATTCTTTTTCGTCTTTTTTGAGTATTTGAAATGTCATCAAACATTTTCCGGGTGACATTAATGTAGTATCCTGTAGAGAGACTATTTAAACCGAAGAGGGTGGATATGCATTCATTTATGTCAAACAATGTTTTTAAAAATGTTACAGATATCTCATGACTCTGTCAGGATGACCTCGTTTTGAATTCTTGTTAAGTAAAATATTCCTATTCTTTTTCGTCTTGTTTGAGTATTTAAAATGTCATCAAACATTTTCCGTGTTGCATCTATGGCGTATCCTCAAGAGAGACTATTTAAACCGAAAAGGGTGGATATGCATTCATTTATTTTAAACATTGTTTTTAAAAATGTTACAGTTATCTCATGACTCTGTCAGGATGACCTCGTTTTGAATTCTTGCTAAGTAAAATATTCCTATTCTTTTTCGTCTTGTTTGAGTATTTGAAATGTCATCAAACATTTTCCGGGTGACATCTATGGCGTATCCTCAAGAGAGACTGTTTAAACCGAAGAGGGTGGATATGCATTCATTTATTTCAAACAATGTTTTTAAAAATGTTACAGATACCTCATGATTCTGTCAGGATGACCTCGTTTTTAATTCTTTCTAAGTAAAATATTCTTATTCTTTTTCGTCTTGTTTGAGTATTTAAAATGTCATCAAACATTATCCGTGTTGCATCTATGGCGTATCCTCAAGAGAGACTATTTAAACCGAAGAGGGTGGATATGCATTCATTTATTTTAAACAATGTTTTTAAAAATGTTACAGTTATGTCATGACTCTGTCAGGGTGACCTCGTTTCGAATTCTTGCTAAGTAAAATATTCCTATTCTTTTTCGTCTTGTTTGAGTATTTAAAATGTCATCAAACCTTATCCGTGTTGCATCTATGGCGTAACCTCAAGAGAGACTATTTAAACCGAAGAGGGTGGATATGCTTTCATTTATTTTAAACATTGTTTTTAAAAATGTTACAGTTATCTCATGACTTTCTCAGGATGACCTCGTTTTGAATTCTTGCTAAGTAAAATATTCCTATTCTTTTTCGTATTGTTTGAGTATTTGAAATTGTCATCAAACATTTTCCGTGTTGCATCTATGGCGTATCCTCAAGAGAGACTATTTAAACCGAAGAGGGTGGATATGCATTCATTTATTTTAAACATTGTTTTTAAAAATGTTACAGTTATGTCATGACTCTGTCAGGATGACCTCGTTTTGAATTCTTGCTAAGTAAAATATTCCTATTCTTTTTCGTATTGTTTGAGTATTTGAAATTGTCATCAAACATTATCCGTGTTGCATCTATGGCGTATCCTCAAGAGAGACTATTTAAACCGAAGAGGGTGGATATGCATTCATTTATTTCAAACAATGTTTTTAAAAATGTTACAGATATCTCATGACTCTGTCAGGATGACCTCGTTTTGAATTCTTGTTAAGTAAAATATTCCTATTCTTTTTCGTCTTGTTTGAGTATTTAAAATGTCATCAAACATTTTCCGTGTTGCATCTATGGCGTATCCTCAAGAGAGACTATTTAAACCGAAGAGGGTGGATATGCATTCATTTATTTTAAACATTGTTTTTAAAAATGTTACAGTTATCTCATGACTCTGTCAGGATGACCTCGTTTTGAATTCTTGCTAAGTAAAATATTCCTATTCTTTTTCGTCTTGTTTGAGTATTTGAAATGTCATCAAACATTTTCCGGGTGACATCTATGGCGTATCCTCAAGAGAGACTATTTAAACCGAAGAGGGTGGATATGCATTCATTTATTTCAAACAATGTTTTTAAAAATGTTACAGATATCTCATGACTCTGTCAGGATGACCTCGTTTTGAATTCTTGCTAAGTAAAATATTCCTATTCTTTTTCGTCTTGTTTGAGTATTTAAAATGTCATCAAACATTATCCGTGTTGCATCTATGGCGTATCCTCAAGAGAGACTATTTAAACCGAAGAGGGTGGATATGCATTCATTTATTTTAAACATTGTTTTTAAAAATGTTACAGTTATGTCATGACTCTGTCAGGGTGACCTCGTTTCGAATTCTTGCTAAGTAAAATATTCCTATTCTTTTTCGTCTTGTTTGAGTATTTAAAATGTCATCAAACATTATCCGTGTTGCATCTATGGCGTATCCTCAAGAGAGACTATTTAAACCGAAGAGGGTGGATATGCATTGATTTATTTTAAGCATTGTTTTTAAAAATGTTACAGTTATGTCATGACTTTCTCAGGATGACCTCGTTTTGAATTCTTGCTAAGTAAAATATTCCTATTCTTTTTCGTATTGTTTGAGTATTTAAAATGCCATCAAACATTATCCGTGTTGCATCTATGGCGTATCCTCAAGAGAGACTATTTAAACCGAAGAGGGTGGATATGCATTCATTTATTTCAAACAATGTTTTTAAAAATGTTACAGATATCTCATGACTCTGTCAGGATGACCTCGTTTTGAATTCTTGCTAAGTAAAATATTCCTATTCTTTTTCGTCTTGTTTGAGTATTTGAAATGTCATCAAACATTTTCCGGGTGACATCTATGGCGTATCCTCAAGAGAGACTGTTTAAACCGAAGAGGGTAGATATGCATTCATTTATTTCAAACAATGTCTTTAAAAATGTTACAGATATTGCATGACTCTGTCAGGATTACCTCGTTTTGAATTCTTGTTAATTAAAATATTCCTATTCTTTTTCGTCTTGATTGAGTATTTAAAATGTCATCAAACATTTTCCGTGTTGCATCTATGGCGTATCCTCAAGAGAGACTATTTAAACCGAAAAGGGTGGATATGCATTGATTTATTTTAAGCATTGTTTTTAAAAATGTTACAGTTATGTCATGACTCTGTCAGGTTGACCTCGTTTCGAATTCTTGCTAAGTAAAATATTCCTATTCTTTTTCGTCGTGTTTGAGTATTTAAAATGTCATCAAACATTATCCGTGTTGCATCTATGGCGTATCCTCAAGAGAGACTATTTAAACCGAAGAGGGTGGATATGCATTCATTTATTTCAAACAATGTTTTTAAAAATGTTACAGTTATCTCATGACTCTGTCAGGATGACCTCGTTTTGAATTCTTAAGTCATGCTTCATTCGCGGCCCCACTTTGACTGAGAGTTTGGCCCTACCTAAAGGATTTTGGCTTAATCTATCGGGTTATCTAGACCTGTAGACACCGTCAAAACAAATACCAGGAGAATATCATAAAACATCATGTCTATAATATAAACGTAATCGGAATATTTTTATGTACGGATGTTTGTATGTACGGATGTTTGCATGTTGCTAAAGATGCTAAATTCCATCCAGATGGAACTTGGTTTTATGCATACACGCTTGCGCGTTGTGTTACTGTTGTCACTGTTGTGCGACGTGGTAGTTAAAACTCCTTCTATTTAATTCAATTTAATATACCGTGCCGTGACCTTATTTTATACACAGGAAAATTTATAATTTGGCTATTCATATAGAAACGATATTTTTTCAACTCGCAAATGGTTTGAAGCTAATAGGAGGTTAAAAATGTTTTTCGTCGTAAATAGAAAATATTCAGAGCGGGATGAAGTGGTCAACTATTTTTTTTATTTCCAATGTGTACGTTTTGAATGTGCCACCTATGTGTTCAAAAGATTTATTATCATAAAATTATGACTTTTAATATAACACCTTTTGATTTCCATACATTTCCCAGTTTTCCTAATTTTCGCAGGTGACTAAAGGCCACTTTAGACTCATCCTATTCCTATCATCATCATGCATGATGATGATGATCCAAATGACGTCATGTCTCATTGGAAACAATTTTTAGTAGATTTGAAATCAACTGATATGACGTCACAAATCGTGATGATGATAGGAATAGGAAGAGTATAAGTAGCCCTTAACAAGTTTAGGTGGGTGGATATTTATGAGTATAGAATATTTCTTTAATGTGATGCCATTTTCGTTGGTCATAGTCATGAATGTCATGGAAGTTGACATTTTCCTTGCATTGACACTATACATTAATGGTAGTATATATTATGTAATTAGTTATTTCAAACCCGGAGTTAAAACATTTTCTAAAACTTCAGCTTATTACGACCAAGGGCCAATATTTTTGTGCTGGAATTGTATTAAGTGACTATCGGCACTTACTGTGGTCACCCATTAGGGTCACATTTTTTACTTGGGGTATAAAGTTACGTCTACGTTACTCTGAGTCATCATTATGCATACTGCCAAGCATAGATGTAAGCATCCCATCCATTTTACCCAACATCCCCATGCAGGTGTTTGGATGGGCTGTAAGGGATGTGTTGGTGATGGCTGTATTGGGTGGTTTACTTCATTTGAAAACTGGTGATGGGCTGTATTAGATGGATTACTTTATTTTGATATTGGTGATGGGCTGGATAGGATGTTGATCTTTTCTTGAGTGTTTGGTGATGGTGGGATGGATGGGGTTGGATGTTCCATCTTTTTCATAGAATGGGATGTTTACCTACAACTACAACTTACAACTATGCTCGCACTAGGTGGGTGAGGGGAAGAAGTTTCTGAAATACATTCTATCCATCTTACAATATTGCCCCGGAATACACACTAGCTTTATTTATAACAGGGCCTGGGCCCTGTGACCGGCTAGTTTGATCATATAATTATATTCTAGCGCTTCAGCATATTTGACTGACTGACAAGGTGACAAGTACAGGCAGTTTATTACCTGAGCCCCAGTTACAGTTTTTTAGATCATGAAGAACATATAATACAGATTACATCCGACTTCCTTTACAGCAACCGAATCAACTCAAAAAAAAATACCTACAAGAGTTTAAATAGGCAAACAGATAGTCCTTAATCTAATTTCTGCATTTCCGAAAGAAAGAATATTTCACAACATATTGGTCCAATCTGGAGATATAAAACGTTTTTCGTGCGGAATTTGCAATTAACTGAAACTACAGAAAAATACTAAAAATATTCTTCGGAATGCTGTAGGTTAAGATAATCTTTTTTCCCTATTTAAACTTTCTGTAGCTCTTTTGGTTTCTTGTAGTGCTTTGGTTTTTGGCACAAAAAAAGTTAAGAGGCAATATGATAGTCAGATTAATTTGCCGGTTGCCATCGGACGCGTATACCTTAATAAATATCTTCCTAATTCGACAATAAATCTCAAAGCAATAAATAATCATAATCTTACTGATTCGACAATAATTCTCGATAAAATAGTTAATCAAAATCTTGGCGATTCGACAATAATTCTCAACGGAATAATTAATCAAAATCTTATTGATTCGACAATAATCCTCGGTGAAAAAACTAATTAAAATCTTATTGCTCAGGCAATATTTCTCAATGCAATAATTATTCAAAATCTTATTGATTCGACATTAGTCATCAATGGAATCATTTTTTAAATCTTACTGATTCCACAATAGTTCTACATACTATCGTTTTTCAAAATCTTACAGAGTCGACAATAAATCTCGATGCAATAATTAATCAAAATCTTACTAATTCGACAATAAATCTCGTTGCAATAATTAATCAAATTCTTACCGATTCGAAAGCAATTCTCGATGCAATAATTAATCAAAATCTTACTGATTCGACAATAATTCTCGATGCAATAGTTAATCAAAATCATACAGAGTCGACAATAAATCTCGATGCAATAATTAATCAAATTCTTACTAATTCGACAATAAATCTCGATGTAATAATTAACCAAAATCTTACTGATTCCATAATAAATCTCGATGTAATAATTAACCAAAATCTTACTGATTCCATAATAATTCTCAAGATAATAATTTTAATGATTCTACAATAATCCTCGATGCAAAGACTAACCAAAATCTTATTGCTCAGTAAATATTCCTCGATGCCATAATTATCCAAAATCTTATTGATTCGACATTAATCATCATTGGAATCATTTTTTAAATCTTACTGATCCCGCAATAGTTCTAGCTACTATCATTTTTCAAAATCTTACAGAGTCGACAACAAATCTCGTTGCAATAATTAATCAAATTCTTACCGATTCGAAAGCAATTCTCGATGTAATAATTAATCAAAATCTTACTGATTCCATAATAATTCTCAAGATAATAATTTATCAAAATTTTAATGATTCTACAATAATCCTCGATCCAAAGACTAACCAAAATCTTATTGCTCAATAAATATTCCTCGATGCAATAATTATCATAAATCTTATTGGTTCGACAATAATCATCAATGGAATCATTTTTTAATCTTACTGATTCAACAATATTTCTCGTTGGGATGAATTACCGAAATCTAACTGATTCGATAATATTTCTAGCCGAAATGAGTAATAAAAATTTCAGTAATTCGACAATGTTTCTCGATTCAATTAATAACCAAAATCTTAATGATTCGACATTATTTCTGGTTATAATAATTGAGCCTTCTATACGATCAACTAGCTATCTCGTATCCAGGTGGTATCCAGGTATTTTTAGAGCGTTGTTACTCAGGCCGACAAAATGTTATGAAATTTAAAACAGCCGAATCATCTGGTGGAAATACCTCTTGCCTGATTCATATTATCAGTTCAATAAGAGATTTATAAGAAAGAAAGGAGAACGAAAGATCTTATTAATGATAACTACCATATAATCTATGATTCACTTAAATTTAGATTCAGTACATATATATTTTCACCAGGCATACAGAAAATGTTTTACGGTAACCTCTTTACCGGACAAACAAAAAAAATTCGGTTACCGGCCCGGCGGGCAGCGCTTCAGCAAGACCTAACGTACAGTGTTGTACTGTTGACCACTTTTTTGCATTTTGACCGGGCCACTGGTCAAAATGGTCAAAATGGTCAAAATGGCTAAAATGGTCAAAATATCAGTATACAGTTACTTAGGCTAGCAAATGAAATTTAAAATATTTAGATAATGAAATATGGCCTAAAACCAATGAAACACTATTCTACTAACATCAGACTACGGAATGACACTCTCTAATCATTTTTAACTGCAATCTTTAGAAAGTTGTATTTGTTGTTTACTGTTGCAGTAAAAGATACCTTGGGGTCTCAATTAACCCCCAACAGGCATTTTGTCCATTTTGACCACTTTTTAATTTTTTTGACCGGGCCATTTTGACCATTATGACCATTATGACCACTAGTGGTTTTAACCACTGCACAACACTGCTAACGTAGTTACCAGTTACCGGGCAGACAACGATTTTTTACCGCTCGAACTTGGTTACCGGGCAGGCAGCTATTTTGCCTGCCCGAAAAAAGAAGCCCAAATATTTTGGTTACCGGGCAGAAAAACATTTTCTGTATGCCTGGTTACAACGTAAACTCATCTAAAAATGCTCTGAAATCCATTGGAACCCAGCGGATTAATGTTTTTAAATCTTTTACAATTGGATTTAAAAACATTAACCCGCTGGGTTTACTTAAAGAAACGGAATTTAAGTTCATATTTTACAGTTTCAATATTTTGTTAGAATGGGGTACGATATGAAAAAAAGATTGCTGTGGGTAGTTCTCATCAATAAACTTTCGTTCCCCGTTCTTTTTTATAAATCTCTTATTGAACTGATAATTTGAATCAGGCCGGGGGATTCGGCTGTTTTAAATTTCATAACATTTCGTCGGCCTGAGTAACAACGCTCTAAAAATACCTGGATACTACCTGGACACGAGATAGCAAGTTGATCGTATAAAAGGCTCAATTAATGAAAACCTTACTGATTGGACAATTATTCTAAATGCTATGAACAACCAAAGTCTTAGTAATTCGAAAATATTTCTCGATGCAATGAATTACCAAAATCTTACTGATTCGACAATAATTCTCGATTCAATCATTAATCAACATCTTAATGATTCGAAAATATTCCTCGATGCAATTAATGACCAAAATCTTATTGATTCGATAATATTTCTCGATCCAATGATTTATCAAAATCTTACTGATTCGACAATATTTTCAGTTATAATGATTGTTCAAAATCTTACTGATTCGACAATAATCCTAGATGCAATGAATTACGTAAACCTTACTGAGAAGACAATATTTTTAGCTTTATTAATTAATCAAAATCTTACTGATTCGACAATATTTTCAGCTAATAATGGTTATTGAAAATCTTATTAAATCGACAATAATTCTAGATGCAATGAATAACAAAAATCCCACTGATTAAACCATATTTCTAGCTGGAATGAATTACATAAATCTTACTGAATGGACAATATTTTCAGCTACATTAATTTATCAAAGTCGTACTGATTCGACAATATTTACAGTTGCAATGATTATTCAAAATGTTACTAAACTGACTATAATTATAGATGCAAGGAATAACAAAAATTTTACTGATTAGACAATAATTCTAGATGCAACGAATTACGTAAATCTTACTGATTAGTCTATATTTCTAGCTTGTCTAGATCTAGAAAGGTTTTTTAAAGCTATTTATTTAACTTTTTTAGCCGAACTTTCACCGTTTTAGACAAAATTAAATCAATTTAGACAAACTCAGACCAGTTTAGACGAACTTAGACCAATTTAGACAAACTTAGACCAATTTAGACAAATTTAGACCAATTTGGACAAACTTGGACCAATTTAGACAAACTTAGACCAATTTAGACGAACTTAGACCAATTTAGACAAACTTAGACCAATTTAGACAAACTTAGACCAATTTAGACAAACTTAGACCAATTTAGACGAACTTAGACCAATTTAGACGAACTTCAACCAATTTAGACAAACTTAGACCAATTTAGACGAACTTAGACCAATTGAGACGAACTTAGACTAATTTAGACGAACTTAACTGTAACTGTACGACGATAGTAAAGCAAAGAACAGCAATAAATTTTTAAAGTCTATCTTTTTTTTCCATGATAGATTGTAATTGCTAACTGGAAGATAGTAGACGTGAGTACCTCTGGAAATTCTTAGACTAATGATCAGATCATGTACCATCTTCTTCTCGAATATACAACACTCTTGGAATTTCTGGAACGGAAGTTCTATAGCAAATGAATTTCTTGACGGGATTATATTTATTGGAATTATACAGTCAATTAGGTCTAACAAAAACAATTCCAGAATTGGTACCAATTTACACTGAGTTCATGTAAAAAATCCCGCTGTTGGTTACTACGATGTAATGTTCGCTCCAATTTGTAAAGACAGTGGATATTTGCAATGTCCTTGGTTTCACGGACCAAACCACTACTTGACAGTTTTGGACAATGAATTTTCACTTCCTCTTGATCAGCTTTCAAGATTTATTATCACAATTAAAGATATTCTTTACAAAAGTCCTGCAGCGTTTCCATTATCTGGAATTTTTGATGAGGTTTTCCAAAGCGTCAAATACGTACATGTGTGCTAGGTATCGTCGAGACGCCAGCCCCTTTGAATTCTACACGATGAAAAGGAAAGATTCTTATGAAAATCCTAGCATGGGCTTGGCTGCTTATCAAACTATTCGACAATCCGTGGTATAAAAATTCCATTGGTTAATAGGGAGGAATATACAAACATGTATTATACAAAATATTATATTCTGAATACATCTGTAAAATAGTGTAATCAGCTACTGGAGGAACCGACCGTAATCAAAAATACCGTTATGTACTCTAGTATTAAAAGTTCCAAACCACGCCCTCGTTTGTAAATATTGAGTGAGATTTATTATACACTCATCACTGTCATCATCAAGTTACTTTCATTGTTCCCATTTATTTGAGCAGCGCACAAATTTATTTATTTAAAAAGTGTAACGTTTGTCTTTATACGCTTTAAGATAAGGAAATACAATGAACGATAAAATACAATAGCTTTATATAGCACAGAATGTACATCCTAATTTATAAATTGAATATTTTTATGAATAATTTCAGACAAGGGAATACAATGGACGATCTCATTGGGGAAAATCTGGACTGCATTACCACAGCAGCGAAATGATTACCATGAAGTTAGATCCTCAAGCTTGTTCTTTGTTTGCAGCTAAAATGAAAGAATATGACCCGAATAGAATTTTCATGAATAGTTTTGGTCACCGTTTAAATGGGGATGTTGACATAATGGATTCATACCCTGCGATAACACATTGTGCTCTGTTAGATAACTGTGTATGTTCGAAAAATGACGATTGTGCTACTGGCCAGGTCTGCACACACGTTGATGGATACCCGAACCACAGAGTATGTGATAATACTTACTTTTACAATACTGGAATCAGAAATTTACGCCCACCTAAGTAAACAGCATGCTCTACCTCACCACAAGTTTTAACAACCTATACGATAACAGCTCTGTTGTACTCATCTGAATTTGGTTCCACGTAGTCTTCCTTCTGCATTCTGCAGAACGCAAAAATTATTGTAAATGATAAAATGTTATAAAAAAGTTTTATTGCGACCATTCCTAATAAACACATTCAGCATAATTGACTTTATGATTATTTTTTAACTACAATTAGCTGTAATTTTAGGCTAAACAGATTAGAACGAAAACTCAGGTTTCATTTGCAGTGGAAATAATTTTAAATTTGAGGTTGGGAATGAACGAAAAATGGTCAAGCGAATTTATATACGTGTCATTTAGTCTAGAATCTAGATTGTATTACATTAATGGATAAACCGCAGTCTGAAAATTACAAAAGTATCTTAGCCTTGCGAAATATATTAAAAGTAAAGGTCTTGCTTCTTGTTTCTTGCTAAATGTTCTTGCTTTTCCTGTATATATGTAATGATGGAAAAAAACTTGTCTTATAAATATATTTATGATGTTTGTGAGGGATATTCTGTAGGAAGTCAAGTCACTGAAATGAAGCCATTCGACTGTTTTCTCATAAATATAACATTTTAAAGGCAGACTTTAATAAGAAAATAGTTTTTCGCTACAACTAAAGGACAAGGGCGGTAAGCCTATGGTTAAGATCCTCCTGTTAGATATGGTTCATATTCACATATGTTGTAGAGGACATTAAGACAAACAACTTTGATTAGGGTATGAAAAAATTTCACCGTGTAGTTTACCCGGGTGAGGTCGCCAAAGGCTGTTACCCGGCACCCCGAATTTTGGTATCCATGGTTCGATATGGTTCATATTCATATATGGTGTAGAGGGCATAATTACAATCATTTTTTGTTGAAACCAAAATCGGATCCGTCGAATCGTTTCCCCGGGAGGAGCCACCAAATTCGCTACCCGGCAACCATATTGCTGGTGTTTTCGGGTCAATATCGGTCATAATGTAAGACCTCTCCCGGGCAAACGATTCGACGGATCCGATTTTGGTTTAAACAAAAAATGATTGTAATTATGCCCTCTACAACATATATGAATATGAACCATATCGAACCATGGATACCAAAATTCGGGGTGCCGGGTAACAACCTTTGGTGACCTCTCCCGGGTAAACTACACGGTGAATTTTTTTCATACCCTAATCAAAATTGTTTGTTTTAATGCCCTCTACAATATATTTGAATATGAACTATATCCAACAGAAGGATCTTAACCATAGGCTTACCGCCCTTGTCCTTTATCCATTACTTTGATTTGCTTAACTTCGGCTCCATACAGACTACCACAGATAAAAGATATAATAGTACTGGTATTAATACATTTAAAAACATATCCGACATTTGACAGACAGAAGAATATATTTATGCTTATCCATGGCCTATATTATAATATCATGGAGTACTATACAGTTCATCATAATATTATAATATAGGTATATGGATAAGTATAAATATATTCTTCTGTCTGTCAAATGTCAGAAATATATTTGTAGAAGTATATTTTTGTATAAACATAGAAATAACTAAACTATACTACAAATTGCAATGTTAAAGTTTCTTTCTTTGGAAACGTTCTATTATAGATGTTGCATGTTGCAGTTCACGATGACATGGCTGCACTGTTGATGGAAGCCTACAGATGCGGCGATGTCCGTCAAATATAATTATAAGAAAGCTATTCAATATATTCAAACAAATCGTGTTTAAAAGAATTGAAAGCTGGGTCCCTAGTTTTATGTTAGTATGCTACCTACTATAATTTATGCTATACATTCAAGATAGACATTTAGTTCCGCTATGGGAATAAGTGCCATTATACCTCCGCACTTACATCAACGTCTACCCTAAATGTCATAATAAATTCTTTTAGCCCAGATTTAAGCTTTTTATAAAACAGTACGTTTTGCTGAATCTTAATCTAATATTATATTTCAATATTGGGATATTTTTTGAAAATGACATAATTATCTGCAAATGTTTTAAAAAATGAGCATGTCGATTTTAATGAAAAAGGTTGAAAAGAGAAAAAAGTGACACAGAAACAGCAATTTAGGAAAACTATTTTTATTAAGTAGCGAAGCTGCAATGTGGGAACTCCCAATTTTTCTGTCTGTAAGAATTATAACAAAATAATAAAGTAGGCAAGCTTCAAATATCCAAAATTGATAAAACTTTAATTCTAAACATTGTAGAAATTCATCAGAAAGCTCATTCCAAAATTTGATCTTCGGGTGGAGGCTTAAACCATACGCAGTAAAGATGCGATATGTATTACTTTATTTAACTTTGTCAACCATTACTACGTATGCTACCTTCTATCCATTTGACATGGCTTGTCAGACTTAAGAGTCCGAGTAATTATCTGTGTCTAGCATTTCAGGAAGAAGGACGTTATAACCAGTCATAATATTTTAAATCTTGTACTGCTACATGATTGAAGAAACAGAAATTAAAATAACAAATCCCTCTATTAAAATTAATGCATTTGGAAAATCTGTGAAGGCAGACGTCTTTTGACCTGTGAATTTACTCTTCATTGTTACTAATAAAAGTATGAAACTGGTGTTGAGAATATTCACTACCATGCACGTCGAATATTTATGTCAAAAGTAATTAAAAACAATTCGAACGAACAAAAGCAAACGAATGACTTGACAAAATGAATGACTTTGGATTTAAGTGAAATGGCAAAATGAAGGGAATTGGATTTAAGTGAAATGACAAAATGATGGAATGTGGATTTAATAGAATGGTGATCTAAGGAATTGATTAGTCATTTTCCCCGAGCTACCAGTCTCAGTTTGAAGGGTATTGGTAGATTTATAATATTTGTAAATACATATATGCTATAGGGCATACCTACCTGAAACAAATACCCAACAGTAGTGAGGTACAAGGACGTATTTAGGGGGGGTGCTAGGGTGCTTAAGCACCCCCTAAATTTCCCAAAAACCCACTAGATAATTCTCAAAAATTGATAAAAAGTAGTTTCATACATAAGAAAAATCAGCTCCTATGTTTAAGCACCCCCTTAATTTGATTTCTGGATACGCCCTTGGTGAGGTAGAAATATAAAGTATCATTTGACAATAATCCTATATAGTTGATATAGGTAGCTAAGCTTTCTATATATTTGTTTAAATTAAATTTTCCCCTTGCATGTCTAATCAATCATGTATCTAGAACTTACCCAATATTTCAATAGTGCTGTCCTCATATAAGACTATTTCTACCACTATTGAGTTCAAACGCCAAGACCTTTAAAACAAAACTTTATTTTTGGTGATTGAAGTATTAAGATCCTACCAACCAACACAGTAAGACCTAAATTGTTTCAAGATGACAACTGTAGTTCTTCTGGATGCTTATAAAGAGTATTTTTCGTGGTACAGCTCCATAGCTTGGGCGTCGCCATTCCAATGGAATCCTGTCACCAAAAGAATATCCATCGCAAAAAGTCGTAATCAACTGATAATCTGGATAAGTTTTGTTTCTGCTACTATTCTGGTCAACATGTACACGATATTAACGTTGGTAGCTCAAGTTTTTAGGCCAACTCTCCACCTCGGCTACATTATTGTCTTCATTATGTGTGCCATAGGTCTGTCATGGTCACTATATTTCAATTGGGTGCTTGCATCTAGCAACAAGTCCTACATCCAATTAATGAATACAGTGGTCATTCAAGATACTCTTCTACTGGGTAACTATTACTTTATAATAAAATGAGTATTACTACAATATGAATTCGCTTTTCACTGACCAGTTGCAAGTTTTCACGCCATTATATTGGTTTATGGTTTAGAGTACCCTATAGATGGTATTGAGAATTCAAGCATTTAAAATTAAATCTTAGTGTTATTTTGGTAAATGGAAAATATCGATTTTATTTTTAACTTTTACAGAAAAGTATATCTACGAGGATGAAAAATGGGCATACAAGAGACTTACTCCACTTAAGGTTACCTTACAATATATTAATGCAGCTGGGATAGCTACCGGAGTTCTCATGGGTCCAGCGATATTCCTCATTCCATTCAATCCTGTTCTACTACTCTTGGAAACACATCTGTCTTTCATCGATTTCTTGCCAACCAGAATTCTGATTTTATTTGCAGTACCCATAGCAATTATCCACGCAGTATCACCTGTAATATTATGGACTCAGGTGGGATTGATATATACTAGCTTTCTTTTATTTTGGGCAAAAATTGTGTCCACAAAGATCAACCCAAGGGTAGGAGCGTACAGAAAACCCAAACAACACTTCGCGGCAAATCCGCAGAAAGCAATGGCGTTCTATCGAATGCTTCGTGTCATAAATATACATGTGAATACTAAATTTGCAAGCCGAATGAGCGCTGCTGCCTTATTCTCTTCTATCCTATTGCATATTATGTTCAATTTTTGCACTGTTAAATTTATTCGATTTGTACCGTTGTCCGTATATCTAATATTTCCTATAGGGGTAATGGCAATTACAATTGTCGATGCCACTTTAATTCCACTTGCAGCAACTGTCGATTCGGTTGCTCTAAACTTCCAGCGAGAATGGTCGAGGTGTAAAGACAGAAAGGTCAGGAAAGATTTAAAAGGTTGTCAAAAACTAAGGTTAAATATTGGTCCGTATTTCCACCTTAGAAGGGGAATCACCTTAATAATCCTCCATAATATAATTTCAAACTCAATTAATTTATGTTTATCTATAAAGGTTAACAAAAATACTCTCCAAGGCTTTTGAAATGGAAAATTTTTTCATTTATCAATAGTAAAGCTGTTTGTTGACTCAATTTAAATATGTCATCCATAAAAACGTAATCCATAAAAAACGTCATATAAAAACAATAAAGCACAAGAAGAATTTTACCCTGTTATACTCATCAGAATTTGGCTTCCTCCTGAATTCATTCTACAGAACCCAAAAATTATTCTATTCTATAAAACTCTTTGTCTAAAATGTTTGTTTGTACCTATTATTTGTCTTGACCAAAAAAAAATAAAATAAAAACTCATACGATTTGTCTTGGTGTGGGGCACAGAAGAACTCTTTTTCACAATGGGAAATGTTAAAAATGATGGTGACTGATATATCTAGACCTTAAAATAAAAATTCCAAATAAACTCTCAAACCATATAATACTATGCTATTCGTGCATCAGAAAAAAATGTATGTATGAATGTCTTTCAGTTTTCTCTCGCTTGGTTGCCTACGTAGTTATTGCGACCACTCTAAATAAGCACATTCATCATAATTAACTTATTACCTCATCATAATCATAATGATTAATGATTATTTTTTACCCACAATTAGAAAGCAAACTCAGCTTTCATATGCAGTGGAAATAATTTTACATTTAAAGTTTGGGATAAATGAACGAGAAATAGCCGAGCGAATTTATGTATACGTGTCATTTAGTCTTAGATTAGATTACATTTATTGATAAAAATCAGTCTGAAAATAACCAAATAGGATTTAATATATTGGCACTGCGAAATATATGAAAAGTAAGGGTATAATAGCACATTCTTGGTGTTTCTGTACAGTGATGGAAAAACAGGTCTTACATACATAAATGTATTTATGATGTTTGTGAAGAATATGTGGTAAAGTAGGAATCCACTGAAATGAAGCCATTCGACTGTACCTACTCATAAATATTACATTACAAAGGCAGGCTTTCCTAAGAAAATAGTTTTTCCCTACAACCACATTTCTCCATTACTTTCGTTTATTTTAGCTATCTTCTGCTCCATACAGACTACCACAGATAAAAATAATAACATTATTATCACAGTATATAAAATATTTCTGACATTTGGCATCACAAAACAATATATTTACCTCTCCATTTATATTATATTATGATGGAGTTTAGCCAAGCCATAAAAATTGGAAAGTGGAAGATTTTTACTCTCGAAACGCTCATTTTAAGATGACATATTCTGAACATGTTGAAGTAAACTGACAGATACGATGTAAAAAATAATTAAATATGTCCTGAAATTTTTCAATATGTTCAAGCAAATTGTATTAAAAAAATAACCATTAATTTATGATAAAATGAGTATTACATTATGCCTTCGCTTTTCATTGATCAGTTTTGCAAATTTTCTTTTTAACGTACACCATATTATTATAGTTTAGAATACTCTACACGGTATTGGGAATTCACGCATTTAAAATTTAGATCTTAGTATTCTTTTGATAACTGACTGAAAATATCGATTTTATTTATTTTATTTTACAAAAAAATATATCTATGACGATGAAAAATGGGCATACAAGAGACTTGGTCCACTAAAGGTTACCTTTCAAATAATTTCTGTCTGAAAATGGTTTTCTCTAAATAATATGAGCTACCAAAACACGCAATCCTTTTTTGTCCTCTGTGTCACAAATCTTTTGACTTTCCAATATCAAACAATATCTGTCTATGTCTATCTGGCAGTTGAAACTATCAATACACTTTTATAAGTAGCATAACTACTAGCAAAAGGAGTAGCAACTTTACTGATTATCCGATTTCTCAACTTATCTTTCTCTTTCGCATGATCTTCATAGTCATCTAATACTGTATTTTGCGACTATATCACAGCTACCCGCGTGTTTTATGCATTGGATCGATGGAATAAAAACCGAAAAGCAAGCAGGGCACGATATGTACCTAATGTTAGTCCAACAATCTACACGTCCTTATCAGCAAACTAACCATCCAACTACTCCGCCTGATTCATATCTGTACCTACCTTAAAATAATCAATATTCGTGCCAGCCAAAATATGTGGGCTCGCTATAAACAGAAAATTGGGTTTTCTTCTAAGAAGAAGTTTAAACTAAAAGGTGATGGGCCCTTCGGTGTCGAGAACAACAATGAAGATTCACACGAAGAAAACCCATTCCATCATTCATATTATGATTCATTCATCATTCCTCATTCACATCCTTTGCTGCTAAGTCCGGTATGTGATTAAATTCCATGAATAATAATAATTCCATGAATGAACATAATGAACCATGTTTGGTAAAATCATTTGAATATTTATTCCCAAAAAAATGCCTTTTAACCAAAACCCTGTAAATATTATACCTTAATTCCCACCCAATCAAGCAAGGTTGACTTTAAAGAGTATGTAATATCTGAACTAATTAATGTAGTTTGTGTGGATTAAAACAGCGCTATTGTTACTAGGTTATAAAATGCATCTACAAGTATCTGGGTCTCGAGGATATCAAGAATTGTCGACTTGTATCCCGTGAATGGAATTGGAACTCGAAATTTGTTCTTAGAGATCGATCGAAGATTATCATAACAAATGGAAAAAGGGACGGTCGCAGTTTCACCATTTCAGAGTTTTTAAAAGACTTTTCGGACACTCAAGATATTCCCTTTCATGCGTTTGCAATAACAAACTATGATAAGAAAATAAGCCGTTTTCAACCAAGTTGGAAACTAAGCAAGTTGAATAAATTCTTTGAAAGTCAACAAGATGATGTAAAAGAATTAGAGTTATTTGAACGAGATGTTGGAAATACATTTGGAAAGTTGGATATTACCCCATGGATATCCAGATCTCCGATGACAAAACCAAATACAAAATACAATACAAAACTGTTACTACGCAATGACAGTTACAAACGTACTATGTCAGTTTCATTATCATCTCTGCTGTTTATTAAGAATATTAAATTAGATAATGTTACAATCAACGTTTACAATGCATGTGGAGGACCTAAAATGAATCCAGTCAAGTTAGACCTTAACGACGTCAGGTTTTCCAATGGTAAAATTGAATTGTACGTATTTTGCATAAATGATATTGTAGATTTCTCCAAATGTCAAGAGATTTCGTTTTCCAGTCAGCGGAACAACAAGACTAAGATGAAATTGAATTTATATGGAAATGAGAAACCAGTAAATTTTGAAAAGCTCGAATTAAATTTCGCCAGTGGTGTAAATTTAAGTGTCAATTGGGCAAACTCGTCATGGAAAATAAAATATTTAAGAATAGTTAAGCAGCCAATTTTAGAACCATGTGGTATAGACATTGTTAAACTAGACATTTCTTGTGGTGTTATCGATTTGTCCTGTTTACCACAGTCAATAGAAGTGGTAATAGTAACCCAAACTTACATATGTAATAATTACCCGATACCCTTGCGTAATTTAAAATATTTATATTTAGAATTTGTCTTAGAACCAGAGTATCTGTATTCAGTTTTATCTCACTTTAAAAGTTGCCCTAAATTAGTTGAAATTGTTTTACAACTAGATCGTAGCTTTAAAGATAGCTATGAAACTGTGGAGTTTGACTGGATACCTAAAAGTGTCAGGCGAATAAGATTAATTAATATGCTTTTTCAGTGGAAAATTGTAGCTGATGGCCTACGGTCTTTTGACCAAGTTGTGTTTGACGACTTCGTTTGTGACAATGCAAAATGCTTTTGCATTGAAAATATTCAAGTCAAAGATATCATTCTTAACAGTCGGATCTCCCACAAAGAATTATCTGACCTCTTAAAATATTTTGGTGAAAGTTGTAAACAACCGCCTCAACGAATTTTTGCAGGACCTTTTGAGCTGAAAGAAGAACCTTGCCTTTCAGTTGATAAAATTTCTGAATATTATGTATTTGAAAAACAAAAAGGCAAGGCGATAGATGAGAAAGACTTCAACCGTTTAGTTTACCCATAGTAGACTATAATAGGTTAAAAAAAGCTGGAAGAAAAATACAATAGGAATTAAAGCGAAAGAATGGAACAGAGCCCTCTAAGTCAGAGCCGGTTTAACTTTGGATTTTATGGTGCCATTTATTAGCAATATTCTGAGAATTTCGGGAAATAGCCTAAGGAACTGAAGTTAGCTTATTGTCGTTTCAATTCATATTCGTTGTTCAGTGTTTGTCAGTGGCTGATCTAAAACTACCCTTCTGTACTAAGTTGTGTGTGACTTGATTTTAAGGGAATTTTAACTCCCTACTTCTTAGGAATTTCGTTCCAAAAATATCCTAAAAGGATTATTTGTATTATATTCCACGTTTCCAAATTTGTCTCCAGGGACTAATCTACTTGATAACGAATTCGTCAAGCCATGCATACCACGGCCGTCTATTTTATCTTAATTACCTATACGTCAGGACTTCTCTCTCAAACTTTTCAGAAACAAGTAATTCCACGCCTAGTCCAAAAGTGTAAGTTTGTCTTACAATTTGATCTCACTGAATAAAAACTTACATTACTTGGGGACTTTCTAGCATCTCCAATCAAGAATGTCGCCTGACCTCTAGATTTATTACATTTCATTTAATAGGCTAATGTATTCATATATCCTAAACATTTAGCAGCATACAATTTACTATAATTGTGAATTACACATTTTTTCATCCACCAAATGTATAATAGTAGCAACCACTATACTGTTTCCATAGTTAGTGTAAGTATAAAATAGTACTATATAAATGTACACTATAAACCTTGAATCTTTCTTGTCCATTAGACTGACTATTGTTAGAATGTTTAATTTTATGCAAGTTCTAGCTCTATATTAGTGAATTTAAATAAACTGTTCACGAAGCCATTTTCATTAATTACTAAATTATTAGAATTATATTATTCATAGTACGAGGCACGTATCTATAAATTTGGTCAAGATGGGTGTGCAACAAAAAACAGCGATTTCTTACTTAGAGATAGAGAACTCCTCTAAGACCTTTCTCATTCGCATGAATCCCCATAATCGTCTAGTATTTTGTGAGTTTGTCACAACTACCCGCGTGTTAGTTTGTCTTTTAAAATCTAGCTGACTCGTAGTGAAACTAGTGAAAAAGAATTTTATAAAAACATTTAGTTCTTTCATTAATATTGGAGTACAGTAGTACATAAACTAAATATTCCGGTAAGTTTGTTAAGCATTTCTATGTCAATTAATATGGTTCGTGCATATATAATTGACATATTCTTGACATGTTGACCCTTCATTCGTATGTTGAATGTTGTATCGTTGTATATGTTTTGTATGATCAATCAATACGCAGTATACATAATATACATACTTTGGTATTTTATTACCCATTTAAGTAGAGGTCGTTTTGACAAATATAAAAGTATTATATATCATATCCAATTATCTTCTACGTCCAAACTTTAAAGGGGTAATATTTCCATAGTTAGACTAGATATTATTCCGGGATTCGGTAATTTAATTAAATTTATTGTCTCGTTCGGGAGTTATTTTAATTTAATATCCGGTGATCTAATTTAATGTCGAATTATTTAATTCCTCTAAATATGATAACATTTCCGATTGATAATTCATGACTTGATAAAAATTTTATATGATAATTACTAAACTTGTTAACATTTCATCCTACTTTATTTTTAATTGACAAAAATTTTCTGATAAATACAACCTAAATATAAATGTCGTTTGTCAAATTGTCCAACTGTTTTTCAAAATTATTTCTATTGTGATTTACTATTTCGTCTTAGAATTTTGTAATTTATTCGAAATAATTCGAAATAATTCGAATAAATTCCAAATAATTTCAAATCCAAAAACATTGAAAAAAATGGGAGATATTATTAGTGCGTAGTGCTTTTTGGGGGAAGAAAGGTATACATTTTTCTCAGATTGAGGGGGCACTGAGCCTGCCGCTCCTAACTGGATACATACGTTCTTGAATGACTGACATGTTGTATCAAAAAGTAACTACGCCGAATGCTAACTTTATTATTAGGTCTTATCTATTAAATGCATGAGGCATCAAATTATATCGCCGGTTTTAGCTATGCAATTGTGTTAATAATAATTTTATTATTATTAGGAGAAAAAAACAAGGAAATTATAATGTAAATACAGAATACGAAGTCGACTCTAAAGAATGGATGGCCCTACTGCTGAATGCAACGATGGAATAAAAACCGAAAACAGTAATGGAAATGTACATCAAGGAAATAATAAAAATGCTATGCTGCTTAGTCCGGTATGTGAGAAAATTCTTTTTAGATAACTTAAACAATATACCCCACACTCAAAATTGGGACATAACATGGCTAGTCCAAATAAATCTGTAATTTCACGTAGATAGTCATACAGTCATGAAAAACCATTTGAATATTTATTCCCAAACGCTACATAATATCTCAGCTAATGAAACCTTAATTAAAGGCTAAAAGTAAACCTTAATTTCCCAATCAAAAATGGTTCACTTTAAATAATGCATCTGAACTATAATTAATTTATATAGCTTGTGTGAATTAAAACCGCGCTATTATTACTACATTACTAGGTAATAAAATGCATGTACAAGTATCTGGGTCTCGAAGATATCAAGAATTGTCGGCTTGTATCCTTTGAATGGAAATTAAACTCGAAATTATTTCTTAGAGATCGATCGAAGATTGTCATAACAAATGAAAAAGAGACGGTCGCAGTTTCACCATTTCAGACTTTTAAAAAGACTTTTCGTACACTCAAAATATTTCCTTTATTTCCAAAATATCATGTTTGGCGGTGGTAAAATTATCAGTTATTTGTTATCACCCAAATTATCAATTGTGAAAAGTCGTCATGGACAGTGAAATATTTAAGAATATTTTACCTGTCATTTTTAGAAAGATGTGGTATGCAAATTGTTAACCTAAATTTTTCTCACTCTGATAAGGATTTATCCTGTCTACCAAAAAGTCACTGGAAAAATTAAGTTTGACCCCATCCAATGAATATTCTTTAAAATGTAGCTACCCAATTTCCTTGCCTAATCTTAAATATTTAAATTTGTGGTGTGGCGATACGTTGAAGTTTGCAGCTTTATCTCATTTTAAATGCTCTAAATTAGTTGATATTCGTCTAATACCTATCTATCAAATACCTACCTTTGAATTTTGTGGTATTATTTATTACTATTATTTCGAGAATTCCGAGAACTCGCGTAATGAACTGCCTGCGAAGTATGTTTATTGTATTGTGGGTTAAGTTTTATATCTGTTATTCATTCATGTAATTAGTGGGTAACCTAAAAGTATCCTTTCTATTCTGAGCTGTGACTTGGCTTTAAGGGAATTTTAGCTTACTACTTCTCAGGAATTTCGTTCCAAAAATATCCTCACAAGGGATACTTGTATAACATCCCAAGTTGCTAACTTTTTCCCATTTTAACTTTGATTTCAACATTCAACATTTTGTTATATTGGTGCTTAAAGTCTCTTGGGGTGAAGGAAAAATATTTCGCTGAGGTAAACATTTTGAAGATTCTATAATTTTATTGTAATTTTTAACGATAATAATGTTTTAGTAATTAAATAATATTCATAAGGGTAATGTATTTATTATATATAATATAGTAAACATTTATATAGCAGGACACAATTTGTAATTGTAAATAATACATGTTATATTCATCCACCAAATGTATTATACGGTAGCAATTATACTATTTACATAGGTAGTCCAGAGTTTTTTATGCGCTTGAAACAATAATTCCGCGCAGAATTGTTTCGATTATTACGGTACACACAATTGGTATTGCTTTAGGTAAGGTATATAGGTAATCTACCCTCACTTTTGGGACTATTGGGGTTTTTGAATCTAAATGATGGTCTAAATTGATTTACGGACTCTTATCAGTTCGAACCTCGGTTTATCTAAAGAAAAGGATCTAAAGAAAATGAGATTTTTCGTTAGACACATTTTCCGGCTAAAACGTTATCACTTTGACAAAAAATTGTATTTTTTATTGTTGTGCCCCAGCCCAATTATGAAATTCGTGGATACGTGCCCGTGCCTGCCTCCCAATCCCAAGTAACTATAGGACTTGTAAACTTGTTGCACCAACTCGGTAATACTGCCCTGAATTATATATTACACAAGAAATTTATTTTTCTAGAAACACGAATATAAAAACGTACATTGAAAAAATCTGATCCGACTTTAAAATATGGATGCCTTGGATGCCACAGTCGAATGCGTCGATGGAATAAAACTTGATGACAGTAATGGAAATTTACTTCAGGAGGATAATAAAACTAACCCACTACTGCTCAGTCCGGTATTTTAACTGTTTTCATTTTTATCTCTTTCAGTCTTTTTATGATCTACTATATCAATATATCAGAAGGGGCTATTAATTTTTAGCATAAATAAAATGGCTAATTAAAATTTACTTTTTGTTTTTAGGTAATAAAATGCATCTACAAGTATCTGAGTCTTTGGAATATTAAAAAGTGTCGTCTTGCATCCCGTGAATGGTATCTGAACTCAAAGTTAATCTTTAGAGATCGGTCGAAGATAATCTTAACGAGTCAAGAATGGAGAGATCACAATTGCACCATTTCAAAATTTTTAGATTTTTCAGACTCAGAAAATATTCCTTTCGACGCATTCAAATTGAGATATAATGGTCAAAGATGGAAAGTCAGCGACCTGAATGAGTTCTTCGATAGTAAACAACAAAATATAAAAGTACTAGAACTGGAGTGGATGTACATGGAGGATGAAAAACAGAATGTTATTGACAAGTATGATTTTACACCTTGGATCTCAAAATCCTTGATGGCAAAACCAAATACTAAATATAATACAAAACTGGCAGTAGATTGTAGTATCGAAAAAACTCAACTGTCAGTTTTGCTATCAGCTCTTGTTTCCATCAAAATGATATTGCTTACACATGTTTTGGTCAAGCTTGATAATTCCGATGGAATTAAAATGAGGCCAATCAAGTTAAAGCTAACTTTTGTCGAGTTTTGTTTAAATGATGTTCAATCTAATACAATTCGTATAAATGATGTTATGGATTTCTCGAAATGCAAAAGCATTCAGTTGGATATTAGTGATGGAGGTACTAACATTACATTAGATTTGGGAAATGAAAAATCAGTAAATCTTGACAGCATCACATTATGTGATATTAGTCATGCTCGTAATTGTTTAAAGGTGGTCAATTGGACAAACTCGACGTGGAAAGTAAAAGAGTTAAAAATGATCGGAGTACCATTTTTACAAAAGTCTGGAATGGAAATTATGAAATTAGACTTTTCTTATTCTAATATTGATTTGTCCTGTTTACCAAAATCGATTGAAACTTTTAGTTTGAGCCATGCGATTGAAGGAACTGTGGAATGTAGTCACCCTCTTTTATTACCGAATTTGAAAAGTTTATTTTTGATTTTTGAAAAGGCTGTAAAATTTTCAGTATTATCCAATTTTAAAAATTGTACAAATTTAGTTGATATTCAACTGCATGGAATTATCCTTTGCCAAAGCGATAGATCTGAAAATATAAAACTTAATTTCGACTGGATCCCTAGAAGTGTCAGGCGACTTAAACTCAATAGAATGGAAATTGAGTGGGAAGGAGTAGGCGACGAGCTGCTGATTCTTGATCAACTTGTATTAAAAAACTCCACTTTTGAAAATGTTAAACGTGTATGCATACACAATGTTAAAGCCAAGGAGATCATTCTAGACTTTACAGATAGTCGTGTAAATTATTCTCAAGCAGAATTTATTGACCTTATTAAATATTTTGGTGAAAGTTCTGAATCATTGCAGCGAATTATTGCAGGACCTTTTCAATTGGATGAAGAAGGTTATTTTGATAATTTTGTTGATAAAATTTCTGAATATTATATATTCGAAGGTCAAAGAGGGAGGGCAATAGATAAAAAATTCTTCAACGTTTTGGTCGGGAATTATTTTATTTAACATAAAACTCTATTTTATCTAAATTTTATCCTAGTATTTTCTGTTTTGGGGATTGATTATTTGAAAAGTAACTTTTTATAAATGATGAAGGACAAAATTATTTTAACCTAACTGTACATACATGAGTAAATACATAAGAGACCATGCAGGCTCGGAACAAAATGTCACAGCCAAAGTTGTTACTTTCAGATTCTAATCTACTTAGTGATATGAAAAAAACGATTTCAGGATTTTTTTGAAAACCCGCCGTTTTTAAGTTAAGGCGGTTTTCCGCCTTATGTCGTTCATCTATGATTCATTTCTAAACTACTTGACCGATTTTCATGAAACCGGCGCCATTCTGCTCGCAAACGCTTTCATCACATGGCCCCCTTTTTAGTTTTTCAAATTTTTTTCAAAATTTTGAAAACAATTTCGAAAAATTTCGAAAAAAAATTTTTTTGAACGTTTTTATTAGAACTATTATTAAATGCGATAAAAACGCTAATTCTGACCAAAAACTCAATAATTGGGGTGTATATATCAAAAATAAAGACATTAAAATTAATGAATGAAAACCACTTTTGAGTTTTTGGTCAGAACTAGCGTTTTTATTGCATTTAATAATAGTTCTAATAAAAACGTTCAAAAAGTTCTTTTTCGAAATTTTTCGAAATTTTTTTCAAAATTTTGAAAAAAATTTGAAAAACTAAAAAGGGGGCCATGTAATGAAAGCGTTTGCGAGCAGAATGGCGCCGGTTTCATGAAAATCGGTCAAGTAGTTTAGAAATGAATCATAGATGAACGACATAAGGCGGAAAACCGCCTTAACTTAAAAACGGCGGGTTTTCAAAAAAAATCCTGAAATTGTTTTTTTCATATCATTAAGTAGATTAGAATCTGAAAGTAACAACTTTGGCTGTGACATATTTTTCCGAGCCTGCATGGTCTCTTATGTATTTACTCACATATAACGAAGGAATCGCTTTATCGTTGGGCAGGTAGGCCTTTTAATGAAAAAAGATGACAGTTTTTAACAATTAACATTTTTCCTTTGGGGCCACCTTTAGTCACGCATTTACGAAAGCAGTACGCAAAAATTGTAGCCGAGGTTGCAAGGATTACTCAGATGCAACTCTTCAATGTTCGACTACTGGTAATGTTTTCACTTATGTACCCCAAAAAGCATAGCTCAATAAATAAAATTTAGTGCATGAAGGTATGCGTTGGGGTACATAATTGATAACGTTAATAATTGTAAAATGTCTAATACATGTAAAAATCCCATACTGTCTAAAATCACTAACCCTGTACATACAATACATACGGAATTATTATTTATATATTCGTGTACGCTGTCTAGAAACCTGAATGAAGATTTGCAAATAAATGATTTAATTCGTCTCTGTGAAAACAGCTTTGAGAGTTGAAAAATCTTAATTAAAATATTCCAATGACATTTAAAGTCAGCACTCACGAATTCATTGATTATATTCAAAGTCCATTGTTGCACAATTCCATTGTACCTTCATTATTTGTAGTAAAGGGGTCTATATACATTTCCCAAAAAAACATTTTAATCACCTCATAATATGCTGTTTAAAGAACAAAATTAAAGATTTTAAGATGCTTCTCTTTGGCGAGTTTATTCTTAAATTTACCACGGTTCCACCCGAAAAGAGCTAATGGTGGTACAGGTTTAAGTAGTAACAAAAGGCGTACCAACTTTTTTGGCCAAGTTATTTCGGCTTTAGAACTTTAGAAGTACCTAAGCAAGGGGTAGATGAACAAGGACTCATGCACTTATAAAAGATATTTTATACTTTATCACATACTATTGCGAAGCATGGACAGAGAACGTATTTAACTTGCAGAAAATGTATGCTTAGTTATCCCTGCAGACTAATGATTCAACATTTATTTCTATCTGCAACTTAGCAGTAAAGCCACAGTCAATTTTGGTCAGGTAGCCAAGGTAGGAGAAGAAATAAGGGTCTTTAAAAGTGACAACATTAAAGATTACAAGCTCACTTTACTGTCACATTTTGCTTAATTTGTACTTCACCCAAAATTACGATATACACGAACATGAACATGTAGAAGTTTACTGTGTAATAATATTTCCTCGTATTCTGGAATTATTACAGTCTAGAGTCCAGGTGAATCACAATTTTGTTGATTATAGATCCTTTTTTATGTACGCAAATCGCAATAGATTGTAACAGATGCATCTAACAACCTTTATAAAAATGCGTAACCAATAAACTACTGATTATCATGAAAATTGGAAGCTTTAATTACAAACTAGTAAGTAAAACGTCTGTTTTGATTATAGGCAATACAAATTTTAAATGCCATGTTAATCCCTATTAGTGGTTCTCTGAATTTTTTTAAAATTACAAGCACACCTTGCTAGGTGATTATTTATGGCATTTTAAATACCTTGGACAGATATCGTCCGTTTAGAAACCATTTTAGCCTCAATCCACATTTATTGTTGACTGTACGAAATATACTATGTCCACTTTTTGTTTGGGGCATGCATTGAGACTATGTCGTACACAAAACACAAAGTGGATTGCGGCTAAATGGTTGCTTAAAGGACGATGTAGTAAAATCATTATCCATGTACCTTTTGCATGCTATTAGAAAATGAATATATATAATTTCGTAAAAGAGATAGTTGGTTGTAATTGTAAGTTAAATTGTACATTTTTTGAACAATTGTATATTCAAACCTATTAATTCACTTTGAGTTTCGTCTGGCTTTGCATTTTTACATTAGTTATCCCTCCTTATTTAAAACTTTTGTAAGAAAGGTATGTGTATATGCACAGTAAACATTAGAATCAGTTCAAAATAATTATCTCTCCTTAAACCTGTAATTTAATTGATGTGCAATAATATACACTTATACGTACGCATCATATTATAATTACTCATTGTTTCTTTTCAGAAGTTTGTAATCCGATTAGTAAGCTTGGGTAGCGTGATTGACAGCAAATTTTAACGTGAAATTTAATAGAGTATATGTAAAATTTCAGGTGTCTTTCCTTGATAAAAATGAGACTAGACTGGGTGCATTTGACGCGGGTAGTATACAATTACATGGGTGGGATGATTTTCGTTGAGGTTTTATTAGGTTTAGGATTAGCCATGTTAGGGCATTGCGGTAGATTGCCCTTCGTCCGATAAAAATAGCTTGATGAAAATATACACTTGTAGAGCTGAGTTGACACTAAAAGAATTCAGTTTACAGTTTAAATTTGGGCTTGAACAATCAGAAAAGAACAAATTTATGGGTTTGTATCTTCATATTATTTCGAAATTTTTCTAGCACGAACGAGTGCTTGTTGTGGTAGGTTACAACAACTAGTAAAGCTTATTGCATTTTTTTGAAAATTACCTGCGACCGTGATGCAGCTTGCTACCCTATAAAACTTTACGTTAGAATAATAAACAGGCTAACATTTGGTTGACCATAGTTAGAGACAGACAAAGTCTGTTACACATGTTCAAAATATTTTAGCTTCCGATACTAATAATAGAAGTAAGTTAAATCATTAATAAAACTCAGCTGTGAATAATTTAATATATTTGCTAGGTTAAAACAGATAGAAACAAGAACTGTACTAATTTTTCTAAACTCCAGAAATAATCTTTAAACAGTGTTTAGGGACAGACAATTTTGACCAGCCGGCTGGTCAAATGTTTTACGAGTGTCAGCCTAAACGTAGTTGAACAACTTTTGCATTTCCGTTACGCTCTCAAACTTAGGTATAGTCGTATGAAATTGTTTTCAATGCTATTCATCAACACTTCCAACCGGTTGGAAAATCCACCCAAAAAATGTCTTAGAATGATATCTCAAACTATAATTTTGTTGAAATAAATTCATGTCTGCTCTAAGTACAATTGTACAAAATAAGACTGAAAAAGCATAACGTGACATTCCTTATGGAACTCATGGTCAGTCGTCCAGCACCTCTAAATACAATAACTAAGTATTTATGTCAGCAATTATCTGCAGTATTGAATTTCTTCAGGTCATCCTCACATCGCCTCTCGAGTCCAAAATTATTTTATTTTGGTTTAATTACATTGTGGTGCTGGTAAAAATTATTGCAAATATAAAAACGACGAACGTTGTATGGATTCGGGTTTGCATTGGCCGTGGTGGTCAACTTTTGCATCGTCACAACATACGAAGCCAGCGGGATGCCTATTTACTTTGGCCAACAATGCTGATAATTATACTAATTTTGGCTGTCAGTCTGATTTCCCAAGGGGCAGAAATGAATGAAATGTCGTTGGAGTTCAACCATGTGTGGCTAGAAAAGGGGAACAAGGAAATCAGATGTTTCTGCAGAGGATGCAAACCAATCCGGATGTCGGGCCTTTCTTCTATCTCAAGAGATCCACAACGTTCACATTTCTGGCTCTAGGGGTTGACTACACTGTTGATGCACTCTTAGCAGCCCGACAATAGTCAAGGTCAATAGTAGCAAAAAAATTCGTCTTGTAACATTTGAACTTCAGGTCAACATTTTATAAGGCAGATAAAATAATTTCTGCCTCTAATCTACTCCAATTACAATTATTGGTCCATTGCTTACTTCAGTTGTGCATTATGTCACTAGGTTCAGTATTAATTTCGTTTTTATTGAATTAAAATTGTAGATTCAAAATTTTAAATTGGGTAAAATCATTTTACTTCTCTGTACGTATTTATTAGCCAACTGTAAATCCCTTTTTTATAAGTTTAAGGAAGTTATATATATTACATAACTGTTCACATAAAAGTAAGTAAGTAAGTAGCTATATACTTATCATAATAATATTATCATGCATAAATACAATGAAATCAAAATGTAATAAAAATAAAACATTTATAGGTATATCCAGTTTATACCTAACCATGTAGTTAATTTCATAAAAGCATTACTAAGCATTGGAGTATATAATATATACTATGTGGGCACTTAAAGTTCTATTTGCATTTACTGTGGAAGGAATTTGAATTAGAGCCCTGAGATTTCTTTGTAAGTTATTTGGCACGCGAATTTCATTGTTTGAATTTGTTTTATCCGAAATAAATATGGAAATATAAACAGTATCTCACAGTGACATTATGTAGTTGCCTAAGACAATAAAGGTAGTTGCCACGACACTTGCGAATAAAATTTTGTGTTTTTCTGATAACCTTTCAATATTCGTAAATGGAAATTCGGGCTCCCAGGGCTCTAATTCAAATTCCTTCTACAGTAATATTGTATATGTTTACGATTTTCATGTTTCTGCTTAAATCAGTCCGTCCGTCCTACCGTTTCTACGGAAATGCCTGAGCACGATAACTTTCGAACGACAACACTTAAGTGTTTCTTGTTTCACTTTTCAAATGTTCAAATGAGTACACCCATGAGTAAACAGAAAGACAGAGTTTATAAATCCAAAATCGGCCAAATCGGTTGCATTACAAGTCAAGTCATTATTGTAATTTCAATTTATATGTCAAAGTATATTATTTGAAAAAAAAATCATTTTTTGACCTTACACCCACCAAAGGTAAGGTAAGGTATGACTAAATAAATCCCATATTATGACTATTCATGTCATCCTTTCGACTGCTATTTCACGTTCACATTTCACGTTATTACGAACTTGAGTATGAGTATGTTTACATCAAGAAACTTTTACTTAAGTCGTGTAGATTTTCATAAAACAAACTTCACTTCAATATTCAAAACAACATAGCTACTACATTCAATTTATAAACTGCTACATTTATTTCAAAATAGCGTAACCTTGACTTCGATTAAGGTATTAAAAGCGCAATAATTCATTTTCATGTTGGTACACAAAATGCGCAATTGCATGAGCGCCACTTTTACAGCAGAGCATGAGTCGTACACAGAGTTGGGTGATTAATGGCATTTTGGTATTAGATTACCGATTAACACGATTAAATTCTGGGACTAAAATTACGGATTAGAATTATAAATATCTTGGATTATTACAAAGGATTGGGATTAAAATTTATTTGGGATTAAAATTGGATTGGGATTATTATAACGAAATGATTTTATTGGATTAAAGGATTGGGGATTAATGTTACGCCAAAATTTTGTTGGATTAAGGAGATGTGACCGATTTTGTCCATTAATAAATTTAAATTTTTTGATAATAAAAAATGTCCTGAAACTTAAACGAGTTATCTGAATCCGATCTTGAGTTATCGGACTTAGAAGACTGACAAGCAGATAAATTGGGGATTCCAATAAACTATTTAATTAATAATTATTTTTGGGGTACCTTTGAAGAAAGTGGTTCCCGCAATAAAAACAATAAAGTATGGATTAACGGGGAGGTGTGTCACTATGGTCATGTGACTTTCAATGACGTATTAAGGGGGTGCTAAGGTACTTAAGCAACCCCTGAATTTCCCAAAAACGCACTAGATAATTCTCAAAATTTAATAAAAAGTAGTTTTACAGGTAAGAAAAATCTGGTCACATGTTCAAGCACCCCCTAAATTTGTTTTCTGGATACGCCCTTGGCTGACTATGACCCGACTATCATCTTTCCCAGTAACATTATTTTGGAAATTCCCTAAAGATCAGAGACCTATGGTCCTACGCCAGGGTTGCGGTATCCGGATAGGGAGGTGGACAAATTGGGTTTTTTCCACTGGAAAAAATGATTTTATCCGGACAAACCGCAACCCTTCCTACACCGATACAGTAAATAGTAGGGAGCTCGACCCCCCCCCTTGACCCGGAATGAAAGGAAATGATTTTTTTCGCGCGAATAGTCTAATTTGTTATATATTTTGGCCGAGTCTCCTCTTCCCCATCCTTAAATTTGCCACACAGAGCACAATTTTGATCAGTGGATTAACACAGAGACGTATAACCATATAAACGGAATTGGTCACCGCCCATGTCTAACTTTTGTTGTTCATCTAATGCTACTATTGGATGTAGTGGTAACGATAAACACAGTCAGCCATTGAAAACATTCAAATGTCCAGAGAAAAAAATTCCTGCCCACTTTGGTAGCGGGGCTTAGTTATAGGTGTAGCAAAATTGGATTTTTACATTTACAGTAACGAGGTTGCTAAAACATTGTGATGTCTGTGATACATACATGAATACTATCAATGCGCATTGACACATGACTGACTCATGCTCGCATGAGTCAGTCTACGTTTATCATATAATTTGATTGAGTTTAGAACCTCAGACATGGAAAAACTTTTAATCTATGTATGTTTCTACCTTTACATGGTAGGTAAAGCCAAAATACGCAAGCGTTACGAGACGCATATTGCACAAAAACAAAACTGCACTATGGGGTATTAGAATTTTTCGAAATGAAACCAAATGTCAACGAGCAAATCTTTTGAAATTCAATTGGTGTGCTGGCGGCCTAGTATAGATAATATAATATTACTGGTTTACTTGTACCCCCCAGCAAGAGTGACACAATATTAAAAGGTGGACATGCATCATAAACATGCTTAAAGGATTATGGCCTCCAGGCACGAATTCAGGAATTTAATCGATGGACATCAAATAGTAATTGGAAATATATCTATAATATAATTGTAGACTTGATAAAATTTACGTTTCAATATTTCTATCTGGTAGGGTGTTCCCCACAGAAAACGCCATGTACTATCTACCTTGTGAGTACTAACGCCCTCTATTGTCATTAATCTTTGGGGTTTTCCCAAAAGCAAAAATGTTCTAGTTTAATATATCTTCAGTCTTTAGGCAAAGAAGTAAATTTTCTCAGGTTTAACTGAGGTTGCCATTTGCCCCTCTACAGAAGTTACTGGTGGGTATGCCCACACAAACAAACGGATAAACAATGATACAGCCAATAAACAATGAAATTGACAAAAAACACTACGGTAAACTTTTGATTTAAATTTTTATTAGTACATAGAGATATTGCTAACATTATTAATTTATTTGACTCATGAATCTATAAGCATTAGTTGTATTCCTTCTATCCAACATATTAATCTTTACATTTATATTTATCTTTCATTTTAACTTAGTGTTAAATTATACATTAACTATATTATGTAATTTAAACTTGCTACTGTTGATGGGACCTGAATACGAAAAATGTTAAACTGTTAAGAGTGCATCAACAGTGTAGTCAACCACTAGAGCCAGAAATGTGAACGTTGTGGATCTCTGGAGATAGAAGAAAGGCCCGACATCAATTCTGATTGGTTTGCATCCTCTGCTGAAACATCTCATTGCCTTGTTTCCCTTTTCCTGCCACACATGGTTGAATTTCAATGACATTTCATTCATTTCTGCCCCTTGGGGAATGAGACCGACAGCCAAAATTAGTATGATTATCAGGAGAGTAGGCCAAAGCAAGTAAAGTGGCATTCCGCTGGCTTCGTATGTTGTGACGATGCAAAAGTTGACCACCACGGCCAATGCAAACCCGAGTCCATACAACGTTGGAGCTACCAGGGTTGCTAAGTTGTTGATCAGAAAGTTAGCCATCTGTAGCATCATTTGAGCCCGCCGGCAACAAAGAAACAATTGGGAGATTTTCTTCTGTCGCTCAAACATTTCCTTGGGGCTTTCATTTTCTACTTTGGTTTCCAAATTCTTCAGAATTTTTGGTGCTGTGTGAGTGATGTAGTTCAACCAGCCTTTGGAGGTTTGTATGTACATCAATGCTGACATCATTATTAAAATGAAGAGCCCACCAATATGATATGCTCCAAAGAATACTGGCAGAACTCCAAACAGCTTAATCCCCAGAGGCAACCAGAATACCACGGGATGAAGGGGACTGTACCGGCTGAAGATTGCAATAATGGAAATAATGATGACAATGAACAATATAACTGGCATTACCAGATAGAGCGACTTTTCAATTGTCCCCGCTTTCCGTCCTTCCACTGGTCCGATCTTTCCGAAACTCTCTATGTAAAGTTAGATATTTTATTAAATTAGATTAATTAAACACATTCACTATTCGTACACAGATAATCATAATTCTTTTATACTTTATCACAGTTATTCAACGTTTTATATTTTTGGATGAAATTTGTTATGTGGGTAGTTAAAAACAAATCATCAGAATTATGTACATGATTATTATTTTGTTCTTTAATCACTAACGAAAAGCTTTACAAGTTAGAAAAGCAGAAACAAGTTAGAAAAAGTTCTGAGATTGTACCTAAATTACGTGTTAGTTAGTTAGATAGATGGATAATATCGTTTGCTTAGTATTACAAACAGTAACACACCAAATTATCATGGCTGATACCATTTTATCATGACTGGAGTAATGTAACAAACCCTAAGTATTAGTTAGGAGTTAGGTTTGTTAAATATTGCCGCAATCATGTAAAATGTAGTTTATGAGCGATGGTCACATGGTCCCTTTGTAAAAGAGTACGGAGACCACAAACTCCAAGAAGTAGGTGGTGTCCCAACTCTTTTAACATTGTATTGATATATATCATATCATACTATTATTATTATATGTATAGCATTAAGTAGAAATCTCGGCCTCAGCCTGGAATTATTCGCTGTCACAATTCACAAATCCGACTACCTCAATTGGGGGTAATTTTGACAGCGAATTAATTCGCTAGATAAAATAATGGTTTGTTACTTTGTAATGTTAAGCGCAAAAAATTTTGGCCTTTTTTGGAAAAAATCTTCGCTTTTTCTCAGATTTGCCCCCTACTGAATACGTGATTCGTGCTTGGATTCATACATAATGTGTGAGCCAGAGATTCAAAAGCGTCACTGAACTGAAACTCGTGTCCAATAACACTATAACATGTATTACAATATCGTTAGTTATTTCTTTTTTAATATTGGTAGGTACCTTTCAGTTTGAGATCCATTGAAACCAAATACACGCAACCAGTGGTCACTTGATGTGGTTTCCAGAAAACGGTTGCTACAAAGGAATCCATGATAACGACCAGTAAATCCATGATACAATGCATGAGAACCTCAATTACTTTGAATCCATTGCCAAGAGTGGATATCGAAACTATCCAAGCGAATCGGGCTGTCAGCAGAAACGCACCGATGTTTGCAATGGCCATCATACACAACCATCCTGCTTGTATCCATTTCTTTTCGCTCCATTTCACCGAGATAAGAATTCCAGATTTTATTTGTGGCTCATAAAGAGAGACGCCAAATTGATTGAATATTTTCCAGTACAGCACAGCAGCTCTGTTTATGTGTTTAGACCACATTTTGAAACAAAACGATAATATTTCATACCACGTTAATGTTAATGGGCGAGGTCCTTTGATATCTAAATAGCTCTATATCACATCTACAAAGTTTGATTAAACCAAGACAAAAATCTTTTGTATGCGAGGAGCGATACGAGGACGCAATTGAGTGACCTGATGTTCACTACGTTCTGCTGAGAATTTCTGGGCCTAATACATGACTACGTAAAGTTGCTGGACGATTCGTCGCGTGTACATTGTATGAAGAATGTCATATTAACGTTCTTCTTACCCTTTCTATTGTACCTTTAAGACATGTATTTAATTCCATATGCATTGCGGCTTGAGAAAATATTCCAATACATATATATAAATAATAAGAAACAAGTTCATTTAAAATTTAAACATTATATTGCACAATTCAATAAAGAGAACAAGGAAATCAATGCTATACATGTGTAGGCTATGTTTATAACCACTTTGGCATTGATTGAAAAATGTGGAATACAAAAATAATCAAAGTAAACCAAAAGAAGGGCCGTCGTTAAGCGGGTGAAACAGATTTACAGCGTTCCGAAATCAAAGAAATTTGATATTTTTCTAATGATGTTCAAAAGTACGGACTTCGTTGGATTATATTTTATTGTTATATTTTTATCTTCTTTTCAACAAATAAATAATAATACAGGTTTTATGCCTCAAACAAAGAAAAACGTTTTAGAGTTCAATGCTCTCCGAAATTTGAAATTACAGTTTTTAAATGCGTTTGAATTAGCTCCGATACGTAAAATCCGCAATACGGTACTAATCAAACACGTATCTAGTAGAGGGCGAGGGTATGCGCTGCGCCCCCCACCCCTAAATATGAGAAAATGGAAAGATTTTTCCCAAAAAAGCCAAAATTTGCAAAAAATAAGCGAATATGACTCATTTTTGTCATTATATTTGATTGCGTCCCCTTCGACCAAATTTCTAGTTACGTGCCTGCTACTAATGCTTCAACAATTTAATCCCTATTTTTGTTTTTTTTATTTGCAAGAGTTTTGTCAGGGTTGTGGGTCGGGTTCTTTATGGGCTGGAGTTTTTGGCAAAAAAACCCATCCCGCATCAGTTAAAAACCCTGGGTTTATTGGATTTTTTACAAAACTTACAATAATGTGCACTAAAGCTCCATCTTTTTAAGCCAAACATACTCATTATCTCACATTTCTATTCAAAAATGTAATCAAATATATTATCAGGTGGAAACAAAATAATTTTATACTTTAATTCTTGCAATAATTGTATCGTAAATTGTGATGCTTATGTATTTCTTGTATATTTAAATCGTTAATGTGAAGATTATTATATTACCTATATATATATATTGTTATACACAAAATATAATTAACTTTTACTTATTAATTCCGAAGGAATGCTTTGGGGTACATAAGTGGAAACATTATTTATGCTGATTTTTAATTAATCACTTACATATTAATTACTTAACTGCTTTACAATTAAAGCACCACATTAACGAAGGAATTTCTTTAACTTAATTTAATCAGTAAAATACAATAATGAAAATTTTTTCACTATTTATTATCAAGTAAATAATGGTAGTTTTTAAGATTAAATTGTCAGCTGCAGTTTTCCTATATGATATAGTATAGGATTGTATTTATGCCCATAATTATATAAAAAACCCGGGATCGAATATTTTTTTCCTAAACAAAACCAGGGTTTTGTGTCGTATAAAGTGCTGGTGAATATAGAATTATCGGAAATAGATTTATCGCAATTAAAAATATCATCATAATATGTAAAAGTGAAGATTAAAATGGTATTAAAGATCTATTTCTAATTCAATTGGCAGTTTGACCAAATTAAATTAATTCCTGCTATTTTATACCGGGGCCTTACATTTCTTAACCAGGAGCTGTTTTCTCGTCTGCCTGGGGAGGTTTCTGCAGGGCGTTGCTTTAATGCTTTTCTGGAAACTTGTATGCTTCATGTGGCTATATAGCTATAAAGCCTTCGTTTTAATGTTCGAAAGGTGAAGTAAATATTTAATGTTGTTGTTTACATTCTTCTCAGACTCCTAATGTTTTTCTTTCTTTAGTCAAACCACAAGACATTGGAAATATATTTCCTTTTTGCTGCAATACCTTTAGCATGACATTTAATATATAAATGATGGAAAACTGGCAGTCTACTGCCAACTGTCACTCAACTCTTCTTACAACCTTTTAATTTAATTTACCCTATTTTAAGGTTAAATTCATAATAAACAAAAACCAAACTGAACTATTCAGACTGAAGACATTATAAGAATAGAATTATAATATAGTATAGTCATTGAGATTTTCAAAAGCAATTCTAATCAAGTATTAGATATTATGGCAAAGACAGATTCTCCCAAAAAAGGAAAGGCAAGCCTTTTTTATTGTTTGACTGAATGAATGGAGTTGTTTGGCATATTAATAAAGTGATCATTAGTTCCCCCAGACATGTGGAGACAAGACGCACGGGGAGAAAAGATGCTTCGTGGTGGTGCTTGTATAACAATGTATGGATATGGGTCATATTTGGATGGCTGAAGTAGGGATGGCGCCGCCCACCTGTGTTGTACAAAATATACGTACAGGTATTATCATTATAATAATAGCAAGTCATATACCCTTCAACTTCAACCTACATACAACTTTCAAATTTTTACTGGATAGGCACATCATAGTCAGAAACCCAAACCTCGGGTTTCAAAACGATATCTTTCATAGAAATAGTTTTACGATTTTTTGAATTTCGAATTTTAACATTGAAGGAGTGGGAGAAAGCGCTCTGGATATGTGCTTGTGAAGGGGTCATTCTAAACGACGAAATTATTTAAAACGACGGGGGCATTTACAATGACGAGGTCATTTACAACGACGTCTATTTTAAATGACGGGGTCATTTGCCAGGGCCGCAGCCAGAAAAACATTTGGGTGGACAAAGTATCAGTGAAAATATGAAAACTTTTTTAGTTTTAAGGCAAAAATTCCTTTTTTTCGATTTAGAGGGGTAAAGAGTCTTTACAATTACGTCTCTTTAAAATGACGGAGTTATTTAAAATAACGTCTATTTACAATGATGGGGTAATGTCAAATGACGCGGGGTGATGTGAGTGACTTAAAATTATATATTATGTCCATAAAATATTTATTTGTGTGATAATAATAATGTAATAATATTAATTATTTTCACTATTATTATGTTGATTCGAGAAGTATTGTTGTATTAGGATGTTGTAGCAATGCAGCAAGCAACTTTTTAAACATTTTAATCTGTTAATTTTCATACTTTTTTTGCATAATCATGATCTACCATCCCCATTAAGGGGTTACCCATTTCCCGTTCGGAGAATGGGCCTATTACTAGTAAACATGTAATGCTTAACTATCTCATTCTATCCTTTGGATTTTGTGGTGCTATTTACTATAGTGGCATTCTGAGAATTCCGAGAACTAAGGTACTGCATGCGAAGTTAGTTTATTGTAGGTTCAGTTCGTTGTTCATTCCTGTATGTGGGTAACTGAATACTACCCTTTCTCTACTGATTAGTGTGTGACTTGATTTTAAGGTAGTCTCAACTCGTTACTTCTCAGGAATTTCGTTCCAAAAATATCCTAAAAGGATTATTTGTATTACATTCCGCGTTTCTAAATTTGTCTCTATTTTAGCTTTGATTTTCTTGACCATTGAATATATTTGTATTTGTGTTTAAAAGGTGAAGGAAAGCTATTTCGCTAAGGTAACCACACTGTAAGTTTTGTAATGGTTATAATAACGTTATTGTATATAGTTAAATTGATAATATTCATGGGGGTAATGTATTTATATTTATATATTCAGTAATCATTTAGCAGTATACAATTTATAATTGTGAATTACACTTGTTCATCCGCCAAATGTATTACAGTAGCAATTATACCATTTATATAGGTAGTTAGTCCAAATACATAATAGTATTATATATGTACCCTTTGAATATATATGGTCGAAATAAGTCGTAATAATATATCTATTTGAATCCATCTAGTCAAAACTGGCAATAGTATAGATTGGGATAAAAAGCCATTTAATGCAGAGAAAATGTGATTTTTGTCAAACAAAGTAGAGAAAAATTACATTTTTTACCTAGGTGTATATATTTATTGGTGTGCCCCTAATTATCCAATTCGTGATTACGAGCCTGCCTTCCAAGCAACTACGACTTGTTACATGTTACACTAACTCGGTAATACTGCCCCCAATTGCAGGGCCGCAGCGAGGGGGGGCACCGGGGCACGTGCCCCCCCCCCCCCGAAATCGAGAAAAAAAAAGAAATTTTTAAAACCAAAAAAAAAATTTCTTGGTGCCCCTCCCTAGCTGCGGCCCTGCCCAATTGTATCCTTTATAACTGTTTCGACCTCACATTAATCTCTTTGTTTTCGAAAGACAATGGATAATAATATTATGTTTCATTACAATGATTTGCTCGACTCAAAGTTTTCGCTGAAGTTAAGCCTTTGTATTGCAACTTGCAACATATGATTCATTGTCTTTCAAATACAAAGAGATAATCGTGAGAACGAAACAGTTATAAATTACAAAAGAAATTTCTTTTTCTAGAAACACGATTATAAAATTATACATTGAAAAAATCTCCACCCTACTTTAAATAATGGATTTCACGGTCGATGGAATAAAATTTGGTGACACCAATCCAAATTTACTCCAAGAAGATAATAAGACAAACCCATTTCTTCTCAGTCCGGTATTGCCCCTGTTTTACAATTTTATTATCAGTTCAGTTTTTTGTGATCAAGCATCAATTTTATTACTGGCAACTGATTAAAATGTACTTTTTGTTTTAGGTAATAAAATGCATTTACAAATATCTAAATCTTTGTAATATTAAAAACTGTCGTCTTGCATCCCGTGAATGGTATCTGAACTCAAAGTTAATCTTTAGAGATCGATCGAAGATAATCTTAACAAGTGAAGAATGGGGAGATCTCAATTTCAGCATTTCAAAGTTTTTAGATTTTTCAGACTCAGTAATAAACATTCCTTTCGACGCATTCAAATTAAGATACAAAAAATGTCAAAAATGGAAAGTCTGCGAATTGAATGAGTTCTTCGATAGTCAACAACAAAATATAAAAGTACTAGAACTGGATGAGATGTATCTGGAGGATGAAAAACAGAATATTATTGACAAGTACGATTTTACACCTTGGATCTCTAAATCCTTGATGGTAAAACCAAATACTAAATATAATACAAAACTGGCAGTATATTCAAACTATTGTAATAGTATCGAAAAAACGCAACTGTCAGTTTCGCTATCAGCTCTTGTTTCCATCAAAAATATATCACTTGCGTATGTTTTGATCAAGCTTGATAATGCTGATGGAATTAAAATGAGGCCAATCGAGTTAAAGTTATCTTTTGTCAAGTTTTGCTTAAATGATGTTCAATCTAATACAATTCGTATCAATGATGTTGTGGATTTCTCGAAATGCAAAAGCATTCGGTTGTTTATGATTGACAGAGGTACTAACATTACATTTGATTTGGGTGGAAATGAAAAATCAGTAAATCTTGACAGCATCATATTTTGTGATGTCAGTGTTGTTCGAAATTGTTTAAAGGTGGTCAATTGGACAAACTCGACGTGGAAAGTAAAAGAGTTGAAAATGATCGGAGTACCATTTTTACAAAAATCTGGAATGGAAATTATTAAATTAGACTTTTCTTATTCTAATATTGATTTGTCCTGTTTACCAAAGTCGATTAAAACTTTCAGTTTGACCCAAGGGATTGCAGACACTGTAGAATGTAGTCACCCACTTTTCTTACCGAATCTGAAAAGTTTATTTTTGATCTTATATCAGGCTGTAAAATTTTCTCTATTATCCAATTTTAAAAATTGTGCAAACATAATTGATATTTACCTGCATGGAGTTTTCCTTTCCCATAGCGATAGATCTGAAAATATTAAACTTAATTTTGACTGGATCCCTAAAAGTGTCAGGCGACTTAAACTCGTTAGAATGGAAATTGAGTGGGAAGGAGTAGGCGACGAGCTGCTACTTCTTGAACAACTAGTATTGAAAACCTGCACTTTTGAAAATGTTAAACGTGTATGCATACACAATGTTAAAGCCAAGGAGATCATTCTCGACTTTACAGATGGTCGGATAGATTACCCTCAAGCAGAATTTATTGACCTTATAAAATATTTTGATTCTAAAAGACAAGCTCAACGAATTATTGCAGGACCTTTTACACTGAATGAAGAAAGGTACCTTGATAATTTTGTTGATAAAATTTCTGAATATTATATATTCGAAGGTCAAAGAGGGAAGGCAATTGATAAAAAATTCTTCGACGGTTTTGGTTCCAGAACATGAAAAATGCATGGGTTTTTTTTAGCTTTTAAAAACCACGGTAAAGTAAGATAGTGGTTGCAGAAGGGGAGATGGAGGAGGAGGAGGTAAAAATGAAGGATTTTTTCCGCCGACTCTTCCACTTTTCTACTCTCCTCAGCCTAGGTAAAGCATACAAACAATATTTAAACTTTATAATACTTTTTATATCAAACAATGCATTGTACTCCCCACACCATTTGCTGTCTTTTCTGTCGCTGAAGTTATTTTATTTACCGCACTTATGTGTCCATGCAAATCTTAAATTTGTCTCGACACTTTTGATTGCAATGGTATCTCCATGGTGAGTTGTACATGAGATTTTACATTACACATAGTGTATTTTAGATTTAAGGGATCACTCTTAGAAGTCCACGTTAAAATGGACTAACGTTGTTCCGAAAATGTTATCATTAACATTATAAAGAGTCAAGCTAACATTAAAATAATGTAGCTTGACTTTTCAAATAACATTTTGTTCACTGTCAAGTATATTTCACATCAATTCATGTGAAATTAACATTTTTAAACTGTAATACAAGTTACAGTTTTCATAATGTTAATGATAACATTATATCCAGTCAAAATAACGAAATAAAATGTTAACCATAATCCATGCAAATCAAATACAGCTAAGTAGCCCCATTTCCCTCAAGAACAGTTACAGTACAGTGGTAGTAGGCTCCAGTAACTGGTGCGAAGGTAAGGAGAACGTTTCCTACGTTGGAAATTGTTTTTGCATGGCTTACATTATATACTGTTAATTTTTTACATAAACTAATGTAAATTATTAACTTTCAATAATGTTACATTATCAACATTATTCAATCATGTTATTTTAACACAAAATAATGTAGGACACAAAAAACAGGAGAAATTACTTGAAATCACGTTGATTTCAACCTAATCTCATGTAGGGATTTGTAAGAGTGATGGTGGAATGCAAATTTGTGTATTTTTCCTTATTTCATGGGGCACACATTTTGCACTGGTGTCAACATGTAAATGAGCACACTATAAATCTTATTTTGAATGTTGATATTAAAATGATAGGTATACAAAATTAGATGGTTACTGTTTTAATGTAATATTTTGTGGGAAATGTAAAATATTTTAAAAATGTCTGACCTATATAATTATACTACACTTTCCTGTATATACTTCACAGAAGTGTATTTTTGAAGTTGTTTTGTTGAAGTACTTACTTTTCGATTAATTCTTGAGAACTTATCGGACATCAGTTCTCAAAAATTAATAGAAATAATATTAATTTTTTATAAATGAAAAATGTGGTTTGGTGGACTATTTTACAACGGCTTTTAAAGTCCACGAAGGAGAAATTAAATCTGCTTAAATGCTTTCTTCATATACATAATATTAATGTCAGCAACTGAGAGCAGAACTCTAAACTTATAATACTCTCTGCGATTTTAATCATTACCGTAATTAATTCATAATGTACTTAATAATTTACAATAGCATATTTAACGAAATTTTCAAATTACCCAACAACATCTAAACCTGAGCAACATTTTGCTAATATTGTTATTATGACCTTGTAACACATTTACCGCATATAGAGTGAATGACGAGTCTTAAGTATTTTTTGTATGACCTAGCACTATGAACAAATGTGTCAAAGATTGTCACGCAATTTATAGTGTTTATAAATCTGCAACCTCAACACGTCAGCACTTATCCTAACAGCACAAATATAACACACTTCGATGTCACCGTAGGCAATATGTATACCTAAAACATGCAGAAAACATTTGATAAATAATTATGCAATTCATACGGAATGTAAAAATTACATTATAACCGCAGTACGTAAGATTATGGAAATATAATACCTGTAACTACTAACGTGAGCTCTCTGTAAAAAAAATACCAGAGCTGAAATAGTTTAAATTCTACTTTAACTAATCCCAATTAATTTATCAATGATAAACTTTGTAAATCAAATATACATTGTAAATCAATATTTATGGTCCCATGGGCAATAGCCCGAAAGGGACGTCACTCTTTAAATAAAAAAAAAAAATAATACTCTCTGCGAGGCTCACAATTGCATTTGTAATCGGCAAAGTAGCATAATATGTCATTTTTTATGTTTTTTATAAATGCCTATGCCTATGCTTACAATAGACATTTAAAATCACTTCGGTAATTTTAAGTTTAAATTTTTAAAACCAAACCTAAATTGTATAGGTATTATAGGTGATTTTATATAATTATTATTATCACTCTTAAATGTACTTTTAAAAAAATTATTTCATACAAATTGTGGTTTTTAAATGCGGGATAGACTACAATGCAAGGCAGCTGGAGCAGTAGATAAAAAACTTTTAAATTTAACAGCTAATTACATTTAATTGATAGAATGTTCGCCAATTGACAATTTTTATTAACATTGATTTCATGAAGTAAAGTTTTTAGTTTTTAGTTAAACAATTTAGTTTTTTCAGAACTAAATTGTTGATTCAAAATTGTATATTCAGCATTAGTAAATATATATGTGTATTCTATAATTGGATTTACATTTGCTACATGTGAATTTATTATTAATTATATCTTAAAACTTAAAACATACGTGAACGTTTGCAAACTATAAATTCCTATTTTAGGTAGTGAGTTTTAAACATAGTGATTGCAGAACTGTTTACATCTATATAATGTAACTAAATATCATAATGTATTGTAAATACAATTTAATAAAAATCAAAACGGTTTTATTGCTCTGTCCCTGTACGTGTATATTACTACCTAATCATAATAATTTCTTGAAATCAAAAACTATCGTTATAATTAATCTATATACTGTCGTTATGTAGACTGTCGTAGACAAAGAAGCTATACATTTATCTCACTATGTATGTATATATGGTCCCTTAAGGATGCAAAAGTCCTTACTCCGCAAATTGGATTAAGGTCCTTTTCACTGCAAAACGAAAAATGGAGGTAGGCCCTTTTTAGTTTTTACTGCCAAACGAAAAGTGGAGGGAATCTCTTTTGACTGCCAAACGAAAAAATGGATTAAGGTCATTTGCATCCTTAATTCTTAGTTTATAGTTCAGGTTTCACGAAGTTGAATTCTAACAAAATTGCAGTGAAAATTTTCACTTTGAAAATTTACAATTTGGATTTTACGAAGTTATTTTGACCTTAAAATGAAATTGTTCACTTTCCGAGTTGATACTGAATCTTGGATCACTGAAATATTTCAATGATCCAAGAGTGACGATTTTCACCTATATTTAACGCTTTGATTTTAAATATAAATGCATCTCGGCATTATCTTCCCATGATAAAGTCGGGAAACCTGGACTATGGACAGAGTTCAACTGGCCGGTGGGTAGTGGCTAGGTGGCTAGGGGGCAAAAGTGGCTTGTGGGCGGGTAAATTGATAGGTGACTAGTGGGCAAAAGGGGCAAAAGTGGGCAAAAGTCAAAATGGGGCTAATAGATACACTAAAGGATGTAAAAATTGGCGCAAAATTTTGAGTATTAGGTACTTTTACCCCTTTTGCCCTCTACCCACTTTGCCCCTTTTACCCGGTTGGGTGGGCAGATGTAGTTTTAGCCGGCTAAAACTGAACTCTGACTATGAACTAAGTGTAAGGGACGATAATGACGATATACTAGTTGAATTGAAACCTAGCATCTACAATGTACTAGAAAAATATTATATGTATCATAACTTTATTTTTATCTGCATTATCTTTTGAAACTTAGTGGCTCGCCATATAAAAGCCTTCTCATGGGTACTGTAAGAGTTGAGAATCATATTTAAGTGTATCTCTATAATATGAATTACCCTACGCACTGTATAATAAGTGTTTATCTGGTTCTCTCATTGGTTGTTTGGTACGGCACCCGTCAGCACCGCCTACAGCCAGACGAGCCGAGTCGCGAGCGTGCGAGACGACTCATTGCATATCAGTTCGAGTCTATAGGTTTCAGTCAGTAGAGTTCACCAAATAAATCCTGCTTGCTTTAACTTGTATCTTAATTGGCTATTCTCTATTTTTCTTTCAATTTAATTAATAGATTTTGTTTCCTTAATTGTTTAAGTATCTGCACCTCACGAATATCCCTTATTTTTCCTTTTACACTATTCATTTGTGAGCATTATCGATTCATATTCACATTTCATAACATAAGATCAGATAGTTTTCTCCGGCCCTCATCCCCAACCATTGAGAATAGACTATCTCATATCATCTACAACACTCACAGTACATACAAACATACGAAATTATTCAATGCGCATGCGTCAGTTAACGTTTATACTATTGTCATGATGATGTATGTACGTGTGGTAGCGGTAGGGTCATCCCAAGTGCAAAATGAGCAAGCATTTATGCAATGAATATTCCAATAAACAAACACTCTGGGTTAACAATATCTTATTTCGAAATTAAAATCCAGAAAATTTTGACAAGAAATTTTTTGAAATACTGGTGGCTTCATTAAAATCATTATCGAGCTTCCAAATTTGAAGAGTAAACCTATTATGCTACTTTGGACTGCGGCAGACCATACCCTTGAATAAATAATAAATTACTTCCCATATTGGAATATTTAGTATCTTAACGTCGGGTCGGGGGCGCAGCCAAAACTTTCTATAATGGGCAAGCACACGTATCAAGTAGGGAGCGCAGAGCTCCCTAAATCTGAGAAAAAGAAAAGCTTTTCCCCTAAAAAGCAGAGCATGAAAAACACAAAAACCTGGGTTTTTGGGTAGCAAACAGCAAAAATCCAGGGTTTTTGATCAAAAACACAAAATCACAAAAAGCCCGGGTTTTGCGGTTAGGTTTTTTCTCAACAAAGGGTTTTCATGCCCTGTTAACAAGGCCAAAAAAATTGTGTTAAGTTTTTGCCATTATTATTCGTTGCGCCCCCTCCTTGACCAAATCTCGGGATTACGTGTCTGCTCATGGATACTTACATATAAATAGTTACTGTATTATCAGCGTTTTTGGAAAGAAGTAAAATTTTTATCAGTTTTAAGGGAGTTTTGCCCCTCGACAGAAGTGCCTGGTGGCAATGCCCACCCATGCGACAAACAAACAAAAAAATAAGGGTGATAACCCCCAAAGACATGTAGAAGGTCCGGAACACTTTATTTCGGAAGGTAATGATATTTAAAAGATCGATTGGTACCTTGGAATTAGGACCTCATATGACCTTTAAGTAAAGAATTTCGAAAATATTTGCAAAAATGACGAGGTACCCCAAGAGCAGAATCCGTTTGCGAACAGATCAAAATAAGTTTCACTCAAATCTGTCCACAACTTTCTGAAGTCTCATTGCATTACCTTCCGAAATAAAGTGTTCAGAAACCTTACATATCTCTTGGGTTTTCACTCTGAACCAACAGACAAATGAATAGACAAAAAGCAACAAAGGCAAACTTATTGAATTAAATTTTTATTAGTGTATACAAATATTACTAATATTAATTATTTGACTCATCTATAAGTATTAGTATTCCTTCTATAACTATATTATTCAATTTGAATTGGGTACCTATTGACGGATACTTTCATTTCCCACTCGAAACCATGATAGGCAAAACAATGCTGCCATTTGCCATTTTCCTTCCAAAATGGGTGCTATTTAATGGGTCCCTGAAAAAATTTAAATGTCCCTGAAAATAATTGAATTGGTCAATTGCTGACTATGTCCCTTGGTTTAATTAATGGGTCCTTATGGAATTATTTAAAAAGTCCCTACAAATGCTGAAATGGTACATGGACCAATTAGTGAGGTTGTCAATGTCATTTCTAGTATAAGACTACAAGGAAATGAATATTATGTTAAGATTTAGACGTTGGAGGTACAACATAGTTTGTATTAATTCTAATTACCCTTGCATTAGACTAGACTGTTTGACGATTAGAGGTGCACAATCAGATAAGTTAAAATAAACGACACAGTTCCCTATGTCTAGCATCTCTCATTTGTCTCCAACTCAATATTGACGCGTCTTCTGTTCTATTACTTCTCAACTAACATAATATAGCTCCGAGACTTCCGAGAAACATACCCATCGATATTTCAAAATTCAGCTGCAAAAAGGTTAGATTGGCCTTTTTTGAAAAACTACGAGAAGAATCTAATAGAGACTTTCTTAATTTATGGACTCAAAGATATGTGAATTTAAGCAGCAGTGTGGAAGTCTGTTACTGTTAGTGCAAACAGAGTAAAATGCCCCTGTACTGTAAACCAAATTTGGTATCTAAGTAAGGCAGAGGTTGCATATTTTAAAACACGCGCCATTAAATACACAGGGCATAACCAGTGCCAGATTTTGAGGGACCTAACCTAACCTTACTAAAACAATAACCTTTTTTATTTGAGGTATTTGCGTAACCTCTACCTTACTTCAACCCAAAATTTGATTTTCGATGTAGGGGATGTACTTTTATTTTTCCAACAAGTGCAGGGCATGAAAAACCCATGGGATTTTGCTTTTCGTTAGAAAAAACCCAACCCAAAAACCCGGGTTTTTGGGTTTTTCACGCCCTGAACAAGTGTTCATTTCCACCTCCACCTTTAAAAAAATTATTTAAAGCGAAAGAAGGAATTGAAAACTTTTTAAAAAACATTTGTAGTAATGACATTTCAGAGTAACGACTTTCACTATTTTTACTAAGTAACACAACTGTTTGTCCATGTACCATTTCAACATTTGCAGGGACTTTTTAAATAATTCCATAACGACCCATTAATTAAACGAAGCGACAAAATCAGCAATTGACGTTTCAATTATTTTTCAGGGACTTTTAAATTTTTTCAGGGACCCATTATCAGACGTCGGAATTTTATTTAAGTAAAATTTTTACTGCCTTCTCATAGAGTTCTGAGACTTCGTATCTACACGAATCATGGACTGAGGATTTCAAAAATATAAAAGTGTTAGTAAACTTTTTTACACTTTTGAGTTATAAAAAAATTTAAAGTTTTAGTAAATTTTTTTATATAAAAAAAAGTTTGCATAAAATTTTCGACATAAAAAAATCTTAAGAAAATATTTTGGCAATTTCCAGAATATTGTATGTTCAAAATTTTTTTCAAAATTCTCAAAATGAAACTGTTACAATAAGATAAATGCATTTGCATATCTTTTCAATAAGCCTACAGTGACCAAGACCATCAAAGGTTAAGCGGGGCTTTCAAACATTACATTTTAGTGTCGCTGTAGTTGGAGTTTACAAGAAAAATTGCAAAATTCAGAAAGTAAAACTGACAATTTTCGTCTTTATTTCTTGTTGATTGAATTTATTCTATTATGCCAAATATTCTTATAATATTTTAGAATGCACGAGACATTTTTGAGTCCACAGCGACAAAAAAATGTAATATGGAAAATATTGAAATGCCAATGGTTTCCCCTTATTATTTATCCACATGATTTTGCCATGGGTGTAATTTTGCCCGTTTTTTTGACTTTATTTAATTTCAATTTTAAAAATTTAATTTAAGATTTAAGATAATAAGCACGATATTACGCTTAGATTAAATTTTATGGTATTATTATTCCATTTTAAATTGGTCTGGAATTTAAAAAGTTAAGATTCGATATGAAGTTTGGGTTAAATTTTAATATTACAATTTATATGATTTTAAGATGGCAAGTTTGGATTAAATTTTAATACTGCAATATATATGTTTTAAGATGTTAAGTTTGAATTAAATTTTTATATTATTGAAATGTGTATGATTTTGAGATGGTAAGTTTGGAATTTAAAATTGAAGATTAAATGTACAATTCTTATTTATCACTGGATTATTTAGATAGAGTTTCTGGCTTTTGATTTTTCAATATGTTATATTATTATTATTATAGATAATATTTTTACTGAAATCAAAAAAAATTGTTTAGAGCAAATTCTTGCCATTTTTGGTAAATTTTTATAAAAATTTTTTGCCATTTTTGGTAAAATTTTATGAAAAATTTTTGCCATTTTTTGGTAAAATTTCGTGTAAATTTTTTGCGATTTTAAATAAATAAAATTCCGACGTATGCCCATTATATATATCCCATTCTTATACTCAGACCAAGAAAGATCGATAGTCAATAAGTCTATAATTCATTGCTACTATTAGCCTTGACTATTGTCGGGCTGCTAAGAGTGCATCAACAGTGTAGTCAACCACTAGAGCCAGAAATGTGAACGTGGTGGATGTTTGGAGATAGAAGAAAGGCCCGACATCAATTCTGATTGGTTTGCATCCTCTGCAGAAACATCTCATTGCTTTGTTCCCCTTTTCCAGCCACACATGGTTGAACTCTAATGACATTTCATTCATTTTTGCCCCTTGGGGAATCAGACCGACAGCCAAAATTAGTATAATTATCAGAATTGTTGGCCAGAGTAAGTAAAGTGGCATCCCGCTAGATTTGTATGTTGTGACGATGCAGAAGTTGGCAAACACGGCTAAGGCAAACCCGAATCCATACAATGTTGGTGCTACCAGGATTGCAAAATCGTTGAGCAGAGAGTTAGTCATCTGTAGCATCATTTGAGCCCGTCGACAACAGAGAAACAAGTAGGATATTTTCTTCTGTCGCTCAAGCATTTTTTTGGGGCTTTCATTTTCTACTTTGGTTTCCAAATTCTTCAGAATTTTTGGTGCTGTTTGAATGACGTAGTTCAACCAGCCTTTGGAGGTTTGTATAGAAATCAGTGCTGACATCATTATGAAAATAAAGAGCCCACCAATATGATATGCTCCAAAGAATACTGGCAGAACTCCAATCAGCTTAATCCCCAGAGGCAACCAGAACATCAAGGGATGAACGGGACTGTACCGGCTGAAGATTAGAGTAATGGAAAGAATGATGACAACGAACAATATAACTGGTATTACCAGATAGAGTGACTTTTCAATCGTTCCTGCTTCCGTTTCTTCCACTGGCCCGAACTTTCCAAAATTCTCTATGCAAAGTTATTTTTAAATTAGAAGTCATTGAAATTGGTAATTTGTATAATCATAATTCAGTTATACTTTATCACTATCACAGTTATTCAATGCAAAGACGGATCCAGAGTGGGGCTGGGGTGTTCGAACCCCCCTAAATTTCCAGAAAATAGCGATTTTTTTGTCAAAAAAGGGTTAAAAATCCAAAAAAAAATCGCTCGAATGTCATTTTAGAAATACATTTTGGTGGGCCCTCCTTGGTCAAATATCTGGTTACGTGCCTGACTCAATGTTCCATTAAATTGCGAGTTGTTAATTAAGAACCAGTCATCAAGTTCAACAGAATTATTATTTTGTTCGTCAAACACTAAAACTTTAGACACAAGTTAGAAAAGCAGAAATAAGTTTTTAAAAAATTATAGAGATTTTATTATAAGTAAATTTCGTGCTAGTCAGATAAATAAGTTTTTATTCAATAAATGATTTGGCTATTGGAAGTTTGGAATTGATTGAGTAGAAAAGAGAGCATCGGTAAAATAAATTTGGTAATCGCTTCGTGTATAATTATTTCTTCTTTCTATTGTTCATTGTATAATTCAAGTTATTTGGGACGAAATACACGTTTGAAAGCATTTAAAAACTATAAAAAATTATTATATTTTTAACATCAATAATATGAGCCAGATATACAATAACTTCACTGAACTGAAACTCGTGTCGTGTGTAAGCACCAGTAACACGTTTGCGTGTTGACCAATAGTGTTACGACATCGTGTCATACTGAATGATGAATGTAGATAGGAATGTTAATCAAACATTCTAGCAAATTAAATAATAGCATATTCATTCAACTATATATAATAATGCAACGCACAATTATTTATTATTATTTTTTAATGTACCTTTTAGTTCGAGATTCATTGACACCAAATACACGGAACCAATGCTCAAGTGATGTAGTTTCCAGAAAACGGTTGCAACAAAGGAATCCATTATAGAGGTCAGTAAAACCGCGATGCTATGCGTGAGAACCTCAATTACTTCGAATCCATTGCCAAGAGTGGATATCCAAGCGAATCGGGCTGTCAGACCAAACACACCGATATTTGCAATGGCCATCATACACAGCCACCCTGCATGGATCCATTTCTTTTCGCTCCATTTCACTGAGATAAGAATTCCAGATTTTATTTGTGGTTCATATAGAGAGACGCCAAATTGATTGAATATTTTCCAGTACAGCACAGCAGCTCTGTTTATGTGTTTAGACCACATTGTGAAATAAAATGATATTTCATGCCATGAGTCAAGTCCTAGTCGTAGTCACTGCATCCCTTGGATTGCATTGAAGACATATCGTCTGCTTAATATTACAAGGTAACAAACCATTTTATCATGGCAGCTACCACATCTCTTGATACATTGGTTTGTTACCTTGTCGCTGCCATGATAAAATGGCTTGTTACTTTGTCTCAGCCATGATAAAATGGTTTGTTACTTTGTAGCAGTCATGATAAAATGGCTTGTTACCTTGTAATATTAAGCAGACGATATGTTTCATAATATGCAGTAAAATTGAACTCCTCATTTGTTTATTAGCTCGTAAGATTTAAGATAATCAAATTTAGGTTGAAACATAACTTTAAATATAGCAGTCAACTATTCGTAGACGTTCTTTACGCCAGTTGCACTCTGAAAGCTAAACTGGAATCATCAAAATGAGTGGTGTTACCTTTGTCGAATCACAAAGAGGAGGTAAAAAATTGGCCTATGGGGGTTACGTCTACATTAACTCCAATAATAGCGGCGTAGTTAGTTATTGGCGGTGTGAAAAGGAGAAAATTTGTAACAGACAGAATTTATTTGATATAGGAAAATAAAAAACCCGAGGTGTTCAAAAAACATTGGTAACTACATTTTTATGTCCGCTTTAGAAAGATCAACTAGCATCTTTGGTCAAAAAAATTGATTTTTCTGTACTTCGGGGGCTACCTAAAAAAACACCTCCAAATCGGAATATGAAATAGCTCCGAAACTACAGAACCGATTTAGATAAAACTTGGACCAGATGTCGATCATTACCATATCTCGGGGTGTTTTTTGAGTTTGTGAAAAATTCGCATTTCTTCCTTTTCAAAATTACGAAACAAATTTTGAAATAGGCGGTTTTTCATACACGGAATTTTTTTATCAAAATTCTAATGGATTAAAATTAAAGCCCTTCATAAATTATGGTTAATGGGCAGAAATAGATTTTCGAAATTGTTGACCTCTACGAGATGTCAGAGGTCAAATTTCATTTTCCGTCGAAAAATGCCCATGTAAGGTGTCGTTAGCAAGCTAAAGATATGTTAAAGGCCAAATAATTACATATTTTGGCAAACGTAAACTTCATATAGAGGTCAAAGGTCATGTTTGTCAAAATTGGATTATCTGATGCACGAGCTATGCCGCTAAGTAGTACATCCAGCATTTGGGTACATACTAGCTATAACCCATTTTATACATAGGCTTGTGTCTGCTGCAGTGCCTACCTAATACATAGCAAAATGTTTTTAGCTTTCCTGCCAATTTACACACTGGTCCATATCTGGTTGCTTCTCTGCAACCATTATTTATGAAATAGAGATAGTAATGAGTGTTATTAATTCTAAACTGGCAATGTTTTGAAGCCCAACGAGTGGTTTTTGAAGCACAAAGTATCAAGATCACCTTGTGACAAAAATCCATTTTGAGTTCAGTAACAGGTGGCAATGCAGTTAAATGTTTAGAAAGAACCGTGATTTTTATTATATTTCACAATTGATCTAATCTTCTTCACTACGATGTAATAACTTTTCTTATCATCAGCCTTCTATTTTGACAATACAAATAACATTACGCTGCTACAGATCAATTGTATTACATTGAGCAAGCAAACAGATATAGACAAATGTGTAAATTGGCAGTAGAGCTAAAAACATTTTGCTATGTATTAGGTAGGCACTGCAGCAGACACAAGCCTATGTATAAAATGGGTTATAGCTAGTATGTACCCAAATGCTGGATGTACTACTTAGCGGCATAGCTCGTGCATCAGATAATCCAATTTTGACAAACATGACCTTTGACCTCTATATGAAGTTTACGTTTGCCAAAATATGTAATTATTTGGCCTTTAACATATCTTTAGCTTGCTAACGACACCTTACATGGGCATTTTTCGACGGAAAATGAAATTTGACCTCTGACATCTCGTAGAGGTCAACAATTTCGAAAATCTATTTCTGCCCATTAACCATAATTTATGAAGGGCTTTAATTTTAATCCATTAGAATTTTGATAAAAAAATTCCGTGTATGAAAAACCGCCTATTTCAAAATTTGTTTCGTAATTTTGAAAAGGAAGAAATGCGAATTTTTCACAAACTCAAAAAACACCCCGAGATATGGTAATGATCGACATCTGGTCCAAGTTTTATCTAAATCGGTTCTGTAGTTTCGGAGCTATTTCATATTCCGATTTGGAGGTGTTTTTTTACATAGCCCCTGAAGTACAGAAAAATCAATTTTTTTGACCAAAGATGTTAGTTCACTCCCCTAAAGCGGACATAAAAATGTAGTTACCAATGTTTTTTGAACACCTCGGGTTTTTTATTTTCCTATATCAAATAAATTCTGTCAACAGCAGAGCGATTTACAGCGAGGGTGGTGGTTTAGAAGTCTCAAGGGAACACACTCATATACCAGATCCAGCAAGGTAATTATATTTAATTTAATTATTTTTATTTAATAATATAAAAATTATGTGTGCAGTTTAATGTTCCAAAGATTTATATCAGATTTATATAATTAGGCAACAAAATGTTTATTTTATTTCAGGCTGGAATTGTTGCAGCTCAAAAATAAAGTGGAAAACATGTCACAATCTACTGAAATTCCATCAGTTCTACTACAAACAGCTATGGCCGAATGCTCCGCTGAAGCTGCATGCGCTGTTAACGATGATGTATGGAAAAGGCGTATACGCTATCACCGTCAGAAGATAAATAATTATCCTAAGGAGCCAAAAACTAGATTGGAAATCAGCATGGATTTGATTATTGAGAAACTGGATGGACCTTTTCGAAAGTCTAAAGAAAAGTTTCTTTACCATATCTCCCAAGACGATGACAAATTGTTAATTTTTGCTACTAAACAGAACCTAAAGGTATAGATTATTTCCATAAATGTTAATGAAGTTACTATACATGGGTATTTACATAGAGTTTCACTGTCGTTATTATCATTTCAGGATTTGTCTGTAAGTGAAACTTGGTTGTGTGATGGAACTTTTCGTGTTACACCTAAGCAATACATGCAACTCTATACGATCAGCGCTGTAATCAACAAGGTCGTAGTGCCATTGGTTTTTGCTCTGCTTCCCAACAAGACTGAATCAACGTATGTAAAATTACTTAAAACTATTGTGTCTGCTAACATAGGGGAAGTTTGGCAGCCAAAGGAGATTATTATAGATTTCGAGATGGCGGTAAAAAATGCTATAAATTCTGTTTTGCCAAGTACGCAGGTATACGGTTGCCTATTTCACTCAGGCCAATGCTTTTACCGTAAGATACAGGAATTAGGATTACAGAAACAATACATTGATCTAAGCTCAGGTATTAGCCTGCATGTGAGGTCTATGATTGCATTGGCCTTTGTGCCTCAAAATGAGGTAAGAATAAAATTTTTAGAACTCGTTTCTGGCATTCCGCCAATTCTCATTCCATTTTCCAAGTATGTTGAAAGCAACTGGATCGGTACATGGACCAATGAGCCGAAATTCCCTGTTGACATGTGGAATTGCTATCAGCGAACTTTAGCAGGAGTTCCACGCACCACCAATAGCCAGGAGGGGTTTCACAATTCAATAAATTTAAGATTCAGAACCTATCATCCTAGATTGTGGTCATTTGTTGAGAAACTCCAATCAGAAGAAAACAAGTGGTACTTAGTAGTGAAAAGAATAGATGCTGGTTTATGGAAGGTACCCAACAGTAAATACTCTGTATTAGACAGTAGAATTAGAAAAGTAATTGAAACTTACAACACTATTGACACTCAACGTTATTGTGCTACAATAGCTCATTTACTAGATAGTTGTGACAGAAAGATTATAAAAAGGAATAAAATTATTGCACAAGCTTCAGACGAAGACAGTAGTAAAGATGAGAATGAGGCCATATAATATGCATGGAATGTTTGTAAACATAAGAATTTGACTGTGGAAGTTTGATTTTATATTGACTATGGAAGTTTGATTTTATATTGACTATGGTACCTTGAATTTAATAATAAGAAACACAAAACTGTTAAAAATTAAAAATTGATAAATTACTATTATAACTGATGGGAATTGAGCTGTTTATGTTAATATAATTGAAATAAAATCAAGATATAATAATAATATTTGTACCTCATTCGTAATTGTCGAATCATCCTTTGTAATTATCGAGTTCACCATTGTAATTATCGAGATCACCATTGTAATTATCGAGTTCACCATTGTAATTATCGAAATCTACATTGTAATTATCGAGATCACCATTGCAATTATCGAATTCACCATTGTAATTATCGAGATTGACATTGTAATTATCGAGTTCACCTTTGTAATTATCGAGTTCACCTTTGTCAATTGTCGAAAACGTTTCAGACGAATTCACCGAATACCATATAATCTATCTATAATATAATCCAAGACTTGGAAAAAATTACCTATCTATCTATATTTGTCTGGTAGGAGAGCTTAGGAGACCTGCATAAACTACGTAACGCAAAACCCACTCCCCCATGTTTAACGCAAGTACTGACTACAATACTTTTGAATACCTCCTCCCATCAACAGCACACGTAATAAGTTTTATGCATGTTCCTTAAAAGCCATAAAGCAAAATGCGCAATCCCATTTCTTCTAAATACCCGAAATGAGACGTTTCATCATTTATATTATAACAACCGTTTTAGATAAAGCAATAAATTTACCTATTTATGTATGTCACTATATGTAGTAGGTCGAACTCAGGCACGTATCCAGGTGGGGGCACCATAAATGGTTATGCAAAACCTTCCTTGGAGGGTTGCTGCTGCTCCTCTACTGGATATGTGCTTGAGCGAGCTAGGATAATACCAAAAAGCAAATGGAAATGTTTCATAATATTTTCAGCAATCTCGGCTCTCGATGCGATGGCGTGAAAATAGAAAAGTGTTTTGGTAATGCCTTGGGCATGGTTCCCGGTTCGTGCGGTGTGGTTGAATGTTAAGTTTCGGTTTTGACTATTATACGAGTCATGACAAAATTGCAAGGCTCGAGTAAGATATTATATACACACATAATTTGTAATTAAGGTTATACGTGGCATTTTCAATTTAATCTGTGCGCTGGGTTCCTTCCTATGCTCGGTTCACTAGTCTTTATAAATTTTCTTTAATACCATTATGGATGGAGAAAATATTCCAATACTTATGTAAATAATAATAATAATAGGAAGCAGGTCCAGTTTAAACAGTATTGTGCAATTGAATAAGGAGAACATAGGAATCAATGCTGTATAGTCTCAATTTAGTTAATGGATAATGTACAAAAAGAATCGAAGTAAAGCAAAAGCATGGCCGTCTTTAAGTGGGTGGAAAAGAATATTTTTAGGACCCCAAAATCAAAAAAATTTGATATTTTTCTTAAAATTTTTAAAGTACTGGTTTCGCTGGATTGTAATTATTATGTAATATATTTTTTATCTCCTTTTCAACAAATAAGTAAAAAAATTTTACACATCGAGCAAAGAAAATAGCTTAACGGTTCAATTATTTCCAAAATTTGAAACAGTTTTTTAATGTGCTTGGATTAGCTTTTAAGTCGTAATATTTCAATAATTCTTCAATAATTAAATCCCTACCTTTATTTTTCTTTCATTGCCAAAGATTTCCGATAAAATCGCTATTTTGACCAATTTATTTAAATTAATTTCTACAATTTTATACTTTGGGAGGATCCAACGAAGAGCCATCTACCTTTTGTTTGCAGACTTGTTAGTAAAGAAGGCTCAGCTATAACAATCTGCTTATGGTCATTTGACTCCGCCTCCCCCCACCTCTGCACCTATCAGTAGTCTATAGCCATCCAACTACTCCGCCTTTTTCACACCTTAAAACCAATCAATATTCTAGCCAGCCAACATATGATCGCTCGTTTCAAACAAAGAATTGCTCTTTCTTTTAGCTAGAAGTTTAAACTAACAGGTAGATGGCTCTTCGTTGGGGAGGATCATCACCTTCCACTTTGACGGGGCCTTACATTTCTTGAACGGAAACTGTTCTCTCTCCTGCAAGTTGCTTAATGGTTTCCTCGAAAATTGTTTTGCTTTATGTTGCTCTAGTTATAGCCAAAGCCTTTTTTTAATGTTGGAAAGGTGAAGTAAATATTTAATGTTGTTTTTCACATTCCCCAGAATCCAACTTGTTCTCTACTAAACATGAGGCAAGACTCAAGACATGGAAAATATTCCTTCTTGCTGCAAAACCAAAACCTTTTATCGTTGCTTTTGCTATCAGTAACATAAACCTGTCAACTGTCATTCAACTCTTCCTACAATCGTTATTATTATTATGTTCTTTAGATGTCCTTCCAGTATGCCTAGGTTAAACACACAATCAACAAAAACCAAAGAAATTCTCAAACTGCAGACATGATAAGAATATACAGTCATGTAGCATAGTCACTGTTAATGGCATATGCAATTCTAATCGAGTAGGTAAGCACTATAGGGCAAAAACAAATTCTCCCAAGAAAGGAAAGGCAAACCTTTTTTATTGTTAGTCAGTATGAATAGCCTCCACCATGCATTGTTTGACATAATAATGTGATCATTAGTTCCCCCAGACATGTGGAGACAACACGTACGTGGAGAAAAGATGCTTCGTGGTGGTGCTTGTATAATGTATAATCTTTTAGTAGTAAAATTACCTTTAAGAATTGGTATGTGAAAACATATTTTTGTAGTAAATAAATAATTAATATGGCATGACTCGACGCGCTGCGCTTCGTCCTAAGAAATAGTCTGGGGTAAGTTATTGTAACTGTAAATGTGTAAGTTATTCAACATTTTGCAATATTTAAGAAGATTTTAGTCAATATATAAGTAATTTTAAGCAAATAGTTTAATAATGTAGAAATACACATATAATTTGAACTAAAATTCGTTGCCTGTGTGTAATTACTGAGTTTCCGATTATAAGTCTTCTGGCGGATTTGGTCGTCACGAAGTGAAAATTCATCGTTATTGTGCTCGATAGATGCCCCACCACTGCACTGAAGGAAAAGGAAACGTGCATTTAAAGTGCACATGCATATGCTTTGACTGATTTTACACGCACGTTTCCTTCAGTGCAGTGGTGGGGCATCTATCGAGCACAATAACGATGAATTTTCACTTCGTGACGACCAAATCCGCCAGAAGACTTATAATCGGAAACTCAGTAATTTGATTACGTTTATGACGTTTGGTGCTTGGTAGCTCTCTTTTTATATTTCTTACACATACCTACGATGTTATTGATTCATATGTATATGCATAGTGAAAGAAATATGGAAATTACACCGTCATAATGATAATCAGTGAACGATAAACATTGTTAAATTGTTATTAAAAATAAAAAATATTGGAGGTGCACCGAAAGAAACAGTATAAAATGTACAGCATCGCTGATTGAAGATTTGTTGAATGGGGACATTATAAATGGGAAAATTGGTCATAATCATCCACCGGATGCGATACAGTAAGTACAATTTAATGTATTGTAATTTTAATTTTTAGCTAAAATAATGCAGTTGTTGGTAAGGCTGTGTGTCAGGTGTCGACAAGGCTCATCCGTCCATTTGGAAACTCATACCACTGTTGCAATCAGAACATAAGCATTGCTCCATTATGCTAGAACTATTTGCACAAGGGGAAACTCCATCTCGACTGCCCCGTTACCTGAGATTGGACAAGAGAATTCGTTTTCAAGTCATGCAATACTACAACAAATCACGTATTGACTTTCTTCGAGCCTGTGCCAGAATTTATATCACCAAAAGAATTAATTTGAATTGAATTTTAGCTCAAATTATGTGTGCATTTCTACATTATTACACTATTTGCTTAAAATTACTTATATATTCTCTAAAACGTTCTTAAATATTGCAAAATGTTGAATAACTTACATCACACATTTCCATTGATTATTTACTACATGTGACTAATTCCTGCGCAAATAAAGTTTTGGCCTAAAAGGTCACTTTTTTTTGGCCTAAATGGGTTTTCAGAGTTTTTGGTTTGGCCTAAATGGGTTTTGCCTATTGGCCTAATTGGATTGGCCTAAATAGCCTAGAATCATTAGGATATGCATTTTAGTTTTCTAAATAGACCTCGAAAACAAAATGATTGAAAGATAAGAAGACAATGAAAGTTCTCGCTCGACTCGGCTCATCGAGGTATATGCGTACCTAGTGAAGGAGTGCACACTGTGTCTAATCAAGTGGACTAGCGGACATAATGGCGCAATGTATTGAGTAATGACTAATGACTAGGAGATGGTTGAAGAGCATGAATTAAACATTGTAAAGTAGGACACAAATAAATAAAACACAAAACACTCTAAAATTAAACAATTAAAATTTATTTTTAAATCAGCAGTCTTAAAAATTATAGAAGCGATTTGCTTCGACAAACCCACACAAAAAACGACATTTTCGTATAAATATGAGTTGCTTCGACAAGCTCGCACAAAAAACGATTTGTGCGAGTTTGTCGAATGAAATCGCTTTTATAATTTTTAAGACTGCTGATTTAAAAATAAATTTTAATTGTTTAATTTTTGAGTGTTTTGTGTTTTATTTATTTGTGTCCTACTTTACAATGTTTAATTCATGCTCTTCAACCATCTCCTAGTCCTTAGTCATTACTCAATACATTGCGCCATTATGTCCGCTAGTCCACTTGATTAGACACAGTGTGCACTCCTTCACTAGGTACGCATATACCTCGATGAGCCGAGTCGAGCGAGAACTTTCATTGTCTTCTTATCTTTCAATCATTTTGTTTTCGAGGTCTATTCAGAAAACTAAAATGCATAATATACTAATATAATCTTTTAGCATTAAAATTACCTTTAAGAATTGGTATGTGGAAACAAATTTTTGTAGTAAATAAATAATTAATATGGCATGACTCGACGAGCGGCGCTTCGTCCTAAGAAATCGTCTGGGGTTTCTCCAGAGCCAGAATATTGTTTTTCTGGTGGAAGTCTAAACTAATTAATGTATATAGTTTAACATTTTTATTGTTTAATATTTTGGAATGATGAGCTGGAAAACTAATGCACTTGGCCATCAGAAAAATGAGATGACGTCATGACGTCGACGTCTTGCAAAACTAAATATTTGACACCCGAAGGCCATACATGTAAACACTAAGCAAGAACATGTCATTGTCATACACAATACTAACCAGATATAGTCACGAGGAAATATATCCCTATTTTGATTAAACGAAAGCCCTGTTGCTTGGGGCCGCTCTCGGTACTGGGATATCAGGATATCCCTTTCATTCTAATCTGAAAGAGTTAAGGTATCCTTCCAGGCGGATATCTAATCTCATCCAGTCTTCAACCTATGTGTGTTAGGGGGAGAGCACAGCTACTACTATTGATTAGTATAGCTATGCTACCGCTCAAGCCGCGAGGGCTTACTTGCAGTGGCTCCCGGAACAACTTTACTAAGTGTACAGACTTACACGAAGAGACTTAGTGAAGAGTACTGAACCATGAGACGGAACGACTCAACACTGTCCCGCAACTCGATCTGGTGGGCAGTCAGAGAGGGACCGGAACATGTAAGCCGACCGCCAATGACCACAGGCAAATCACTTATAGCAGTCTACTTCAATCCACCTTATCACCTCATGTGCATCCCATTGTCCAGACTTGTGCTAGGTAGAACTCGTAGCACGTATACAGACCAACAGAACAATCCATACACTACAGACAGGGCATTGATAGATAATCATATTGTCACCAAGATAGGCAAATCAATGCTAATAACGAATATACGGCAATGACAGCTTCTCCCAGCTCCAGACTACTACCTTATAGACCTGAGGCGCTCCAGAGATTCGAACTCCAGACCTCAGCCTGAGAAGCGGCTGTTTAGACCACTAGACAGACCTGTACGCCTGTCTTCAACCTATACAATCAGGTAAGTTGCTTTCGGCACAACTCACAGCGTTTGACTTGTACAATTTCATGACTTATATTAAGTAAGATATTATTTCATATTTTCCATTTTATTGGCATATATGCCACGGTGAAAAGAAGGGCTTAAAAAATTAGTCATTCTTGAATATTTTTTACTCTTTTTCATGATTTTAAGTTCAATTGTAGCCAAAAAGTCATTACTTTTTTGTATAAATATAATTAATTTTATTAAAGTTTGTACGTTGTATAAATTCAAATGACCAGAATGGCTGGCTGCGAGTTATAACTCCAATAAAAGTTATTTGAATCTTCTACCAGTACATTTACGTGAGTAAAATACATCCAAAATTAAAAATTGATTAAAAATTATAAATAGAAAAGATAACTGTATCTGGCTGACAGCAAATAAATGAAATGAACACACACGCAGGTTGATATCACCTGAGTGAAATACTTTTGCATTATACCGTCTCTTAAGGATACTAAAGACCCTAATCCAATTTCGTTTGGCAGTGGGAAGAGAAAAATGTAGGCGAGGGCCTATTGTCTTTTGACCAAGTTGTGTTTGACAACTTGATCTCCCACACACACTTTTCTGCGACCTAATAAAATATTTTAATGAAAGTCGTGAATTACCGCCATAAAGAATTGCTGCAGGACGTTTTGGTTTGAGAGAAGAATCTTGTCTATCAGTTGACAAAATTTCTGAATATTATATATTCGAAAAACAAAGAGGCAAGGCAGTAGATAAGAAAGACTTCCACAATTTATACAATAATAATATAATATTTAGTGTACGTTGTTGGTAGGTATATACATACAGGTTTTATAAAATGTAATCCTCAACTATCACATATTATCTACCTATATTTACTATAGTGACATTCTAAGAATTCCGAGAACTAAGGTACTGCATAGGAAGTTTATTGTGGGCTTTGTTTTATATTCGTTGTTCAATCCTGTATGTGGGTAACCTAAAACTACCCTTTCTCTACTGAGTTGTGTGTGACTTGATTTTAAGGTAGTCTCAACTCCTTACTTCTCAGGAATTTCGTTCCAAAAATATCCTAAAAGGGATATTTATTGTATTATATTCCGCGTTTCTAAATTTGTCTTTATTTTAGCTTTGATTTACTTCACCATTGTTATATTGGTGTTTAAAAGGTGAAGGAAAGCTATTTCGCTAGGTAAACACACTGAAAAAAGTTTTGTAATGGTTATAACGTTATTGTAGTTGAATTGATAATATTCATGAGGGTAATGTATTTATATTCAGTAAACATTTAGCAGTATACAATTTATAATTATGAATTACAGATTTTGTTCATCCGTCAAATGTATTACAGTAGCAATTATACTATTTACATAGGTAGTTAGTCCAAGTATTTAATATATTTTTACGTAGAGACTCTCTACTAGAGAGTCGAAATACATCATAGTATTATATTATACGTACCCTTGATTATTTATATTATATTTGATATAAGTCATAATAATACATCTATTTGAATCCATCTAGTCAAAACTGGCAATAGTATAGATTGGCCTAAATAGCCGTTCAATCTAGAGAAAATGTGACTTTTTGTAAACAAATTAGGGAAAAATTAAAATACGAGACTGTTCCAAGCAACTACAACTTGTTACACTAACTCGGTAATACTGCCAATTGTATTCTTTAAATTACACATGAAATTTCTTTTTCTAGAAACATAAGTATAAAATTACTAGTTGAATCCTAGCACACATAAAGTGTGCTAGAAAATGTTGAAATCAGTAAATTTCTAGCGACTGCGCATTGGCCCGAATTTCATAGACCGTTGATTGGACTCAGTATTGATAGCCTAGTCCTTGCTCATTAATTACAAAATATTACCCTTACTCATTAATTACAAAATATTACGGACATAGTAGATATACAAACATTTATTCAGGAATAGTGAAAGAATCCCATGCGCATGACCCACTTTATCTTTATGTAGAGTAAAGATTATAGTAGCTCCCAGCATACATAACTCAATTTCGAAAGGTAGGCAACAATCATGCGTATTTGATATTAAATTTCGAAATATTTACTATACGCGTTCAACATTTTGGTTGGTTTTTCAAAATACGCTAATTAATACCAACAGTGTATTTTTTTATGTAAAATTTTAACATGCGTATTTTTATTTTGGGAATACCCTACCACCCATACATACATGTATAGAAATATTGACATTTAAATTTTTCAAGTCTACGATTATAATACAGATTCGAGATACATTGAAAAAATCTCCATCCGAATTTACATAATGGATGTCACGGTCGAATCCGTCGATGGAATAAAACTTGATGACACCTATCCAAATGTACTTCAAGAAGATAATAAGACAAACCCATTGCTGCTTAGTCCGGTATTTCCACTGTTTTTCAATTTTATCTTTTTCAGTTCAATTTTTTGTGATCAAGTTTCAATTTAATTACTGATTAAAATGTACTTTTTGTTTTAGGTAATAAAATGTATATACAAATACCTAAATCTTTGTAATATTAAAAACTGTCGTCTTGCATCCCGGGAATGGTATTTGAACTCAAAGTTAATCTTTAGAGATCGGTCGAAGATAATCTTAACAAGTCAAGAATGGGGAGATCACACCATTTCGAAGTTTTTAGATTTTTCAGACTCAGCAATAAATATTCCTTTTGACGCATTCCAATTGAGTTATAATAATGGTCAAAGATGGAAAGTCTGCGACTTAAAAGAATTTTTTGATAGTCAGCAACAAAATATAAAAGTAATAGAACTGGATCGAATGTATATGGAGGATGAAAAACAGAATATTATTGACAAGTACGATTTTACACCTTGGATCTCAAAATCCTTAATGGTAAAACCAAATACTAAATATAATACAAAACTGGCAGTATATTCAAACTATTGTAATAGTATCGAAAAAACGCAACTGTCAGTTTCACTGTCAGCTCTTGTTTCCATCAAAACTATATTGCTTACACATGTTTTGGTCAAACTTGATAATGCTGATGGAATTAAAATGAGGCCAATCGAGTTAAACCTACTTTTTGTCAAGTTTTGCTTAAATGATGTTCAATCTAATACAATTCGTATCAATGATGTTGTGGATTTCTTGAAATGCAAAAGTGTTCTGTTGGTTATTAGTGATGGGGCTACTAACATTACATTAGATTTGGGTGGAAATGAAAAATCAGTAAATCTTGACAAAATCACATTATGTGGTACTAGTCATGCTCGTAATTGTTTAAAGGTGGTCAATTGGACAAACTCAACGTGGAAAGTAAAAAAGTTAAAAATGATCGAAGTACCATTTTTAGATAAGTGTGGAATGGAAATTGTGAAATTAGACTGTTTTTATTGCAATATTGATTTGTCCTGTTTACCAGAGTCGATTGAAATTTTTAGTTTGATCCAAGGGATTGAAAAAACCGTGGAATGTAGTCACCCTCTTTTCTTACCGAATCTGAAAAGTTTATTTTTGATCTTCGGAAAGGCTGTGAAATTTTCAGTATTATCTAATTTTAAAAATTGTGCAAATATAGTTCATATTTACCTGCATGGAGTTATCCTTTGCGAAAGCGACAGATCTGAAAATATAAAACTTAATTTTGACTGGATTCCTAAAAGTGTCAGGCGACTTAAACTCAATGGAACGGAAATTGAGTGGGAAGGAGTAGGCGACGAGCTTCTACTTCTTGATCAACTTGTATTGAAAAACTCCACTTTTGAAAACGTTAAACGTGTATGCATAAACAATGTTAAAGCCAAGGAGATCATTCTAGACTTTACAGATAATCGTAATCGTGTAAATTACTCTCAATCAGAATTTATTGACCTTATTAAATATTTTGATGAAAGTTCTAAAAGAGAAGCTCAACGGATTATTGCAGGACCTTTTAAACTGAATGAAGAAAGGTACCTTGATAATTTTGTTGATAAAATTTCTGAATATTATATATTCGAAGGTCAAAGAGGGAGGGCAGTAGATAAAAAATTTTTCAACGGTTTGGTTCCAGAACATGAAAAATTCATGGGTTTTTGTAGCTTTTAAAAACTGAGGTTAAAGTAAGACAGTGGTTGCAGAGGGGGAAATGGAGAAGGTAAAAATGGAGGATTTTTTGATCTTCGCCATTCGCCAACTCCTCCACTTCTCGACACTTTTGAGTACAATGGTATCTCCATGGTGATTTGTACATGACAATATTTTACATTATACATGGTAGATTTTAGATTTAAGGGATGGTGGAATGCGAATTTGTTCATTTTTCCTTATTTCATGGGGCACACTTTTTACGCTAGTGTCACATGTAATGGAGTGCACTATAAATCTTATTTTGAGTGTTGATATTAAAATGATAGGTATACAAAATTAGATGGTTACTTTTTTAATGTAATATTTTGTGGGAAATGTAAAACATTTTAAAAATGTCTGACCTATACTATTCTTACCAGTATAATATACTCCACAGTAGTGTATTTTTGAAGTTGTTTTGTTGAAGTACTTTTTTCGATTAATTGTTGAGAACTTATCGTATATCAATTCTCAAAAATTAATAGGAGGAATATTTATTTTTTTAAATGAAAAAGGTGAAACTATTTTACAACGGCTTTTAAAATCCGCGAATGAGAAATTAAATCTGTTTGCTGTAATATTATGGCAGCGACTGAAAGCGAAACCTGCGGAACCCTAGAATATTTTGCCATGCTTATAATACTCACTGCCAGGCTCACATTGCATTTGTAATCGGCAAAGGAACATAAGTCATTTTTTATGTTTTTTTATAAATGCCTATGCCTACAATAGACATTTAAAAGCACTTCATTACTTTTAAGTTTAAATTTTTAAAACCAAAAACCCAAATTGTATATCATAGGTGATTTTATATATTTATTTATCACTTTCACATGTACTTTCTTAAAAATTATTTCAATCAAATTGTGGTTTTTAAATGCCCCATTGCCTTGTTTTAACGGGATAGACTACCATGCAAGGCAGCTTGAGCAGTAGATAAAAAACTTCTACAATTTAACAGCTAACTACATTTCATTGATAAAATGTTCGCCTATTGACAATGTTTATATACATTGATTTCATGTAGTAAAGTATAGTAATTTAGTTTTTTCAGAACTAAATTGTTAATTCAAAATTGTAAATTGAGCATAAGTAAATAATAATATAATATATTATATGTGTATTCTATAATTGGCTGCATGTGAATTTATTATTAATTATATCTTAAAACATATGTGAACGTTTGTAAACTATAAATTCCTATTTAATGTATTGAGTTTTAAACAGTCTGGTTTTTGAGAAAAATGCACGTCTTCATTTCAAGTTCATTCGAGGTCGACGAATCGATTTCTGAAGTCTCATTACTTTCCGAAATAAAGTGTTTCGAACCTTACACATCTCTTGGGTTTTCACTCGTAATCAATAAACAAACGAATAGACAAAAGGCAATATAGGTATTGATTTAAATTTTTATTAGTAATATATTGCTAATATTAATTATTTGTTGACTCCATAATAGTATTCCTTCTACAATAATATATTATTAGAGACTACTATTGGAGACGAGATTTAATTTAAACTAAAGTCTTACATCATACAATAACTATATTATGCAATTTAAATTGGGTACTTTGACTATTGTCGGGCTGTTAAGAGTGCATCTACAGTGTAGTCAACCACTAGAGCCAGAAATGTGAACGTTGTGGATGTTTGGAGATAGAAGAAAGGCCCGACATCAATTCTGATTGGTTTGCATCCTCTGCAGAAATATCTCATTGCCTTGTTCCCCTTTTCCAGCCACACATGGTTGAACTCCAATGACATTTCATTCATTTTTGCCCCTTGAGGAATCAGACCGACTGCCAAAATTAGTATTATTATCTGGAGTGCTGGCCAAAGTAAGTAAAGTGGCATCCCGCTGGATTTGTATGTTGTGAAGATGCAGAAGTTGGCAAACACGGCTAAGGCAAACCCGAATCCATACAATGTTGGTGCTACCAGGATTGCAAAATCGTTGAGTAGAGAGTTAGTCATCTGTAGCATCATTTGAGCCCGTCGACAACAGAGAAACAAGTAGGAGATTTTCTTCCGTCGCTCAAGCATTTTCTTGGGGCTTTCATTTTCTACTTTAGCTTCTAAATTCTTCAGAATTTTTGGTGCTGTGTGAGTGATGTAGTTTAACCAGCCTTTGGTGGTTTGTATGTACATCAGTGCTGACATCATTGTTAAAATAAAGAGCCCAACAATATGATATGCTGCAAAGAATACTGCCAGACCGCCAATCAGCTTAATCCCCAGAGGCAACCAGAACACCAAAGGATGAAGGGGACTGTACCGGCTGAAAATTGCAATAATGGAAAGAATGATGACAATAAGCAATGCAATTGGCATTACCAGATATAGCGACTTTTCAATCGTGCCTGCTTCCGGTTCTTCCACTTGTCCGAACTTTCCAAAACTCGCTATACAAATTTAGTTATCAGAAGTAATTCAAATTAATAATTTGTATTCATAATCATAATTCAGTTAAACTTTATCACGTTTATTCAATGCAAAGAAGTATCCAGAAGGGGGCTGGGTTGTTGGAACCCCTCTAAATTCCCAGAAAATAACGATTTTTTTGTCAAACAAGGTTAAAAATCCCTAAAATAGTTCGCGCGAATGTCTTCATTTTACCAATACATTTTGCTGTGCCCTACTTGGTCAAATTTCTGGTTACGTGCCTGACTCAATGTTTCATAGTTTTGAATTAAATTGCGGTTTGTTAATTAAGAACAAGTTATCAAGTTCAACAGAATTATAGTATATTGTTACACTAATTAAAGGTTTAGAAAAAAGTCAGAAAAGAAAAGTTTAAAAAGCATAGAGATTGTATTGGATGTAAAATTTCGTACTAGTTAGATGTATAAGTTTTTATTCAATAGGTGATTTGGCCGTAGGAAGTTTGGAATTGATTGAGCAAAATAACTTTGGTAATCGTGCATAATTATTTCTTCTTTCTATAATTCATTGTATAAATCAAGTTATTTGGGACAAAATACATGTTTGAAAGCATTTAAAACTATAAAAAAATTATTATAATATTATTTGTATTAATAGTATTGTTCTTTAAGGGACTATAATTTGTGAGCCAGAGATACAATAGCGTCACTGAACTGAAACTCGTATCAGTGTTTTATTTTGTCCAGCTTTTTTACATTTTAGCCAGCCACGTGGATAAAATGGTCATAATGGTCAAAAATGGCTTTTTTGGCTTAAAATAAAGAATGCATAAAACATCGATCTTTTCGAACGTCATTCGATTCTATGTGCACTATGAAATATATTATCATGAAAATTTTTTTATGAATTTATTGATTATATAGTTAGTTAGTTATATGATTATCAAAAGTAAAATAAGACTTGAATTCACTATTTAATATTACATTGTACCTAGACTCCCAATATGGATCTAGATGGTACAGTTTAAGGTTTCATCTGCGGATTGTTGGTACTTGTTTAGATGTACTTCTAATTGAATGTATGTAACAATAAATCTAAAGTGTTATTAATCTGTTAAATATGTTAAAGCTGAGCAAACAAGATTTCTACAAACTTTAGGTATAACTACCGCACACCTCGAATGTGCATTTCTAGACCGTATCAACCCATATAACAATTAAATGTCAATTTAACGTTTATAAAAATTTATTTTAAATAATTTACACACTTTTTTAGTTTCATTTTTTCCACTGGCCAGCAAACATTTTAGCCAGCCACTAGAATTTGACCACTACCATTTTAGTCACTATCCGGTGTCCAGTCAAACACTGATACTAATAGATGAATATTAATAGGAGTGTTAATCAAATATTCTAGAAAATTAAATAGTAGATTCATTGTGCTTCAATTCAACGCACAATTATTTATTATAGTTATTTTTTAATATTGGTACCTTTCAGGTTGAGATCCATTGATACCAAATACACACAACCAATTCTCAAGTGATGTGGTTTCCAAAAAACGGTTGCTACGAAGGAATCCATGATAGAGATCAGTAAAACCGCGATGCTATGCGTGAGAACCTCAATTACTTCGAATCCATTGCCAAGAGTGGATATTGAAACTATCCAAGCGAATCGGGCTGCCAGACCAAAGAAAGTGATATTTACAATGGCCATCATGCACAACCATCCTGCATGGATCCATTTCTTTTCGCTCCATTTGACTGAGATAAGAATTCCAGATTTTATTTGTGGCTCATAAAGAGAGACGCCAAATCCATTGAATATTTTCCAGTAGAACCCAGCAGCTCTGTTTATGTGTTTAGACCACATTATGAAATAAAATGATATTTCATGCCACGTTAATTAATGGGCCAGGTCCTTTGTATATCTAAATAATTTTTTGTCACATCTACAAAGTTTAATTAAACCAAGACAAAAATCTTTTGGACGCGAAGAGCGATACGAAGGAGCAGGACGCAATTAAGTGATCTGATGTTCAAAACTTGAGCTACTGGACGACATACGACATTGTATGAACAATGCCACATTCTCATACCTCCTTTCCCCTTCTATTGTCCCTACCCAATCTAAATATAAGACATTTCTTTAATACCATTATGGCTTGAGAAAATATTCCAATACTTATGTAAATAATAAGAAGCAAGTTCAATGTAAAGAGTATTGTGCAATTGAATAAGAAGAACATAGGAATCAATGCTATATATAGTCTCAATTTATTGCAGTTGATAGATAAATGTTCATACACAAGAAGAATCGAAGTAAAGCAAAAGCAGAGCCGTCTTTAAGTGGGTGAAACAGGATATTTGCAGGGCCCCAAAATCAAAGAAATGTGATATTTTTCTAAAATTTTCTAAAGTACGGATTTCGCTGGATTGTAATTATTATGTAATATTTTTATCTCCTTTTCAACAAAATATAAGTAAAATTTTTATGCATCGAGTAAAGAAAATTGCTTAACGGTTCAATTATTTCCAAAATTTGAAACAGTTTTTAACGTGATTGGATTAGCTTCCAACTCGTAAAATTTCACTAATTCTTCAACAATTTAATCCTTGCCTTTATTTTTGTTTCATTGCCAGATATTTCCGATAAAATTGGTATTTTGACCAATCTAATTTCTACGATTTTATACTTTGGGAGGACCTTCACCTTCCACTTTGACTGGGCCTTACATTTCTAACCGGGAACTGTTTTCTCTCCTGGGAAGGTTTCTACAGGAAGTTGCTTAATGTTTTCCTCGAAAATTGTTTTGCGTCATGCTGCTCTGTTTATACCCAAAGCCTTCTTTTAATGTTCGATATGTGAAGTAAATAAATATTTAATGTTGTTATTCACATTCCTCAGAATCCAACTCGTTCTCTACTACATAAGTATGAGGCAAGACTTAAGACTCAAGACATAGAAAATATTCTTCTGGCTGCAAAACCTGTAGAGTTGAATTTGCGATCAGTAACATAAATCTGCCAACTGTCACTCAAATATTCCTACAGTGTTCTTTTGATATCCTCTTCCAAAATGTCACTAGGTTAAACTCACAATCAACAGAAAACAAAGAGAAGTTTTCAAACTGCGGACATGATAAGAATAGACAGTGATATAGTATCACTGAGAATGACAAAAGCAATGCTAATCAAATACATAAGTACTTTATAGGGCAAAAACAATTAATGTTTTCGATAATGTACCCCAAAGCAGTTTACCCGAAGTCCATCACATGTAATGTGCCTTTGTCGGATGTTTTCCAAATTTACCCGACATAAACATAATCTTTTAAACATAAAGTGGGACATGCGCATGGTCACCATTCGTGTATTAAGATTTGTATATTTGTCCGTAATATTGTGTAATTAATGAGTAAGGGTAATATTTTGCAATTAATGAGCAAGGACTAGACTTAGACTATCAGTACTGAGTCCAATCAACGGTCTATGAAATTCGGGCCAATGAGCAGTCGCTAGAAATTTACTGATTTCAACATTTTCTAGCACACTTTGTGTGTTAGGATTCAGCTAGTAATAAATATAACGTTTACCTATCTAGCAATCTTTAAGGAATTGTGATGCTTATATCTTTTGAAATTCAATAGCAGTACGGCAGTTAAATAATAGTATTCTTGGGGGTGCAGCCAAAACCTTCTCATGGGCAAGAAATCTTATCCAGTAGGGAGCGGCAGAGCTTCCTAAATCTGAGAAAAAGAAAAGCTTTTTCCCTAAAAGTCAGGGCATGAAAAACTCAAAAACCCAGGATTTTTGCTTAAAAAGCCCGGGTTTTTGGGTTGAGGTTTCCCTCATGCACCAAAAGCAAAAACCCACAGAGCATGAAAAACTCAAAAACCCGGGTTTTTGGGTGGGTTTCTGGGTAACAAACAGGAAACTTAGGTTTTTGCTCAAAAACCCGGGTTTTTGGGTTGGGTTTTTCCTAACGAAAAGCAAAACCCCATGGCTTTCTCGTGCCCTGAAAACCCATGGGTTTTTCATGCCGTGCTAAAAAGTTTTTGCCATTATTATTTGCTGCGCCCCCTCCTTGATCTAATCTGGGGATAAATACCTGCTCATGGGTACTTACATATAAATAGTTACTATATTATCAGCATTTTTGGTAAAAAGTAAAATTTATCTCATAGGTTTAAGGGAGCTTCGCCCCTCGACAAAAAGTGCCCGGTGGCGATGCCCACCCATGCGACAAATAAACAAACAAAATAAGAGTGAAAACTCAGGAGATATACAAGGTCTGGAACATATTAATTCGGAAGGTAATGGAATTTCAGAAATCGACTGGTACCTTCGACCTCCTATAAACTTGAAATAAAGACATGCATTTTTCTCAAAAATTATGCAAATATTTTCGAAAATTAAGAGGTGCCCCAAGAGCAGAATCGATTTGCGAACAGATAAAAAAGATTTCACTCAAATCCGTCCGTAGCTTTCAGACTAATGCACCTAGAAAGATGGAAAGGTGACTTTTTCGAAATGCCTATATATATTTAGGTTCAAATGAGGTCCACGAGTCGATTTCTGAAGTCTCACTACCTTCTGAAATAAAGTGTTCCGAACCAACAGACAAACGAATAGACAAAAAACAACATAATATATGTAAATTTATTGATTTAATTAGTACTTACAGACAGATATAACTAATAGTAATTATTTGACTCAACTATAAGCATTAGTATTCCTTCTATAATAATATAGTATTAGAGGCTACTGTTAGAGACGAGATTTAATTTTAACTATATAGTCTTACATTATACAATAATTATATTATGTAATTTAAATTAAATTGAGTACTAATGACAGGTGACTGAGACCCACTCGAAACCATGATAGGCAAACCAATACCGCCAATTGTCACTTTCCTTCCAAAACCAAAGGCGACTCTTATACACAGGCCAAGAATGATCGATGGTCAATAATTCATTTATTAGCCTTGTGACTATTTTCGGGTTGTTAAGAGTGCATCAACAGTGTAGTCAACCACAAGAGCCAGAAATGTGAACGTGGAGGATGTTTGGAGATAGAAGAAAGGCCCGACATCAATTCTGATTGGTTTGCATCCTCTGCAGAAACATCTCATTGCCTTGTTCCCCTTTTCCAGCCACACATGGTTGAACTCCATTGACATTTCATACAATTCTGCACCTTGGGGAATCAGACCGACAGCCAAAATTAGTATGATTATCAGCATTGTTGGCCAAAGTAAGTAAAGTGGCATCCCGCTGGATTTGTATGTTGTGACGATGCAGAAGTTGATAAACACGGCCAATGCAAACCCGAATCCATACAACGTTGGAGCTATCAGTGTTCCAAAATCGTTGAGCAGAGAGTTACTCATCTGCAGCGTCATTTGAGCCCGTCGACAACAGAGAAACAAGTAGGATATTTTCTTCTGTCGCTCAAGCATTTTCTTGGGGCTTTCATTTTCTACTTTGGTTTCCAAATTCTTCAGAATTTTTGGTGCTGTTTGAATGACGTAGTTCAACCAGCCTTTGGAGGTTTGTATGTACATCAATGCCGACATCATTATGAAAATAAAGAGACCACCAATATGATATGCTGCAAAGCATACTGGCAGAACGCCAATCAGCTTAATCCCCAGAGGCAACCAGCCCACCAATGGATGAAGGGGACTGTACCGGTTGAAGATTGCAGTAATGGAAAGAATGATGACAATGAGCAATATAACTGGCATTACCAGATATAGCGACTTTTCAATTGTGCCTGCTTCCGGTTCTTCCACTGGTCCGAACTTTCCAAAACTCTCTATACAAAGTTAGTTAGTTTTAGATTAGAAGTCATGACATGGTAAATTTGAATTTTAGCGCGTTGTCAGTTCGCTTGAACCAAGGAGGCATTGTTAAGTACTATAATATTAATACTTTGTTGAGTCGCACATGCTGGAGGCAAATAGTAATTTGTATAATCATAATTCAGTTATACTTTGTCCATAGACTAAGTATTTATCCATAGACTAGTTTCAGGCTTAATCTTAGTATAGATACTTTATCACGGTTATTCAATGCAAAGACGTATCCCTAGGGGGGCTGGGGAAGTCGAATCCCCCTAAAATTCCCAGAAAACGATTTTTTTTGTCAAAAAGGTTAAAAAATTTCGCGCGAATATCATCATTTTAGCAATACATTTTGTGACCTACTTGGTCAAATTTCTGGTTTTATGTGCCTGACTCAATGTTCCATAGTTTTGAATTAAGTTGCGATTTTTTAATTAAGAACCAGCCATCAAGTTCAACAGAATTATTATTTTGTTGGTCAAACACTAATTAAAGGTTTAGAAACAAGTTAGAAAAGCGGAAATAAGTTTTAAAATACTATATGTATTGTATTAATTGTAAAATTTCTTGCTAGTCAAATAGATAAGTTTTTATTCAATAGAAGTTTGGAATTAAATTAGTACTCACGAAAGAGAGCATCGGTAAAATAACGTTGGTAATCGCTGTGTGCATAATTATTTCTTTTTTCTATTATTCATTGTATAAATCAAGTTATTTCAAACAAATGACGCGTTTGAAAGCATTAAAACATATTTAAAAAATAAAATATTATTAAATTATAGTTCCTTAAGGGACGATATGTGTGAGCCAGAGATACAATAACGCCAGGGCCACTGAACTGAAACTCGTGTCGTGTGAAAGCACCAGTAACACGTTTGTGTGTTGACCAATAGTGTTACGAAGTCGTGTAATACTGATAGATGAATTTTAATGGAAGTATTTATCAAACATTTAAGAAAATTAAATGATAGACTCATTGTGCTTCATTCAACTATATAACAATAAAACGCACAATTATTTATTGGTTATTTTTTTAATCATAAGGTACCTTTTAGTTTGAGATCCATTGACACCAAATGCACGGAACCAATGCTCAAGTGATGTGGTTTCCAGAAAACGGTTGCTACAAAGGAATCCATGATAGAGATAAGTAAAACCGCGATGCTATGCGTGAGAACCTCAATTACTTCGAATCCATTGCCAAGAATGGATATCCAAGCGAATCGGGCTGCCAGACCAAACAGAGTGATATTTGAAATGGCCATCATACACAACCATCCTGCTTGGATCCATTTCTTTTCGCTCCATTTCACTGAGACAAGAATTCCAGATTTTATTTGTGGCTCGTAAAGAGAGACGCCAAATCCATTGAATAATTTCCAGTAGAGCCCAGCAGCTCTATTTATGTGTTTAGACCACATTATGAAATAAAATGATAATATTTCATGCCACGTTAATGTTAATGGGCCAGGTGCTTTGTATTTCTAAATAATTTTTTGTCACATCTACAAAGTTTAATTAAACCAAGAAAAAAATCTTTTTGACGCGAGGAGCGATACGAAGGAGGACGCAATTAAGTGATCTGATGTTCACTACTTGAGCTACTGGACGACATACAAAATTGTATGAACAATGCCACATTCACATTTTCCTTTCCACTTCTATTGTACCTATATAATCTAAATATAAGAATTTTCTTTAATACCATTATGACTTGAGAAAATATTCCAATACTTATGTAAATAATAAGAAGCAGGTTCAGTTTAAACAGTATTGTGCAATTGAATAAGGAAAACATAGGAATCAATGCTATATAGTCTCAATTTTATTGCTGTTGATAGATAAATGTTCATATATAAGAAGAGTCGAAGTAAAGCAAAAGCAGGGCCGTCTTTAAGTGGGTGAAACAGGATATTTACAGGGCCCAAAATCAAATAAATATGATATTTTTCTTAAGATTTCAAAAAAGTACGGGTTTCGGTGGATTGTTATACTATTATGTAATATTTTATATCCTTTTCAACAAATAAGTAAAATTTTTATGCATCGAGCAAAGAAAACAGCCTTACGGTTCAATTATTTCCAAAATTTGAAACAGTTATTTAATGCGCTTGGATTAGCTTCTAAGTCGTAATATTTCACTTCACTATAATTCTTTAACAATTTAAACCCTACCTTTATTTTTTGTTTCATTGCAAAAGATTTCTGATAAAATTGCTATTTTGACCAATTTATTTAAATAAGTTTCTACAATTGTATAGTTTGGGAGGATCATCACCTTTCACTTTGGCGGGGCCTAACATTTCTTAACCGGGAACTGTTCTCTCTCCTGGGAAGGTTTCTGCAGGAAGTTGCTTAATGTTTTCTTTGCAACTTGTTTTGCTTCATGTTGCTCTATTCATAGCCAAAGCCTTGTTTTAATGTTCGATATGTGAAGTAAATATTTAATGTTGTTATTAATTATTCACATTCCTCAAATCCAAATACAAATCGTTCTCCACTACGTATGAGGCCAGACTCAAAAATCGTTCAAAACTCAAGGCATAGAAAATATTCCTTCTTGCTTCAAAATCTTTAGCGTTGCCATTGCTATATCAGTAACATAAATCTGCCAACTGGCACTCAAATCTTCCTACAGTGTTCTTTAGATATCCTACCAATATGTCACTAGGTTAAACTCACAATCAACAAAAAACAAAGAGACTGTTTTGTATTGTTTTTTTTATTACTTTACTTGTATTGTTTATATCGAGAGTATTGTTTGACTCGATGAATAGGCTCCACCGTTGCTTGGCATAATAATAATGTGATCATTAATAGTTCCCCCAGACATGTGGAGAAAACATGTACGTGGAGAAAATATGCTTCGTGGTGGTGCCTGTATAATGTATATTTTTTAGTGATACAATTAACTTTAAGAATTGGTATGTGAAAGCATATTTTTGTAGTAAATAAATAATTAATATGGGATGACTCGGCGCTTAGTTCTAAGGAAGCGTCTGGGGATTAACCAGAGTCAGAGTATTGTTTTTTGACTTAACTAGTATAATTTCGTGACTAGTAATATTATTGCTTCATATTTCGCATGTATTGGCAAATGTCACTCTAGGAAACTACTTAAATAGGTACTCATAAATGTCTACGTGGTGGTTATATTCACAGGTACTTTAGAAAACATCGGTTACTTACGATTATTAGAACGTACGTGCATTAAAGTGTCCACTACATGTACAGTGACACATCGCCAAGGACGTATTTAGGGGGGGTGCTAGGGTGCTTAAGCACCCCCTAAATATTTTGAAAACACACTAGATATTATCGTGTTTTCACCATTTATTTAATTTAATTAATTATTTAATTCCAATGTCGAAGGAACATTTTTGTTTTCAAATGACACAATTGCATTTGCATGTATCTTATTTTCGAGCATTTTCGAATTTGTTTGAGCATTTTTTAATCTGTAATCTAATTGAGCATTTTCGAATCCTTATTTTCCTATATTAAAACTTTTAGTATCTAAAAGATTATCTTATAATATTATATGGTTACAAAATGAAAAGGTACGTAGCAATGGGTAAATTTTGAAATTTTTTTCTGGTTAAAGCACCTAAAATTAAATGCGCCAAACTAAGTGGGTGATGACAGGACACATTTTTAGAAGGGGTACTGAATCCTACTGAAACCTATCGACTGAATCTCGATATATAGGGGATTTTATGAAAAACAAAAAAGAATATAAATCGCAAATTTTTTCGCGCTTCGCGCGAAAATGTACTCGTTTTACCAATATACTGTGGCGTTTTAATTTTTTTGATTTATGCATTACTCATTTTTAGAAATTAGCACCCCCTAGGTCCAATTTCTAGATACGCCCTTGCACATCGCATCACAGCAGGATAGTAGTAGTAGTAGACAACTATGTAAAACAAAATAATTAGATCCTTTCCATTTCTTGGTAGGTTCCTTGGCAAGCAAATTTTATGGTTTTTGGATTGAATTCTGAACGAAATAAATATTGAAACAGTTCAGTTGGTGCTTCTAGTGTTACTACAATTTACAATCTAATACCTTTATTTGAATTTTATTTTTGTCCTTGTACAGACTTGGGCTAAATATCATAATTACAATCACACAATCACAATATACATATATTATCCCGAATCACTTAGTATTATTCCCCGGTACATTCATACTACTAGAATATAGTGGACGTCTGACTACGACTCGAGGAATTGGATCCTTCGTCATTTCTCATCATAATATTTGCCTTTGTATGTACCCATTTGTTATCACAATGAACATTAATGGGAAAGGACTTCAGCTTATGTATAAAACTGTTCCGCTGCTTCACATTTTCTTCACAACCAAGCCATTAATTGCATATGACTTTACTCAGCCTCACTCTTCGTGCAGTGCACATGGCCAACCTCACCGTAACCTCACTCTTTGTGTAATACAAGTGAGTGACCTCACAGAAACTTCACTCTTCATACACATCTACATACAGAAAGTCCTCACATTGCATCCCTATTTGTAAAACTATAAACGCTTAACCTCACATCACCTCAGTAAAATCCTCCCAATGAAATGAGGTCTGAGGGTGAGGTTCCGAATATGAGGTAAATATGAGTGAGGGGTCCCAACTGTGCTCCAAAGGATATTGCCAGACCGCCAATCAGCTTAATCCCCAGAGGCAACCAGTCCACCAAGGGATGAAGGGGCACTGTGCGGGCTGAAGATTGCAATAATAAATAAATTTTGGAAATAATCAAAATAAACCATAAAAATTTTAGTTCAGTAATAATACTTCGTGCATAATTTTAATATTTGAAAATATAAAAAAAAAACATTTAGAAACCTACGGAGTTGATTTTTAGATAATACTTTTATTGCAGCACAACAATCACTCTCTCTCTCATAGGCATTTGCGTACACAGTGAAATAAAAGTAATCTCTTAATAATTAAATACAGCAGAAGGGTAAAATGTTAATCTTGTAATGAACGTGCAAATTATAATTTTATATAGCCTCTGTGTGTTTAAAAGGTTTATTTCCTATTTAATTTTTTGCCAAATTTATTTCCCAATTTTTCCACATAGAAAATTTCCTAATTCTTTCATTTCCCACTCGAAACCATTATAAAGACTTTTCCTTCACGGTTTAATCTCTTCATCTTCTCTGATTTGCATTTCTTGACTTGATTGCGGTTGATAAATACAGCTGCGTGAATTGGATTACATATTTTTTTTAATTTTACTCTTGTTTTCCAACAAAAATGCACAAAAGAAGACTAGCGTTCCTGCTAAAAAGACATAAAAAACGACGACTATGTTGGAATTGGAAAATTTCAGAGGTCGAAGTTCATTGTTAAGGCAATGTCTGCATTTTCTAAAATATTTTGAATCAGCTGTTTCGAAATATGTCTTCCACTTATTGTAAATTCCCGACTCGTGTATTTTGAATAACCTTCTTTTGAAATGCGTAGCTGCTAATTTAAAATACTCAGTTTCCAAATTAAGTCCCTTTGTTTCTCGAAGAATAGCATTTTCGGGTAATCCAAAATACAACTCTCGGTTAGGATGTGGACCAATTTTATGGTTCCAGTTAGAATCATTGACAAACCATTGAAGGTTGCTCTCTTTATCAATGTAGATGGATTTTTGACACTGAGAAATGAATTTTTGTGGGGTGGTAGATGGAAAATTTGTATTTATTATATGTCTTTCAAATAGTGTTTTGTTTAGCTTTGCCAACCGAGTCAATTGTTTCGTAGAATTATTTTGCGTGGCACGTGATAATGTATAACTTAGTTGCGTTTCCACTTCTTCGGGAAATATCAACCATTCAAGCAGTTGTGATACATTGAAAATGGTTTTAAACGTCCTCAAGTACATTGCAAACTTTTGCATAATATTCTTATCATTACTTTCCTCTGATGTATCATTTGTCTTCCCGAAGCATCTTTGAAAACCATCCATATCGAAATACTTTTTGCCCAGTCTCTTAATGCATTTCAATTGATGGCTCATCGAATTTATATTATTATCGGATGCTACGAAAGTACCATTTGGACTATGATATATAGTAAGGCCTGTAGAAAAAAGATCCTTGTGATCAATAAGATCATAGATAGATTCAATTCTCTGTACAGGAGGTTCACTGATTAAATCTGTAATAACGATGCCCTTGTACCCATTTGTTATCACAATAAACATTAATAGGAAAGGACCAATTACGAGTTTCAGCCAAAGCAGTTTCTCATATTTTCCGGGTAAGGAGTAACTCACTTCTAAAATATATGCATAGAAGAATAGAGGAAATATCGAATCCATCAAGTCTCCCTTTAAATAGAGGACAATCCAAACAAAAGCAATAACAGAAAATACACTGGTCAGTAGGCAAATCCATGTTCCCAAATCAAATGGAGTTGCAAACGCATGAAAATTTAGAGCACTTTGTCCCAAAATACTGCAAGAAATAAAATTGTAGCCTTCTTCTGATGTTGGAATAAATAGTGATAACTCCGGAACATAAGTAGCATTTAGGATTTGATTACTACCAACCTTAAAATTTTCAGCTATTTTTATTTGTAATAAATTATGTTTATAAACCTCGATATCTTTGTAATTGTTTGAACTGTCTAATATTAAACGTATTGGCTCGAAATAATTTGACGGACCAAATAAGTCCATCATCGACTTTAGCATTTTGTATGAATTGCAGCTACTGATAGTAGCATTTGGTATATTGTTTAAAAATATTGATCCCATGACAAATTCTATTTGCGTAGGTTTCTTTACTTCAATATTTCGTACTGTTTCTTGGCAAGTATGTCGATTGTTTAACAAGTCTGTATTTCTAGTAATACCACTTATAATAAACACAATAAAGTTTTTTTTCATGTCAATGATTCTCATCACAGATTGGATAGCGATATCTCTAATTACATTTTTTAAAGCATTAGTGCTGCTTTTAATGTTTAAAGAGTGTTTAAAGTTTAATGTGCCACAGTGATAACCTATAATTGAATATTCACAATACACATAATAAATAATCCCTTTAGTCAGGTAATGAAAATAGAATCTTTTCTCTCGGAAATCTATTGTTGTATAAACATAATGCTTAGACATCAGGTTAGAGAAGTGTGGCATCAAACTTTTAACAGCAAACATATCCCATTCAGTTTCATATTTTTCTATAAACAAAATATGCACTGATGAATAATCCTCAGAGTTGTATAAACTGCTTTCTGGATAGAACATATTAACATCACTCGGAGATGGAAACGGCAGAACGAGGTTTCTTGACATGTAGTAAGTGAAAGATACTTGTTTCTCATTACTAGGATTTAAATTAACGACAATATGTGACAGACAGTTGAAGCGAGAGATGAAGTATGGGGCCGAGAATACTCTCTTCTTAATCAAAGAGATTTTGTCATTACAATCCCCAATTTTGCATTTTGTAAATCTTTTCGAAAATTCTTCTTCTATGATGTCAAATCTTGTCACTGCGTGCGGAGTTTGAATATTTGGCAACTCTTCCAAATACTGGGGAATTGATACAAATTCATTTTCTCCCTTGTAAAAAATTATGTTAATATAGCAATCACTTTCAGCAATTGTTAGTTGTTCTAGATTTTTGCAGTCAATAATTTCAAAAATCAAATGGAAAATAGCAATAATTATAAATGTCTTCCATTTTTTCAGTAAAAACCCCATTTCGATTATTACTATATGTTGGCAATGATATATTTTTAAATTCCACTAGATATTTACACTGACATGTATGTTTTATAACTCAAATCTGAACTTAAGATGTGATAAATTTATACAATCACACAGAGTAAATGAAAATTTATCAAAAGCACGCGTGTAAGCTATAGTACATTTATAGCCGCAGACACGAGTGGGGCAACTGGGTCCTTCTGTGTATAAGTCTACCTTAAGATTAATGATACAGGCAATATTGAAATAAATATCCAGCAGTGGTTTATATTTAGCTTTCTTATGAACTGAATACTCAAGTTCTCAGAATAAGTCAATGATAGTGATTGATAAATTGTTTATGTGAACTCATTTGACGCTGATAAACTTCGCGTGAAAATTAGTAATTTTTCAAAACAACACAACCAACAGGATAATGACGAGGCTAGCGTAATGAATAATGATGAATGTATTTAATTAGAGACTAATTCATACTTAGCCTAAAAAACAACTCTACATACACACAACTTTTTCTTGCTTATTATTGTTAACTTAACTTTGATCAGCATTATATTGTGCCATAATTTAGTAAACTGAATGGGGCTTTAGGAGAATTTTACTGACATCGGATTTCTAAAGCTCACTCGACACCTTATAAAAATGTAGCTTGCCACAGAATGCTTATATACTGACAATGCAATACAAATTATGTTGTAACTAATCGTAAAATTCCCTAGAACAAGATTTTTTAGAAAAGTTCAAAGGACTAAAACTTTTTACTTTCAAAATAGTAGCAAGGTGTTTCAGATAGTTTTATGGTAACACTGGTAAAACTACTAATTTGTAACCTACACTTATTAAAGAGTTGCCTTTCGGTGCCGGGATATACATCATTTTAAAAATCGGACAAGTGGAAGTGCAGTCAAAGGCTCCAAATCCCTCATTACATTATCTGGCTTCTGGTAGTTAATTATTCAATATTGGGTTTACTTATCTTCCATTTCCAATCACTTAACTCAAAATAGACATAAATATACGATTATGTGTGATGAGTCTAGTACATGAGTCCTTTACATGTCATGTTAAGTATTTTCTTGGGTAATGACGAGGCTAGCGTAATGATGAATGTATTTAATTAGTATAAGAGGCTAATTCATACTTAGCCTAATAACAACTATCTCTACATATCTCCACTACCTCCACAACAACACAACACACACGATAAAATATATAATCGTAGACTTGATAAGACAATAAATTTACCAATATATGTATATATAGTAGATTGGGAGAGATATAAGGAGACTAGGATGGATATAATGGCTCTCTCAGACTAGACTGGGAGGGATACATTTGGTCATAATTACATGATAATTACCAAACAGTAATAACTAGGGGATGACACTAGCACCATCGATTAAAACTAGTCTAATTTTTATTGAGATCGGACATCCTAATAAAAAGATAGAGTAAATAAAAGCGAAACATGTAAAAATGAATTAAAACTTATGTGATATGTTTTGAATGAGATCTTAATAATATTTCAAATTTAATTAGACTGCTTTTAATCGATGGTGCTAGTATCATCAATTATTATAACCACCGTTTTAGATAGAGCAATAAATTTACCAGACTGTATATCTATATATTATGTAACTATGTGGTAGGGTGAAATACGGAAACAAATAATAGCTTGTAATTTTGAAACAAATAAATGTATTTATACAATATCACAGTAATTTTTCATTGCGCAACTTCAGTTTACGATTATCTTATGGGTATGATGGCATAGTCAAAACCATTTTCAAGATTCTGATAGGCGGCAACAAATGACAATGAAATTCTGACACAGGTTGTTCCAACCTAAGTAAAACCCTATTATAATATACATTACTCCCAATAATAATTTACTCCCAGTAGTGCATTAAAATCATCTTGTTGGTAATTAACCCTAGGTTCAAATGCAAAATGCTTTTTATTTAATGTTTACCCCACCACCGCATAAATGTTATAATATTATTATCTATTAACATATTGATAGTCAATTGTCTATCGTATAAAGTGTTTATAATAATGTTAGTATTGGAAACATGTCATTTTATAGATGCATATTATCTGTGAAGTAATTGGCACTTTGACGTTTCCTTTTCATTAATCTAAGTATGGAAAGAGTTCCAAATATCCCTGAAAACAAATAACAAAGTATTAAAAATTTAGTAGTCCTCGTCCTCATAACAAGTAGAAATTTCGACTCTATTTAATTTACTGCTAATTCTACTTTGCACTTCCAGATTAGAATTTCAAATCCCAAAACTGGTCTCCTTCTTTAGGTCGCAATTCTCATTTTGCGCCATTTACGATAATAAATCTCCCCAAACTGTTCAACCAGAACAGTGCACAAAAATGCCACTGATAGAAAAGGAATAAGTGGTAATATTGCAAATTTAAATGATCAAACTCATATGTAGTAATACCAGTGAGGTGATAAAAAATATAAAAGTTGTAAATTTCAAAGTTATCTGGGAGGCATAGGGGGCAAATGCATTTTTGACTGTAGAAGCTTAAATTTTTTATTAGACCAATAAGCCTAAAATGTTCTATGACGTACTTGCCGTTTGCTCAGAAATCCACTTCCAAATACGGTATCGGTAAATTTAGTACACAATTTAAACAACTACAGTGTACACTATAATGTACTTTAATTTGCCATTATTGTACTTACTGGTAGTCTGGTGTAAATGTCAATGGACGAGAGGAAGAATAATCTTGGTCTGTGCCCGGTGACAAAAACGGATGTGTAGTGTGTAGTGATTCTACTACATGTGGAGACTCTGCTCTATCCATCCTAAAAAATTGCTTATTATTAAAAAGTTTATCTTATTAAAAATTGATAAGTACGATCAAGAGAATAAACTTACATTTGACATCCATGGACATTAGTATAATTGCTGGAATATGAAGGATTGTTTTGGTTATTCTCAAATGCCTCTCCAAATGTAGGCAAACTATTTCCGTAACCCATAGGCTGACTCTCCTGAGGCTGAGGATTTTCAAAATCTCCTTGCAACGGTTGGTCCAACCTCAATGAAAACAAGAACGAGCGTTTTTAGTGATCGGCTTGTTTTATCATAACAAATAATTTTTTTCATCTGTTTCTCGATTTCAGTTTCCAAAGAAGATCAAAATGATTTTTTGCAAAAAAAAACGAAAACAAATTTAGTTACTTTCGCTGTTTCAAAATTATGTAAAATTATTTTAATCAATAATTTCATTATTTTTAGTTTCTATTTAGTTTCTATATTTACCTATAATCAAATCAAATCTTAATTATTTTTGGAAACGCTAAATTAAAGGAATGCTTACAATGTTGATATTATAATTATATTTAATAAAAAAATATTCAATATCTTTGTTATATATAATAAGCAAGATAAAAAATAACTACTTTTGTACATCAAAGCTTTTATGTTTGCATTTGGTATTCTACAAATTAGTATGCCTAGGTATATATTATATTGGACTTACTGACAATCTGGTGTTGGTATAGGTGCACTAGACACGAAATGACTTTGGGCCATGTTCGATGTGTTTGAAAGATTTCTTGGGGTCGCTGTTTTAAATATTTCGAGTATTGCCAAATCTTGTTGAAAGTGGCTGCCCGTGCTAAAATTAAGATAAACATCACAATATTTAAAAGATGGGGTACAGAAAAATAACTTGATTTCCACTCCATATCATTATATTATTATAATTATCGCTAATTGCGACAAAATGACAAAGTTAAATATTTAAAAGATTTATTTGCGAATTTAGTCCTTTTAGCTATAATATCTGTAATTAAAGCTTACAATCCTGCAGCCTGTGGTGATCCTTGAGAGTAATTATCAGTATCAAAGTGATCAAAGCATTGGGGAGTATATTCTGCATTTCTGTTGTATCTGTATTCATCCACTTCATCCGAATTCCGGGATGATTGATGGTCCTGGTCTATTCTGGAAAGTATGTAATGAAATACAAATAGCGTAATTAACTAATTAAATATACTAAGAACGCAATTGCATTGGTAAAATAAGATATACAATATCTATTTGTAGGTATTTATAATAATTAAACATAAATAGTATGATCATACTCCATTCCGAAGGATGGAGAAAGTGATGGATTGCTGTAAGTATCAGTAGAGGAAGATGTTGCACCGTTCGGACCCAAAGAAAGCTTTACAATCCTGAAAAATTATCGTAGAGTAATAATTATTAAATATTCCGCTATTTGAAAATGAGGCCCAACACTAATAATCTAAAATTTTCCTGAAAGCATTTGGAAAATGTGACAAAATGTTTGTTTGAAGTCTGTGCTTAGGGTTTGATTTACACGACTCAGAATTTTTAGTTACCTTTAAAGTATTTTTTGGTTTGATCACTTATTGTAAACGCGTAATTATTTTAGGGGAAATTTGGACATGCATAATAATAATAATTACTATTTTTCTAAAAATGGGATAATTCGGGATAGTCATTCTCTACTATGCACTAACTAGTGAGTTGTATCAAGGTGTAAGAAGGGGATTTTTACTTTTTATCATTTTCCAATTAACTGATGTTGTATAAGTTCCGTAGCAATTTAATATAATTGAAAAAATACTTCTTGTATAACTGTTGTAAATAATACCCTTGAATTATTCATTTCTGTCAACATATTCTTGAAAGTCGAAAATGAGTCACAAATGGCCTATAAAGATCTGTTTTTGGATTTCGGGTGGGGGACTTGTGCCGCTTGAATACAGCCTTGAGAATTATAAATCTATTCACCTACTACATATTATGCTATTGTATCCATTCAATATAAAATAAATTGAAATTAGGGATTCTATGTTATGCTAACAATAAATAGTATAAGACATTCCGCGGGTTTGAAAGATTAAATATAAATTGACCATTAAAAGATACTATATTTTATGATTGTGTAAATATTCTAAGCCACACAGTCATGGTCAATAAAAACTGTAATTTCTAAATCCAATTGCAACTTGTTATATGCGATATAAGTGAAAGGGATGAATCATGTGAAAAGTGGCATCCAACCAAAAAAAAAGCCCACTACTACTTACTGTTCAGATGGAATGATGGGATCGTAGCCCAGTTTTTCCTTGCATCTGTCTTTGGGGCTAAGACGATATTTTTCGAAGGCTTCTTCTTTGTTGAAGGGTTGCATATTACTACCTTGATACACATACTTGACATTAAGTAACCCAATGACTTTTTCTGCAAAAGCATTCTTTAAGAACCGTTTTGGAATCAAATATTTTTGTAAGTCTTGTTTGGTGATTGGTTCACATGTGCCAATATATATTCCATCTGAAACAAAAATAGATAAAAAATAAATCACATCCATAATAATACGGATTAGCGAATAATAATTGTATCACAATTTACCTGCACCAACGTAGCTTATAGTTATAGCACCAGACGTCGATTCAGAAAATCGTGTGACAAATGTCCCTGCAGGACATCCTCTGAGCTTACTTTCCGCGTTAGATCTGCCCACAAAGCCTAACATGCATTGTTGTAGCTGCTTGTCGGTCCAAATACCTTTCAGACACGTTTTGACTAAATCCAGTATGCCGTAAAACCAAGAGTAAAAGCTGAACTTCAACAATTTCCCGTTATACTTCATATTATTTTTCCAAAAGGGCTTCTCAAGTATCTGTACTTCATGTTCTTCTTTTTGTCTGTCATTATAAAAATTTATACACCTCAATATAAACATAGGCAAAGGTAATAATGGTATAGAGTAGGGAATCAATAATTTGCGAACCTTCCAATCTGTTCTTTTGGTACTTCGTGCAATGCGATTAGTTTTTCTTTCAGATAATCAACCTGATCGGAACTTAATACCCTGCCAGTCTCCAGTTTAAATTGCTTCTCCAGCTCTCTTAATACCAGAGGTAGAGGAACGCTTTCAAGACAATCTCTGGTAGCACGATTAGGAAGTTTTGCTACCAAATGGTTATCCCAAAAGTTTTTGCCAGCAGTCTTGGGATCTTGACTACAATGGCTGGTAATAACAAATGGCCGCGAAGTAACTCCACCGCTGAAAAACTTGGTTTTATTGGAATGCAACTTGAAATAAAAATACTTTTTAGCTTCCATTACAAGTTTTCCATTGTCACGCTCACGCGGCTCACGATTGACAGTTGGAAATTTACAACCATTGAATCGAGCTTGATATACTTCGCTTTTCTCGTACTTAGTAAGTGGAATTTCCATAATTAAAACAAATTTAATGGGCTCTTTTAACTTTCCGCTCGAATCACGTATGGATAAGTTGCTATTGGTACAAAAAAAATCTGATTACTGTAAACTCTTATTTCATGCAAAATATACACGACATAATAATATATGGTAAAAAATATCTCTGAGATCACTGTTTACTCTATTTACAGACAAGTTCAAAACCTGGAGATGCTTCCTGCTTACAAGAAAAACTTATTTCCATAAATGTGACCATTTTACTTGAATATATTGCAATTTCTTGAAATTGCAAGAATAAAACTACATACAGTACTCTACAAGGAGATATAATTTTCAATAGCAAGCCGAAACAAATAATTTATAAAATAATATTATAATGACATTCGGCAAAAACCTTTTCATCAAAGCTTTATCCCCCTCAGAATCAACGAGTCGTCCATCCCGCAATAATGTATTAGGATTTTCGTCCAGTTCATACAGTCTAACTTGCACTTCCAATGATGAAGTGTTTTGCAACACTTTGTGAAGGCAAAGGTGACGAACTATCATTTCACTAATCTTTGCATTTTTTGATAACTTTTCCTTTGGTTGCTTTTCTACTACCAATGTTGAGTTCAGAAGCTGCTGTAATAAATTTGCAACCTGAAAGAAGAAAATTTCGGTATATACTTTTTGATGGGAAAAACGCGGTTTTTAACAAAAATTAAATAGCTAAGTATTTATCTATGTAAAATCTAGACTCCGTCAGTAAAGACATCCATAAGCCCCCGTCGCGCCGCTAAAGAATGCTGAACACAATTAAATTCGACATTTGTATACATATATCTCCAAATTGTGTTAAGGAATATCAATGCAATATTGCATCTTAAAAAGTCAGTCTTAAAGATTATAATCATAGTCTTCCAGGTTAAAAATCTAAAGTCAGAATTTATTCGAGGTATATACCTGGCATTTATAATGTTCAATGGCTTGAGTCCTGTTTGCATCATACGGGGTATCATGGTACTGACTGATCTGAGTGCAGAATCTGGTGAGAATTTCTGCCATTGATTCGGACCACATCTGAAGTTGACTTATTGAAATTTTTATTCCTGCTCCGTTTTCTGCACTAAGTGGGTTGATTTCCAAATTGCTAACCATTTGCAAAATGTCTTTTTGAAGTGCTGTAATCACAGCCATCATATTATTGAAGAACTAATTTAAAATAAAAATACAACAAAAATCATTACTCCACTCGCCGCCCATCGTAAAATTATGTTCTTGTGCTTATAATTTGTTAATATGAAGATTACCTGAATAAGTACATCCAGAGGGCTTTCTAATAAATTCCTTTTTGTCATATCTACATCGTTACTAACTGTTTTCAATCTGCAGTAAATTGGATGGCTATACATTTCTAGTAGTTCCTTTTCTCTACTGAGGCAAAATTTTAGGATTCTGAAAAGTTCCCCAGGCTCCATCTATACAGTTTCAACAAATAGAAATCAATATTTTATTAAATAAAATTATGACTACTAAAATTGTGTTAGTCAAGATATAGTTCATCTAAACTAATTTGCTATCTAGTTATACGATATTATGTGACTAAGGAGAAGAGCTGGTATTATTATAATAATACATAAATTGTACTCAGTAAGTAGTACTTTTATTAATACTTCATTCTTCTATTATTTTTCCCAAAAAAGGCCACCATCTTTTGTGACAAAAATGTCACAATTTTTGGTTAAGCTACTTGTGATGTGACCTTTCTGATTTACCAACGTGCCTGATCGGTGGAGTAAACTATTTTTATTGAGCCTACCACAATTTTATTATGGATAAAACATACCTTAGTAATATCCTCTTTTGCTTGACGAAATATGGCATAGGAATTGACATTGCTTTGGATTTCGGATTCTATCTTTTGATTTAACTTCGTTTGGAATTGCCTCACCCATTCGTATTGTTTCGTGTTGTCCACTAGGGGTTGACAGTCAACGAAATTCCCAATTTCTGTATCATCCGAAGTTAAGTATTGAGCCCTGGAAAATTAATTAAAAACTAGAAATAGAAATCCAGCATACTTATAATAATGGTGTAAAATTTCAATCTGCTTTAGGTTTCAAAATCCCTTACCATTAATTAAATCTGTAGGAAAATACAGACCGGACATTTTGACATATACATATACCGGTATACGTATGTAAATTGAAAAATCAAAATATTGATTTTTAACGCACCTAACATAATTTTAGTTTTTAATTCAAGGTGAAATCTAAAGAATTTATAAGTCTACTTGAAAATATGAAGAAAATAATTCGTATTGTCCAAATTTTAAAACCAATAATGAAAAATTCAATTTAAATAAATGTTCTAACAAATTAAAGAAAATTTCATTAAATAAGTTTGTTTTTCCAAAATATTCCCAAATTTTTAATACACTGATGATGTTTTCTAAGGTCACGATTTTTGCATAACTTCAGCTAGGTTTCCGCTTGTATAACATCAAACATATTTGTAGAGTATTGCCGCAATCATAAATTTGAATTAAACTCTTATTACTTACCATTCTTGTTCAATGAAATTGGCAAAACTCTGTCGTATTGGAAGAGGAAATTTCTTGTCTTCGTAAAGTTTGAAGATTTCATTCCTTTCCTTCAGGTTAAGGCAAATTATTTCCTGCCACGTAGATGAAGACATCTTAGTACTGTAAACACTAAAACTTGGTTGCAAGTTACAAACTATGAAGGATCAGACTACCAAAAGCCTGACTTACAGCTCACTGACTGGCAAATAAAGTAAATGATGTCTAAGCTGAAAAGCAGAATTAGTTGACTCTATCTTAACGTGCCTTACTCTCAATTGCACAATTTAATGTGTCTTCAAGCGATTTATACTGCCTTGACTCAACCTATTCCATTTATTCGTCATAACAGATATGACATAACATAACACATAACAAATATGTTAAGTAAATTGGTATATATCTTTACCCAGAGGCGGCGTTCCCAATGGGCGGACTTGGCAAATGCCCAGCGGCTTGGGGGCCTTTTTACAGAGCCTTTACAAACAATATTTATTTACTAGGCGGTCACAGGGCCCAGGCCCTGTAGTACATGGGGCTAGTGCATCTACAAACAATTTTGTAAAAAATTATGGTTTCTAGTAGACCAATTACACCGGCATTTATTTGGGTTCATCTCTAATATAATGTACCGGTCACAGGACCCAAGTCCTGTTATAAATAAAGCTAGTGTGTATTCCGGGACAATATTGTATAATGGGTAGAATGTATTTGATACAGTCAAAAAATATTCCAAAACTTCGCCTTAGTACGTTCTATGGTCAACCTTTTGTTTAGAAAGAGAATTTGGCTATTGGCAAATTACTCCGGTTACCCACCACATTTTTGACTCGGATACTTTTAATCACCATTATACATACTGCCATCACTGGACAATGGACCATTTTAAGGCCGAGTTAGCCTTAATTAGCAATGTAGCGTCAAGCGATTAATTAGAAAATTGAGTATTTTTATTGTAATTTTAGCTCATCGCCTGAGGAAGCGAGCTTATAGAACCGCACAGTCTGTCCGTGCGTCCGTCCTTCTGTCCCCACGATAACTTTCGAATGCAAAGACGGATATTAATCAAACTTTGCAAAAACGATGCCTATATGGACCACTGACGGTCCCTATTGATTTTGGGACAAATCGGTCCATTGGTTGCTGAGATACCGCGCGCTCACTTTGTTTCATTTTGATAGTCAAAGTAGAAAATGGGTATTAAAAAGTTCAATTGCGTTTACTATAAATTGTTTGCGGAAAATATTCCACTCCGCTCCTACCAAATTTAAGATTTATTTTGATAGTCAAATGTAACTTATTTTAAAACTTTTTGATTTTGATAGTCAATTATGATCCATATTGATCTAATTTGAATTACTGTAGAATTTAGTAATCAACAGTTACGTATCTAGAAATTTGGTCAGGGGGGGGGGCGCAACCAAAAATTATGTTAAAAATAATAAATCCTCTTTTTCTCAGATTGAGGGGGCGCTGCGCCCCCTCCACCCCCTACTGGATACGTGCTTGGTAATCAATCCTATTCCTACTATCATTCTACCAAAAATGTGCACATGGTCGCCTTTACTCAGGCGAGCTTCTGTTACGGCTTGCTGTAGGTTTACGTTTAGTTTACTCCTGTACTCGAAAAAGAGTAAAATTTGAACGTGAGTGCGTGCTTGGACGTGTCCAGTGGGGGAGGGGGTGCAGCGCCCTTCTCAAAGTAACGTTACCTTATTCCCCAGGTTAAAAATGTGACCCTAGTGGGTGGCCAGAGTATGCTACCGATTGCCAGTATGCTATTTTAATATAAACATATTGACTCAGGCACCGAAAATCTCCTGCAACCTGTATGGTTGCTGTGAAAATCGGCCCTCGCCCCGCCCCCCCAAGTAATAGGAGCTTACTTATTCTCAACCAATAGAATGTCAAGATCCATTCGGGAGCGTGGCTAATTGGCGGAGCTAAAGTGTGGTAATTAGCCAGTGAGCGGGGCCTTACATTGGAAATTAAAATTTTTTCGATGCCTATTGACCCTAGGTAGTAGTAAGATGAAATTTTAGAATATTTTTTGACTGTTGGAGTAACTCATTGAGCATACTATTATACCATTAATGTATATCCAAAAATGAAACTCACAAGAAAATCGGGTAAGAACTTCAGACAGAATTCCAAGAGTTGTAAAGCAAGTTTTACATGTATTTGTATTTTGATGATCATCAGAGATTTCTAAATCTGAGGTACCGCGAGCTTAAAGTCCTGGTGCATAAAAACGTAAATGATCTCTTGACTATCATATTCCTCATTAACTTTTTTTGGGAAAGTGCTAAAGGATCCGAGATTACTGATCCAACACCCATAAAGTAAATTCAATAAAGATTCATCGGAACTTATTCTAGAGATTATATTTTAAACATTTCACAATTTTGGCTTTGATTGGAAGACACACGGATCACAAAATGCAAATACAGAAATATGTATCAATTTCAAGTATCAAACGATGATGATCTTCAAGTCAAAGACAAAAATGTGAAGTTTTCAAAGTATAACCTCTAGAATAAGTTTTGAAGAATCTTTTTTACACTTACTACATGGGTATAGGACCAGTAATCTCAGATCCATTAGGACCCAAAAAAGTACTAATTTTCGCGATTCCCATTTACCCTCTATGATAATTTTTGCTGGTTACCTAGCAGCGTCCCTATTTGTGACAAAAACAGTCTTTTGAAATCTGCACCATTGCCTTAAGGTGCAAAATTTGCGTTACAGAATCGAAAACTGACTCACTTTTTTGGGAATCTAACTTTTATTAAACCAATTCAAAATTCAAAACATCAATGTAAATGGTCAAATTGAATTTTCCCGCACATGAAGTAATAGAAACCGTGAGCGCACTGAAAGCTGGAAATTTTTTTATACAGAATGCATGCATTGTTCCTGTTATGAAATTTTTTGTGCCTTGTAAGTCGTAGGAGACTATAGACCGCGCAGTGCATAATTGTGTACTGCCACCAATTGTTCTGCTTTGGACGTGTTGGAATTTGCTTCATTATGTGCATTATTATGTGCTTGGCTGCGTTTTAGAATTACGGCAAATCAACACACGGAAGTACAAACATACAAACGGAATTGTCACGTGACTGACTTTTGCCGTTTATCTAATAGTAGTGATTGATATCACTTCAAAATCATTGATTTTATTTTGCGTTTGAAAAACTTTTACGAACCTATAAGACCAAAAATGGTTAGAAAGACAACTAAAAGCTTTAGGTATCAAATACACAATATTATGCAGCTTAGAGCTGCCACCGAAAATGGGCAATATACATTAAAAGTTGGAAAATACGCAATATGCAATTTCAGTTGGTATCGAAAATACGCAATATGCAATTTCAGTTGGTATCGAAAATACGCAATATGCAATTTCAGTTGGTATCGAAAATACGCAATATGCATTTTAAAGGCTACCACGCAATATGCGGCTAAGCTATGCATTTTGCGTTCGATACCAGCCTGAAAATGCATATTGCTTGTTTTCGGTACCAACTGAAATTGCCCATACCTTAAGGGACGTATAGCCTTTAGCCTCGATCACTTACAATAGTATTACCAAAAGAGTATTGTTTTGTTAAAGCTTATATTTTATTCACCCTCTTTAAATTGCATCCCCATCGAAAATTAGTGAAAAATGTGTTGATTTACAGTATGAAATGAAAACATTATAAAAATCTTTCCCTGATAAAATAATCAAATTTCAATGAACATAAAGCACAAGACAATAAAAGTCTCAGTATCCGTTGCCAAGGGCAAATTGGGAGAGGTAGTACTCGGGGGTTTACCCTAATACGAAATTAAAGAAAAAGGGTTTTTCCCCAATCTGTAACAAAAATTTTTGCTTTTAGCCCGATTGTTTTAGTACTGTGTGCGAATGAACAGATTTAACGAACTTAATAATAAGTAAAATATTAAGCAAAAACATGAAAAATATTTTAATTAAAGATATTAGTATAGGACCTCGGAGTACTTTGCCCAGGTCCTCGCAAATCTTAGAGCCGCCACTGTTTACGACATTCAGAGTATAATAATGATGATTGAATCGTATACTGCTTATTTAACACTCACGACAAACATGACCATTACCTTATCTTTAAATTGGGTGTAAGTATCTTGTAAAAACATGAATAAATTACTCTCATTCGTGGTATCAATTGGTTTGTTCCCAATCATCCGAAATAGCATAAGACAGACGTAACTTATAAAGTTCAAATGTGATCAGTAATTACCCTACATTATTCGATATATTTTGCAAGGACTACGTTGTTTGACAGTAATACTTTTACTATGTTTAAAAAGGATAGGATGTAATGACGTAATGAATCCGAACATAATGAGATTCTTTGATTTTTTGGGAACTGCTGCTAAATAATGCATGCATGTAATAATAACCTTCTAAATTCTTCACTGCTACCTGCCACTTTGAAAATATTGGTTCCAAATTTCAAGTCACTGTACTCTTTTTGTAAATGCAATAATTCTAGGCAAAAAGGAATCTGAAATACAAACGTTTAATAAAACTATCAAACATTTATTTCCACAACTACTATTACACGGACACATCACTTTGATTAAAAATAATGCTTTAATATTAGTAATTGATATTCATATTTTTTTAATCCCATTCAATGACGTTCATAAGTTTGATAATAATATCTGTATAACAATAATTACATACACGTACTTATTGACAATATATTGTAGAACTGCTGTTTCTTACTCAGAATTGACTGATTCGCAATGCTCGGCGTTCTTATCTAAAGCAGATTAACCTCCGCCCTCAGCACCACTTTATTTATAAAGATTTGTTCAACAGCATAAGTGCCAATAAAACACTACAAGCACAGATGTAAGCAAAAAAGCAAAAAAATCAAGTCTGAATATCTAATTCAAATGGTTTTTCTACTACGTCAATACTTGCGAAAATGGATACTAGGAAGAAAGAAAATCAAGTCGTTACATGATACATCGTAAAAATGATTTCATCAGCTTTAGGATTCCGCGGACACTTACTAAGAATCTTAGTAGAGATATAAATAAACTACAACCCGTAAGATTAACATGATTTGTAACTGTAAGATTTTACCGTATTTTCCTAGAAATTGTATTCTAAATAATTATTCTCAAACTAGAGGACGAACTGAATAAGTCATACATTATTTTAATATGCTGTAAAACGCATTAGCTTTGGAAACATTCAAGTAGTAAAACATTATAATATCGTTCTGAAATTACAATACTGTTATATAGAATGTAGACCAAATATGTTTGCCTGCCAAAAAGAATTTTTACAGCCTTACTTACAAATATCCACTTAGTGACTTCTTATATACCTTAAATAACGTTGCATGTTCCAACATAGCTGATTGTCAAAAAATTGGAAACAATAAAATAATCTAATGTACTTAAATGGTAACAACAAATCATGTTTTCCTTGAAAGGTACATTATTATGCTCGTTTAAAATTCCTAAGACGTAAGAAATGATAGAAAAATACTTTTCTACAATTACTGAAATAGTTCTATTTGTTAATCATTTAAGTCTGTATTGACTCAAAGGTAGTTATTGATGTATTAAAAAATCCCTTCCGAATATAATTTGTAAATTGTTGTAGATTTACTGGTTACGGATTTTTGGTTTATTGCCAAATAACATATTATTTTCTATCGAAACTCTCATTATTTCCCCGATTTAAAAAGACGCAACGAAACCCGAAATGCGAGCATTTTACTGAAAACCGGCATCAGTTGACATTGACAACCCAGTATTTCTTTCTGAGTAGCATAATGTTACTAACGGCGAGTATTTTTGAAGGATTTTTTTTCTCGATCAAGGTATTTTCTGCCACAAAGTTTTCCCCTTTCGAACTTTGTGAAATCATAAACGGGAATCAGCCGACAATTAAGTGGACCAAGTCGAAATTGAAATTAGGTCTATATTATATCGGTATGATTTTACTGGCAATTTTGTTCATAGTTGGGGCGATTTCAGTGGCCTATGAAATAAAGTCAAATAATACCAAAACTTCAATCATCCTATTTCAATTCATTCTACTTGCCGGTGTCGTTCTGGCTTTGGTTAATGACGTCATTATGAGTCATCACCACGACAACCTTTGTCATGAAGTTCTGAAGGGCCATTATCGTAATCTGACTTTGGAAAGTAAGTAACGGCTTCTAGTTTTAACAGGGAACAAAAAAGATACTCATTTTTTACAAAAAGGTAAAAAGTACCACTTTTTCTAAAAAAGCAGTCATTTTTACCTTTTTTACCTTATTTACATGTAAAGTGGAAGTAAATGGGGCAAGCTGCTACATCAGAAAATGTAAAAAGGCAAAAACGACTATTTTTAAAATCTTACTCCTACCTTTCTTATAAAAAACGCAAAAAAAGGTAAAAAGGTCCTTTTTTGTTCCCTGAGTTTTATGTATTTGAACTTCGTCTTAATGCAAAAATGTTTTTGATATTTTAGGAATGTACGACTCACGAGAATATTCAGATCTGACGAAATGTCTGAAAAACTACATTGTGGAAGGATTTCTAAAGATGTGTGTTATCTTGTCTATACCATTAATGATCTGCCTTGCCACTGCCCCTATCTTTCTTCGGGATATATTTGTTATTGATACTCTATTCTTAAAGATAATTCCTAACTCTGAAAATAATCCAATTCCAGCACTTACTTTGACCATATTGATTTTAATTTTTGCTGCTATTCACGCTTTGCCTGCGTATTTTTTCATATTTCTTGTTACTTTTGCTTACGTGGAAAATATTTTCTACTGGCTGCAGTATATACCGATATATCGGGAGAAAAATCCTCCGATGAAGTTTTCTAGAAGGGAAAATTGTTTCGCAGAAATTCACAAAGATATGTTGGCGTCAAAGATGTTATACATTGAGTACCATAATTTAAATGAGATTTATAATGTAATGCCACCTTTTCTTTTAGCCCTCACAATGGGCCTCACTATTTTCACTAATTACGCCACCCTCAAGCTTTATGAGCAATTGGGAATGCCTGTTTACGCGGCCATGCCTTTTATTTCTGCCATTTTGATTTTGGGAATTTTGATTTTAATCCCGCAAACAATACGTATTCACGAATTATCTTGTGCAATGCTGAAAACGTGGGAAACCTACCCCAACCGCTATGTACAAACGATGCTAAAATCCTTCAAGCCGTTAAAAATTTATGTCGGTCCTTTTTTCTATTTCACTAAACCAACATTCGCCATGGTAGTCAGTGGAATTGTAGACTACACAATAAACCTACTTCTTTCATTCTAACTATAATTATACTGTGTCTATTGTCTATTTTGTGTGAACTTAAATAATTATTGACACCAAGTATTAACTTATTATTTTTACTTACCACATTGTTATGCTTATTTGTAAATTACCCAGGAAAATGCTCCAAAAGCACTTTCGTAAACCAAATAAATAATACATTCGTAAACTACATTGTTTATTTATTATCGTAAACCATTTGCATCACTAGTATACTATCATTTGTCTTGAAGCCAAAGCAACATGAAGACAGAACTCTAATGATATAGGCTAGCATAAATTAAAAATGAAAATAGTATTAAAATTTGAGGAAATAAAAACTTCGCTTCATTTAATGACTGATTCGATATTTTTCAATTTCATAAACCACATACTTTAATGATTCTCCTAATATTTGTTTATGATTTTTTGCTCCATATATTCCAGTCCTAGTACCATGTTTACTTTTATCCGCATAGTAATTTGTGTGCTTCATGATTTGTGTAACTGTATAATATTACAGTAACTTAATAAATATCTACTAAAATTATCGTTTTCAATTTACGGATTTAAATTCAAGAGAAAGGTTTAATTTTTAATTTCATAAATTTATACTTCATTTTTAGCCATTATTTTCGTCGTTCATGTTTATTCACCTAATTTTAAAATAATTTTAATAAACCATGTCATGCAGGTGTACTGACTGTACTGTATTCTCCCTTGTTGTCTAAAAATCAACAAAATCAATACAAGTGGTAATAGTAATTTAGGGCACTTTAGTAGTTAGTTAGTCAGTAGTTAGTTTTAGTTTGTTAATTCTTATAAAGTTGGTTTAATTCATAGCTTATAACCCTATAGTTGCAATTCTGTACTTAGGGTATTAAAGGTTTACGGGACCATAAAATAAGTCATTTTAAGAGGTCATTATGTCCCGGGTGCAAGGACTGTTCTATGACTCCTTTTACTCCCATTCCTATACTTATAACTCTATAGTTGTAGTTATACTTATAATTCTACAATTGTGATTCTATACTTATAAACTCTATAATTGCATTTCTATACTTATAATTCCTTAATTATAATTACATTATATCTATCATTACATAATTCCAATTAATATATCCAGGTCTCAAGCTCGTTTGTGCCAAAATGGCTCGATATCTAGACGAGCCATGACTATGACTTAGCCCGGTCGATTTCGGAAGACTAGCTAGGCTCGGCTTGGCTCGCTCAAAATTTTTGAGACGAACGGCTCAGCTCGGATAGGCTTTTTTGAATTTTTATTGAAGATTACTCGGATCGGGTCGCTCAATCATTTGAGGAGGATTGGCTTGGCTCGCTTGGCTTAATGTTTTTCAAAGGTTTGGCTCTGCTTGACTAAGGTTGGCTAGCCTTGATCACATTGTGCAAAATTGTCTGCTCGGATTGAGTGGTTAACATTTACGATTGGAGGCGACTTGTCTTGGCTTGTCTCTCTGACCTGAACAAGCATGAGTGATCCAGGTCCCAGGTTTATTATTTGAATGAGAGGAGGAGTGAAACAAGCCAGTTAATGTAAGCATCCCCGAAATCTAATAACCTATCGGATTTGACATTCTTTAGTGGCCCACAGCTAAGACCGAAAGGCTTGACGGATCTCAGAACTTTGAGCCGTTCTTTAGTCTTCCTATTTCTCTCCCTAATGGATTTTGACAATGCTTCTAGTGCAGTGGACGAACCCTTTCAGATTGAAGCATATCCCAACAGAAGAAGTGTCATCGACAAGGTAATTCCAGAAAACGAGGCAACGAATACTGCATAGGTGCCGGAGTCGACCATTCCATAAAATCGGATAGAAGCAAAACAGCAAAATATGGAAAATGGACGCCAGCGTTAACACACAGTAAGGTGTGATTATTGGCAAGATACTGTCCGCCAGTGCCAACTCTGCTATCCGCATTTGATTGAAGATTTTCATTCGGTACTCAAAATCTTCTTCACTCGATCTAATTATCATAATATATTAATTACAGCAGAGCTTAACATCAATAATTCTAAAAATTAATTATGTCTGTTGACATTTTTAACAATGCAATATGAAACTGCTTATACTTAAAAATATATTTATACACTTTTAATATCCATGTTGATTACCTGACTTGTTCCATCCAGAAGGACAAACGAATAAAACCCATAAAAATATAGACCAATTGCAGAATGACATGAAAGGATGAGCTGATCAGGATCAATACTTGTATAATTTTTATGCCCAATATGTAAATCCTGGATTCTGGGAATAAGGTGTCCAGCCAGAAATATTTCCTTTGTTCGAATAAGAGAAACTTGATGACCACGAAAGACAGTCGTATTTGAATTATTGGAGCAAGCCATTTTGCAATCCATCGCTCAATTTTGAAATGCTTCGTTTTCTTTATACCGGTTGCTGCATAAGTATAGCCAATATTAAAAACGTAGTTTAAAATATTGAAAATTTAGATAGTATTTACAGTAGTATGCTACGTAATTGCTTTTGCTGTTTCAATAATCTAAATTACCTAAATCTAGTAAATGAAAATTATTGTTTTGAAAATCCTCACCTTTGGTGTAGTATAGGTAGTGCAGGAGGGGTGAATTGAGAACATTTAAACCTGTCTTCAATTCATCTCTTCTCCAATAACTGCTTGTCAAACTGGGAATGTACAATAGGTGAAAATTCATCAGCAGTAAATTCCTCATGATTTGGCCAACTGCTAAATTTGCATCTTCATTCTGAATTGTAGTTATGATTTGGCGCATAGTAAGGATTGCGAATATGGCATTTAAAATTGCCAATATGTTTTGTCCGTAATGTTTAGATTTAGTCATGACAAACATTTCCTTAGAATAGTCCCAAAAAATTGGGAGACCTCCACAAAGAGAAGACGAAATATTGACATAAAACCCAAATTTATGGAAATGGTTTTCACTTGTTTTCATTCCAACTGCTTTCCTCTTAAATAAGTTTTTCCTTAAACGTCCGGCCATTTTCTAGCATGTAAAAACAGAATTAAAACGAATTAAAATTTAAGAACTTTAAACATATTATTGTGTAAAATAATTCTAAATTTGTAGTAACAACACAATAAACCTAAGGTTTGCTAAGATAGTTTGATGTAGGTACTAAATGGTTGATATCAATCGATAAGTTAAACTTGGAAAGTTGATGATGAGTGAATAAGTGATGCACGAATATAATATACGTTTTTTAGCCCCTTACAACATTCAAAATTTCAAAATGCTATGATGAAGTAAGGAAGCGTAAATTACTCCTATATAATCTAATATATATTTAAGCTAGAACCAATGTCCATGAGGACTTCATTATTATTATCCTGAATATTGTTAACGGTAGAGCACTAATTTTGGTCTGTCTGCCTTCCAAAAATATTATTATGACAAGCATATTATATTTGTCTGTGGTAGTGTGTATGAAGCCGAAGATAAATAAACCAATATAATGGAGAAATTTAGTTGTAGCGAAAAACTAGTTTATAAGTAAAGTCTGTCTTTGCAACGTGAGATTTATAATTTATGAGTACATGCACAGTCGATTGGCTTACTTTAAACGAATATACACATACCACATATTAGTCACAAACATCATGAATACATTTATGTATGCAAATAATATTAATTTTACATCGCTCTAGGAAGAAAGAACGTATTACTACCTTTACACTTCTTGTTTATACACTTCGCAGAGTTTTTAGGGCCCAAGCATGTTTTAGATGCTGTCTACACTTTACACATTAAACAAATTAGATCGCATATAAATTTGCATGAGTATTGTGAGTACAAGTCGACTTCCTAATCGTTCCTTTACCTTTCCTAACCTGACTCGGTAGCATACAGAGGTAATGATATACTATACGCGTAATGTGCAGACGTAAATGTCCGTCCGTAGCCAACTAGTTTAATGTTTTTCAATATTTCCATACCTCTCAGTATACAATATGTTGTAGGGGGTTTACCGCCTCACTACAAAGTGATAGTACTGGGTGTAGGCCTCATTTATGGGCCCATTGCCAACTCCCTCAATAATGGCATTGTTATTAATTAATGCCCAAGAAGCCTAAGGCTATCATTAGGAGTCACTGTTGTGAGTGTTGTGGGACTTTTATGGAAGTCTACGAATCCATAAAATTATCGCCCTTGTAATTGCTGATTCGTACTTAATTTTTGTCTTAACTCTACATTTCCATCTCAACCATTCTTCTTAAACAGCCCTCGGCCATTTCATCCAAGATGATGGCATTTTTCATACCCTGTGTAATGCATTTATGTACATAGCTTTAGCTAATCCTCTACCTACTAAATTGTTTCAAAGCTGCTTATGTGATTAGTGATGACATATCCAGATCGACTTATGAACATGTTTTTTATTGATAAAGAGTAAAAATGTGTCATTTCAGAAGCCTTTGAAAACACTTTTGTTAACCTTTATAGATAAACATAATTTAACTGAGTTTGAGACTATATATTATGGAGGATTATGAAGAATTTAGACTTAGAAAATCGACAGACAAGCAAGTGGCCTCTATAATTGCAATTCCCGTTACCCCTTTTGGGAAGATTGCATATACTCGATTTGGGAAAAACTCAAATAAATTTAACAGTTCAAAAAGTAAACAAAATATGCAATAATATTTATTATAAGCGCCGCTCATTCGGCTAGCGAATCTAGAGTTTACGCGAATACTACCTTTGACACGAAGCATTCGATAGATCTTCATCGACTCCCCTGCGAATTTTCTGAGAAGTATTGTTTTGGTTTTCTGTGTGCTCCTATCATTGGGTTGATCTTTGTCGACACAATTTACCCTCTAAATAAAAGAAAGCGTATATAGTATCATTCCCGAAAGAAAAGCAGAAGTCTAGCGGATACAAAGCAGGTCGCAGGGAATGAAAATCAAGTGGGAAATAAAGTAAAATGAATTGTGCGAGTGAAGAGAAAATAACTCTACTGCTTTTAATATGTTCATTTGAGACATTTTGTAACATCGAATTAGAATGGCAATTAAAGCAATCTTAAATAGTTGAGGTTACTTATTTTGCTGGCAAATATTATAAAGCGTGATATTATATAATATAATGCATACTATTAATGTTATATATGACCAACCTTTTATATTAATTACATTCTAAGTATTACAAGCTAAATGAGGTGTACAATAGTAAATACTTTTACTGAACTAAAATCTAAATACCTAACTACATTACGTACATAACGTCCCATTAGAAAGTAGAAATAGTCTTATATCTAAGTACCTATTGAAATATTGGATATGTTTTAGATAAATGACAAATTTATTTGACATGAAAGGGGAAAATTTAATTTTGTATAGAAAGCTGAGCGTGTATATCGAGTGAATATACGTATATATGTAGTATATAGCGGATTGATATAAATGAAGTTTGTACTTGATCCTCAGCAATATCTCACAGCGCACTGTTGGATATTTGTTTCACGTATGCTTTACATACATACATATTTATACAAGTATTCTACATCTACCTTACCTACACTATATACAGTTTACACTCAAAATGCATAATTATGGTAGCTCGGTGAAAATGAGAAATTAAATTCGCAACTTTTAACCATATAATAAGCACTTTGTTGCATGGGTCTGGTCTACATATCCCTTACTCTCAAATGTAATACGTAACGTATCGAGTAACGAGCTATCCCATATTTTTAGTTATCCCATACAAAAATCATGTGTGTGCCATGCAAATGCCTATTTTCCCGTTAGCTTTCTTGTAAAGTCGGTTTAATACTATAACTCTACAATTGTGATTTTATACCAATAATTTCATAATTCCAATTATATCCAGATCCAGGTGTACCTATTATTTGAATGAGATGAGGAGTGTAACAAGCCAGTTAATGTATGCATCCCAGACATCTAATAATCTATCGGGTTTGACATTCCTTAATGGCCCGCACCTCAGACCGAAAGGCTTGACGGATCGGAAAACTTTGAGGCTTTCTTTGGTCTTCCAATTTCTCTCCCTGATGGATTTTGACAATGCTTCTAGTGCAATAGACGAACTCTTCCAGATTGAAGCATATCCCAACAGCAGAAGTGTCATCGACAACGTAAATCCAAAAAAGGAGGCTGGAAATACTGCATAGGTGCCAGAGTCCACTCGTCCGTAAAATCTGATAGAAGCAAAACCGCAGAATATGGAAATAAACGCCAGTGTTAGCACACAGTTAGGTGTGATTATTGGCAGAATACAGTAGTCCAGAGGGCGAACTCTAGTATCTGCATTTGATTGAAGATGTTCATTCGGTGCTCAAAGTTTTCTTCACTTGATCTAATTATAGACTACAATAATAGAAGTTAACATAAATAAATATAGTTTTAACATTAATTATGACTATGACCTATTTATCTACCATAAAATATTCAAGTACGTATCCAGGAATTTCACCAAGGCAAAGGGGGATCACACCATACAAAATATTATTATATTAATAAAATGAAGACATAATCGGGCAAAGCTAAAACATTTTTTGCATTTTTAATCTTTTTTTTTTACAAAAAATCGTCTTTATCTAGGAGATTATAGGGGTGGGGGACTCGAGCCCCCTCCGGAAACGTTCTTGACCATATTATGTAATGGGTTCTAAAACCTCCATGTCACAAAGGTGCCCCATCCCAACGTCATCTTCAAATTATGTTACTTTTATGGTATCAAATGTCCGGTCCGGATATTAGTAATTGACAATTGATAACTAAAATAGTGTTTTAAACATTTTTTAACTACACTAATAATTATGCTTTTACAAACAAAAATTATTTATTGATATCACTCCAAAATCATTGATTTTATTTTTAAATTTATTGATTGATTGCGTTTAAAAATCTTTTACAAGCCTATATGACCAAAAATGCTAAAAAACAACTAAAAGCTTTAGGTATCAAATACGCTATATGCAATTTCAGTTGGTTTGATACCGAAAATACGCAATATGCAATTACAATTGGTACCGAAAACACGCAATATGCATTTTCAGGCTGCCACGCAATATGCATCGGCAAAGTATGCACATTGCGTACGATACCAGCCTGAAAATACATTTGCGTATTTCCGGTACCAACTGAAATTGCTTTGCGTATTTGATACCTTAAGGGACGACGTGTAGCCTGGATCACTTACAATATTTGTAGTACCACCAAAAATACGCCCAGCCACGTTGGCTTGGTGGAGTACTCAGTCGTCTGACTAATCAATGTGTGCTTCCACTGCCAGTACGATTCTTTGACTGGGTGAAATGGCCGAGGGCTGTTTAAAGGCGAGTGTTTGAGTTGTCAATGTGGAATTAAGACAATGGTTAAGCACGAACCCGCAATTACAAGGGCCGTCCTGTTGATACCTCGTATGTAGGGTACGTAGAGTAGCTCGGATAACCTGTCTTTGTTGGGCTAGTAGACTTCCGATAACAGTCCCACGACAGTGACTCGTAAATGACAGCCTTAGGCTTCTCGGGTATTAATTAACAACAATAGCAGTGTTGAGGGAGTTGGCAATAGGCCCGTAATGAGGCCTGCGCCCAGTACTATCACTTTGTAGTGAGCAGTACACCCCATATCGTCCCTTAAGGATGCAAAAGACCTTAATCCACTTTTCGTTGGGCAGTGAAAAGAGCCTCCCTCCACTTTTCGTTTGGCAGTGAAAATGGCCTTAATCCATTTTTCGTTTGGCAGTGAAAAGAGCCTCCCTCCACTTTTCGTTTGGCAGTGAAAATGGCCTCAACCCACACGAATGCATTCAGCGGGGCGTTAAGAATAAATATTGGTCAAATAAAAAGTTTAGGAGAATTAATTAACTTGGTTAATGTGATTTTATTGTTAGTAGGTTGTATGTAATGAATTTTGTGTCATTTACAATCATAGTTGTTGTTGTTGATATGAATCCATTGCAGTCTAAATAGGGGCGAAAGAATACAGACTGTTTCTACTCTCTGCGATGGTTTTGCCGCACTATTGCTCACCGTACAATTTATCTCGCTTGGTTTAGATCACTTAGATGGAATTGAACATTAATTATTTAAGTAATTATTTTAAGTAATTAAGTAATGACGATGATAAATAACTAACTGTGCACTAAAGCAATCACATTAAGCAAGTTAATAATTAACTCTCTTAAACTCCAGTGGGCCCCGCTGAATGCATTCGTGTGGGTTGAGGCCATTTTCACTGCCAAACGAAAAGTGGAGGGAGGCTCTTTTCACTGCCAAACGAAAAATGGATTAAGGCCATTTTCACTGCCAAACGAAAAGTGGAGGGAGGCTCTTTTCACTGCCCAACGAAAAGTGGATTAAGGTCTTTTGCATCCTTAAGGGACGATATAACATACATACATACCACCAAAAATATTGTTTTATTAAAGCTTATATTTTACTAGTGAACCCAGCTAAGGGAGGACCTAGCACTCAAGAGAATTTCTGCAGGCCACCCATCACAGTAACAAAAACAATTCCAAAAAATCATCGGTAATTCACTAAGGTTATTATGTTAATCAGTACTACATACTGATATTTAATTTTACAAAAAATTTGTGCAAACTGGCACAAAGAAATCAAGGGGGCAGGGGAGGGGGTTTGCGTTACGTAATGTATGCAGGTTTCCTAGGCTAGGCTCTCCTACCAGACATACGTACATAGATAGATTGGTAAATTTATTGCTTTATCTCTACTGTGCTTATAATATAAGAGATACGAATATTCATTTGTTTCAAAATTATAAAATTATTTATTTATTACTGCTTTTCACCCTACCACACATAGTTACATACATAGATATATAGGCAGGTAAATTTATTGCTCTATCTAAAACGGTGTTTATATAGATTTTAATTCATCATCGTTAAATTGCATCCCCATCGAAAATTAGTGAAAAATGGGTTAATTTACAAGTATAAAATGAAAACATTATAAAAATCTTTCCTTGACAAAATAATCAAATTTCAATAAACATAAAGGACAAGATAATAAAAGTCTCAGTACCCCGTTGTCAAGGGCAAATTGGGAGAGGTAGAGTTTACCCTAATACGAAATTCAAGATAAAGGTTTTTGCCTCAATCTATAACAAAAATTTTCGATTTTAGCCCGATTGTATATCATTTTTTTATATACTGTGTGCGAAAGAACAGATTTAACGAATTTAATAATAAGTAAAATATTAAGCAAAAACAACAAAATATGAAGACAGGATCGGCTCGGCTTGCTCTCAATTTTTTGGACGATTTATCCGACTTGACTTGGCTCGCTTGAAAACTTTTGAGGAGGATCGGCTTTGCTTAATGTTTTTTTAGAGGTTTGGCTCTTCTCGACTAAGGCTTTGCAAAAATGACTGGCTCGGCTCAGATTGACTAGTTAAGATTTATGATTGGCGACGACTTGGCTTGGCTCACTGATCCAAGTTTATTATTTGAATGAGAGGAGGAGTGAAACAAGCCAGTTAATGTAAGCATCCCCGAAATCTAATAACCTATCGGATTTGACATTCTTTAGTGGCCCACAGCTAAGACCGAAAGGCTTGACGGATCTCAGAACTTTGAGCCGTTCTTTAGTCTTCCTATTTCTCTCCCTAATGGATTTTGACAATGCTTCTAGTGCAGTGGACGAACTCTTCCAGATTGAAGCATATCCCAACAGCAGAAGTGTCATCGACAAGGTAATTCCAAAAAACGAGGCGGCGAATACTGCATAGGTGCCGGAGTCTACCATCCCGTAAAATCTGATAGAAGCAAAACAGCAAAATATGGAAATGGACGCCAATGTTACCACACAGTAAGGTGTGATTATTGGTAGAACGCTGTCTGCCAGTGCCAACTCTAGTAACCGCGTTTGATTGAAGATGATCATTCGGTGCTCAAAATCTTCTTCACTCGATCTATTTATAATATATATTAATTACAGCAGTGTTTAACATCAACAAAAAATAGTTCTAAGCATTAATTATGATTATGAAATACTAGACTATAACTACCATGTATACCTATATATACATACAACGCTTTGAAAACTCCAAGTCACAGTACCCCATCCTAACGTCATCTTCAAAATCTTATTTGTAATGATATCAAATATTTTTTATAAATGATAGTTAAAATAGTTATAAAAATTTTAAGACTAAACTATCAGTGACAAAAATTTTAAATGAAAACAAGTAAAAATACATAATATTTTTGTGGTGTATGTGAATATGAATGTTCATAACGATGACAAATCTCAGTTTCTGTAATGTTGTCTATACGTTTCCCCAAGTTAACCCTGACATTATTGCCACATAGTACGTGGTTTAAGTTTTACAGTTTGATGAAATAACGTCAAATTTGTTAAGATTTTTAACAGTGTAATATGACACTATGCTTATACTTTTATGGATGCCTACGTATTAAACTTTAGACTGGAAGCCTAATATTATTCAGTTACCTGACTTGTTCCATCCAGAAGGACAAACGAATAAAGCACATAAAAATATAGACCAATTGGAGAATGACATGAAAGGATGAGCTGATCAGGATCAATGCTTGTACAACTTTTATGCCCAATTTGTAGATCCTGGATTCTGGGAATAAGGTGTCCAGCCAGAAATATTTCCTTTGTTCGAGTAAGAGAAACTTGATGACCACGAAAGTCAGTCGTATTTGAATTATTGGAGCAAGCCATTTTGAAACCCATCTCTCAAATTTGAAATGTTTCGTTTTCTTTACACTGGTTGCTTCATAATATAACCAATAATAAAAATGTAATTAAAAATATTTAAAATTTAGATATAATTTACAGTAGCTTCCTACATATTTTTGCTGTTTCTATTATTAAAATTAAATGAAAATTATTTTTTGATAATCCTCACCTTTGGTGTAGTTCAAGTAGTGCAGGAGGGGTGAATTGAGGGCGTTTAAACCCGACTTCAATTCATCTCTTCTACAATAACTGCTCGCCAAACTGGGGATGTATAATAGATGAAAATTCATCAGCAGTATGTTCCTCATGATTTGGCCAATTGCTGAACTTGCATCTTCATTCTGAATTATAGTCATGATTTGGCGCATGGTGAGGATTGCGAATATGGCATTTAAAATTGCCAATATGTTTTGTCCGTAGTGTCTAGATTTAGTCATGACAAACATTTCCTTAGAATAGTCCCAAAAAATTGGGAGACCTCCAAAAACAGAAGACGAAATATTGACATAATACCCAAATTTATGGAAATGGTTGTCACTCTTTTTCAGTCCCGCTACTTTCCTCTTTAAAAAATTTTTCCTTAAACGTGCAGCCATTTTCTGATGTGAAAAAACAGAAGAAAAACGAATTTGAATCAAGAACTTAAAACATGTAGTGTAAAATAATTCTAAATTGATTGTAATAGCAACACAAACCCAAATTTTCTTCTGAAGTTGCAATTTGTTTTGCGCTTTGCGGAGATAGACGATTTAGGTACTAAATGGTCGATATCAATCGATAAGTTGAACGAGTGAATAAAGTGATGCACGAATACATATATACTTTTTCTTAATCCCTTACAAAATGCTAATAGGATGAAGTAAGCAAGCGTAAATTACTCCTACATAATCTATATTATACTTATTATATTTAACCTAGAACTGTGAAAAGGTCCATGAAGATTTTATTATTATTACCCTGAATATTGAAAACGGTAGAGTACTAACAATAACCGTTCTGTCCGCCAAATTTCAGAAATATTATTATATTCTGTAATGATAATGCTAAATTATACCTGTCTGTGGTAGTATGTATGAAGCCCGAAGATAAGTAAACCATGTAGTGGAGACATTTAGTTGTAGGGAAAAACAATTTTTATAAGTAACGTCTGTCTTTGCAACGTGATATTTATCATCTATTAGTTCAGTGGAATGGTTTCATTTTAACGACTATACACATACCGCATATTCGTCACAAACATCATAAATACATTTATGTATATAAATAAAAAGTGTATTAAATTTTCCTTCGCTATATGGAGAAAAAGAACGTATTACTACATTTTTATACTTTTGATATACTTTGTTCAATTTTTAGGGTCCACGTAAGTTTTAGATGCTTTCAACACATTAAACAAATTAAATCGTATATAAATTTGCTTGAGTGTTGTGAGTACAAGTCGACTCCTAATCGTGCTTTACCCTCCCTAACCTGACTCGATAGCATACTGTGAGAACACAAACATCTCCGCTAGGGATATAGTCTCAGAGATAGAAATGATTAGGGATGATTTAGAATAGATGGATAGGTAAGGTAGCCAAATGAGGACGAAGAGGACTAAAAAGTTATCACACACGGCTAGTATCGAAGCTAGCACCTCTCGCAATCCGGGCAAGTATTCTAACCATTAAACTACATGTGCGTATAGGAAATTGGGGAAGAATTAGGAAGAGTCATTCTAATGTGAATACAGGTATTCACACTATCTTTCTCACAATTTTACAGAGTTAATGATATTACTATACGGATAATGTGCAGACAAAAATGGTCTGCAACCAACTGGTTTAATATTATTCAATATTTCCATACCTCTCAATATAAATTTAACAGTGCTCTATAACTAGCAAAATATGCTATAAGATTTCGAAGAATATGAAGGCGGCGCTCATTCGGCTATCGAATTTAGAGTTTAGATGTATACTATTTATGACACGAAGCATTGGATAGAACTCCATCGACTCTCCTGCGAATTTTGTAAGTATTGTTTAGGTTTTCTATGTGCGCCTATCATTGGGTTGATCTTTGTCGACACAATTTACCCTCTGAATAAAAAAGCGTACATAGTATCATTCGGTCTGGTCGCAGGTATAATGAGAATCAAATGGGAAATAAAGTAAAATGAATTGTGTGAGTGAAGAGAGCAAAAATCTACTGCTTTTAATATGTTCATTTGAGACTTTTTGTAACATTTAATTAGAATGGCAATTAAAATTGCAATCTTAATTAGTTGAGGTTACTTATTTTTCATATTAATTACATTCTAAATATTACAAGCTAAGTGAGGTGTACAGTAGTAAATACTTTTACTAAACTAAAATCTAAATATCTAACTACATTACGTACATAACGTCACAACAGAAAGTGGAAATAGTTTTATACATACAAGTACCTATTGAAATATTGGATATGTTTTAGATAAATGACATATTTATTTGACATGAAAGGGGAGAATTTAATTTTGTATAGAAAGCTGAGCGTGTATATGGAGTGAATATACGTATATATACTAGTGAACCCAGCTAAGGGGCGAACCTGGCACTCAAGAGAACTCAAGCAGGCCACTCATCACAGTAATAAAAAAATTGCGGTTCAAATGGAAAAGTTCCTAAACCAAAATAATAACTGTAGATCGTAGTGTCCAATACATAAGCAGTAGTAATTTTTATTTAATACCCCAGAATGTTCCCCTTTAAAATCAGAAAAATATGATTCCGGGATTTTGGAAAACGACTTGTCTTCTTTAGCTAATTTTTTCTAATCAATCACCAATAACCATCTTATGTGAATTTGTATTATTGTTCTGATGTTATAATAATATGAAACAACTCATTTCGTTGGTTTAGAGGGAAGGGCATGCGCATTTTGCTTTTGTGCTTTCAAGGAACGTGCATATATTACGTTGATAGTTGATGGGAGGAAGCGATGTCCAAAAGAGTTACGGCTAGCATTTGCGCTGCACTTGAAAGAGGGCGTTTACGGTTAGGGAGGTTACGTAACATAATATGCAGATTTCCTAGGCTCTCCTACCAAGACATAGATAGTCAGGTATTTGTGCGATTATATTATAGAATGTATAAGGGGGAACTTTTAGCCTAAGCAGTTTCGTGTGCCATGCAAATACCTATTTCCCCGTTAGATTTCTTGTGAAGTCGGTTTAATACTATAACTCTATAGTTGTAATTCTACACCTACAATTCCATAATTCCAATTATATCCAGCCAGATGTATTATTTGAATGAAAGGAGAAGTGTAACAAGCCAATTAATGTATGCATTCCCGAAATCTAATAACCTATCGGGTTTGACATTCCTTAATGGCCCACACCTCAGACCGAAAGGCTTGACGGATCTCAGAACTTTGAGACGTTCTTTAGTCTTCCTATTTCTCTCCCTGATGGAGTCTGAAATTGCTTCTAGTGCAATAGACGAACTCTTCCAGATTGAAGTATATCCCAACAACAGAAGTGTCATCGACAAAGTAAATCAAAAAAAGGAGGCTGGAAATACTGCATAGGTGCCGGAGTCCACTCGTCCGTAAAATCTGATAGAAGCGAAACCGCCGAATATAGAAATGGACGCCAGTGTTACCACACAGTAAGGTGTGATTATTGGCAGAGTACTGTCGTCCATGGCCATCTCAAGTATCTGCATTTGATTGAACATGCTCATTCGGTACTCAAAATTTTCTTCACTTGATCTAGTTATAGATTACAACAGAGGTTAACATCAATAAAAATAATATTAAACATTAATTGTGATTGTGATATATTTGTATACCATATCTTCTGCTTAACATTACATGCAACATACCAAATTTATCATTTCTTCTACAAAGTAAAACCATTTTATCATGACCGCGACAATGTAACAAACCGATCTCCTGATACAATGGTTTGTTAATTGCTACATTATTGTCGCGGTCATGATAAAATGGTTTATTACAAAACCTCCTTGTCACAGGGCCCCAAACCAACGTCATATTCAAATTACTAAATTTTTGTCGTATAAAATGTCCGCATATTAGTAATTTAAAGTAAAATATTTGGTTTAAAACATTTGCTAACTACAGTATTATGCTGTTATGACCAAATTGGCTTTTAAAATGCAAACAAATAAAAATTATACATTTAATGGTGATTTGCGAAAATTAGTGTTCATAATGATCTCAAATCTCTTAGTTTTTACATTGTACAATGTTATACGGATGTCTAAGCGTTGTGAACACTTTAGTAGTGTACAGGACCCAGGACCAGAAGTCAGGACCGCAGCAAGGGAGATCACCGAAAAAACATTATCCATTATCATGAAAATTTTAGCGAGTTTCAACGTTTTCAGTAAAAAACTTTATTTTTCTCGATTTTGGGGGCAGGGGAGGGTCAGTGGTTTTGGTATACCATACTTGTTGCGGCCCTGGTAGTGTAGTATTAAAATGCTTCATATTTAATCTAAAAATAACATAATATAGTCACCTAATTTGGTCCATCCAGAAGGAAAAACGAATAAAAAACATAAAAATATAGACCAACTGCAGAATGACATGAAAGGATGAGCTGATCAGGATCAATGCTTGTACAACTTTTAAGCCCAATATGTAAATCCTAGATTCTGGGAATAAGGTGTCCAGCCAGAAGTATTTCCTTTGTTGGAAGAAGAGAAAGCTGATGACCACGAATGTTAGTCGTATTTGAATTATTGGAGCAAGCCATTTTGCAATCCATCGCTCAAATTTGAAATGTTTCGTTTTCTTTATACCGGTTGCTGTATAAATATAACCAATATTAAAAATGTAGTTAAAAATAAAAATGTCAGTGTTGGCAAGTGGTTAAATCCACATGTGGCCAAATTGGACAAAATGGCCTGGTCTAAATGAGACAAAAAGTGGTCAAAATGGACGAAATACCCTTTTGGGGCACGTTGAGACATTTACCTCAATAATCAACAATAAATAAAAGTTCTTAAAGTAACAGTTAAAAATCAATAGAATGTGCCATTTTGTAGATTAATGTTTAGTTGGTTGCAGACAATATTTCATCATCCAAATGTTTTAATTTTGATTTCTTAAGTCTAAACTCATTTCAGGCTGATTTTGGTCCATTTTGTCCAATGGCCCGGACGAAATACGAAAAAGTGGACAAAATGCCAACACTGAAAAATTTAGATATTATTTACCGCGAGTTTGTTGGAGGGAGAGTATGATATCTACTATTCATTTATAGAGCCACATACTACTCTACTACCTCTCAAGCCGCGAAGGCTTACTTTCAGTGACTCCCGCCGGAACAACTATTGTAACCACCGTATACTCTTCTTAATACCACATCGGCTCTACATGCTTCCCCCAACCCTCCACTACAGTCCACACTACTCTACTACACAATAATTACTCTTCAGTTGGCCCAGGACTCTCGTACTGTCTGTTATCTCTTAATTGTTTGTTGTCTTATATTATTATTTCTTTCTATTATCAATTCTATAATTCCAGTAATTCCCATTCTCTTGTATTGGCATTGTGCCATTAATACTAAATCAATTCTATTACTCCAATTCTCTTGTGTACGGCATATTATTATTGTTGCGTGAGTTCATTCAGTCTAATTCGACCAGACTCATATCTTGTCACTGAACCTTGTATCACTCATTTTGTTAGTTATTACTATCATATTGAGCATCCTTCAACCTAACCCCTTGCACTATACTGAAGTGCACAGACTTACATAAAAAGTACTGGAACCATGAGACGCAAACGACTCAACACTGTTCTGCAACTCTATCTGGCGGGTAGTCAGAGAGGGACTGGGACAAGTAAACCGACCGCCAGTGACCACAAACAAATCACTTAATTACGGCAGGCTACTTCAAACCACAGAAATAGATGAGTAATTAATATATAAGACTAGAAGCGGTAAACGAGCCTGTTAGGTGGATAATTGCGGATCAGAGACACAGACCAGAAAGTGGGAAGTGGGGGACATATAATGAAACAAATCTATACAGTAGAACACTATAACTTGCACTCCACTTATCATCTTGATTGGTGTGTTTATATTTCCTGACGCATAGAACGGTCACTTTCTGGTCTGTGGCGCTACAGTCACTTGCTTTGCTTGTATTGCAAGTTGTATTGTATGTTGGACAAGGCCAGAAGCAGAAGGCAGAGGCTTTGCTTCAAACCCACGTTATCCTCTCATGGTGCAAGCCATTATAGTGCAGCCCATGGCCCATTGTCCAGCTTTGTGCTTGATTAAACTCGTAGCACATATACAGACCAGACAGAGCATTGATAGGTAATCCCATTGTCATTAAGATCTAGGCAAATCAATGCTATAACAACGAATATACGGCAAGGCGGCAACGACAGCTTCTCCCGGCACCAGACTAACTACCTTTTAGACCTGAAATGCTCCAGACTAGAGACTCCATACCTCAGCCTAAGAAATGGTTGTTTAGACCACTAGACTAGAATTATTTACTGTAGCATATTGCATATAATTGCTTTTGCTGTTCCTGTATATAATTATATTAAATAAAATGAAAATTTTTATTTTGATAATCCTCACCGTTGGTGTATTGCAGATGTGGCGAATTGAGGGCGTTTAAACCCGACTTCATTTCATCCCTTCTCCAATAACTGTTTGCCAAACTGGGGATGTACAACAAGTGAAAACTCATCAGCAGTAAATTTTTCATGATTTGGCCAATTGCTGAATTTGCATCTTCATTCTGAATTGTAGTTATGATTTGGCGCATGGTAAGGATTGCGAACATAACATTTAAAATTGCCAATATATTTTGTCCGTAGTGTCTAGATTTAGTCATGATAAACATTTCCTTAGAATACTCCCAGAAAAATGGGAGACCTCCAAAAACAGAAGACGAAATATTGACATAATATCCAAATTTATGGAAATGGTTGTCACTCTTTTTCAGTCCGACTTTTTTCCTCTTAAATAGTTTCTTCCTGAAACGTTTACGAAACATTTTCTGAAATGTAAAAGCACAATTTAAGCGAATTTAAGTCAATAACTTTAAACATATGTAAAATAATTCTAAATGAATTTGTAATTAATTAAAAACGCAACACAATAAACCTAAATTTTTTTCTGAAGTTTTGTTGAGATTTTAAAAGTGGGTACTATCAATCGATGACTTGAACTCAAAAGTTGATGATGAGTGAATAATGTCGGTTATGGATGAATATATACATTTTTAGGCTCTTACAACATTCAGAACGCTATTAAGATAATAATTAAAGTAGGCCGGTAAGTAAGTAAAATACTCCTATATAATTATTATATATTTAAGCTAGAACCATGAAAATATCCATGAAGATTTTATTATTGCCTGGAATATTGCTAACGGTAGTGTAGAGTCTTAAAGTTTTTAGTGGGGTCATCTGGGAAAAATCAATCATAGTGTCATTGGCCAGTACCATCGCTTTATGAAATGATTGAAAATAAGAACACAACAACAACATTATCCTCCTTGAGATGCTGTAAACTCGGAGAGACGGTACTAAAGGTATACATTATTTAACTCAAACTAAGCAAAACAATTTAATATCTGTTACAATTTCAATCAGGTATATCCCGAACATGTATTCGACGGTAAAGAAAAGGCATAGCATCAATAAATGTTTCATCTACATTTGGTATCGGAGGTTGTAAAAACTTCTTTATGAGAAACGACGAATGACTTGCAATCTTGAATACGCTATTTAAACACACTTTGAGCGAAGTACATTGGGTTTTGTGTCCATTTACATATATATATATATATCGTCTGCTTAACATTACTAAGTAACAAGCCATTTACCATGGCTGCTACAAAGTAACAAACCGATCTCCCGATAATGGTTTGTTACTTTGTAGCAGCCATGGTAAATGGCTTGTTACTTAGTAATGTTAAGCAGACGATACGCATTAAAACATGCATCTTTGGAAGGAGGGAGACTTATTAAATAATGATAATGACCGATTAGGATTAAGAGCTTTCTTTGGCCAACTTTTTATTGTAACTCGTTTATAATAAATTACCAAACCTATTATACTAACTATGATAATTGAGCGCACCGGTTTTCATCATCTGCTAAATAATTGTAAACCAATAAAATCACAACGTCGCATCGCCAACCAAATGCAGTACTGTGTTTAAAAAAGAAAGTTTTTCAGGTAGCACGTCGATGACAGTGACAGTAACCATGGGCGAATTAGTGTTTTGTTATATCGTCGTGCTTGCCTAGGCATACATTGGTTCTTTTAATATTTGTAACTCTTAAATTCAAATGAACATTGAGTACGCCTCTTAATTTCATGGCCGTAATAGCAACCTTGTACAGCTTGGTTATACTGATTTCTAGATGAATTAAAACATTTGCAATTTTAACACGTTTCATACAGTTAATTTTTATTTTTCGGATTAGCATGGCATAATATGGCAGATCGATAGGCAGAAACAAAGAACCTAGAATAAAATATACGGACAAGAAAAGGAAAATAATCACTTTTTGTTGCGTTTGGAACGTACCTTGCAGTACTTTTCAAATGGGATTTATTGAAAATCAATTTTTCGGAATGAAAGAATTTCCCATTTACAATGGGGAAAATAGGAATTTGTATGGCACAAACATGACTTTTGTATGGTAATATTAAGTCAATTTAACATAATAGGTAAATTTTCCCGGCCATGGTAGTTGTGTGTTCACTCACAACCAAATTTTAACAAAATAAAGCAAACAAAAATGCAGAGGAGAGGAAATGAACAGGTTGGAAAAATGATGGTAACATGCTAATTATGAGATAACGTCGGAGCTCAGAGCACTTCACTTTACGCACATAACTAACTATCAATGCTTTCTGAATGGCTGTTCAGTTTCTACTTGGGTCTTATCATTCTACAATATATTTTTAGACTTGAATAAATTAATCAACCTATGGTGATATATATTGATATACTATGCATGCTTATAAAACACTATCACCATACATAGTCATTGTTTCCATACAAATTCAAAGTCATAAAATACACCATACAAAGTCACACTAAATGTCAAAAGTCCCCCATACAAAAATCATGTGTGTGCCATACAAATTAATTGGCACCCTTTAAAATGTACTGTAGATGACGTCAAAAAATATTTTAACTTTTTGAAATTTTTTATGGAGATGTGGCAAGGGTTGAGCAGGAAGAGTAGAGAGGGAGAACGGAGAACGCACACGACGCCGGAGTCTTTTCTCGTCCCACTACTATCTCAGTGTCTCAAACTATTTTGTGAGTCAAGGCTTACTAGAGTTGCCCGGGTTTCTATTAGTATTCTAAATTCCTTTTGGTTTTGTATTCTTTGAGTAGGGACGTAGGGACAGGGAGTAGGTAAGTAGGTGAATAAATTCGATCGATATTTGGGTTAACTACGTCAGTGAGTGAACTGTGTCATATGTCCTGTCATGCGTGTGAATATTATTGTCTTTTACATAAAACATTTATTATTATTAATTCGACATTGACTGTTTTGTATTTATTGACATTCAATATTGGGTAAGTTTTAAGATAGTAATAAGTTACATAATTTCTACAGTGAATCAATGAGTACAGGTGTAGTAGAAATAATGGAATGCATTATTTTTTATTATTATAGGAGAAGTGCAAAAGAATACATTGGAGAAAATACACTTTAAAACATGGAGATTACTGCCGACGGCACCGATGGAATAACATCTGTGAACAGTAGTAGAAGTGTACCTCATGAAGATGTAAGAAATCCTATGCTGCTTAGTCCGGTAAGTCAATCCATAGTTATTTATTTTTTTGGGTTTTATATATCTATCAAACTGCTGGTAATAATAATAATAATCAAATACTGCCAAGTGATTAGGTTTTAGAGGTGAAGGATTTAGGATGAGGCATTATTGGATGTCACATGTGGTATTTAACTCCGCAAGGTTACAGTTGTACAATCACTGGCATTTATTGTGACATTTCTACGTACGTTAAGAGTCAACACACTTTCTACTGTAGTTTATACTATTAAATATTCATTAATTAAATGTAGCACATTTTAATTGTTCTTTAAAACATGTTTACCTTTATTAATACCAGATTATCACACGCGTGTATCAATACCTGGGCCTGAAAGATATCAAAAACTGTCGTCGTGTATCCCGTGAATGGAATTTAAGCTCGAAATTAGTACTCAGAAAGCGTTCGAAGATCGTCTTAACAAATGAGGATTCGTATCATCGAAGTTTCTCGATTGCAAAGTTTTCCGAAGATTTTTCGGAGTCAGCAAACATTCCTTTTAACGCATTCAAGCTCACAAATTACGGTCCAAGAACCTTGAAACTTGAATCAATGTGGAACGTAAGCGAGTTGAACGAATTCTTTGACAGGCAGCAAGAAAATTTAAAGGAGCTGGAGCTGGAAGGAATAATTTTGAAGGATGATAGACAGAATGTCGTCGGCAAGTATGATATTACTCCGTGGATATTAAAATCCTTATTGGTACAATCAAATACAAAATACAATACCAAATTATCAGTAGCTTGCAAGCTACCCAACAACCAGAGCACAACATCTCTGGCAGTTTCTCTGTTTGCTCTTGTGTCAATTAAGAATATATCGTTGACGAATGCTGTGATCAACGTTGCCAATTTTGATGGTACTAAAATTAGTCCGATCAATTTAAAGCTAGATGGAATTAAATTTTCCTCAGGGGAATTTAAATTTGGAGCATTTCGTATCAATGATGTTGTAGATTTTACCAAATGCAAAAGCATCTACTTAAATAGTGGGAGCACAAAGATCGCATTAGATTTGAGTAGAAATGACAAACCAGAATATCTTGACACACTCACCGTGTGCAAAGATGTTACAGTGATGAATTTGCCAAATTCAACATGGAAAGTAAAAGAATTAAAATTGTATAACGTACCATTTCTGAATACAACTGGAATGCAAATCACTAAGCTGGAACTTTGGTCCTCTGAAATTGATTTGTCTTGTTTGCCACATTCAATTGAAATTTTAACCTTGAAACATGTGTTCAGCGAAGTAGTGATTTGCACTCACCCCATTTCTCTACCGAGACTTAAATGTTTGTGCATAGAAATATTCCAAACAACAGGGTGCTCCATTCTTTCCCACTTTAAAAGTTGCCCCAAATTAGTTGATATAGTCATAAATGGAGTTTTGGTATTTGGTAGAGTGGCAATCAAATTTGACTGCATTCCACAAACTGTCAGACGACTTAAATTAGTCGGGAAGGATTTTATTTGGCAAGATGTAGGCCAAGGGATGTTGGTCCTAGACCAACTTGTTATGTCAGATTTCACTTATGACCACGTAAAGCGAATGTGCATTGACAATATTCAAGTCAATGATATCATTCTGGTCGCAAGTGACAAAAGATTTGACGTTGATAAAGATTTGCTTTCCCTTCTAAAATATTTTTATGAAAATTGTAGTCCTTACCGACAGGATACAAGAATTTTTGTCGGTCCTGTTACATGGGCAAAAGAATTTACGCTATACAACTTTGTTGATGAAATTGCCGAATACTATGTATTCGAAAACCAAAGAGGCAGGGTAATCGATGACAAACAATTCAAAAAATTGGCAGATGATACATTTGGTTCTTAAAAATCAATATCAATCAGTTTTTGATAACGATATTATTATTTATTATAATTTCAATGTACAAGAATAATTAATAGATTGAAAAATAATTATAGAATAATAAGACGATGATTAAATTAGCTATTAATATTATAATTGTAAATCGATAAGTATTCCGTTAGCTATTGTAATGTACATTATGGTGTTATGACACTTTCTTTAAGCTTTAGATTAACTTTTTAGTCATTACTGTGTGATTGAGGTAGCTTTACCCTAATAGTTGAGCTTTAAAACCAACCAATAAAGGCTTTATTAAAGCGCACTATGTTTCGTTAGTCATTAAGTCATTGTATGCTAAACCCCAAAGGCTTTAAGATGTTTAATGTATTTTAATATTTTTGAGTTTTAGAGTTTTAGTGAAACTGTAAAAAAAGTTTTTTAGAGTAAATAGTAAAAAAGATACATATTATTATGTACCTTGCAATTTTCATTTAAAATTCCGTAAATATAACAAATGACTGTAAAAATATTTATGTGTAATAACTTAAATTCAAACATTTCCATCTATATATAAACTACTGTAAACGGTGTGTAGGGTATAAAGTAATAAGTATAGCTTAGCCGTAGTGAGTTTTAGAATACCTACTAATCAATCAGTACTCAGTACGGTATAATTTAAGTGTATTAACGGAATAAATGCATGCAATCATTCCTGGTTTTGTGAACATTTCCAATAGAAGGTATTCACTCTTAACTCCTACGACAAAGTAAATTATCGGTAAATAATATTACAAGAATGATAAATGAATAAATATGCTTGTTGATGTTGTGATGGGAAAATACTTTTTTTATATTTCTTTATTTATCTAACAGTGCTATTTCAAAATATTCCGATACCAAATTGTACACGAAAAACTTGCACAAACAAACGCAGGGTATAATTTTAATTCAAGACGACCAACGATAAACAGTTTTTATTTTTTCAAAAGTTTATTTTGCTATTACTATTCTACTACAATCCTCTCTTTGGTTTATGAAATGCGTATTATTTAATTAATTAAATAACAGTAGAGAAAATAGAAAAGTAAACTGACTATCTACTGGCAGCAAGTGCGGCGCCCAATCCAATGCTAAGAAATTGTTATGTCTATACTTACTGTAGTAAAACCTTCCTTTCCTATATGATTTAGTGGAAGACAGATTTCTAAATGTTGTTTATTTAGTGGTTACAATTTTTATAGCTTTGAGAACTACTTCTCATCCTCTATTTAAACTCTAACTGTCTTCATAACATAAAATATGTCACGAAAAGTAGGATACAAGTACTTTGTTGGGAATCTGCCAAGAATCAAGAACTAGGCCAATTCCATTTGACAACCACAATGTTACTAACGCTTAGTATTATGGATGGATTCTTTTTCTCGGTCAAAGTATTTTCTGCCATAAAGTTTTCCCCTTTTGACCTGTGCGAAATCTTATATGGGAATGGGCGGCCGACAATTAAGTGGACCAAGTCAAAGTACAAATTAAGTATATTTTATTTTGGAATGATTCTACTAGCCCTTTTGTTAGTAATGGGAACAATCACTGTATTCCATGAAATCAGGTCAGGTAGTACCAAAATCTCAATCATCCTATTTCAATGTATACTACTCGGCGGTGTTGTCCTGGGTTTGGTTAATGATGCCATAATAAGCCATTATCATGATAACGCTTGTCATGAAATTCTGAAAGGCCACCTTCGAAATCTCATTATGGACAGTAAGATATTTATTTTTTAAATATTATCATTTCATTTGAATCCTAAATGATTATTTATATTTTTAGGAATGTACGACTCTCAAGAATATTCCGACACGACGACGAAAAGTCTGAGGAACTACATTGTGGAAGATTTTCTAAAGATATGTGTGATCTTGGCTATTCCAGTAGCGGTCTCCGTTGGCACTGCCCCTATCTTCCTTCGGGATATACTTGTTGTGGATACTATATTCTTAAAGATAATTCCCAACTCTGAAAATAATCCAATTCCAGCACTCACATTGACCATATTAGAATAATTTTTGTTGCCATCCACGCTTTGCCTGCGTATTTCTTTGTGTTTCTTGCCATGTTTGCTTATGTGGAAAACCTTCTCTACTGGTTGCAGTACATTCCAAAATACCGGGAGACTAATCCTCCAGAGAGTTATTCGAAACGAGAAGATTTCTTCAAAGAAATTCGCAAAGATTTGCAGGCTTCGCAAATGCTGTATATTGAGTACCATCACTTAAATGATATTTATAATGTCATTCCTCCTTTCATTTTAGCATTCACAATGTCTCTCGCTATTTTCACCAATTACGCAACCGTTAAGCTTTATGAGCAACTAGGAATGCCCGTTTATGCTGTCATGCCTTTCGTTTCTGCTCTTTTGATTTTGGGAATGATCATTTTAATTCCGCAAGCAATTCGCATTCACGAATTGTCCTGTGCAATGCTTAAGGGATGGGAGACTCAACCCAATCGCTATGTCCAGAGAATGATAAAATCTTTCCAGCCTTTAAAAATTTACGTCGGTCCCTTTTTCCATTTCACTAAACCGACATTCACTGTGGTAGTCTGTGGAGTTGTAGACTACACAATAAACTTACTCATGTCATTCTAATATTTGTGTATGTCCATATTATAGTCTGAGTAGTTAGTGCAATAGATGGAAAAATAGTAGTTGGAAGCAAATTGTATCTATTATCTGTAATCGACCTGAATCTGTAATTAAATCCTAAAGCAAGCAATTATTCAATAAAATTATTTACATTATCTGGTGAATCTATGGGAAGTTATCATTCCTTGTAGGTAGTCTATATTGATAATTGTACCGAATAATAACTAAAAGTTAAATGTATTGTAATGGATTACAGTCCTACTGGGCTGGAGACTACATACCCCATTATGAGACTAATCCAGCATATTATTATTATACATTACGTATGCATTAATGTAATAATGTAATATTATATATTTATCGCTGATGGCATTTTACCAAGTTGCTTGCTTATTAGTTCAATTGAGCTAGTACTATTTGCTGTGATTTTACAAAATTGCTTTTAAAGGATTCAACTACGGGATGATTATACGAACGACAGTTTTTATTGGCATTGTAAGTAGTACTTATATACGTTTAGAGACCAAAATACTATTATCTTGATTACAAAATTATGGAGTGGTCTAGATAATTTTCCTAATACTTTGTACTGTTATACAATAAATCTGACGGACTACGTAATTATATTTTTATAGTACCTCTGTATGAGTTAGTGGACTTTAATCGTATTTAAAGACAGTTTTCTTATACTTCTCCTTTCCTGCTATGACTTCCTCTGTATGATTATAATTGATTTATTCCTTAGTTCAAGTCTACATGATTCTTTCTGTCAATAAAGTTCTTTGTTGATTTGCATAATTGATTTTAAAATATACCTTTTGAAATAACGTCCACAATGTATAAAATTATACAACAAAAAATTTTGAGAAAACGTGGTGGGGACTTCCGCAGCTCTCAAGCCACAACAACTTAACAATTTGTTCAATTGCTATTTCTACCTCTCAGTTTGTGTGCAGTCTAATAAAAAAGGTTGCAATTGGGCTAAGGAAGTAAATTAATGGTGACATTATAATCAGTGTATAAAACTTAGCACTTTTTATGCTTTTTTACCATCACAGTGGTAAAAATGCACTTAATGGTAGAAATGGTAAATTATGACAATTCATTTCCACAATTACGCTACACTGAAATAAGTTTTAATGTTCTATTTTATCTAAAATAAAACTAATTAATATTTATAATTAACTATTTAATGAAAGCACAGTGAAACGATATCATTTAAATGAAATTTATTCATTTAAAACAGCATTATAAATTACCTACCTGCTAATAGATTTGATAGATATTGTGGCAAAATGCTGATTAATTGGAGTGCCTGAAGTGCAAATATTATCATAATTAGTTAGAATATCTATTCTCATTCGAACTTAACGCATTACGTTGTAAGACAGTTAAGTGAGAGTTAGAATGCAAAGCTTCTGTCCATGAAATCCTTCCCCTTCATAAAAGTGTAACCCTACACTTTTATAAAGGGGAAGGATTTCATGGATACCCTAGGGTAACGTCATACCTTGTTTATTCAGAGAAGAGCAACTTAGAGTAAAATGGGTGCACCCATTTTACTCTAAGTTGCTCTTGGTAGGTAGATAGGTTGATAGGTGTGATTCACCCCACCCGGGTGGGGTGAATCACACCTATCCTTCCCTTCTTACAAGGTACTTAATTAAAGATACTTATTCTATGGGACAGTACAAAATATAGGATTCATTACTTTGCGGGGATTTTAAAACGAATCTACTCAGCTTCTAGACTACATCAGAATATATTTTATTTTATATCTACTGGAGTAGGTACTCTGTAGTCGCCACCTAAACTTTTTGGACTGTATTGGGACTCGTAATAATAAAAGGGATTTGAACAATTTGTGGTGGCTTAGGAAAAAGAAAATCAATAAAATAAATGTTTTTGGGGTATTCTGAGACTCGAAACTTAAACTTTGGTTTAGAGGGTTTAAGTAACCACCTGCAAAGTACCAATAAAATTCCATAAAGGTACAAACTTGGTAGCCAAATAATAACCAATATTTTTCTAACAAAAGTAATATTTGTGTGTATAATTACTTAATAGTTGACATTCAAGTCATATAATTCCCAATTTATAAAAAGATTTGAACAGATTGTGATAGATAGTAAGACAGATAATCAATAAACGAAAATGTGGAAATTGTGTCTAAATGAAAGATTAGTACTATCTCATTGGCGTCCACCCCAGAATTGCATGAAAACTTTCAACGAAGATCAGGTTTTAACAACGCCAAAGAAGATGTAGAAGGATTTAGGGTGGAACATACAAATGAAATTTTTTTAGTTACGTTTTAGTACCAGAAGAATAATTTAGAAAATTTTTGGGTAATATGATACTCAGAACGTAACTTTTAGTCTTCTGGAAGTATCTATTGACCAATCCCCACAAACAGAACCGGTAAGTTGCATATTAATTTCCATAAATGTATAATATATATAACCTCAGTTCTTTAATGCTAACCATTAACCATTAATTTATTATAAATTAAATGTGTTGTTACATAACATTTATGTACAATCAATACTTTTCATTTTGTCTAAAGACAACTAATGTTTTCAATAATGTACCCCCACGCATACCTCCATGTACTAAGTTTAACACATGAAGATATGCGTTGGGGTATGTTATCGAAAACATTAATTGTAGGTAGAAAATTTTATCTGGTATGTTTCCCAAGTAAAAATGAAGTCGAAAGGTCACCCAATAGTCACCTTAGTCGACATTTAATTATAATCACATAGAATAATGCTTCTTAAATAATTTCCTGATACATACATACACGGACAGAGTTCAACTAGCCGGTGGGTAGTGGCTAGGTGGCTAGGGGGCAAAAGTGGCTAGTGGGCGGGTAAATTGATAGATGGCTAGTGGGAAAAAGGGGCAAAAGTGGGCAAAAGTCAAAATGGGGCTAATAGATACCCTAAAGGATGTAAAAATTGGCGCAAAATTTTGAATATTAGGTACTTTTGCCCCTTTTGCCCACTACCCACTTTGCCCCTTTTACCCGGGTGGGTGGGCAAATGTAGTTTTAGCCGGCTAAAACTGAACTCTGTACACGGATACCGACAAGGGTATACATATGGAATTATTTACGCGCATGTTCGACTTCGCGTTTATATTATAGGATGCTTGGTTATGTTCACTATCAGTATCGTTCTACATATATAAATGGTAATATAAACTAGTAGTTATAGTTATTTACAAGCCTGTAACCTATCGTTTGTTATTCCTATCTTAAGGTATGTGGCATTATGTAATGATCCTCATAAATGTCATTTATACATTTACATAATATATAACACACTATTATCATAATAATAATATTTATTTACCAAAGAACTGAAAGAAGAAATGAATACGTTAAATCTTTACTCTACATAAACGTAAAGTGGAACATGCGCATGGGATTCTTTCACTATTCTTGTATAAATGTTTGCATATATGTCCGTAATATTTTGTAATTAATGAGCAAGGACTGGACTATCAGTACTGAGTTCAATCAACGGTCTATGAAATTCGGGCCAATGCGCAGTCGCCAGAAATTTACTGATTTCAACATTTTGTAGCACACATCATGTGCTAGGATTCAACTAATAATATAATATTAATGTCAGATAGTCAAGTCATGTACATAAAAATTACAATATACCCCAGCCAGCACAAGGTGCTATTTGGTAGAAACTTCGTAGCTAAGAGTACGTAGGATCTACCCTACGCAGTTGCTCGCGATGGTCGCGTTTTAGCTACTTGTTAGCTCCCAGCATGGTCCTAAGTCCATGCCAGAGAAGCGTTCTCGCAGCCTGCGCAGTCCATACTAGGTAGCCTGCCAAATCCCTACGTTTTCGCTCCTAAAAGCTGGAAATCGCAAAAAGTAAGCTCGCAGGCAGGTAGCGATGTCCTACTGACGACCTCTAACTACTCTACTCGTTCCTCATCTAGTCGACTGCTATGACCACATCTCTATTCTGACTTTATTGTTGGTGGGGGATATTTTTGTCGTACTTACGACAACATACCTTCACCTATACCTATTAACTTCAATTTTTTGCAAAATTTTATTAAGTCAGAGAACAGAGAACATTAAATACGGAAATTCTACCTAATCCAAGAAAAATAACCAACACAAAACAAAATTGAAGCGATTAAGCATAAAATTAAAAGTTATTCATCGATATCGACAAGTACTGGGCATAATAATTTTGTTTACGGTTTGTCTAATAATGTTTTACACGGGCATTCTGAACTTTTTAATAATATCCGATTCTTACCTGACCTGATTTTTGGTATTGGTAATATACGTTCATTTTAAGGTATCGTCACTAATCACTGTTATCAGTATCACACACATTATATCCACTAATTAAACCTGGATAATTTTATGTCGTTTGTTTAAACTAAAAAACTATTTTATCGCTGCTAAAAGTTGCTACTCGGTAGCTGCTGGACACCAGCTTCCGAGCTTCCTGGAAGCTTCGCTCAAATCCCTGCACAATTCGGAATGCTACGATAAAGTAAATACTGTGTGGGGACTTAGTAGCATTTTGGTCGAAGTGATTTCTCGTCTAGCTCCTCAGTACATTAGAATGAAAATCGTAGCTACGTAGTAGACTTTGTGCTGGCTGGGACGTATATATTCCTTTGTAATTCCTATAGAGTTAGTGAATACATACTACCAGTCAGTATATTGAGTATGTGTTGCTCTCCTGTATAAAAATTTGCATCGCCATCCAAGCTATTCACTGCCGAAACATTACGAGGAGACTGAATGACTGATGTAAATTAACTGTCCCATCAGTATCTCCCCTCCTCCTAACCGCTGTTATGTACTTAAAGCAGGCAAGGCAGATACCAATAGTGTTCATTATTATAAAGAATGTGTGTTTGGAACAGGCTACGCTACATAACAGGCGTCAAAGAGTCAAAGGCAGTAAACAATTTACATAGAGCTACATGATACACTTCATTTTAAAGTAGTAATTAATGTCAGTAGTCCAAAAAAAGGGTAGGGATTTACGGGGCTGTAAAAGAAGTAACTTTGGCAGTAAAATAAAGTCTTTTGGGCAAGGGTACAATAGGCATTAAAACTGAGTATTGACAGCAGTAATATAAAGTACGAAAGGCAGTAGTACGGGTAGTAGTGGCTGTAGCACAAAAATTAGCAGTAATTAGAAGACTTAAGGCTTTGAATACTCTTTGAGCATACAAATGAATGCAATTCAACTTGACGTAGTGCGATGCAGTGATAGCTTGCTATATACTTTACATCAGATAAGAAATTTAAGGTAATTCATTATTTCGTTGGAGATGTTGGTGGTTTGTAATAAAATGTTCCATTAATTCTAAGACCAAGACTTACGCGTAGACTCGATTCGTATACTTTACTGAGTTTACTTAGTAGACTGAGTTTTAGTAGAAAATGGCTTCCCAACTTGCTTATTCTTCCAATTCTGACACAGATTCAGAAATTGAAAATAGTACCAATAATACCACGAAAAATACTAAAATCAACTGGAAACTTTTAAAATTTAATACTCCTACTATTTAATACTACTACTTAATTCCCCCCAGTGCTAAACAGATACCAATCGCTATAAAACTCAAAGCAGGAAGACCTCTAGGTGTAGCTAAAGCCATAGTAAAACCATAAATTCTAATCCATTAAATTTTGAAAAACGACACTGATTAGCCCGCTGAGTTAATTTTGAACTACTTGTGATTTAATTTTGACTAAATAAAAGTCATTTTTGTTACAGCCACTACTACTCGTATTACTGCCTTTCGTACTTTATTTTACAGCCCTGAAAAATTAGACGTACTGCCTATAGTACCCTTGCCCAAAAGACTTTATTTTACTGCCAAAGTTACTTCTTTTACAGCCACAAAATCATTAACCCCCAAAAAAATACAAATCGTATGTTGTCAGATTTCAATACATTTGTAGTTGTTGGAGCAAAAACATAAGAAACTTTTCGGCTCATAAATATAATATTTAGCTCGAGCTGTAATCTTATAATACAGATAAAAGTCAAGTAATTATTTGGATTTTAACATTCTTTTTAAGAATGATTGAGTGTATTTGCTGTTTTGTGTACGTAATGGCACTATTACTGATTACCTTCATCGCAATGTATTTGGGGTTTACAATATACTCAAAAATAAAGCGAAACAACATTTAGTAAGTTGGAATTTGAAATTAATAGTTTAATTTCCACAATTTTCATTTCTAAAATTGAATTAATGACCCTCGCATTAACATAATGATAAGTAGAAATTCATAACAATCATTATCTTAGATCAGTGACCAGATAATTACATAGTTTATTTAACAAAATCCTTTATTATAATATTGTAAGGAATAGTCAGTGCAGGAGAAAGGGTAAACTATGACAATGAAACATGTTTCTAGTCACACTTTCAAACATAATAATAAGTGCAGTGTGATTTCATAATGTGACTCTTTTTTTCAGTGCACAGTTCAACAATATAGAAAAGGATAAAGTAGTCATCCACTGTTTGCCCAAAATAAGTGTGCCCATTCATTCTGTGGTACCATGGGATCTCAAAATTGAAATGTTTTGCCGCATGTCTAAGATTAAATACGAGGTATGCTTTTTAATAACATACATATAACATGAATGAATTGATTCTTGCAAAATTTCTCTGTAATTTCATTATTTAACGTATTATAATATTATTATTGAGAACTTGCTGAATCCTAGCACACAAAATGTTGAAATCAGTAAATTTCTAGCGACTGCGCATTGGCCCGAACCGTTGATTGGACTCAGTACTGATAGTCTAAGTCTAGTCCTTGCTCATTAATTGCAAAATATTACCCTTGCTCATTAATTACAAAATATTACGGACAAATATACAAACCTTAATACCAGAATGGTGAAAGAATTCCTTGCGCATGTCCCACTTTGTTTAAAAGATTATGTTTATGTAGAGTAAAGATGGTTTACGTCCTTATTGTTGCACCACTTGATAGACTTTTGACATTTGACTTGGGATCGGCTCACTTCATTTCAAAATAAGAAATCTAATACTTGTTACTTAAATTGGTAACAAATGTGAACGTCGTAAAACCTACATTGGGAATTTGGAACCCTATTCTATTTTATATAATCAAATCATTCCAACTTAATATTTTCAATGGTTCAATTTCACGGCGGCGGCCCTAGGTGGCTTCTCTACCTAGATGTCCCCCAGGGCCACCCGCCCATCCAAATTGCTGACCAAGTCGGGCGGGCGGCCGTGGGGGACTCTAGAGCCGCCCTGGTGGCGTAGGCGGCATCTCGATAGAGATATCTCTCAAAGCCACACCCCCAAGCAGTGCGGTTATATATAGCAAAAGTTAAGGATATCAGATCGGGTGGGGCGACCTTAGGGGACAACTAGAAATGTCCCGAAAGGCCGCCCGCCGGTCTAACTTGTGGTGACTAAGTCGGACCGGCGGGCGGTTCTGGCGGACTTTTAGATAGGTAAGTTCCCCAGAGCCGCTTCGCCCATGCGTGGCAGCTCTGGTGGACTTCTAGACAGATATGTCTCCCATTGCCGGCCACCCGCCCAAATTGGTAACTAAGTCAGCCAGACGGTTGGCTCTGGTGTACGTCTAGATAGAAATGTCCACCATTGCCATCTCGCCTGATCGGTCAGCGTTAGAGGTCATTTAGATAGAGAAGAAGGCGATGTCCCGCCTGGTCAGGGCGGCTCTGGGGGACGCCCAGATAGAGAAAACCTCCAGCGCCGCCCGGACAAGGCAGTTCAGGGGAACTTACCTTGCGGCTGTGCCGAAATTATTATTTACCACGTGAAAATGAAAGGAAGCACATAAAATATCCAAAAATTGATATTTTGCCGTCTGTTAGATTAACTTTGCAAGAATAGAGTCCCTGCTATATTTTATGATAATGTCATAATATGCAAACAGCGGGGAGTGTTGGGTGTGCCGTGCGACCAATAGGTACCGAATATTCTTCAGCATATGCCTGAGTGATAGTAAAGTATTTAGACTGGCTTTTATGCCAGAGTTAATTCACCAACTTGGGTCATCAAACGTTTTATAAGGTGGTAAATATGTAGGTGGGTTGGGTTAAAGAAGAGGGTATAAAATTGTAATTTGTAAAATGGCTATTTATACTTCATGACATTGGTTGGTGTAATTCAGAAAGATGCCAAAAATTCATTTGGTCCCAAAGGAAAGTCTCCGTGGATAAGCATCAATGGAGTGCATATGGGGGACTCTCAACTTATCGTCGAGTTTCTTAGAAAGTATGGCTTAATTTATACTTTGGATTTATTATTCTAATATATCGTCTGTTTAATATTACAACGTAACAAGCCACTTTATCATGGCTGCTACAAAGTAACAAGCTATTTTATCATGACTGAGACAATGTAACAAACCACTGTATAAAGAGATGTGGTTTGTTACATTGTCGCAGCCATGATAAAATGGTTTCTTATATTGTAATATTAAGCAGACGATATCTACAATCTACCTTCCGTTCCATTACATCCTCGAATGAAAATTTTCATAGCTATTGTGTAGATTAACTGAAATATTCAAACATTTTAAGTTTATAACGAGTTGCAGATAAAAAATTCTTGTTTGTATTGTAAGACAAAGACCGACATTGTGACATTCGAATTTTCATGTTCTGACTCAATCTTGTATTACTAATTAAATTTAGTTTTTTCGATAATTAAATTTTGCGTTAACGTTAAATTTAAACAGTCTATAAACTGTAGTACCTGATAAACTTGAATAACATAATATGAGCCATAATTATCATTTTGAGGTATTCAAGACGACAGGGTCTAAAAATGAAAATATTAAATTGAGTACAAAATTTGATTCATTTCACAGGAAATTTGAGCTCGATTTTAAAGCATCTTACACGCCCGAACAATTAGCTGTCGCTAGAGCTGTGCGTGTTCAGTGTACAAAATTTACCACTTTTTAGGCTTTTTTACCATCACAGTGGTAAAAATGCACTTAATGGTAAAAATGCATTTAATGGTAAAAATGGTAAATTTTAGCGATTTATTAGACAGATTAGTATTAGATACACAAAATCTACTAAAATATAGGTTTAACTTATTTTCAATGAAATATTTCCAATTAGCCCTTTAGTTAATCAAAGTATTAATCCTATTCATTTGGTTGTTCCCCGAAGGTTATAAAAATGTTACTAAAATCAAGATTGCATTTGGTATCGCCATGCAATTTAAAATTGATATGAATGCGCCAATTTAATTGCAATTACTCTCTCAATCGGCAAATAAGGGCGATTAGTGTCCCCATCGGTTGAATCTAACTCTGATTGAATGGACACTTATCAATTTGTAACAACCATCATCAGCTGCTAAGCTATTTCATACTTTGGCAGCCAATTATATTCAAAATTTAAACACGAAATTTAAATGAAACTATTTTTTACCATTTATACCAATTTATACCACTTACCACTAGTTTTAAGCAGGTGGTATTTAACGTTAAATACCATTTAAAACCACTTACCACTGGTAATTGATAAATGGTATTTTGTACACTGTGCGTGTTATGTTGGAAGAAAGATGGTATTGGTAAGTAAGTTACTTAGTCAACTAGTATGTAATTAATGAAGAATAAATTGACATCTAATATAGTTTATGCTGCAATTGTGGCATATTTAAGACATTGCATAAATGATATTTATCAAGTTTATAAAGTTAAAATTTTAAATATTTGGTTTTCTGTAAAGGGCAATCATGATATGGCGTTGGGTCAGGAAAAATGGTGAAGAACAATTCTATAAGGATTTTGCAAGAATGGGAAAAGAAAGTTCTACACCATTATGGGCGACAAGAATGTTTTACAGTGCAATAATGCGGAAACAGGTTTATAGCCATGGAATCGGTCGGCATTCTGAAGAGGAAGCGGTACGAATGCACATTGGAGACTTGAAAACTGTGTCCCTGATTCTTGATAAAAATAAATACATTTTGGGTGATGAGCCTTGCGAAGACGATTGTGCCATTTTTGGACAGATTGCTCAAGCTGTTTGGGGTCTACCTAATTCCCCATTTGAGAAATACGTACAAGGTTAGCTCATTTCAGTGTTGGATGCAATATGAATTGTTTTAGTAGTAATTAATTAATCTAAAATATAATGATAATGCAATAAAAAGTTATTGATTAAGCAATTTGGAATCGAAGTGTGGTATAAAGGTACAATACTTAACTAAAAAGGATAAACACTTCTTAGTGGGAAAAGTAAACAAATGTAAGTGTTTTACTTCAATTGAATAAACAAAATAAGCAATTAAAATGCTGCACAATCTGACAAACCGCCTATAGACAGTGAAATGAAAGTCTACACGACGGAAGGGGATAAACCGTAATTTTTGTGTTTGACTTTCTTGACAATTAACCAATTTTTGGAAACTCTAAACGCTTGCAGATTATTTTTATAATAATATTATAATAATTTTTATAATAATTAACCAACTAATTTCTTTTTGAAACCATTTGCAGAAGAAGCTCCTAATTTGAAAGAATACTGTACAAGAATCAGGGACAAATTTTGGACACCTCGGGAATGGACAGGTGAAGCTGACCAATAATTCAGCATCCAAGTGGAGACTTAAAACGCTCTTCGCCCACGGAAAGCAGAATGAAAGTTAACTCAAACTGATTTTAATTAATGATAACGTGACGTAAATAGAAACTTCAATTTTCCCTTAGGATATTGATGCTCCAGAGTTAATCCTCGTGTCTTAATGATAGTATCATCGCTGTGTAAGTATTTTCTATTTAGTTCCATATAAGTAATGGGACATTCAAATTCCACCAATTCTCAATCGACAATTGCATCGATCTTCACCCCGAAACCCGAAGAAATGTTTGCGTCTTCGGTATGTGCTGTGCTCTCTCAATAAAATGTTCACTGTACATCATGTGTTAAATATACATAAGTGTTAGTAATTAATAAAATACTTCATTTTGTCACAGATTTTCGCTGTTCTGTAAAATCAATAAGAGATAAGTAATCTTTACACATCATCAGCATTGAAACGGCGATAAATTAAATATGTATGTTTGTTAAACTATAATTTCAATGACCTACTACATGAACATATTTATACTACCAATGCATCAGTATTAAAAGTATAAAACTTAATATAGTTAGTTCCAGCGATATGTGTAGTTGGTTTTCCATATCATCCAATACTTAATAATACAGTAAAAGTAAACAATATAACTTAGGAAATGCTGTCCATATACTGATAACTGTACCACAAAACCAAGTAGAGAGAAGTAAATGCATGACCTCATTTTCAATGCAGTAGACATCCCATATAGTAGAATGGTTACAAAATATTTATACCTGTGCATTGCTTCCTTATAGTAAGATTTCCAAACCTAACATCAACAGAAAAAACAGCTTTGTGTATATCAGAACAATTTTAACCATAATAATATGATATACGTCTAAGCATCATGAAGTGCTGGCGACATGTTTACGTGTATTCACTGTATACTTTGTCTATCACCATTTCTGCCCATAGATAGTAACTATTGTGTAATTAAACTATATATCAATGTAACATGCTATGTAACTCATATTATGTAATCTGCGTTCGAAGTAAGGAAAGATGTACAACTGTGGATACCTACACATGGAAGGCACAAGTAGAATGCAATGCAAAATAATACTAACTTTGTTTAAATCAAGAATGATAGAATCACTTCATACATAACGCCATCGTATCATCGTATCCCAACTCCAAAAACTCCAAACGGCTATTACAACAATTTCATTTGCATCATTTATTGAATGATTTCTAAACAGTTTACATGAAGACTCGTTACTCCACTCGTGCATATTTAGTTGGAATTGGAACCTACATATATACGGATAAAATTTAGCATTGTTTGAATTTTAATAATTTATTTAAACATGATTGAGTGTATTGGTTGTTTTGTGTATGTATTAGTACCACTACTGATAACTTTGTTTACGGTTTATGTAGGATCTCTATATTATAATCGTAGACTTGATAAAGCAATAAATTTACCTATCTATATATCTATGTATGTATGTTTGTATGTATGTCTGGTAGGGTGATCGTAAAAGCAAAATGTCATGAAATTTGGAAACGAGTGTTGAAAGTGGAATAAGCTGCTGCCCTAGCAGCATACCAAAATTCAAATAGAATTGTTTCATAATATGTACATTTGTACAATGCAACTGTAAGAAGTGTCAACTGCGTGAAAAGTGTTTTTTACTGTACTATTTACATTTTGCACTTTCAATTTATTTTTTGCTGATTTTTGACGAAAACACGAGTTACCAAATTCTCTTCTGTCTGCTATCAAAAGAAATATTCATCTTTCTGCTCTGAAAATTAGCAACTGTGAATCTATACCTACACACTGTCCTCAAAACTGAAACTGCTGCTGATTTAAATGAATATAAGGCTCATTCATTGTAACTGTGTGATTAAACGTATTATGGTAAAATTTTAATTTAATACACTTTTAATAAGATTTGGAAAATGAGGTTTCATGTTGCTTATTTGAAACCAATTGTTAATTTTAGCTTATAATAATCTCCTTTGTATTTGAATAATATTTTCTGCATTTAAAAGTCAAAGTGTATTTTCTGTTCAATCAAGAAGATTCAATGTGTTTACCATTGGCTAATGACTTTCCAACAAATGGTCCAATAATTATAAATAATATATAATAATTACATATAATAATATTATAATTTTATATATATTGTCCAACTCCAACATGGTTGGACAATAAATAATGTTACCATATTATTGTAAAACATTGGGTAATAGCAAAAGGAAAAGTCACAATATTACTGATTACCGAGTAAGCGAAGATCTTATACACATAAATATATTATGATATATAGAGATACACCAATAATTTGTGATTACGGTTACATGTAGGATTTTGAATTTAATAGTTGTGCTAGATTCATTTCTTTGCTGGGTTCACTAGTATACAATATACTCGAAAATAAACCAAAACAACATTTAGTAAGTCATAATTTGAAACATAATAAAATTTATGTAGATTTTATTGGAATAATGAATAACAGCAAACTGAGCAAACAAGTAATATATTTTAGAAACCAAGCCGTTGTTGTATACTATAAAACGGTTTTAAAATCTATATGAGACAATTTGACGATTTCCAAACTTAATATTATTTAGAAATTCTCATGCAAATAAAATTGCTATTCGTGATAAAATATTTTTAACATCTGTTACTGCAATACAAGTATACAATACAGTAATATGATATTTTACAGTGCACAGTTCAACAACACAGAAAAGGATAAGGTTGTCCTTCACTGCTTCCCTAAGACAAGCGTGCCTATCAATTCTATAGTACCATGGGAGCTTAAAATTGAAATGTTTTGCAAAATGGCAAAAATTAAATGCGAGGTATGCTTTTTGGTATTTCCTTTAAAAAGTTAATTATTTTTTTAAATTCATGATACAAGAATTTGGCTTCCTTTAATATTTTGGTTTCTATGCAGTCTCTGGCCAATGTCTGATTGGTTTACGGCATTTTAATATTTTATTATATTATAATCGTAGACTTGATAAAGCAATAAATTTACCTATCTATATATCTATGTATGTATGTTTGTATGTATGTCTGGTAGGGTGATCGTAAAAGCAAAATGTCATGAAATTTGGAAATGAGTGTTGAAAGTGGAATAAGCTGCTGCCCTAGCAGCATACCAAAATTCAAATAGAATTGTTTCATAATATGTACATTTGTACAATGCAACTGTAAGAAGCGTCAACTGCGTGAAAAGTGTTTTTTACTGTACTATTTACATTTTGCACTTTCAATTCATTTTTTGCTGATTTTTGACGAAAACACGAGTTACCAAATTCTCTTCTGTCTGCTATCAAAAGGAATACTCATCTTTCTGATCTGAAAATTAGCAACTGTGAATCTATACCTACACATTGTCCTCAAAACTGAAACTGCTGCTGATTTAAATGAATATAAGGCTCATTCATTGTAACTGTAAGTGATTAAACGTATTATGGTAAAATTTTAATTTAATACACTTTTAATAAGATTTGGAAAATGAGGTTTCATGTTGCTTATTTGAAACCAATTGTTAATTTTAGCTTATAATAATCTCCTTTGTATTTGAATAATATTTTCTGCATTTAAAAGTCGAAGTGTATTTTCTGTTCAATCAAGAAGTTTCAATGTGTTTACCATTGGCTAATGACTTTCCAACAAATGGTCCAATAATTATAAATAATATATAATAATTACATATAATAATTATAATTTTATATATATTGTCCAACTCCAACATGGTTGGACGATAAATAATGTTACCATATTATTGTAAAACATTGGGTAATAGCAAAAGGAAAAGTCACAATATTACTGATTACCGAGTAAGCGAAGATCTTATACACATAAATATATTATTATATATAGAGATACCTAACCAATAATTTGTGATTACGGTTACATGTAGGATTTTTAATTTAATAGTTGTGCTAGATTCATTTCTTTGCTGGGTTCACTAGTATTTTATAGTTGCCTAAACCAATTGTATTTAAAAGTAACGCCTCCCAAAGAATACTTATAATATAATATTATGGAGTATGTATAACTTATCATTAGTCATGATGAGAGGTTACAACTGGATTTTTTGAAAATAAATGATAACGATGGGTTACCAAAAATCAAAAATTTAGATAATAAGCTTATTAATACCACTTTGCATATTTTGAACCACAGAAAGAAAAGATAAATTCATTTGGCCCCAAAGGGAAGATTCCGTGGATAAGCATTAATGGAACACATATAGGAGACTCACAACTTATTATTGAGTTCCTGAGAAAGTTTGTTGCACTTTATTTTTAAATTTTTTTCTTTCCAGTCTGAACTGAATTTGCTCATCGAAATGAGTCTAATATTAATTTTTATCTATGGGGAGGTTTTTATTTTTACTTTGCTTACAAAATATTTCATGTAATATTACATTAAATTAAATTTAAATATTATATAATATAATATTTCATATTGCAAATCGTCAACGATTTTCCACAATGAGAGCCAGAGCCACTAGCATGGCTCAACCCTGCACATCAGACATACGAATGTGGCTTAGGCTTGGTCCGATTGGGAAACTCAGACGGAGTTACTGTCTACATTTGTTATCTTAATGACTGAATCAATTATTTCTCTGGATGACTCTCTTGAATTATTTCTGTTAAAATGACAAGGAAAACGGGTTGTGAGGGTTATCGGTAGTAAAATTTTTTTTCTATTTTGACAAAAATATTCATGGCTATATCTGAAGTACAATCTTTTTGATAGTTGTTGACTTTAAGTCAATTTCAAATGATATTATTTTAAAAATCAATAATAATTGTTGTTCCACTTTCTTTCATTAAAATGAGAAGCAGGTACAGAACGGAAGTATATAACATAATATATCATAAATAGTGATTTGAATAAGTGGGTTTCAATAAAATAATTGAATGTATTGTTAATGTGTTTCAAAGAAAATTTGAATTAGATTTTAATTCATCCTATGGACCAGAACAATTAGCTGTCGCCAGAGCTGTGCGAATCATGTTAGAAGAAAGATGGTATTGGTAAGTAAATTAGTCAATCATATACTATACTCCAAATACACATTCAGCCATAACTAATTTGAAACTTGTTATTTGTATACTTGGATTTTGACTGTAAGTTATTGGCGACATGCATTGCTACAATGCTATTTCGTATAGGATTAATAAACCTGTTGATGTCCAAATGACTGTAGACTTTAAAAAAAATATATTATAACAATATTCATATTTATGTTGATTTATACTTTCTTAATTTTAATTGCTTTTGAATAAAGTGTATCAATTCTTCTGTAACGTTCTCTACAATAGCTTTAAAGTTTACAAAACTGTATTCCTCGGACAACAGACTAGGCATTCAGTTGAAGTTACAAAATGCATTTGAGACACATTGCGCTTAATAATTTTTATAGTTTTAATCGTATTATCTGTTGTAAAAAATATTCACATAAGTTATGCTATAATGTTATTCTTGCTATTGTTTATCCGTATATTAGCCTCACGTACCTTTTCTAGCAAACAGATAGCTTGTACTGATTTTGATAACATCTTGTTAATTAAAAGTTATTAGTATAGCTAAGTAGTACTATAATGATACTAAAAAGTAATATTAATAAATCAAATTTCTAAATATTGAATCCTTGTAATTGTAAATAGGGCAATGGTGATATGGCGCTGGCTAAGGAAAAATGGTGCAGAACAATTCTACAAAGATTTTGCAGGGGCTGACAAAGACAGTTCATCGCCATTATGGATGACAAGGTTATATTTCAGAATGGTACTGCATAAACAGATCATGGGCCATGGAATCGGCCGACATTCTGAAGAGGAGGCAGTACAAATGCACATTGGAGATTTGAAAACCGTTTCCCAAATTCTTGGGAAAAAGAAATACATATTGGGAGATGAACTTTGCGAAGACGATTGTGCCATTTTCGGACAGATTGCTCAAGCTGTTTGGGGTCTGCCTAACTCACCATTTGAAAAATTTGTTGAAGGTTAGAACATGAATTCTTTTCGTAGTTTGCTGATTTTCAGGTTTCATTATTGGGGAGATTCTCATTTAAGAGAGCTTATGGTTTCACATATTTTAATAATTTATTTTATATTTTTATCACTATAAATCCTCACCATAGCCAAAGTCTAGTGGTTTTATTACTGCATGGTTTTTTCCTTTATAACTATTTATACATAAAAACAATGAATTTTGATACTCTAAAATGTTTTCCAAACAATTGCAGAAGAAGCTCCTAACTTGAAAGAATACTGTACAAGAATTAAAGATAAATTTTGGACACCGAAAGAATGGACTGAATAATCCGAATAATATTAATGTAGAACCCAAAAGACACTACAACATTTTTCAAAGTGTTTTGTGTTCAGTTTAATAATTAAGTCTTACTAATTATAGTTTCTAGCCTTTTATAGCTAACCTGTAAGTGTAAACACACTGAGTGCGTGAAAATTTAAATGTAAATTGTTGGTGCTAGTAATGCTTCAAATAACCAGATACATCTAAGTATTAATAAGCTATGTACGTGGTAAACTCAATTATTATAGGTCGTATGCTTGCTTTCAATTAAATATGAAAAACTATGTAATTATTCAATGATATGTATAATAACATGCTTAATCTTATTTCATTTTCATTCTTTAATCACTCATTTTAATTTCATTTTTCATTAATGTCAATTCATTTTATAGTATCGTATCTATTGGGAAAATGGGAAAGTATTGGGAAAATAAATAATAGCGATTTTAGATTTAATTGTTGCACTGACTGAAAAGCGTTAAGTCGCAATTGTAGATCATTAACAATATTTTATTATATTATTATGTAATTTGGTTTTTACCCACTTTTGGCACACTTTTATACAATATCAGTAGAGTACTTACATATTACTTATACTATACATTGTACCACAGCCGACCTCCCCCTAGGTATCTCAAAGTAGTTTCTATCCATTTGTACAGCATATTTTTGTGAATCCATATAGTGAGGTTATCACTTCAAAATTGGTGAACGTTAAGTAATTCATTGGCAGATTGGAGGTTTTAAATTTTTGAATTTTTTGATAAGCGATTTTCAACAGCATAAAAATTATACAAACTCCTTCCGCTTATATGCTAACTCGAAGTCCATTTAATGCATATTTTCATTATCTTGAAATGTTTCAATGCGCATCTCCACTTTTGCTAGTTAAGTATGATGACTTGACTAGACCACCATACAGCAGAATCAGGAGTACATGCTGCTGAATCCCAAAATACTTAGTCATCAACATTTGCTTACATTTTTAAGTGAATTTGTAGTGAGCTTAATTTTTAAGTCTATATGTCGCTTCAACAAAAGGTTTTCAACAAAAACAATACAACGACATGCGACAACGTTTTAACGAAAAAGTGCTTTTTAACGACTATATATACTTAAGCTGCCCACAAACCCAGACACTATTCACGCATTCGAGTTGCGTTTTAGGCATTGGAAAGAGTGCTTTGCATATTATGAAACAAACAATTTATGTTTGGGTATTGGATAATCTGGGCTGCACTGTATATGTTCCAATGTACAATGCCAATTTCAAACTTGCTTAATATTTACTTACTTACTTTACGTGCTCAGATGGCTTAGAAAAAGTGAACATGAGCATTTTGAATTTGGAATCACCCTACCACACGTACAGACATATATAGACAGGTAAATTTATTGCTTTCTCAAGTCTAAGATTATAATATAGATAGTTTACCATGAAAGACATAAAATATATTATAACGAAGGTTTACACTTTATAACGAAATCCCTTTCAACAAAAATGACAGTTTATCATTACAGATATAAGAATCTAAATTTATCAAACGCATTGAGAGTATGTTACCCTACTTCTAAGTAAATCTGGTATTCATGTCTTGAACTTTCAAACAAATATTACATTGCGGCTAAAACCGACACACGGTAAGTTCATGTTCAGTGAAAAGTGTAGTAGGGGAAAATTACTATATTTAGTTCTAGCCTCCTAAAGAAGGGAAAATGTTTCACTGACAAAATAAGTTGCAAAATATTATTATGGCCGTCAGACTAGTATATTAACAAAAATCTGCGTCGTAGCAATGTTTTCCTTAAAAGTCAGTATTAAGTTTTTGGGATATCCCAATATATTTTTCATGGAAACTGCTTTCCATTAATGGTACCTTCGATGAAAAGGTTTTCGTTGATAATTTCATTCATGGTAAAGTATTGTACTTTCGTTGTAAAGTCTTCATTGAAATGTATTACATATAACGATTTGTAACAAAAAGACTGATAGAATGAAATTCGTATATAGATGGACGGATACCTATAACCATATATTAAGATATATACATGCAGTATGGGTAGAAACTGCTTTATTTATTGTAATAATATTTTATAAGCAAAGCTTATTTACATTATCTGTTTAGCAATTAAAGAGATAACGCCGATCATTTGTTGTGCAATTACGAAATTTAGTTTCCATTATAAATAACTATAAACAACAATAAATAAGGCGAATTTTGCCTCATTAACTTAAAATATTTTAAACCAGCAACTCCTGACTACAATTGATATTTTTCCTGCACAATGGCACCTCCAAGGAGCATAAATCTATTATTGCTATTATTTACTTTGACATATTTGTGCAATGATCCCGAAACTTGCAAAGGTGAGGGATTTTGTGACAACCCTTACCATATACCTCCGGAAAAAATCAAAAAAAGCGAAACCGAAAAAAGCAAGAAAGTAGACAAGAAGGAAAAAGATAATCAGAATTGCAAAAAACACAGGCGAAAAAGTTCAGAGAATAATTATTGATATGTAAGGTATTAAATTATTTAATTACAGTATTTATTCTTCATCATCTTCTACCAGAAAAATTATTAAAATAGAATGGCTGTATAGATAATTATTTTTTGGGTATCATAGAATTACAGTCGATGATTGTCCAAGTGGAGTCAAATTTGGATACGCATTTCTTATGTCACTCACAATTGTAAAACCTATCACCGAAGTATATAATATAGCTTTTCAAATACATTACACTAAACAGCAATTCAGAAGTTTGGGTATTTTAAAATTATCAATTGGTTTATATTTGTAGATGTGGATCCTGAAAAGTAATTTGTTGTAGTAAGGGATAATGCTGTCGGTTGTCCAACTTCCATTATCTGAAGTCATCATTATGAACTGGGATTTTTTTTTATATAAATGCAACCTTCTTAAATAGAAACTGTCCCAATATATTTTAAAATCCGTTGGAAAATGTGGTTTAAAAAATAAAATTTGGATTTTGAACCTTCAAAGTAAATTTTTCATGCTCGGCAAAGTTTTTATTTAAAGCCGCTCTGACTAACTTTGAAAGGTAATAATTGCAGCAATTATTTCCTATTTCCTACTATGATGTAATATAAATGGTGACATGATTATTAAAGGAGCAAGTAAATGAGCTTAACTCGATTTACAACTTTTTCAACTTAAGCATCTATAAATAAAATCTGACCAACTCAAGCATTGATTGGCTATAAAAAATCCAAAGTACCTACGTAATTATAAATGACAACCATTAAAACTGCAAGATTTTCTACGTATTGTAGCCTAGTGAGTTTTGGCTCTACATGGCCTGATTGAATGTTGTTTATTCCTTGATAAAAAAACTTGGTGTCATCCCTCATAAGCAAATGTTATAATATTAATCTAACTAAGTCAAACGGAAATGGGTAATCCATGGCTTACATTTTATACATTGTGTGCATAATGACTAATGAAACGCGCAGTTTATTTTTCAAATGTTATCTAATTTTTGTAGTTCAATAAACAGACATACTTGGAGTAAATATGTGTCGTTGCTTCCGTTCAACGGTGCCTACTATTTGTTATGTAAATAGTGTCCTTTGTACGCATACGTAACCGCGTCAGGGTTTCAATGTTGTTGTGGTATAAAACAGAAAATGTTAAGTTCCATCCCAAGATATTTTGACGAGTTAATTTCAATTATGATTGCAATCAAATGTTGTTAAATAATCAACAAAATAAACATTGGATGAATTAATGTCGAAATTATTGATTTTTCCAGGCCATGCATAAAGGACAAATTGTGTGCAAATAATCAAGTCTTCAAATAATACGTAACTTTACTTTTTTAAAAAAGATGTTGATATTTAGAATTTTGCTAAATTTTGCCAAAATTTCATAGTAAAAATTGAAATAAAAAATTACATTTGCGGAAATGTTACAAATGAGATTATTACATCTATTTCTAAATTACATGGTTAGAAAAATAAAAACTCCAAATTCGGGTAATTTTCTTCAAATTAAAAAATATATATTAATCCAAATGAATATTGTTTGTTGTGATTACTTTTTGACTATTAAAACAGATCAATTCAATTGATCATTTATAATTTTCTTTGAAATACTGTCAGTTTCTCCAGTTTGAGTGAATTGTCATAATGTCTCTTCAACCCTTTATATAGAGCATGAAGTTACAGTTACCTATGCTGTAAGTTATATGCCACTAGTTATATTTTGCATAGAGCTGTATACTATCAGTCCTTTGAGATTGAAGCGCAAGTTTTGTTTCTCTAGTATTGAGTTTGCCATTTTCTTAACAATATAAAAAGTTTCCATAAATATACAATGTATTTCGTAACTATTTTCGCTTTCATATTTTTTTGTGGAACATCGTTGGAAGCCACTATTATTTACACCTGTGATCATAGTCAGTATACAGCGTACGTTGAAATTCAGAATGAAGCGTCTCAAACAAATTTGTTCGAGTAAGTCAACTTAAAATACATAAATGACCTAGTAATAGAAATGCCTTAATAAAAAGAATAGACTGTGTCGATTTTCCTATTATAATATGTAACAATATCGTTCCTTAAGGACGGAAAACTACTAGAAAACTTTCAGCGATTGGTACATGCATGGATATGGAGGTATAAGCTATTTACTGAAGCAAACATAAAATGGATAAAGGCTATTTCCTGTATCAAACTGAAAGTGACTAAGGTATTTTTGTCATTAAGGGGTGATATAATTATATAATTATGTCTATGTCGTCTGCCTACCCTACAGCAGAATTTATTTTTATGTCTACTTTATATTCTTATCTTTTTATACCGTTTGATGATATCCGTGTCCACAATTTTATTCCTGAAATTTAATAGGGCCGTACAGGAAGGAAGAAATTTTAGTAACATTTGATAATTCTTTTTTATAAATATCTAGGTTGGCATACAAACCTCGGACTTGTATTGAAGGAAGAAAGCTTACCGTCGATTCTAAGATAAAATTGACAAACAATATTTCAACCAATTTAAAAGCATGGGGTATTCAAAAAAACATGACAGTCCGCTATACGATTAATCTATTTTCAAAAGAAAATTCCCATGGTATTTCCCACATTTTTCAAAACGGAACTATGGCTGTAGAGAATGAAAATGACAACTCCGTCGATTACTACACCGTTGAAGAATATTGCATTTTAATGTGAGTTATTATTACTAATTTGAATGTGAAGAAAACCTTTTATTCCAAAACAGCTTTAAATTGTTAGTTAGCGTTGTTTACATTACTTTGAAAACATTGTCATTAGTCACAAAATCTTCAGTTAGAGTTTATTGTGGAAATCTTTGTCAGCCATACGGTACAAAATATAGCCCGCATGCACTCCCATATGTAATCTGCCTACCAAACTTAACTATCACTATGCCACATTTATTCGGAATTCAATACGTTCAGCAGCCAGGTGTAATAATGTAAAGATGATATTGGAAGACTTTATTTTTATTGCAGGGTTAAGAACGATAAAATGGAATTTAATATCTGTCCAAAAATCATTATTCACAAATGTTGCCCTGTAAACCAAGCTTTTAACTCCTCTTCCAAAAAATGTAGTTCAGACTACTTACCCTGGTTGCCTACTGTTTATCAAAATGAAAGTGACGTTGACTCTAAGTCTACTGGTTCGAACCACATCGAATTTATTCATAGGGAAGTGGCATGTGCTTCACGTCATATTTGGTACAATGGTTACAACAATAAAAGGTAAGCAAAATTTAACTTCTGTACTCTTATTGCTTATCATCACAACAGAAAACTAGGGTTAGAGTCTAGTACACTTCTCTATGGCATTGTGATTATGAATGATTATGTGAAATTTTTTACTGAACCACCATATATGCGGAGAGCACTATATTTTTTTGTAACTTTTTGCATATTTTTATAAGTTATACTTAATTTTAAATAAGAATATATATTCCTCAGCTTTAGAATCCTTTGGAATGGAGATACTGTATACTTTCGGAAAAGATGGATAACAATCGAACCAGATAGTATTTGCATTGATAAAGTTGTCCATACAAATGAATCTAAAGCCCAACTCAAAATTACATCGGATGAAGATGAAGCGGAACAAGTACTCATGTTTTGTGTTAATTTCAAGGTAAGTAAAACTTGCAAATTTTCGCTGTTTGTTGTTACGATTACTTTTAGTATGACTGCTGAGTTATAGAATTATGAACTCCTAATAACACTTAGTTAACAGGACTCGAAAAAAAGTGACTTGATATGCGATAGTGACAGAAAAGAATTGATTTGATTATTAAGTCAAATTAGAGTAGTTTTAGTGTTTAATGTAATTATTAATACAAACATTTTTTTATTTCAGGACAAAAGGGTATTATACGAAATAATACCATTGGGTATCTCATCAATCTTTCTCTTAATTACTTTGGTTGTGTACAAATGCATTCTACCCCAAGAAAATAAAAACTTTAACATTCATCGATCCATATTGTATTGTCTACTGCTGTCAATGTATTTTATGTTCAGCAGTAGTGCAATCGTTTTGTTTATTGGCAGAGGACGTTCCTTTAAAATTCAACGAAGAGAAACAAATCTTGAAAAATTAGCGTGCATTTCAATCGGTAAGGGTTTTCTTTCGCCCGGTAATTTTATGCCTTCTATTCGAAATTTTTCCCATTAATAAATTTGAAGATTGTTTTTGTAAAGGTGCTTTCGCTCACTTTGCATGGATTGCCACTTTCAGTTGGCTACTAACATTTAACTATGACTTATGGAAAACTCTCAGGTGAAAACTTAATTGCGGTTAGATTTTGTTATAGCCTTTTATAATATGGTTCCCATTAATTATGCAAAATTTGGAAGCTAAATGTGTTTTGTTTGAAAAACAGAGACACTTTGTAGTTACTCTTTTTTAATTGATTGCATAATTAAAATAAAAGTTTAATTGTACTTACAGATTGACAACACTGGATCGTCAGAAAAAGTTTAAGAGATTTGTTTGCCTTTCTGCAATATCATGGGGCGTCCCTTTTGTGATTGTTCTTACTAGTGTTGTTATGGATACACAATACCCTTACGAGTAGCTACATATTTCATTTTATACATAGCCTAAGAAGAATATCCGTGTTTAAGTGTTTATGATAAAACGAAAACAGAGAGATAGTAAATTGTTTGTCCATGTCAACTCAAAAGTTATTTTGAGCCGTTTTCCGTAAGGGAAAATGGTACTAGCACCAATCGATTAAAATTAGTTTATTTAGCCTACATTGGAAATATTATTAAAATTGGACATCCGACATCCCATTCATATTGCAAAACTTGTAAAAATGATTTTATGTAATATCTTTTGAATAATCCAATCTTAATGCATGTAATCTTAATCCCTCTCAGACTGATATCCTAAATATAAATTTTAAATGCCTTTTATCATAGGGAGTACGGTATCCAAGTTCCTCGCTACGGACACGAGTTCTGTTTTGTTAATCAAGAAGCAACTGGCCCTTATTTGCATTATATAATAGGCATTCTTTTTGTATTAAATATTCCTTTTATTGTATCGACGTTTGCTACTATATGCTACCACAATGCAACATCAGAAGCTGTAATGTCTGCTAGAAAGAGCAGCAAGAAAGACAAGTATAATAATTTATTCCTTTCTTTCAATATTATGCAGTATGTTCGTAACCATTCAATTTAAAAAGACACTTTTATTTTTCAGATTTTTGCTAATGGTAAAACTTTTCATTGTGATGGGCGTTTCCTGGTGTTTTGAGATTGGATCGTGGTGGGCAACCCCAAAGAATGAGGAAATATCCTTACTGTGGCTTATTTTGACCATAGTCAACTATTGTAAGGGAATTTTTATTTTTATGATTTTCGTTTGGAAGAAACAATTAAAAAACCATTTGGCCGAGAAGTATTCAATTTTAAAAGGTAATAATTTCATTAATAATGCTACGTTTCATGTCTTTCAAAAATAATTTACATTAGTCTTTTTGTTTTAGAAAAATTTAGCAGATCGTCAACCAAAGACACCTCTTTTTAACAAGTTTTTCTTGATTGTTTGTAATTTTGTTGGATGGATTATCGACAACAATACCATATAGTTGGGCAAAAGGTAGAATAATGCCTTCTACCAAATGGTAATAAAGAATTGTAAAATATTCAACATTATGTACAAATTATATAAGATGGAAATTAGCAGAATCCAAGTTGTATTTTTATCTTCGATTGTTTTTAATTTATACAATTATAAATCATAGATGTTTTGTAACCGTGATTGATTATTAATTACCCATATTTTACTAAAAGTTTCCAATTAGAAAAACATATTAAAAAACCAACTTTAGTGCCACATTTTTAGGAAAAAAACAAAACTAAGAAAGCAGATCGTCTTCTAATCTAATTGCTGAAAGGTTAAGAATATCAAAAAATGTATCAATATTTGTAAATACCTTTTAGAATACCATTTCCTCAAGTATTTAGAAAAAGAAGCAAACAAAAGGTAACTATTTTGTAGATAAATTATAATTATTTCCATAATGAAACAGTTATAATATAGTCTTTTATATCCTCAAAAATAAATTGGCCCTAATATCTTTGATTCGCCCCCTTTTTGTCAACACTAAAATGTCAACAGGGCCAAAAAAATGAAAAAACCTTTTTGTCAACACCACTTTCTTTTTTGTCAACAGTAGTTTCCTTTTTTGTCAATACCTTTATTTGTAGCATATAAAATAAGAAGATAAGAACTTGGCATGTTACTGGTAATAAGTCAAACTTGAATTAAGCACGTAGGCATAAAGAAGTAAAATAAGTCATTAATGGATTTCATAATTTGCTGGCAGCGGTATAGATCCATTCAGAGGAAGACATTTTAGATTTGTTTCGAATAATTTTTTTTAACATTTTGGAATAATGTGCCGCATCAGCATTCCTTTTGTTAGGAAAAGTGTTTTGCATACAGATGCGGGCTAATGTATTCTCGGTACGGTGCTGTTCTTTTTGCAACACATCCAGAAACTTCCACATGCTAGGCCGAGTAGTAATCATTTTCCTATTAAATCGGTTATGCCACCCTTCAGGTAAATTAGAGGTTCTTGGACAGTCAGTAAGTAGCCGATCTCTCACATTCCACATCTCAATAGGAAAAAGTGGAGGGTCCCAGGTCGATCCTATAGGTTGAATGGAAATATATTTGCTATTGGTTTAACTAGAGGATCCAGCACCTTTGCAATCTCGTTAAACGTAAACAGATTATTTAGATTTGATTACCAATTCATTTTAATTTTAATGCTAACTAACTAAGTAACTTTGTATGCAAATAATAAGTGCATACCGACGTCTGACTTGCTTCGTTTTCACTAAAGCTAAGGAAGTTAGGTTACCTAAAAATACCTGGTACCTTCATTTGGAAACCAAAGTAGCGATCTAGCCCCATTAATAAGGAGCCCCACTACCAGGGCCTAATTCGCTAGTATGTACGTAGTATACTATTACTATTGCAATTTACCACACACCGCCAGACCGACCCACCCGACCCGCGCATACCCTTCGAAGCAGCCACTCTTTATAATGACGCATATACTTCTGACTGATATTCATGATGTCAGTAGACGTTAGCACATCTATTTGTAGAAGTGTTCAAAAGCCGTAACTATTTGTAAGCATATTCAATCAACATATCTCACAGGGAGTAAGCATAAAAGTTTTCCTGATTCAGATAATAAATTATCTGTTGCGCGTAAGCATTCTTGTTGGAACGGACATGTCTGATTAGATATAACATTCAACGCCATGGCGAATAATATAGCTTGGCATTGTCAGATCATTGTACCTTGTACCATATTTTATTTCATGTTGAATGCTACAGTTTAAGTAGATGAGCTGTGGTATACGTATTTTAGATTCAATATAATATAAATATGGAAGATAAAATAAGAAATAATTTTAATTTTCTTTCGACAAATTTAACAAATATTGAATCAGTTTTGATTCAATTATTTGAAAATGGTATTGTTTCAGAAAATGAAATGAAAACTGTGGTAAGACTTTTTCGAGAATTTCTAAAAATCCATTATAAATCATCCTATTTGTTATATTATCAATTATAATGTTTTATAATTTTCATTCTCAAACACTGTTTTTTTCTTAGCAACTGCCTAATAAAACTTCCCTTGAAAAAAATAGTGAACTATGGTTAATGCTAAATAAAAAAGGGTGGGTCAGAATCCAGTCTTGTGTCGTTAATATCCTTAGAAAAACGTCCAATGAGCATTGTGTTGAAGTACTAACTGGTGTCAGTGAAAACAAAACTTATAGAAAAGAGAGACCAAACATTTTGAAAAATAAATGGTGGCCAGATAGAAAGGACCTGGTTATTTCGTTTTGTCCAAGAAAAAAAGGTGGCCGCCTAATAGTAGAACAACTACATGACATTTTAACGTCTAGTGACAATCCGGTATCTGTTATTAGTGGAAAAGTTACAATCTGTGGTTTAGGAGGCATCGGAAAAAGCTCCACAGCAAAATGGTACGCCCAACACTTCGAAGATGAATACGATCAAATAATATGGATAGACTGCGAAGGCAACAGCTTGCTAAACTCTTTCAAAAATTTGGCCAGGGATTTGCACATTAAAGAATATAGAGATATAGAATTTAGTTACCTGACAATTGGATGCTACGAAAAACTTGCTGACGTTAAATGTCTATTCATATTCGACAACGCAGAAAGTTACTTAGGCGAAAGGGGAATCAAATCCGCATTGCCACCTTCAAATTCTAACTTTCAGGCTATTATTACATCAAGACACACTGAATGGGGTCATCCGAATGGTCATGGATACATACCTAACTTCTCATTAGACGTTTTCAATACCATCGAAAGTTGTGACTTCTTCACTAAGAACTTGTACGATAAAGTTCATACTGATTCACAGTTAAAACATTTGGCCATTTGTCTTGGAAATCTGCCACTAGCTTTACAAATTGCAGTCGCCATGCTGAACAAAACAAAAATGGACCTGGGAAATTATATTCAAACGGTAGAAAACTCAGTTGTACTTTTGGATAAAACTTTTGATGACTACGAGAAGTCAATAAACACAACAATGTGCATTTCGTTGGAGCAGATAAAAGCAGACAAGAACGGAGGGGAATTGGCGGATCAGATATTGACAGCATTTGCATATTTATCAAGTGACTATATTCCAAATAAATTTTTTATGGCCATTCTTGGTGTAAACGAAGAAGAATTTGAACTGTCGCTACATTTGCTGCAATCGTATTCGCTCATTACAACTAACACTTATGTAAGTGAATTCATTGATAAAAATTAAAATTACAGGTTATCTTCTTGTCATATGAAAGGTAAAACAGACCTAATTATACTAGTCCTGAATTACATCAGAAATCATACCCAGTTTGACAATTACAATTTTATGATAAAAATCTCCTTATTTACAATTTTTGATTCAAAATTTTATACCAATTTTTCATATTTAGATATACCGAGATAGTGAATGTATTGCACTAAATATTCATCGCTTGCTACAGCAAGTAATTAGACGATCAAAAGGAAACGAAGCCCTAAATACGTTGAAAAGAATTCTTCAATCCAAAGGATTTTTAGGCTACAAAGCAATACCATACAATCATACTGTCAACTTGAACAGTTTTGAATTGGACGAGTTGAAAGAGGAAATTGAAAACTTTGATGGATATCGCTTACATCTGGTCGAGAGAATAAGTCTTCAAAATTTATTAGCACAAAAAAGGTATCCTGAGGCGGTTGTCCTTTCTCAACTATTCTATAATTCCTTTGACACTAGTGACAGAGAATACTTAGCTTGCAAGTACAATTATGCTTTCTGTCTTGAATTAAGTGGAAATTGGGAAGATTCCCTTTTAATATTTGAAAATATTTACGAGCAAAAGCATTGGGTTAAAAATCATTGTCGTATTGATAACTTGGATATTCTAAGTGTGCATAATTTACAGTACCCAATGCCATTGCATTATAAATATCTTATTGGAATTAAATGCTTTGAAATTTACATAGATTGCCAATGTTTTTCTAAGGCAGTAAAATATTTTGTTGATACTGTTCACTATTTTCGAAATAGTCTTCTATCTTGGCAAGGCATTCCATTTTACTTGGAGGAAATTAAAACACGCCGGCCATTTTTAATTCAAATTGGGGTTGTTCTTTCTGCTGACTATTTCCGTAAAAGAGACTATTTGCAGACCAAATATTTAATATCAGTAACAGCACTTTTAGTCAAGGGTCCTTGGACGACTTATGATTTATGGAACAAATTATGCGAGGGCTTCAGTTTTATGACTGGAAATAACGAAGATATTGACGAGTATTTACACGGTCAGTTATACCAAAGTCAAAAACACATTCGTTACGGAGAGTTATACCCTATAAAGTTTAATAACTTTGGAAAACAAAGTTGCCTGTGGAATTTTTGGAAAAGACAGACCAAATGCCCATATATTGCTGAAATAAGAAAATTGGCATTTGGAATACACGATGATTTCTACAAAAGCATTGTCCAGGGTAAGTAGGTAGTCTTTATACTTAATATTGTCAGCTTACAATTCTCATTCAATTAAAATCTTTTTTCAAGTATTCCAACAAAATATTTTTAATATTTTTAATACAATAAATGGAGAATGAAGTATTAATGCACCAGCTAATAAACTAGCAATAGAAATAACCTATGAACATTTTTATTACAGAAAAGCAACAGAGTCTTGATGACAGAAAAGAAGTAAGTTTATTTGGAAGAAAAGTTACCCCCGATTTGGACTGCTACTCAGAATTGCTTAACCTGCGATCATTTTCAAGTAACCTGAAAAGACTTGTACTGGTTAGACTGAGAGTGTTTAGAGCAGATTTTATATACTCATTAGTTTCTTGTGTTAACTTGAACACGTTAATCCTATTAGAAATTAGTCTAGTAGGTGGATGTTGTCAACGAATACATTTGCCAAAATTGCAGCATTTTAGAGGCAACTTTTTACAAACGCATGATGTCCCCATGGATAACCTTTTATTTTTTAAATTCTTTTTTAAAGTAAGGGGAATTGGACTGCCTGCTAATGAGTGGATGGATGTTTTAAGTATGGATTTATTCCATATTACATGTCAAAATACAACGATTGTTTTCCAGAGTAAATCTACCAAAAGTTTTGTTTGTAATTTATCTGATTATTTAGACGCTTCTACGTTTAAACATTTTAATAATCTGTCGCTATTAAAATGCCATGTATTTGGAAACGACTTCAGTTGTTTGTCGTCCCTTAAGCTAGGTCCAATTTCCTTCATTGATAGTCAATGGGAAAAAATATCTAAAATTTCTATTTCTGAATATTTTGACAATAATTTGCAAAATCTGAACTTAGAAGGGGAACAATTTTTTGTTGACGTGAACGATTTAAAGGAACTTAAATCTTTACATTTAAAGTTTTGCTATTTAGTAATACACGAAGATCGGCGACCTAATACGCTTAGAGACATTTCTTTGAAGTATACAAAATTTGTGTTCCGAAATGATGAATTGACCATGGTTGACGTCAAAGATGTATTTGATGGCTTCAAATCAGTCAATATACTCCTTTTACAAGGTCGTAATATGTCTGTTGAATTAAACAAGTTTAAAGTTAGCTCGGTTGAATTAAGTGAGGCAATTGTTCTTAATTGTGATAAAACCGAAAAAAATAATTTTGTGTTTAACAAAATTCACCTCCAAGCAATATCTTTTCGAAATAGCGATGGCAACGAAACTGATAACCTGCAGTTTCTCTATGGTTTTAGAAGTGAAGATTTACGTTTACAATTCAATTCTAATTTTAACCAAAAATTGAAGTTCTCGATAGAACTACAGAAATTTTCTGCTACTACAAAATATTTATCGATATACGGAGCGCATTTAATGGATAATAATTACCAAGATAAAATTATTTTGCCAAATTTAGAAACTTTATTACTGGATTTACCCAGCTCGGCAGAAATTCCAAATTTATTGGCTTGTCGTCAGCTTAAAAAAATTGTATTATCTGCTCCGCATTCTATCTGTCACTATGAAGGCAGGTTGCCACTTTGTAGAGAACCGAAAGTAACAGTAAGTTTGGATAAAGTTCCCTCAAGCGTTACCGAATTGGTTTTAGAAAACGTTGCGATCAATAAAGCTAAAGATTTTCCATTTAAGTTGGACAAACTTCAATTTGACGGTCACCTCTACGAAAATTCAGATTATTTTGGAGGTCAAATGTTCAAGACCTCTCTTTTGGTGGTTTCAACAGAAGTCATTTATAATTATTTATCGAAAAATCAAAATAAGGGTTTTGACATTTTTAAACTCATCCCTACATCTATTAAAGAATGTGCAACAATAATTGTTGGAAATTTTTGGTTAGATTCTGATAGAATGAATATTTACAGCGCATTTGACGATGAAATTATTATAGTGCACCCCTATTATGTTTATGAGACACAAACAAGAAAGTGGCGAGGAATTTCCACTAAAGAATACAAAAGATTTTACTGTTCTGACATGATACTCCACACGATACCAGACATTATATTGTAGAATATGATAGGTTCACATAAATCCTAATATTATGTATGGAGTTGAGTTAACGAGGAGTCCGTTGATATAAGGCAATATACAGAGGCAGAGGGGGATTAGGATGGTTCAACAAAATGTTCTAAGGGCTCTTCAAGACGAATTTCGTCTCAATGTGACGTCAGGACCTTTATACTCATCAGGATAGGGTAAAAATACTAATTACTGTAGATATCAAACGAGTATCATGACTCCATTATAACAAGCTTTATTACAAACACCTTTTTTTGTTTCTTATTACGAGAAAACCATGGAACTAGCTCTAGCTGAAACCTACCTTGTACAGTATGCTAGAAATACGTTGAATTAATATTTAAAAGCTGTTTTGAAACAAAGAAGTAGATGCTTGAGTCGAATTCGAAGTTTCAAAAACGTTATTTATGTCAATGATGGAAGTTTTTTAAGGGCGTCTAAATAATTTGTTTTGTGTTCGTCCGTATTACGGAAGTCTGTCCTTTTCCACACGAGAGGCAGTTGACTCGCAAATTCCATACTCCAGTAAAGCGAGGAACAAAAATGCTTAGATTCACATCTAAAAAATTCTATTCCGTACCCTTTTTGTAGCAATTAGTAAGATACAAAAAAGGGCATTCATAATAAGATATTAGACTATTATTTTGTCATCTCTTCAAGTAATTAATATTTACTGAACTAATGCCCCTCGTTTAGCGTGATTAAATGTGTGTAAGTATAGTCAGGAACAGCTGTCTTTCCATTCTTATTGCTTTTAAAATTTAATCAAAAATATCAAAAAATGTGTTTTTACCTAGAAGTAGATTAGCTATTGTGTAAGACGCCAAGGTAAGAAAATGTCATTTTCAATATCATATATTATTTCAAACTAATGTATTTTATAACTATCTTAATAATTTTTGTATCTATAGATTTTAATTTATATTTGTTGTCATGATTTCATAAATTTGGAGTATAAGTTGCGAATTTTATTTATCTTCTAAATATCGGATACGTAACAACTTGTATCTGTTATCTATAATAATAAAACATTTTAATATAATTATAAGCACACAAGATGTAACTCAAAAGTACTAATAAAAGTTCTGTAGATTCTAATACACTAATTAATTAATGTAATATAATTTAATGTACATGATCATGAAATGATTAATACCTTGTCATAAATTTATTATCTATTAGTGTCAATGAACGCTATTATATTTGCAACCTTCAATTTCCTATCGCTTTACTTACTCAAAAAGATATTTTAGAGAAAAATTTTAATTTCTGAAACGCACGAAACAAAACTAAATGCATGAACAGATCAATTAGTATTAATATTATCAGAGCACTATATAATGGAATATACAACCCCAAACGCTGACAAATTCGTTACTAATAAATAAACCTTGTACAAATGGGTGTAAAAAAGTGGTTTGAAATCGCATAGAAATTTTGAACTGATTATCTGACGTTATATGAAGCTTTTAGTAAATTTATTGATGACTTTTGATCTTTTGACACGTGATTTGACGTTGACATGACATAACGAACAACCTTTTCAAACGAGCTATCTCTCGCATGACGTCAATACAATTCTATACAGTTCTATTCGATGTCAATGTCGACACCAATATTGGCAGGGGATGTGTCCGATTTTTTCCATTTTTGAACTTGAACTCTCTTTTTATCCCTACATGCCTACATTACGTACAGAGAGTTTGACAAGATTATCTCAAGCCGTTTTTGAGTTATCGTGCTAACAGACAGACGGACAGACATATCAGGCAGTCCTATAAAAGTGTTATAATTTGCGAAGTCAAGGTGACTATCAGGAGTACTGGAAATACCCCAAGACTTATATGTTGTGACTTTTTATGTGGGATTGTGGAGATCCTAGCCCGTGGATTCCTTATTGTGATTTCTTCTCTTTGTTAATATCAGAAAGTATAAACATTTTTGGCCAGCAAGGATTACAGTAAATCCATTACAAAACCTTGCAAGATAAAATCAAAGATATTATAACTCAGTCAGCCAAATTCAAAGAATTTATCGGTGATCGGCGTAAATGGGAAGTAAAAGGAACAGCTCGGGCATTTGTGTCTCAAGGTGAAATTGATTATTTACCATTCGTTGTCGTTAATAAAATGCCAACAAATGAATCATTGATCGATATATAGAAGAAAAGTTCTAATGCTATGAAATTATTACATGCATTGGGGTACGTTTGGGGTACGCTTGAAATTCGTCTAAGTCATTGGGGTACGTTTGGGGCACGGTATTTTTTTGATAAATCTGAATAATTTTTTCATAATTTCGATACTAAGGACACCAATGCTGTGTTTTTACCTTGATTTAGAAAGAGTTCGTGTTTGTGAAGGACGAGAGTAGTTGTCGGGTGCCTTTGCATGGACTTTTTGAAACGTACGCCAAAGTAAATGCTTTGGGGTACATAATTAAAAACCTTAATACAGTGGCAAATCTCTTGATACATTTACATATATACATACAACCTTCACGAATACCGACACAGATACACATACGGAATTATCTACGCACATGTCCCACTTAACACTTATAAGAAGAGATAGGGATATTCATCAACGGTCGTATTTTAACCATTTAAAACTTTATCGAAGATTTTTCAGTTGCACAAAATTGTTTCCAATGCTTTCAAATTTCAAGATGCAAACGAATTTGAGTATGAAGAGTATGGTCAAACTCAATGGAAAGTTAGCGAGTTGAAAGAATTTTTCGAAAGTCATGCAGCAAGGAAATATGAAAGAGTTGCAGTTGTAAAATGCAATTTTGAATGATGTAGGAAATACTCGCCACGAGAAGTACAACATTACTCCATTCCATGGTTATCTAGATCCTTGATGACAAAAGGCAGTTATCGACATCGCAGTAATAGAAAAAGAAGGAGTCTCCATTTTTAACTTCTTTATTCTGATGAGTGTCTTTCAAGTGCCGGAGGTAACGATACTGGTAGTTAAAATCCCAAGAACAGATAGTAACGACGTTTGCGAAAAGCCAATTCAGTTGCCACTTTGATTGCTATTTCTGGGCATTTTATCTGTGTTTCATCTGGATTTAACTTTCCATGTAGTAATCTTGCATGTTTCCATAACATCGCTTTATCACTAAACAGTTTCCCACAGTCGGGACATGAAAATGGTTTTTCTCCTGCACATAGTTAACAAAAAATGGTTTTAAAATCGCTAATTGGTTTAACATTTGTTGAAAATAAAAAGTCTACCTGTATGTGTTCTTTGATGCAAAGCAAAATCTTGTCGATTGATAGTTTTATTGCAAACTGGACATTTTACTGTGGGACAGGGAGGAATCCTGACCTGACTTTCGGTTTCTTAACATATTTGTAATATTTATTCTTTTTTCGAGGTGGCGGTGATTTGGGTAAATCCAGCTGGCCGAATCCGAAGGTCCAGCTAGCCGAAGCCGAAGGTCCAGCTAGCTGAAGCCAAAGGATGACACCCGAAGCCGAAGGTCCAGGTAGCCGAAGCCGAAGGTTCAGGTAGCCGAAGAGTGTACCAAGTAGCCAAAGTTCCGAAGGTCAAGCTAGCCGAAATCAGAAGGTCAAGCTAGCCGAAATCAGAAGTTCCAGCTAGCCGAAGCCGAAGGGATAAGTGAATCTTCCCGAAGCCGAAGGGATAAGTGAATCTTCCCGAAGCCGAAGGGATAAGTGAATCTTCCCGAAGCCGAAGGGATAAGTGAATCTACCCGAAGCCGAAGGTCCCGCTACCCGAAGGTCCCGCTACCCGAAACCGAAGGGATAAGTGAATCTACCCGAAGCCGAAGGTCCCACTACCCGAAGCCGAATGTCCAGCTACCCGAAGCCGAAGGTCCAGCTACACGAAGCCGAAGGTCCCGCTACCCGAAACCAGCTAACCGAAGCGGAAGTACTAGCTAGCCGAACCCGAAGGTCCAGGTAGCCGAAGCCAAAAGTACCAGCTAGCCGAAATCAGAAGGTCAAGCTAGTCAATCTGTAAGCATGTTGAATCTTGGTAAAAATGCAACCCTGGGAATAGATTTAAAAAGAAGTTTTTTTGGAAATGTTTAAATAACTATTGTTACTCAACGCAGAGTATCCAAAAATTTTAAACTATAAAGTTGTAGGCAATAATCTCAGATAACTGAAACTTATGGCCCAATCTGCATTGATTTTAAGAAATGATTTTTAAAATTTCCACCTTTTAAAAATTTGAAATTCAACAAGTGTTATTCAATAATCTGGAATAGTCAATAATTACGTTGTATAATTTCCAATCTAGTTTTGGGAATTTAATGACTGCAAAAATGGTAACTTTAAACCCCAATTAAAGGGTGTTATCTAATTTTCAAATAAAAATAATATACAGATTTTTGGTGTGAAAGTGGAAATTATTACAGTTTATTTTATGACTATTGAAAGGGCGAATCAAATAAAGCCTAGTCGCCTTACTCAGCCGAGCTAAAAATGAATACATAGTAGTTTGGTACGTAATAGATTAAGTACTTGATGCAGTTTAGTTTTATGTATCCTTTGGGCAGCTGGTACTTCGACTAGCTGGACCTTCGGCTTCGGGTAGCTGGACCTTCGGCTTCGGGTAACGGGACCTTCGGCTTCGGGTAGCTGGATCTTCGGCTTTGGGTGTCATCCTTCGCGGCTTCGATAACACATTATTTGTAGTGAATGACAACTTACTGTATTTTCAAATTATTTGCAGAAGAACCTCCTACTTTAAAAGCAGAGTTCAAAGCAGAGCCTGGTGGGTAGTAGCTAGGGAGCAAAAGTCAAAACAGGGCTAAATAATACAGGAAAGGATGTAAAGTTTGGCGCAAATTTTTGAATTTTAGGTACTTTTGCCCCTTTTACCCACTAACCCTTTTGCCCGGGTGGGTGGGCAAAATGTAAAAAAGCCGGCTGAAATAGAACGCTGTTTAAAAGAGCATTGCACAGAAATAATGGATAAATTTTTGACACCTGAATTAAATGGATATATTATTATTATATATATATTTATTTATTTATTATATATATTATTATTGGCCCAAAAAGGGCCAATAATTCAGAATTCAACGTCACATTCTGAAGCTTAATGCATAAAACATCAGAAAAACGAAATTAATTATTTTATTATTGTCGAAACTTCTTGCATATTATGTAAGTTCATTTATATTATAAAACTTGGAGTTAACAGAAAACTGAGAAAAAGATAAAACGCATAATATGGTAAATTACATTTATGATATGACTGTAAACTTTGCTTTAAAAACAAGATATTTTTAATTCATCAATGTTGTTGCATTGAAACGATAAATTCCAATTTTTATCTTAAATAAGACTGATAATGAATTATTAAAGTCATTATTGTTTGTCTTTAATTTGAACATGCTCAAAAAAATTTTCCATCCAACGCATTTTCTGAATTACTGAGTCTCCGGAAGCCAAATTGGTTCATAAGTTTTGGGTTTCATAATTTCATTTAAAGTATTGGGGTATACCACATCTGTTGACGGTAGCTGTTTACTAAATTTACTCAGTTATATAATGCTTATATTGTATAAGTTGAACAAAAATATCACCACCAAAAATAAAAGTTCAAACTGTAATTCCACCACCACGCCCCACTCCTTCAGCCTTCGGCCCCAACCTGTTTATTGTGTATACTTGTATTAACTTAGGCATCGACCCAAAAAAGGCGTTAAATGATGTAACTTTTGATCGTCAGAATTCATTAACAAACAATTGAGTTTTTTTAAATATGCTTTGTCACAACCTAACTGTCATAACCGATTGGCACGATAGTATAATTATATTATCGCAACGCATTAAAAATATTGCTATCGGTAAAGCTCACAATTAACCATATTATATAATATTATTAGTATATATAATTCAAGTAACCTCCCAGCATTATCATATTGTGTACAGCTTGGATTCAGTTTAAAGCACCATTATGACGCATGGCAAACTTACAACGATAATAATGATGGATTAATGATAATTTATAAAGCGTTAATATTAGTCATCTACAAAGCCAGTCATAATAATGATGGATTTGCGTAATATGTTTTTACATTTTTGACTTCCCTTTATGTGCATGATATTAAAAATATACAACCGTGACTAGTGGTAATATAACCTTCGATCACATCGCACCGCACATAACACCGTCGTATTTTCATCTTTTCAAAGCAGTCTCAAAAATGGCTGATCGAGTTACTATTTTTTTCATTTCAATATGCAATTTCAAAGGTTGTGGTCATAAAATTTGCGGACATAAACCTAAAAAGGCTAAAATTGTTCCAATTCCCAAAGAAGTTTGTTGCACAGAATGTGGTCATTTGAATTGCTACCATGAAACTGAGTCTGATTCAGAGGGTGGAAAATGAGGACAAGAAAAATAAAGAAACCTTAGTGGGTATATACCATCCACAGGTAAGTATTTATGCAAAATTTTTATCTTTATTACAACCTATCCATAAATCAATAATTATTACAGATCAATAATTATAGAATTAGTAATTTTTAAAATTTTTTTATTTTTCTCCATAGTTTGGTTCATGTTAAACTGAATTAAAGTATGGATACACTAGGACCAAATAACCACGACACCACTACCAATTAACTATCGCAGTGATGGTAGAAGTTTCTCGATTGAACTTATATAAAGAAAGCATATAAGCATTAATATATAAATAAATTGTTAACCAAATTAACTGATCGATTAAGCTTATTACTTGAACCAACTTAAAAACATCTAATTGCAATGTTGTTTATTATAATAGCTGAAAATTGATAATTGCATCCTAAAATTTTAATAAAGTAAAGATTTACACTTTTTGTTCATGAATTATTTTGTAAAAAGGAATTTCTCTACTACCATTGGTTGCCATTAAAAATTTGAGACTAAGAATAAAGAAAGAATCTTTTGGCGTTTCATCTTTTTTTAGAAAAAAGGTAGGAGTAAACATTTAAAACCTACAGCAAGCCGTAACAGAAGCTCGCCTGAGTAAAGGGGACAGTGTCCACAGTTTTTGTTTATTAATAGTAGAAATAAATTGATTTTTATTATTAAAGTAAACATTATAATGTAAGTTTGCCTTATCTAGGTCCTAGTTTATGCTAGCTTGATATTTTATGCTTCTTAAAATAATTTCAATTGCTGCAGATTATAAAATAGATAGATAGAACAAATTTATTAGTCTAGATCAGGGTTGTGGGTAGGGTTTTTTATGGGTTGGGGTTTTTTGGCATCCCGTTTCACTTAAAAAACAGGGGGTTTATTACCTCAAAATAAAATTTAGTAAATCAAAGACATATAGAAGGATGGGCTTTACAGGCTGAAGCCCCCCTCCCCTGAAATCCAAGAAAAGGGGAATTTTTTTCTCAAAATAGTAAAAAATTTCGCGCTCTGCGCAATTATTTGCAATTTTAGGTCATTTTTGACTCATTTTCGTTAAAAATGCCAAAAATTTTCACGCTACGTGCGAATATATAGTTACAATTTGTATTGGAAAGAAGTGTTAGCTCCCCGGAACTCAGTTCTGAATACGTGCTTGGTATTAAAAGTAGAGTCTTAAGTAAGGATAGAGTGGAAGTTTACATTCACTCTGTTATAACTTTTGTGGTAGAAACCCCCGCGAAAGGATGTAGACATACCCCCGCGAAAAGATTGTAGAGTTTATATATAATAATGTTCGCGGGTAGTAAACAAACGAAACTTCCTGTCTACTTCATACCTAAAGTCTTTTGTGTTAACTTAAAAGAGGCGTTAGGCTTTAAACAATGTTTATCAAAAAGATAAATATTTTCCGTTAAATAATGTAAATTTTGATCATCGGAATTCATTAGGTACTAATCAAATGAGTTTAAATGTGTTTTGTCAAAAGTAGGCTGTCATATCCAATAAAAACGGTAGCAATTACATCATCGCAACGCATTAAATGTAGTGCTATCGGCAAAGCTCACAACTAACCATATTATTAGTAATATGCATAATATAAGTTACTTCCCATCGCAACAACACCATGATCATAATATTGTGTACAACGTGGATTCAATCTCAATCAACACCATGACTAATAGTAAATTTATAAGGTTGCGAATTGACGTGTATGGCACAAACAGGAATTTTTGTATGGCAGGAAATTTCGTCGTACAGCCGTACATTTGTATGGTACGTTATAGAAAACCATGTGGTATTGTATGGAAAGTAAACGAATGGCTTTGATAATGTAAATATTTAGTCATTGCAAGTATATCATTTTTGTTTGTTTGAATTTGAAAATAAGAGAAACAAATTAATTGTAGTATTTCGTCATTTTAGGTACTAATAATTAATTTAACAAAGGTAATGAACTATTGTGGTGGACACGTTAGTTAGTTAGGAAATAAAGTTAGGTAATGTCAATAATGAAGTAAATTATAAGCCGATATGGTTAAAGTAAAGTTATCGTTGTAGTAGAGCTCATGTCATTTTCTTTGGCAAACCTGGTTTTATTCGCTGTCCGATAGATATAGCCTCGGCTCCCTCTAATATAATATCTTCGTTACACCTTTTAACCTTGTGGTTCCAATAACATGCTTGCAAATATTATATTTCAGGAAATATGGGCAAGTACAAATTGGCAGGGAATTTTAATTTAGTAATGCATTTTCTAAAACCTTCCACACAATCAAAATAGTCGAATAGCTTTTATAATGAAATTTCCAAATATCAAATATAAATTTCCGTTCATTTTTGAAGCCTTTTTGTAGTATTTTCCTTGTCCGACACCGACACGTCTCCGTCACTACGTCATTGTTGGTGAGATATTCCAAACTTATAACATTGTTAGATGTCATATGAAAATGAAATTATGTTTCTCCCAATTCGGAATTCAATATTTCTTTTTGGTGGAATCACGATAATATTTTGAATTTTAGGTATTTTTACCCTTTATGCCCACTTTGCCACTTGATAAAAATTGTTTTCGCCTATTGGCACTCCCCAAATATAGAGAGAAGGAAATGGCATTTTGCGGAAGCCATCGGGCGCGGGCTGGCCATTTACCTATATCAAATAAAATCCGCCATATATTATACATGTATACAATCTAGGTTGTCTGTAAATTGTAGACCATTCTGTATCTGTATGATGGAATGTATATGATGACATGTTTATTTCACATTTTCATATCTTATCTAATTTTAGTGGCACAATGAACTGATAACTTCAAATACTTCTGCTTCTGGTCAATGAACCCAGAAGTTTCTATGTACAGGGTGTAGTATATCTAATGTCCACTTATATGAAAAACAGACAACATTACAACAATGTGATATTTTTTTTAGATATTTTGTGTTAATTTTGAGTTTGATCAAAACGGTATTTAATAGCTTAATAAAGAAACACTAATGCCAGGCTAACCGATTTTTCCTTGCCATAAAACCGGTTATTTGGTACTATTAATGTCCTTAGGTTCTTAGAAAGGCAATGATTGGTGACTCTTTTTCCAATTTATTCAGCAGCGATTGACATTTTAGAAATTTTTATTGATTGTGTTTAAACTCCAATGTTTTTTATATTTACCTAGGTGGAATGTATTATATTGAACAATCTGTTAATTTCTCTATTTTATAACTATATGCCTTACAGTCTTTTACCATGTAGGACACACTGTTATTACAAGATTCAAACTCCTTTGGACAATGAAGATCGAGAAAAATGGTTACACATATATAATATACAGTATGTATCAAAAGTGGGTATACATAGGAGTTTATGGGTATACATAGTAGTTTAGTATCCATAGCACTTTCATTGTTAGTTCACAGTTCAATATTATGCAATTTTTACTAGCCAGATTTCCATTTTATCATTTCATTGTTTGTCTCTCTTTCCTTCTTTTCGCAATAAATAATGCGTTGCTTCAATCTGAAGAACTCATTATGGATAAGCTGTCAATAAGTGAGCGAATTGAAATTGTAAAGATGCGGACAACAATATCGTTACAAAAGGTGGTTGAGAAATTCACTATCCTGGAAAGACAGTTCGCATCAGAAAAGCTCGGTTTGATAGGACTGGTTCCGTCAAAACCTTACCAAAAATAGGAAGACAATTTCTGAATTGGATGCTAAGGGAGTGGATCCTTACAACATTTGGTTTCAGCAAGACGGTGCTCCCCCACATTATGCCATACAAGTTAGGAATTGGTTAGATGAAACTTGATCATGATGATCATGATCAAGTGACCATGATGATCATGATCAAGTGACCATGATGATCATGATCAAGTGACCATGATGATCATGATCAAGTGACCATGATGATCATGATCAAGTGACCATGATGATCATGATCAAGTGACCATGATGATCATGATCAAGTGACCATGATGATCATGATCAAGTGACCATGATGATCATGATCAAGTGACCATGATGATCATGATCAAGTGACCATGATGATCAAGATCAAGTGATCATGATCATTATGATCTGTGGTAACTGCTACAGTTCTGATGCTAACAGTCTTTCCAGGATAGTGAATTTCTCAGCCCCCTTTCGTAACGAAATTGTTGTCCGCATCTTTACAATTTCAATTCGCTCACTTATTGACAGTTTATCCATATTGAGTTCTTCAGATTGAAGCAACGCATTGTTTATTGCGAAAAGAAGGAAAGAGAGACGAACAATGAAATAATAATTGGCTGGTATAAATTGCATATTGAGCTTTTGTACTGTGAGCTAATAATGAAAGTGCTATGGATACTAAAATTCTATGTATACCCATAAACTCCTATGTATACCCACTTTTGATACATACTGTATGTGAATATATATAACATAATAAGTGCCTTCATGGTCGATTGAAGATGCCGACGTGCGCCGAGTGATATCCCTAGAGTTATATTATAGAGTCCAAAGAAGTTTGAATCTTGTAATACAGTCATACTCATACTGCAAACTGCAAACTACAAACCATTATCTTGGTTTCTTTGAAGAGCAAGTTTTGTTTCTCCCATGTTTGCCTATATTTAGCAAAAAGAAAAATAACAATTACAGTTTTGACAAATATAAGATGTCATACACAAATACTTTGGTTCTCTTGTTTTGTTGTTTCACAATGTTAGATGGTATTATTCTGCACACTTGTGATCATAGTATCCATCCAGCTTACATTGAAGTCCAAAATAAAAAATTTAGACCAAATCTTTTTGAGTAAGTAACCTTAAATATAAAATATAACCTAATTGTTATGTCTTCATACAAATACAAGAAAACAGCCAGTCATAGGGACGTCACTAAATGTCGCTTTTATAGCAAGAAATATATATGTCGATTTTTAATAAAAGCACAGTCTCGTTGTTTTTGCGCAATGAAATCCGATAACCAATTTCTTGCAGCAAAGCGATAAGTTTAAAGTAGTGCAAATATAATATCAAACTGAATTCAACACCATTTTTGACCTATTAGGTTGAAACCGTGACTATTTTAGTTTTAGCTAAGCTCGACACCTATTTCAGCGGAAATTTAATTAAACCTTTATTTATTTTTCTGTTAATACAAAAACATACAACATACTTTTAAAATCTATCATATTTTTTATATTGTGGTATATAATATAGATTGGCACACAAAACTCTGAATTGTAATGGAGAAAGAAAGCTTACCTTGACTTCTAAGATAAAATTGACTAATGATCCATCAAGTAATTTTAGTGTACGAGCTATTTTATCAAACAAGACAATCCACTATGTAATAAACCAATTTTCAAAAGGAAATTCTCCAGATATTCTCCACATTTTTCAAAACGGAACTATGGCTGTAGAAAATGAAAATTACGACTCCACCGAATATTACACGGTAGAAAAATATTGCATTTCAAAGTAAGTTATAATTACTGATTTAAATAAATCATCGTAAATGGTGTAAAATAGCCAAAAAGCTAAATAAAGTTTTAAAAAAATAAGAATTGAGCCACACAAGATTTTGCTTTAGGACAAAATTCTGTGAATAATATGGAATTCTTCTTTCCTTAATATTTGAAAGTTATATGATGAGCCGAGGCATGCCCGCCCATACCTATATAGCAATTAGTAGACATGATCTTCCCATCAAAATTTTTAGCCCATGATCTCACCGGCCACATCTATGCGATATTCAACAAAATTGACACCATGAAACAATGGTTATACTACCTTTAATTTTTTGTTGGCGTTGGCTCCTCTTCTATAGGTAACCTTCTGTAAGGTCACATTATATTATGATGAAATATATTTGTAACAGGTTGACAACCGAGAAATTGGAGTTTCGTATCTGCCCAAAAGTCATTATTCAAAAATGTTGCCCTGAGAATCAATCTTTTGACGGCTTTTCAGAAAAATGTAGCTCAGACCACTTACCATGGTTTCCTTCTCTTTATCAAAATGCAAGGATAGGTGGTTATAAGTCTGGTTCCAAAGACATAGAGTTCAATTATAGAGAAGTAACATGTGCCTCACGTCATCTTTGGTACAATGGTTACAACAATATAAGGTATGTGTAAATAAATTCTTGTATACATAATATTCTGATCCATAAAACATGTACATAGTAGAGTGCTGTTTTTTCGCTTATTATGCGCCGATAAGTAAACTAGCTAGCATTTTTCCTTGGGGGAATAAAATATTAGTAAATCAGACGTTTGCTAAGTGAGTTATCAGCAACTACTGTGACTATAACTATTAGAGGCTTGAAAAGCGATATGCAAGAAGTGCCAACTAAAAGGACTCAAACAAACAAAAGCAGATTTTATCTTACACAATAGTTTCAGCTCTACAGCTAATTGCTTCAATTACTGAAGATATAGGTCCATAAAATCGTTAGGCTACATAATTCTATTTCTGAGATTAATGTTATTAAAATTATTCTTGTTAAATATTTGTTAAATCAGAGTAAATACATAAGAGACCATGCGGGCTCGGAACAAAATGTCACAGCCAAAGTTGTTACTTTCAGATTCTAATCTACTTAGTGATATGAAAAAAACGATTTCAGGATTTTTTTTGAAAACCCGCCGTTTTTAAGTTATGGCGGTTTTCTGCCTTATGTCGTTCATCTATGATTCATTTCTAAACTACTTGACCGATTTTCATGAAACCGGCGCCATTCTGCTCGCAAACGCTTTCATCACATGGCCCCTTTTTTAGTTTTTCAATATTCAATAGAACTATTATTAAATGCGATAAAAACCGTAGTTCTGACCAAAAACTCAATAGTGGTTTTCATTCATTAATTTTAATGACTTTATTTTTGATATATACACCCTAATTATTGAATTTTTGGTCAGAATTAGCGTTTTTATCGCATTTAATAGTAATTCTAATGAAAACGTTCAAAAAAAATTTTTTTCGAAATTTTTCGAAAGATTTTTCAAAATTTTGAAAAATATTGAAAAACCAAAAAAGGGGCCATGTGATGAAAGAGTTTGCGAGCAGAATGGCGCCGGTTTCATGAAAATCGGTCAAGTAGTTTAGAAATGAATCATAGATGAACGGCATAAGGCGGAAAACCGCCATAACCTAAAAACGGCGGGTTTTCAAAAAAAATCCTGAAATGGTTTTATTCATATCACTAAGTAGATTTAAATCTGAAAGTAACAACTTTGGCTGTGACATTTTGTTCCGAGCCTGCATGGTCTCTTTTGTATTTACTATGATTTTAAGATTTATTGATCTAAACTGAAACTGTTTTTCTACACCGCTTTATTTTTCCAGGCCACACATTAGAAAAGTCTTACGAAGTTTTCAAGATATAGCAGTTTATTATTATAGAATTTAAAAAAGATTATAACCATATTTTTCAGCTTTAGAATTCTTTCGAATGGGGATACTCAGTACTTGGATACTGCCGAGGAACAATGGTTTACGATTGACGCAGATAGTATTTGCATTGACAAAGCTGTCAAAGTTAATGAATCGGAATACTACATTAAAACGAATACAGACGAAGAGGAACATGTGCTCATGTTTTGTGCTACATTCGAGGTTAGTAAAATTCCGAAGTTTTCGGTTATGTTATGATGCTTTAATAATAAGCATGATTCAATTTACAAGTATTATCGAACTAGAAAACTATTGAGCACCCATTATTGTACATAAATGCACCCACAAATACCATAAATGGTCCATTTGGTATTTAATAAAATATACCCATTAAATAAATGTTTAAGAAGTTTATCATCTTTGTATGCGAATACTGTTTTCGACTGTCTATGTCTGTCCGGTTATCTCTGCTCACGATTACTTTCGAACGGTTTGTTTGAGCTAGAATATTTAATTTATCAGTGTACGGCACAATATACAGGTAAATAGAAACGCCGGGTTCAACGGGAAAATTCGGTCTCACCTCCTGACTGGAACTTGAAAGTTTAATTTATATATTGCTCAATAGTTTCTTAGGTGGATTATTTTAATTAGTTAATGTTAACTAGTCTCAAAAATAACAACTCTAGAACTAGTGACTAATTGATAAAACTCGGTTTTATGGCGGAATAATTTAATGTCGACTGCATACTATAATTATTAATATTACAATTTTCGTTTATTTTAAGGACAATCGGATCTTATACGAAATGATACCCTTGAGTATATCATCAATCTTTCTCTTAATTACTTTGGTAGTGTACAAATGCATTCTACCGAAAGGAAACCAAAGCTTTAACATTCATCAGTCCATACTGCACTGTCTATTGTTGTCAATGTTTTTTATGTTCAGCAGTACTGCAATCATTATGTTCATTGGCAGAAAACGATCCTTTGAAGTTCAACTCAAAGAATCAAATCTGGAAAAAATAGGGTGCATTTCAATCGGTAACAAGGTTTAATAATTTTATACCTTTTATTTGAAATTTTTCATATAATTATAATTAATTTGAAAATTATGTTTGAAAAGGTGCTTTCGCTCACTTTGCATGGATTGCCACGTTCAGTTGGCTGTTAACATTTAACTATGACTTATGGAAAACTCTGAGGTAAAATGAGATTTACTTAATTATATTTGCCCATTCTGTTGTCATGATAAACAAAATTCTGGGTCTACAGTTATAGCCTTCTACAAATACATGGTTCACTTTTAATGCAAAATTTGGGAGCTGAATGTGCTTTGTTTTAAAAATAGTGACGTTGCAGTTATATGTAGTCATACTTATCTTTGTTAATTGATTCCATAAATAAAATAATACTTTGATTACACAGATCGACAACACTGGATCGTCAGAAAAGATTTAAGAGATTCGTTTACCTTTCTGCAATATCATGGGGCGTCCCTTTAGTGGTTGTTGTAACTAGTGTTGTTATGGATAAACAATACCCTCACGAGTAGCTACATATTTCATTTTATACATAGCCTAAGAAGAATATCCGTGTTTAAGTGTTTATGATAAAACGAAAACAGAGAGATAATAAGTATTAAGTAATTGTTTTATTGTCGCTCAAAAGTACAAAACTATATGATAATTACTGTAAACTGTAACAAAGAAATAATGTTCATACCATCGTATTAAAGCAAATCTAATTAGCCTAGATTTGAAACATTATTAAGATTGGACATCCCATTCAAAAGATATTGCAATAAAAGCAAAACTTGTAAAAGTAAATTTATTTATGTCCAATTTTAATAATATTTCAAATGTAGACTAAAAATACCAAAAACTACTTTTAATCGATGGTGCTGGCATCTCTATAACGTAATTGTCATATAATTATAACCACAGGTATCCCTCCCAGTCTACAACATTTAAATAAGTATACACAAAATGGTTGTTCTAATTTCCAATCTAAATAAATTTTAATCGCATTTTATACATCCACAGGGAGTATGGTGAATACATTACAGTTCCCCGCTATGGACACCAGTTCTGTTTTGTTAACCAAGATGCAGTTGGCCCTTATTTGCATTATGTAATAGGCATTCTTTTTGTATTAAATATTCCTTTTATTGTATCAACTTTTGCTACTATATGCCATCACAATGCAACAACAGAAGCTGTAATGTCTGCTAGAAACAACAACAAAAAAGAAAAGTAACAATTTCTTCCTTCCTTTCAATACTATGCAACAAGTTCGTAACCATTCAATTAAAAAAGACAGTTTTATTTTTCAGATTTTTGCTAATGATAAAACTTTTCATTGTGATGGGCATTTCCTGGTGCTTTGAAATTGGGTCGTGGTGGGCAACTCCAAAGAACGAAGAAGTATCCTTGCCTTGGCTTATTTTGACAATGGTCAACTATTGTAAAGGAATTTTTATTTTTATGATTTTCGTTTGGAAGAAACAATTAAAAAACCATTTGACCGAGAAGTATTTAGTTTTAAAAGGTAATAGTATCATTAATTATGCTAAGTTTGATGTATTTGAAAAATAATTTACACTAGACTTTTTGTTTTAGAAAAATTTAGCAGACCCTCAACCAAAGATGTCTCTACTTAATAATTTTTTCTTTATTATTTACTATTTTGTTGGATTACCGATAAAAATACCATATAGGTAGTTGGGCAAAAAAGTAGAAGGATGCCTTCAACCAAATATAATATTAATGGATTGTAAAATATTTTACATTATGTATTATGTACTAATAAAAGATGGAAACTAGCAGAATGCAAGTTGTATTACTATCTGTGACTTTGTTTATGTTCCAATGTAATTATACTGAAAGGTTAAGATTGCCACAGAATATCAATGTTGTATCAAAATTTGGACATATGTGAAACATTTTAAAATAACTATTTCCCCAAGCATTTAAAAAAAGAAGCAAACAAAAGGTAACCATTTTGTAGATAAATTATAAGTATTTCCTTAGTGCAACAATTAGTCTTTTTTATCCTCACAAATAAATTGGCTCTAATATTTTTAGCTTTATGTTTCATCTAATGTTGGTTAAACGTGTTTTGTAAACAAACTTTGTAGATAACATGCAGAGAAGAATATCACGCTTTCTAACTGGGTCATTTAATACTGATACAGTTTTATTTGTACTGTTTTTCAAATTACTTAGCACAAATTAGTTTGTGCCAAATTAAACATAAAGTAATGCTGTTTACATTACAAAAATCAGAAAAAGTCGTCCAGCCAGACAACTAGACAGAAAACATGATTTTAATAATAATATTTGTAGGTAAAAGAACCTTGCATTTTAAAAGTACCAAGACAAGGAACACAAAAAAATGCTTACATTGGCCAGGAAAGCCGACATTCTCTTTAAATTCTTTGATTAAATTAATTAATTTTAAACCAGATTAGGCGCAAACGTGATGGGACGATTGATTTAAGTACTTACTAGTTGTAATGGGAACAATGACGTATTTAGGGGGGGTCCTAGAGTGCTTAAGCACCCCCTAAATTTCCCAAAATAAACTATATTTTCTCAAAATTTAATAAAAAGTATTTTTATGCATAAGTAAATTTTTCTCACATGTTCAAGCAACCCCTAAATTTGGATTCTAGATACGCCCTTCAATGGGAATATTATTATTGCATAATAATATATAAAATAGACTTTTTGACATTTAATTTCTTTTAATAAACACAATTTTCCATCAAATTGGCATATATTATTCTCTCATTATTTACCATTTCCGAAAAAACAGCATTTTAGAAAACTGTGATGGGTATTTATATATATCAAAAACTATTACAATAGTACAACCCGTCATAAAAATATCCTTTTACAATCGTTAACGGTCCATGCTATTCCACAAACTGAACAATTATTTTTCTTATACCTCTCTTGAGTTGCCATACAGTTTCTACATAACTTAATATGTGGACAGAGACCACCAAAGAAAATTAATTTAGAATTCCATAACACTTTACAACACCCACACAAATGTTCTATTTTCACTTCGGTACTACTATTACTGATAAACGAAAAATTAGATGTTGAGGCTGAAGCTGAAGAGGATGCGATGCTAGGATTGCTACCCAATGTCCTGGGTAAATTCTTTACTTCACGACTATTGGCATTTTGAGTTAAAAACAAATCTATTCTCGACTTGAGAGCTGCATCTGCTAAAGGCTTGAGATTATCGTTAAATACTAAACCTGAAAATGGATCATTGGGCAACCTTCCATGTATTGCTTCTTCGGCGGAGTATCTTTCCAATGTAGACGAGTCGATTGCTAGGCCACTTGGTAGGCGAATAGGCTGAATCATCATTTCATAGGTCAAACTGTCCAAGAAATCCTCTGGAATTGAAACATTTTCCATCCGCTCCTTTTCAGAATTCCTTTCATGAAATAACTTCACTCGTTTTCTCGTGGATTCCTCTCCCGTGTCAAGATTCTAAAAGTTTAGTTTTAATAAACGCATCTTAATTAAATAAATAATTAGTTTGGTTTATTGCCTCAGTTTTAATGAAATAATATTAATATTTAATTCGCACAATTTGATTAGGCGAAATTCATAAAAAATAGGAAACATATTCGACCCCAATTAAATGAATTAAGTTGGAAATGAAAGAAATATTACTAAAAGAATAATGAAATTCGGTTAATGAAAATAAACATAACAATTAATGCCAACAGAAAATTTTAAACCGTAAATGGGCACTATTTTACCGATTCTTGAGGTCGTAAATGAACCGAAGATTCGCTTGATTCAGTACTTATTTCTGTTTTCATGTAAACGTCTATCAGTCTTTGCACTTGATCAGTCGGACAACGAACACAAGGTTGACCCCATATTTCTAAAGATCCTATTGAAGGAATAGACGAAACTTCAGTCCTCAAAATTGTTATTTCAAGTGAGATAACTCTTTCAAGAGCCTGTAAATAAAATAAAGGTCAAAGTTGATTAGCAATTAGCATAATACAGTATTCGTTTTTTTAACAAATAAAGTAAATGCATTCTTAGTGCATATTATTATTAAGCCTATCTATGTAATATTATTTACGTATTGAGTGACACCTCAGGGAGTAAATTAGAAATTGGTGCGCCTCATTGGAATTTAGAGTGCACCCAAAGTAAACCACGAGACAATTATATATTAACTAACTCACTGTAACATCCTTTAAATATTTTACGGAGTAGCATGCTCTCAAATTGTGAGTCACAACAAAGAAATTAGCTTGTACCCATTTAAAAAGTTGAATTTACAGCGTATTTAATTTTCAGTGCAATACAAAGAAAACAAAATTGAATATAAGTGTTGGAATTTTTGGTGGAATTGTTCCAATTTCGTAAATTATTGAGAGCAAAGCGTTGGAGAAGAACTGATTTGATTGTACATCAAATGGTAAATGACATTAAGATTTCTTGGACTTTAGGCTGCTAAAATTGAGAATAGATACTGCTGAGTACAGAAATAAAACTTCGTCAAAGCTATCTCAATTTATAAAATTTTTAAAACAGTAAATACAATTATCTTTAACTTTTTCCAAAGTAAACTCTGCACAAACATTGGAGAACCAATTTACATTTCTGTTTCTGTAACCTATACTATAACACTGATTAATATGTTCTACATAATACAGTTTCTTTAATAGCCTTCTGCTTTGAACAAAAACTTACAGTTTAAACTTTAAACTGCCTAATTTTGTGGATGGTGGAAGTGTCAACGGGTAATCACTCCGTAACGAGTTGGCAATCCAATGCAGAAGTTTACAACCGGCAATAAACTATAAAATGTAAAATGACCAACTGGTCCAACAAACTCTTCAACAATAATTATTCATCATTCATTATTCACACAACACTCGGATGAAAACTTCCTGGATGTCAACAACATAACGTTGTCCATAAAAGCTGCTGAACACTTCTCTGACCAATATTAGTATAATCACTCTTGTGCGTGTGCCAGTGGTTTTTTTGGCACGACAAAAGCCATCAACTCCAATTCTATAACTTCGAAGTCTACAGGAACCTATACCACTTCCAAAATTGAAGCACATTTATTTATGATTTCTACTGAATGAATATAGTATTTTATTATGTCTAATCAGAAAACTCTTTTGGACTAAACATTATTTTTACATGTGCTTATAAAGTCAGTAATTTAAATCCATTAACTATTTAGTCTATATAGGTTGTTTCTAACTAAGTACATACGTATATTAACGAAAGGAGAAAACTACTCAACTCTAGTAAAACACACATACAAGTTGTTCTATTTATAAATGCTAATTTAAACATTTTAGAATTTCTAGCTCGAATTGGTATTAAACTTGCATTGTTCGAAGGGTGCTTTAAGCCCACAGTGAAATCTTGTGAACTTGCATTTCGGTAAAATTCTTTCAGCGTAGGTAGTTTCCAGTAGGGTTTTCTCAAATTAAATCTTGGATTTCTGAAAATGATTTTGTTCGGGCTAGGATTTTTGTTTATGAATTCTTTCCCAACAACATGCTTTGAACGGGTCTCTTCTTTGGTAGACTTCTAAAAAAAATTATGTACACATTAAAAAAATTCAGTCTACTAATCACTCTATTTCCTACAACACCTAGAAGGTAAATTCGAATTTAAATTTAAGGTCCAACTGTAGAGGTTTGTACATGTGTTTTCCTACTCTAGGAAAACATGGATAACTGAACTAACTTTTAATCAATCTTGATAAAGAAAAAGTTTTAAAATTTAGACTGAACATCCTGGAGGGTTCGAAGGCTCAGACATGTCACGATTTTGACATCTGTAAAGGTCACAGTGGATATTCTACCAAAAAAATTAAGAAAAATTTGGTGCAATTGATTAATGAAATTAAAAACTAACAGCTATTTTAGGAAAACGAAGCCTTGGGACCCTCCAGGACCCTGCCCTGTAAGAACGCTTGGTAAAAAAAGATGTTTATTACATTGACTTGTTCTTTACTCATCCGTGTTTTTCTAAAAAATTAAAATTTGAATGTTTTTGTACTCAACTCAATGTTGAATGTAAATACTAAATAGATTCAGCCAACTTCCACTACTAGATACCTCGACGGAGGGGTGTTGGACCTTAAACATGCATTGTATTTTACTTACATTGAAAACAATTTCTGTTTCTATCAAAAATGCATTTGACACTTGTCTTCCAACTTTTGGACCAATTATCACATGGCTAATTTCAATGCAACAGGGAAAAGTAACAACAAGCTTTACCGGAGGTCGAACAAAATAGTCTGCTAAAAATCCTTTATTATTTCCTTGAAATAAGGAAACTTTTTGTCCTTCACACTCAGCACTGTTTAATAAATTCTTTGCTTCATGTCCTTCAGCTTCGGGAATGTTATCAGTTGATATAACCGAACCAAGATTTGCACTGCAGAAATTCATTACTGACAGATTTTATTTGATATAGGTAAATGTTTTTCCCGATGGCTTCCAAAATGCCATTTCCCTGTTTCTACATGTGGGGAATGTCAATAGGAACAAACAACTTTCAGGGAAAAAATCATTTTTGCCCCTGTCAGTAGTTATATGAAAAAAACCTCTTAAAAAGGAAAGCAAAATAACTTTTGAACCCCTGAACGGATTTTGATGAAAGTTGGTATGGAGACCCGCCATAAGTATATCTCCAGAGGTTTTTTAAAAGAGCAATAACGTTCCAGATTTTCGATTTCAAAAGACCCGGCAGAGTTTCAAAAAAGGGGTTTTTTCGGGTTTTTGCCAGAAATAAAAAGTTTTTTCGGACATCTGCTCGGTTCAAATTAAAGAGATTATAAAACTACAGTTTGAGGGTATATCAAGTATTTCACTTTCGGTGACCCCTGCCCAGAGTCAAAGGTCAAAACTTGGTATTTTGAAGAATTTCACCCGTCTGAGGTATCAATCGAAAGCTGACAAGGACCTCGATGTCGCTAAAGCGATTATTTTGGCTAATAATGACCTCTAAAAGAGTTTACGGGTCATATAATACAATAATACTTGAACATAGATGTATCTGAACACTCACAAAATCGCGACATAATTCCGGAAAAACATGTATATTTCTGTATATTAAAGACTACCATGTGTCATCTAACTTGCTTTTGGATGTCATTCGGACATGAGAAAAGCCCAGGGAACTATTACGAATTCACAAACTAGGGGTTATTAGTCACGTTTAATTGTACAGTAACTCATACTCATAATCCAATTTAATGCACAGGCCCGTGCCTGGCCATGTGTATACTTAATGCATAGAAGAAAATGATATTATGAATCGTCATTATATCTTGAAATTCCACTTCCCTCCTACCCGGATTATTATACTAACGTGACAAATGACATTTAATGATATGTTAGATGACACATAGTCGCGTTTAGTATGCAGAAATAGGTATATCTTTTGGGAATTATGTCGCGATTTTGTGAGTGAAATAATCGCTTTAGCGACATCGAGGTCCTTGTCAGCTTTCGATTGATACCTCAGACGGTGAAATTCTTCAAAATACCAAGTTTTGACCTTTGACTCTGGGCGGGGGTCACCGAAAGTGAAATACTTGATATACCCTCAAACTGTAGTTTTATAATCTCTTTAATTTGAACCGAGCAGATGTCCGAAAAAACTTTTTATTTCTGGCAAAAACCCGAAAAAACCCATTTTTTGAAACTCTGCCGGGTCTTTTGAAATCGAAAATCTGGAACGTTATTGCTCTTTTAAAAAACCTCTGGAGATATACTTATGGCGGGTCTCCATACCAACTTTCATCAAAATCCGTTCAGGGGTTCAAAAGTTATTTTGCTTTCCTTTTTAAGAGGTTTTTTTCATATAACTACTGACAGGGGCAAAAATGATTTTTTTCCCTGAAAGTTGTTTGTTCCTATTGACATTCCCCACATGTAGAAACAGGGAAATGGCATTTTGGAAGCCATCGGGAAAAACATTTACCTATATCAAATAAAATCTGTCTACTATTGTACTGTTTGTACTGTAGTAGGTGGGCAACATGTAATAACACCCATTAAATTAGAGATATGTAACGGAAATAATTACTTTGACAATTGAAATTGAAATTATGATTAATTAAAATGATTTTAAGAGAATATTAAAAGCAAAAACGTGTAAAACTGTAAAACATTCTTGATTCATTCGCTTCGCGCCTTTAATTCCGACATTGGGTTCAGTTCTTAGCCCACAGCAATGTAACGAAAATGTTTTCTATTTTCACATTTTCGCTTCCCTGCCTGTCATGAATATGAAATATATTATTATTAATCGAGATTTTACATTGTAGCCTGGAAACTCCCCTATAGCTTTGGGTATTCCAGGTTCCAGGTCAATTCTCGGAAAACTTATGCACAATAAATTTACAACATCGTGGACCGAGAACCTTCTTTAAAAGCAACTCTCAGAAGAAACGGCATAATATATCGGATTGTTACATTGTAATTTACATAGTATTTGTATTTGTTTGTATTTATATCGACATGTGGTAGTAGTCACTTTGACCCTTGTGTAGTTCTTGGAAAAAGGGATTAGTTCCACTACCAAGCAGCATATAATATAAATAACCTAAGTAAGCAGTAAGCACTAAGCACTATTTACTTAGAAAGCACTGATTCTTTCGTTTTCACCTGTGTCTCTACTATATGTACCACCACTTAAGCACTTGTATGCCAAGCCGTAAGCCGTCTTTTTGATCGCTCCAAATGTTTGTACAAATGCTTGGACTCTTAGGGTTCTGTTATCTGTTGTCCCTTAGAAAAAAGATATTCTTCTGTTAATGAAGTAATTCTTTTGCATGTCTATTTATGAAACTATATCATTTTCCCTCGTAACGATATTAAGCTCGGAGGCTAATTTAATACATGATCAAACAACTATTATAATGTCATGATTTGTCATATCTTTGAATTTGTTTTGCTTAGAAAGATTGTGATTTTATGATATTATAAAGCAACTAGTAACGTTGCTCTTGATCATTATCATATTTATTAATAAGCTAAAATAAGTTAATTATTTTTGTTTCATTGTCTCATCAACCACAACCAACCGTCCGATCTCCGTTTATTGACTTGACTTGAATATCTAACCTAAGTGTTCATTGAAAATTTACTACAATCGGTCGTATCTCATTCTCAAGGTACATAATTAAATCTTTTAGATGTTAAAATGGTCGCCATATTTTTCTTTCAAGATTATAATTCTTCTATTTCCACTGAACATAATTTAATTGCTTTCGAAACTTATATTTCAAAAGAATTTAAACATGTAAATTTAGCAAATATTGCAGTTAAATTCGGTTTGTAAAGCAAAAAATAAATTACAATTACTTCTTTGTAATATAAGTTGGCAGCATTTTGTCATGCTTGAAGAATTGGTAAGTATGATATCTTACCTAGTATATTGGCCTTGGGTGATTCTTCTCGGTTATAAATAGTGAACGGCAGAAATCGTGGAAGATTATTTCCACACAAGTTATTCGATTGTATTATCGTTTAATCTTGTCGGAAAAGTAAATTTATTGAAATATTTAGTCGAGTTAGACTGTGAATAAAATGCCAACTTAATTAAATATTTCATCAAATCCATACTTTTACGACAAGCTGAAGAGGTAAGGTTATCGAATAACTTGCGCCAAAATAATAATACCAGAGAAGATAAATCCTTGTTCTGTGGCTATTATTTATTTATTTACCATATATTAATGTAATTTCCACATGCTTAAATACAAAAATTTGAATTTTACGTCCTGTTTGGGCACTTAAGCATTAGTAGCATATAGAACTCCTAATTAAGCCAAGTCAAGTCAACTATATATTTATTGTTTAAGGAAAATCCAATCAATTGTTTACATTGCTTTTAATATAGGAATACGAATAAAAGAGGAACAATAAAACTATCGAACTAAAAAATGGATATCTCCGCCGAAGGAATTCAAACTGGTAATAACAGCAATATAAATTATGTACTTCAAGGAAAGAAGATTAATACTACAAACCCTATGCTACTTTCCCCGGTATGTCCAATAATCAACATACAGATTAGATTAAAGATAATTCGTAAAAACCCAAATATAACAATTGCAGTGGAAGCGACCAAAATAAAAAAATTAAGTAAGACCAAGTATTTCAAATGATAATTGAAACATGTTTGCTATTTAGGTTATAAAGTGCGTCTACCAATATCTAGGCCTTGAAGATATCAAAAGTTGTCGTCTTGCAGCCCGTGAATGGTATTTGAACTCGAAGTTGGTCATCAGAGATCGAGCTAAGATTGTCATATCAAATAGGGAAATCAACGGTCGCATTTTAACCATTTCAAAGTTTTTCGAAGATTTTTCGGCTGCACAAAATACAGTTTCCAATGCTTTCAAATTTCAAGATGCAAAAGAATTTGAGTATGAAGAGTATGGTCAAACTCAATGGAAAGTTAGCGAGTTGAAAGAATTTTTCGAAAGTCAGCAAGGAAATATGAGAGTTGGAGTTGTATAATGCAATTTCGAATGATGTAGGAAAATCTCGCCACGAGAAGTACAACATTACTCCATGGATATCTAGATCCTTGATGACAAAACCAAATACTGAATACAATACCAAACTGTTACTAAAGTGCAGTATTTACGACAACTACAAAGGTTATGCTGACCCGTGGGTTTCATTGTCCTCTCTTGTTTCTATAAAAGATATTTCACTAAATACGGTTTCAGTTATACCCAGGAAAAACATAAAGGAGGGAATTGTGTGGATTTTGTGTGGAATTGCTGGAAACACGGGGGAAGATGTGGTCGAGGGTAATGCTCTGTGGGCAATGCGCTAAACAAGAGTTGGAGACTTGAGACATTTCCCCATTCTGATAAGCGGCGTGAAAATTGAGTGAATAACATATGGGAAATCGTGTGCATTTTGGTTATCATTTAATTAGTAAAAGCAGCAGTGGAATCCGCGCAAAATTATCTTGGGAAAATCGGAATCTTCACTACTGCAAATGCATATTTTAAACCATAGCGATTTCTGCATGGATAGTGAGTGGGATGGTACCCGTGGGTAATGAGGAAAATCCTACCAGTCATTCTTAGTGTATATATTTGGGGAAATTCCCCCATCATGGCTGACATACGTAGACGAAGGTTTGGGAGAAGGGTAGAAGATACCCTCACTCACAAACGCGCAGGTGCAATTCATGCTTACTGCTAGTTGATAGCAACCCACCCTTTTCCCACACGTTTGTGTACAACTCAGCAGCCATTTCATAGCCACGCTCGCACAACTCTGGACACGCATTTTATACATTGCAGAAGCCGAATCAACGATATCAATTTAAATACAGTTTATTATTGAAGAATTGTCAATATTGAACATGTATTCAGTAGTGCATTTTAAAGACGAAGGAGCTGTTCAAGTGGTGCCAACGAAATGGTTGGACCCCACAAAGAAAAATTGTAAATGGCCAAAAGGGCCGGCAAGCAATTTTATTCGATTGTGCAAAGATGCAAATCCGAAATGGCCGACTCATCGTATTCGAGTAGAGCATTCTGACGGTAAGATATCTTTTGTTTCGTTCAATGTCTCATTTAATTTGAAAATACGAACTACACTTCTTTGCCATAATAATATTGCATACCAAAAATTTTAGAAATATTATATTTTATTTATAGTTGATTACGACGAGGGGAAAAGATTGGAAAAGGAAGCCGGAGATAAATCTTCCCTTGAAACCCCTGGCGAAGAGACAGATAAGTCAAAGAAAAAACAACAGAGAAAACGTAGAACTCAGCTGAAGAAATCTAAAGTGGTTGCCCCGAAATCATCAAGTGAAGATTCACATTCTGACTCTCAGTTTTCCTTGTCCTCTTCAATAATATCAAATTCTGGACTAAATCAACATATTTTTACAAATGAGGGTTCGATATTGTTATTAATCTTAATAGTATTATTTGGTACCAATAATAATACAAATTATGACAACAATTATCTTTTTAAATTCCAGATTTACAGGGCTTGCTCGTTTTTGATAATTTGGATGATAAAGTCAGCATTCCTGACGGAGTACAAAGTCAAAGCATCTTGCAGGATATTCCCAATAAATCTGCAGATCTGTTTACCAGTAACACCAGCATAAATGATCTCTGCAAAGCGATAAATGCATTAGAAGAAAGGCAAAAAGGTAATTAAATATAGAAGTATCAACCATTAATCTATTTCCGTTAAATCTTTGTTTGGTAGTAAAAGTCAACATTATTTTTGTTTAGGATTAGAAAAGAAAGTTGCCGAAACGCTTGTGGAAATAAAAGATGACATTAAAAATATTTTACTCCGTGTTGGAACACAAAGTCTTAAGTGTGATGTAAAGGAGATGATCCCTTTTGCTTTTCCCCTACAAACCATTCAGGAGCTGCACGAGTTGGAACTCTGGACTCTAGATTCAAATAATAAGCAAAATTTGGTAGGGAATTATTTTAATCTTTTACTTTTCTTACTCTAATGCATTACTTTGTATTAAATATATTTATAACTTTTATTTTCACTACTATCAATTCAGATAAATTTTTGGGGAATCAAAGGCGGAAAAACGACATTCAAGATTATTGGTACCATATTGCGTTCACTGCTGTCGACTGACATTGCAAAAACTATAAACTATACGGGAGCGGGGCCAGCAGGCAAAAATGCCTTTAGCAATTTTCGCCAATTATTGGAAGCAGCTGCAGGTTTAAATTAAGATTTTACACGGCGAGTACTAACTGATAAATAATTATTTAAAATAATAGCAGTTAAATTTATGAATACAGCATCAACTCGGAGACATAAGCCAAATGCGACAGACGAAGAAATAAGAACGGCTGTGCAAAATTTTTTTCGAAACTCTCGAGATTTAAACGGTGGTCGATCTCAACGGCAAAAGAAAAATGTCCTCCTACAGAAGCAAACGCAGGAAGATCAACAAAGAAGTTCAAATAATGCTCAGTGATATACATTCATCTGCATCCAGTCCTCGAGATTTGGGTAAAGGGATTGGTTCTATACTTATGACTGAATCTTTCATACCCAATGAATGTATAGATATCGATACCAATTTAAGTACTCCTTTAACCCCAATTAATGTTGATAATTCCGTAATTGTTAATAGCTTAGAAAGTAAGGACAATAATCAGCAAATTGATTGTGAAAGCTTTAGAAACAAACTAAACACTTTTATCCCTCTATCTACACAAGTAGCCCAATGGAGTCTGAAACACAACATAACCTTAACAGCCCTTTCTGATTTATTAGTAATTCTACAGCCTTTAGCTGATCCGTCAGATAAATTACCGAAATGTGCGCAAACTTTGCTTCATACTCCCCGTTTAGTAAAAACTACTACAATTGGTGGTGGAAAGTTTTTTTATTTTGGTATATTAAACCAATTAAAATTAGAAGTTCATAAAGGTTTGCAAAATTGCAATTATCCAATTGTAAACCAGATATCTCTTGAGTATCCTAAAAATTCATTATTAACATTAACAATTGGAACCGATGGTATACCCATTTGTAAAAGTAGTAATACTCAAATGTGGCCGATACTTTTCAAATTAGATCAATCGCTTAACCCCCGACCCATATTAGCTGGACTTTATTGTGGAGAGACAAAGCCAACCTCTCTGTTAGAATATTTAAATCCTTTCATTACTGAATTGGAATCATTAGAAAAAGGAATTATTATAGATGGGCGGACATTTTTTGTAAGGGTTACTTCATTAGTTGCTGATGCTCCAGCAAGAAGCTTTATTAAAGGGGTGAAGGGTCACGGGGCATACCATGGTTGCGAGAGGTGTATCGATGAAGGGGAGTATGATGGAAGGGTAATATTTACAAATTTAAGAGCAAATTTAAGAACAGATGACTCATTTGCTAAAAAATTAGATAGCGATCATCATAATGCAGATTCACCATTTTTAAGGTTACGGATAGGTTTAGTATCTCAAGTAGTTCTAGATTATATGCATCTTATTTGTTTAGGGGTGATGAGAAAGTTGTTGCATATATGGCTTTCTGGTCCATTAAAAACTAGACTTCCTGCACGAAAAGTACGAACTATTTCAAATTATTTAGTGAGTGTCTCAAAGTATATTCCTGCAGAGTTTTCTAGAAAATCTAGGTCACTTAAAGATATTAATCGGTATAAGGCAACCGAGTTTCGTCAATTTTTACTTTACACAGGGCCTTGTATACTTAAACAAGTATTGCCTCAAAATTTATGGAAACATTTTTTATTGTTCCACTCCGCAACAATTATCTTGTTGTCGAAGAAAGCTGAGGACGATAATTGGAACGATGTTTCGAAAACACTTTTACAAAAGTTCGTATCTCAAATGTCAATATACTATGGACAAACTACTATTATATATAATGTTCATTCATTGATTCACATAGCGGATGATGCTAAAACATTTGGTAGTTTAGACAGAATAAGTGCATTTCCTTTTGAGAACTATTTGCAACAGATAAAAAAACTTGTTAGGGGTCAAAAGCTACAATTGGAACAAGTAATAAAGAGAGTCTCCGAAATTGAGTTTCAAGCAGTAAATAGGATAAATGTGAAAAAAGTTGGCCCTGTTAGAGTTAAAAACAGCGTGTGTTTAAAGTATTATACAGACAGGTTTGTAGTATCGAATAAGGCGGGAAACAATTGCTTTATTTTGTCGACAGGCCAGATTGTAGTTGTACGTAAAATTATCTACGAAGAAAATAAAGAAACGTCAGTGCATGTTCAAGAATTTATGTCGAAAAAAAGTGTAAAAGATTATCCTTTAAAGAGTGAGCTATTTTCTATATATGAAGTGAAAGAAAATTTTTCTCCAGTCCAATGTCATCCAATTTCAGATTTGTTTTGCAAATGCGTTATTTTACCTTCCCAAATTGATTCTAAAAGGTTTATTGTGTTTCCTATGATCCACTTTACTCAATAAGGTAGCTTTAATTAGTAATTAAATATTAAGTATTTCGTAATAGTGATTCAGCTACACAATTAATTAAGTAGTGAAAAGTCATGTAATAAGTAAGTAATACAATATAAGTTAAATTGTACCACATTTTAAGTAATAGCTTTTTGTAAAAATTTAGCGGTAATTAATTTTGTGTAAATAAAGAAATTGATTTTGCTTTTCAACAAATTGATATTTAGAGCGCATGTGCAATTACTTTGAGATTCATGTGGGTTTGGCATGGGAATCATGTTAAAATAAACGTGGGACATACCACCATATTCACCATGGGATATACGTTGTATTTCCTTTATTCTACCGCGCATTTCCCTTGAGGTAATTGCATGTTTTAGGACAAATTAAATGCGTGGATTTATTAAGGGAACGGCCTGCGATTTTGTTAGGGAAATGCGTGTATTCAACAGATGTAACCTGTATGACAATTTTAGGGACTCTCTGCCATCTCCCCCGTGTAGACCACTTCAATTACCCACGTAGATTTTCTGTACATTCCCCAACTCTGTTTTTCCTGGGTAGTTGACAATGAAGATGGCCTTAAGATGAGTCCAACCAAGTTGCATCTGGAAAATGTCAAGTTTTTTAACGGTGAAACTAAATTAGACGAAATTATTATTAATGATGTAGTAGATTTTTCCAAATCCAAAAGCATTTATTTGGAAAGTGGACGTGAGGGCACTAAGATCACATTAGATTTGTGTGGTAATGTAAAATCTGTAAGCCTTGACAAGCTCATCTTATTGGATGATGTTAAAGTGGTTAATCGGACGAAGTCCTCATGGATAGTAGAGGGAGTACAAATGAGGAATTTTTCAGGACGACTAACCTCAACTTAAAAATTTGTTTCCGAACTTCAAGATATTAGACCTAGATATACTATACGATTACAGAATAATCTTGCAATTATTCTGATTCATAGCTTTGCTATACATGTACTAATTATGGACGTAATTATATGTATTTTTAGAATATTAATTTTTTCAATGAATGTAAAATTCATAATTGTTACTAAAATGATGATGAACTCATGAATAGAATGCTAAATGCAACTCATTGTTTAAAGTAAACTAAAACCAATTAAATTCTCCAAAAAAACTAATTAAAAATAAATATGTACAGTTGCCAACTCTGTACTTTTACAATTTGCATACAAACGATAACAATCTGATATGAGTTAAAGTAATAGTCCATTAAAATTAAATTAGCAAACTAAACCCAAACCACACCTTTCAGAGCAGCTGTCGTTGTCTTAATATGTATAGTAGTCTATCTTTTTCATCAACGAATAATTTTAATTTCATGGTCACTTATAAGCTTTTTTCATAAATATGATATGAAAATGACATTAAATTAAAATTATTTACTGTATAGTAGGAGATCGAACATCCTATCTCCGATTCCCCAGCTTACTCAACGGATTTCAGAAGCATATATGCATAAAGATAAATGCATATAAGCATAAAGTTAAATGCATATATAAGCATAAAGTTAAATGCATATAAGTATGAATATAACACAACACAAAGTGACACAAGGTGTTTAACAACTATGTAATGTAAGAATAGATGGTCGAGTTCCTTACTTTGCGTGAATATTTGTAAGGGACAAACCTAACGGGTAATTATATATTGGTTATAACCAGATTGATAAGGGACGAAAAGCGTAATGGCCAAGAATTAAAATGTAGAAGAGGAACCAAGGAAATATTATGAAACCACGCCAGTTAATACTCCCTGCAGCAGGAAACATTGTTTCACAAGGTGTAATGACTCTGAGCTGTGAATTACTACAAGTACAAAGGTAAACAACACTATTTACACTACTTAATACTATTTTAAATTTGACAGTGTTAAAGCTCTCACCCGGGGGAAATTGGCAAAACTTGATTGTTTACAATGGTTTTTTAAAGAAATAAATGCAAATATGCGATGGTTAATAATAGAATAAACAGAAATCAAAAAATCATCGCAAGAAATGGGAAAGTCTCAATTAAATACTTTCTGGGTGCAGACTGGGCGGACTAAATGTTTAAAGGCCAAATTTAGGCATATCGATTCCTCCGTTTTCTCCAAGTTAATAAAAAATAGCATGTTACTTTAAACGTTTACCCATAAAGTTGTAAGGAGGAAATGGATGCAATACTTTATTAGGATTATATAATAGGTTGTAATATGTGACAACTTCTGAAGGAAGCGAGAAATTAAAGTACACAGATCGGCTTCGATTGAAATTATTGAGACGCCCTTTTTACCCTGAAGCACCAAGGTATGTGCGCCATTTTTTGAACGAAACTTCAAAGTTATGGGAAGAATTTCCTTTTCAATGAAAACTGCAAAGTACTTTTTATTGTTTATTGTGATTGCATTACAAAGTAGAAAGTAAGGTAAGGTACTTATTTATTTAAACGTTAATTATAAATAATTAAATTTTTTATGTTGAATGTGTCAATAATTACCTTTCTTAAAATTGCAATGTGGTAGGTAATAGGTTACAGAGATGGAAGAATGCTTTCTGTGCAACGGAGACAATTGTAAACTTAAAAAGCAAGTTGATTTCCAAAACGAAAGAAAATTACAAGACGGATTGAAATATACAAACATTAATTTACAGAGTGAGACATTTCAAAATTAAATTTTGATAAGTAAAATATAGACGATAGAAATATTTTGTCGTGCCGACGCTTTTAATTTTATGGTGCTTTAATTCTTGACACCAAGGTGGCTTAAATTATTAAAACTGGTTTTAACAATGTCAATTATTTGGGGGTAGGTGCAGACCTGATAAAGAATCAATTGGAAGTTATATACTTGCTACGAAAAGTACTGGAAATACCCCAAGAGCTATGTTGTAACTTTTTACGGGAAAATGGAAATCCTAGTTCGTGGATCCATTGTTGTGATTCCTGCTCTTCGTTAATAACAGAAAGTAAAAATATTTTTGACCAGCACGGAGCACAACAAATCCATTACAAAATCTTACAAGATAAAATCAAAGATATTATAACTCAGTCTGCCCAATTCGACGAATTTATTGGTGATCAACGTAAATGGGGAGTAAAAGAAACAGCTCGGGCATTTGTGTCTCAAGGTGAAATTAAATATTTACCATTCGTTATCTATCTAATATAATGACAACAAAAGAATCATTGATGGATAGAAGAAAAGCACTAAGACTATAAAATTATTACATTGTTTATATAGCATATAAACTAAAGAATTTGAAAATTGAAGATTTTGGCTGCGAAAGTACAGAACTAGTCCCTATTTCAACAACATCCTTGAATTCAGATTTAGCACACAACAATTATATGGAAGAGAATGACTCTTCGACCATCCAGAATTTCCAAAACAACGCTTATACCTATCCTTTTAAAGATATTGATCCCCTGAGTCTTGAGAAAATAACTGGTAACTTGACAAGATATAAAATATTTTGCAAACATTGTCTAAAGGTTTAAATAATAATATATGTGTGTTCTTTATTCAAAAATCGCACCATATGCTACACTTCAATCAATTTAACCCATTTTCATTCTATTTACCTATTTTTTCAGATAATGGAGAAGAACATATTGTTGTCAAGGAGGAGCCATGTAGCTCTTTTGAAAACGAAGATATTAGTATCCAAGAAAGAATTGAAACGAATCGACTCAGTAGGGCTGAAAATAAAGATACGGAGTTCTTTACTGTCTTTTCAGCTCAGTTGGCAGACAACACAACAAAACAGGGCCAGGACAAAGTGATGAAATGTTAAACATGCGGTCGAATCTTTAAATATAAAAAACAGTTTGACAAACACAAAATCAATCACTCTTTAGAGGGATTTCATCCTTGTTCGTTATGTGGGAAAACCTTTAATCGACTTGACAAATTAGAAAAACACAAGTTGAGTCACAGCAGCAGATTAAGCACAAATGCTCCGAGTGTGGGAGATGCTTTACCCGGATTGATGTTTTAAGCACCCACATAGTGACTTGTGCCGGAAAAAACCCCAATGTTCCGAATGTGGAAAACATTTTGCTACACCGTGGAATCTAAAACATCACATGGCTACTCACTCAAAACAAAGACGGCACAAGTGCACACTTTGTGGGAAAAGGATGTGGCTAGAGTCCACTTTAATAAACCACGTCATTCGTTGCAGTAAAATCCACATAGCTAGAGGCCAGCATGGTCCCATCAGACCTCTTAGTACAGATAGACCTTTTTGTTGTAAATATTGTGACAAAGGCCATGAAAATGTGTATACCCTAATTGCTCATGAAAAAAACCACTGTGGAGAGAAACTACCTTACAAATGCGATGTCTGCAGAGAAGAATTTTTAAATCTGTCTGACTTAAAAAAGCATAATGTAACTCATGCAGTAATAACTATAGAATAGACTGTTTTAAAACTTGTTTTGCAATTTTATGATAATAGATTACACAGATCCTACATAATTTATCTGGAATCCGAATAAATCGTGAAATCAAAAATGTGAAATTACACGGAAAATGAAATACAGGTGGTAGTTGTGAATTGTAAGATAAATTGTGAGTGAATTCGTTAGTGAATTGTTTCCGGTACCGCCGGTGAGTCAACTTAAGGAAAAATGATATAATATATTTATTAAACAAGCTAATATAACGTAATCCGGTAACACAGAATCAATACTGGTAATTACATTGCAATTCAGTCAGACTCTACTGCTGATAAAGTAGTCATTACAGTATTATTAATAAAACATTAATTTTAAGATAAACATTAGAATACAATGCTCTTTTCTGACCTAAACTATTAAAAATAACTATTATCGCATATTTTCTGACGTAACTTAATAAAAGATGAACTATTTTAAATTAGTTTATGTCAAAAAAGACGCAACAATAGTGACCGGCGACACCGCAACGTGATGCCGATTGTTATTTTATGATGATGATAGTCTGCCTTCGTGAACCGTTTGGAAACATAAAAAAGAATGCTAGAAAGTACCCGGTGACTTTCTAGCAAGGGCTATTGAATTTGTAAGGGGTGCTAGAAAGTTTCATACAAGTTTTTTTTAACTTGGAGATTTTAATGTTAAAAAGAAAGTAATAGTTTAATCGAATACTAAATTTTAACATTTGTCAGTTATTTTAATTTTGAAATCAACGGATATTATTCCTGGTATGTTGGAATGAATGTTTTATTAAAGCCAAATGCTGTTCCTTATCGTAGACTAGAACAATTTAATAAACATATTGTTACAATTATAAACTAGACATATGTTTTAATTTTTTATAAGCGAGATTATAATTAAGGAAATGTAATACATATTTTGATACTTAAGTAACTGAAGATAGTTAAGTTAAAGATAAAACTGCACAATACGGAATATATAGTTATATTCCGAACATATATTGCTAACAACCTAAAGTGTAAAATTACAACCAATACAATTAAAGCTGCGTAATTAATGCACCAAACTGTAAACGTAAACAACTTATTAAATTCTAAAGATTCAATGATTCGATATCATCTAAATAGTGTAACTGTTGTTAACACCTTCAGTGCCAATTTCTTAACTAAGTTTTTACTTGTACAAATTAATCCTCAGCCAATTTGAATATATGCTAAAATCGAAAAGTTTTGAAAATAATTTAATAACACATCTCTTGGGTTTTCACTCAATGAGTAAATTCGTTAAATTAGCATTAAGGTTTTCTGCTATGACGCTTGATAGGCGGACATTCCAAATAGCAGTCGGAAACATTACTAACGATTATTTTGGGTGGGGGCGGCTTTCTAAAGTCGAGTGCAGACGAATAATCGTGTTGAGGAATCTCAGGATGAACTTTTTGGACATGTTTACTAAATTCTTTTCTGACGTAGTAACCTTCGTTGTTCGGACAAAGTTTGCATAGAAAGGAGCGGTGTTTAGTATGAACCATGTTGATATGACTACGACAATTGCCATCTTGAGCAAAGCCTTTTCCACAGTGAGGACATTCATATGGCTTTTGTTTGTAGTGAATATTCAAATGTGATAATAATTTCACTCGGCTGGCAAATATTTTTCCACAATTTTCAATCTATAGAAACAATGAAGTTTGAAACTGATTTGTTGTTAATATTTCAGATTTTAGTGTAATCTAAGTGAAAATAATATTTACCGAGCATTTATAATCGTGTGCTGAATCGTGAGATTTCTCCATATGAAATTGTCTGTCTTTTTCCGTTCTAAAAACACGCCAACAATGTCTACACACATACGGGTGAGTTGGTTCATACTCTTCGGGATGGCAGTCAACTAAGTGTTTACGATATCCAATATTTCGCCCACAATTCTTGTTACAAATTTCACATTTGGTTTTATTGTAGTCTGTAATGAACTTGGGAGGCAAATCTAACAGATCCGGAGGATGTACTCTCTTCAGGTGATATTGGAGATAATTAAGAGTCGGATGCTTTGTGTCGCAATACGGGCATTGAATTCCGTCGGAATCAGAACTCGTGTGAGACATTGTGTGATTTTCAAAATCGCTTATGTTAACCATTTTTTGACATATCTGCGTAAAAAAATTTACCATTTATTTAAACAAAAGTTATGTATTTAGTGTTTTGTGTTCTATTGCAAATTTTGTTTTATTAATGACATTCCAAAAAAATTACCAAACACATTTGTCGATCATGAAGTTTCTCTTCGTGAGTATTTCTGTCTTCTATGTTTTTAAAAACCCACCAACAGAATGTGCAAACATAAGGGTGAGTCGTTTTGTAGTGTTCGGCATGATTTTCAATAATATGCTTTCGAAATTCATCTTCCAGTTTAAAATCCAAATTACAAGCTTCACACTTGCATTCCATGTGTACCAATTTTAGGGGCAGTGGAGGGTGAAACTCCTCTTTGTGAATTTCCAATTCATCGAGCGATTTAAATGTTTTATTACAATGAAGACATGGATGATTCAAGCGATTTTCAGCATGACGTTTCATGTGATTTCCATAATGACTTTTAGAAATCATTTTAGAGCAAATCTGTACAAAAAATTTATTATTACACACATGGTCAAAACTTTTGAAAAAACAGAGAATTCTTACTTACATCACAATTAACTTTGGTCCCAGAAGTATTAAATGTGTCATTCAATGTGTCATGTTCTTTTTCTTCATGCTGGGCAAGCAATTTTGGTGTCGATTTAACTTCAGGACATACTGAACATTTGAAGCCTTCTGGATGAGTGTGAGTATACATATGATTTTCAAGGTTTGATTGGTAGAAACCTTTCTGACAGATCTGTAAGTAAAAAAATTAAATTGCGTGTACTTTTATCAAACTGTTAAAAAGTATAGTACAGCTTTATAGCTTTTCCTCCCAAGAGGGCCGCAGCCTGGAAAAAGAAACCATAAATAGCGATTTTTAAGGTTTTAGACAAAAATTTATTTATTTTTCTGCCTCGCTGTGGCCCTGCCTCCTAAGCCCAAAGGAAAAGTGAATTGATTCCCAGTTTTAATAGGTTTATGATGCAACCGCAACCTAAGCTAGCTGGTCCAATGGAGGTCGGACCTAGCTCCATTAATAACTTAAACGAATGTAGGTCAAAGTCCAGCCAAAAATTAGTAAATGGTTTTTATTAATCTGGAAATCTTTGTCAAAATTTGTATATTTGTCAAAGTGGGCGGTGCCTGTTTCTTTGGAAATTTAAATATTATTGATGCCTAAAATGTTTACTTTTGCATTAGGCAATCCCCCGGTTGTCATTCACGCAATTTCACTCAGCCAAAACATCACCCAAAAAGAAATCCCTATGACAGGGTTTAAATTCGAGAGTCGCCTAGGTTTCTAATTAATTTATTAATTAAAAATAAAAAGATTCCTTTACGTTGCAAAAAAATTTCGAACTGCCTTTCTTATTGACCCCACCTCGAACTCTCTTTTTTCTGTTGCTTACATCTTCATGCACATTAAGGATATGTCTCCTTAGCATATGAATGTCGGTAAAGCCTTCCCCACATTCTGTGCACATGTGACAGAAATCCGACAATTTAAATTGCATCTCATGACGATGTTTATGATTTTTCATTTCTTCTAGCGAGGAGAACGTCATGGGACAAAATTCGCACCCAAAATTGTTTTCTTTGTGAGATTTCATGTGTGTTTGCAAATTATTCTCCTGAACAAATATTCTTTTGCACACATTGCATTCAAAAGCAGCATTGTTCACTAAACATGAAGAATGAACATCCGACAAGTGGAAATTGAGGCTCTTAAGACTGATAAATGAACAAGGGCAGCTATCGACGTCGCAGTAATAGAAAAAGAAGGAGTCTCCATCTTTAACTTCTTTATTCAGATGAGTGTCTTTCAAGTGTCGGAGGTATCGGTACTTGTAGTTAAAGTCCCAAGAACAGAGATCACAATAGTAACGGCGTTTCCGAGAAGCCAATTCATTTGCCACTTTGATTGCTATTTCTGGGCGTTTTATCTTTGTTCCTTCTGGATTTAACTTTCCATGTAATATTCGGGCATGTTTCCATAACACCGACTTATCATTAAACGATTTACCACATTCGGGACATGAAAATGGTTTTTCCCCTGCACACAGTTATAATAACAAAAAGGGTTTTCAAAATGAAATTGATTTAACATTTGTTAAACAAAAAATATACCTGTATGTGTTCTCTGATGCATAGGAAAACGCTTCCGACTAACAGTTTTGTAACAAGTTGGGCATTTTACAGTAGAGCTAACAGGTGCTTTCACTTTCTTTACATATTTAGAATATTTATTCTTTTTTTGAGGTAATGATGATTTAGATTTGGAAGCCCGCATTCGCATAGACTTGTTTATCACTGTTTGTGGCTTGGGATTAAAAGAATCGTCTGATTCACAGTCGCTCTGGGCAAAATCTTCTGAAATGATGTATTCTTGGTCACTTTCATTTTCATCAACTGATGATGCTTCTTCGTAGTCGTATTTCACTTCAAGCTTTCTTTTTCTTGTTCTAATTTTTTGTTTTTCTGTGTTAACGTGGCGTAAAATATTAAAATCGAGAAAAAAAGCATTAAATATTTTAAATGGCATTTATTGGAATTGGAAATATGTACTTTTATTTAAACTAGCTTTAATTACCTCGTGATGGAGTTTGCCCCATCAATCTGCTGTCTGCAAAAAAAGATTCATGACGTCTGTCGAAATCATCTTCCCCACTTTTTTCTATGCATTCGATTTGATAATTATCTTCCAATTTTACTTCTAACGAAAGTATTTCTTCTTCATTTTCAGATTCTGGTAAATACTCATCTTTTATTCGAAGTTCAGGAAATATTAAAGTTGCAGAGAGGGCGGCATGCTTAGACGCAACTATAAATTAATATTGAATTATTTTCCTTACTTTTATGCAGTGCCTATGCCTTGACTGCCTAGTTGGCAGGCAGATATAAAATGTCCTATTCAAAAAAATATATTATTATAGTTTTTCGTCTTAATTATAGAATTAGTTATATTATCTGTAAAACCTGAATATAAGATTTCAATTTGTTGTTTCTCGGAATAACTTTCCAAGTAAATCTTGCTATCTTCAACAATTTCTGGATTCGTTTTCTCCTCAATAGTATCATAGTTGGTTTTTAGATTCTGCAGTACAGCATGGGACAATTTGTTCAGTCGATCTTCCAAGCATTTTAATTGACTCCATGTCAAATTGATATCTCTTATTGTCTGCAAACATGAAGAGCAATATTCCCCAGTTTTGAAATACTGACGAAAAGACTTTGTCACAGAGCCCAACAAAACTTGACAAAGTGACTCGGAGCATTCCTTTTTCCACTGTGAAAACCATCGAACTTGAGGACTCGAATTGTTAAGTTTGCCTTTCAATTGAGGTAGAAAATGTCTACAAATTGCACATTTAGGTTTTCTAGCCTCTGACATTTTTAATTTGTCATTTATGTTTATCTTTCAGCTAGAGAGGTGCGTGGAGGGAATTGTAATTGTCAAAAGCCAAAAACCTGATAATAGAATAACTAATTTAAATTTTAAATACAAGAATTATATTTCGAAATGTCAATAGGACGTTGACATGTTGATAATGTCCGTATCCTTGGTCCATGTAACCGATTTTATTCATTGAAAATTGATATTTTTAAAACTGAAATAATGGATTTATCTACACCAATATTTCGACTCGCGCCACAAATATTAGTTACGGATATTCATCGCTCAGTTTAGATTTGCCATGAAAACATAGAAACGAGACGAGACCGTTACGTTACTTCGTTGTTTTTTCTTGATTTTCTTAAAAGTTTATTTTTATATATATTTATCTTACATTTTACGTTTATATGCATGTCAACACGTTTTTAATAAATCTATATTATAGCTACAACCTGTGGATATTGAATTTTATTGTCCATTTTTTCATAAAAGCATGAAACGCTTGTCTTGTACTTGTAATTGTAAACATTTTTGTAATGCAATCTGTCATGTCTGTTGTGTTTGGAATATGAAACTTTTGCTGTTATACAAAGCCATACTAAATTATTTCTCTCAATATTCTCAAGAGATCTAAACCAAACCAATCTAAAATTTCCTTTCCAATGTAGTTTGTCATATTTGCAATACTAGTTTTTTATGTTGCCATTGATATTCTTCAAATTAGAAATAATTATTGACTTTTTGTCTCATTAATGAATTCATGGTTTCCTAAAACCTAAAATAGTCAACTAATTTATTTATAAAATATAGTTGTAACACAGAAACTTTAAAAACTTGCTTATTGTACATGCACTTGTACACGCTCCTAAAATGTTGCATGCATAAAACACAAAGTTATAAATTATGCTGATTCAGACATACAACAGCATTACTCAAAAGCATTTTTCAGTCTCGCACGTGTGGGATTGGTAAAATATTTGATATTTACCAATATTCGAAACTCTACACTAATTTCAACCGCGGTAATTACATTCGAATTCAGTCAGACTCTACTGCGCTGCTGATAAAGGAGTCAGTAAGATTACAGTATTATTAATAGAACATATTAATTTGTAAGATAAACATTAAAAATATTTGCAATGTGCACATTTCTGATTCCTTCTAATCTATTTATTTCCGTATTGAATACCAGACCGTTCTACTACAAAATGAAACAGTGTCCAACAAAATAATTTAAATCCGTAGTTTCAGCCTTTCTTTCGTATTAAAACTTTATTCCTAATTGATTCTAAAAAAGGTATTGTAGAAAAATCGAATGTTATTGTTTATTCGATTACTAAATTTTAACATTTGTCAGTTATTTTAATTCTGCAATTAATTTTGAAATAAAAGGATATTGTTATTTCTTGGTATGTTGAAATAAATTTAGTTTATTTTTTATTATTGGCAAATCGTGTTCCTTTTCGTAGACTAGAACAAATGTAACTTTAGTTATAAATTAGAAATGTTTTAATTTTTTATAAACGAGATTGAATTTAGGAAATATAAGCGTATTGTGATAGAGATGTAAGTTAAAACTGCACAAGACGTAGTAATATAGTTTGTGGAAACAAGCTAAAATGTAAAATCACAACCGATACAAATGAAGCTAAGTAATTAATGCACCAAACTGTAATCATACCTAATGAAACAGAACAACATAGTAAATTCTAAATTCTTTTAAAGATAAAATATCATCTAAGTAGTGTAACTGTTGTTAACACCTTTAGCGATAATTTAACTTATTATATCTGTACAAATTAATCCTCAGCCAATTTGCGTGAATTAATTGCATCTACAGGATAACAACAGTAAATCCGTTAAATTAGCATTAAGGCTTTCTGCTTTGACGTTTTACAGGCGGACATTCCAAATAGCAATCGGAAACTTTACTAACGATAATCTTGGGTGGGGGTGGCTTTCTATATACGAGTACCGACGAATAATCGTGTTGAGGAATCTCAGGATGAACTTTTTGGACATGTTTACTAAATTCTTTTCTGACGTAGTAACCTTCGTTGTTCGGACAAAGTTTGCATAGAAAGGAGCGGTGTTTAGTATGAACCATGTTGATATGACTACGACAATTGCCATCTTGAGCAAAGCCTTTTCCACAGTGAGGACATTCATATGGCTTTTGTTTGTAGTGAACATTTAAATGTGCCAATAAATGCTGTCGGTTGGAGAACAGTTTTCCACAATTTTCAACCTATCGAAATAATAAAGTTTGAAACTGATTTGTTGTTAATATTTCAGATTTTAGTGTAATCTAAGTGAAAATAATATTTACCGAGCATTTATAATCGTGTGCTGAATCGTGAGATTTCTCCATATGAAATTGTCTGTCTTTTTCCGTTCTAAAAACACGCCAACAATGTCTACACACATACGGGTGAGTTGCTTCATACTCTTCGGGATGGCAGTCAACTAAGTGTTTACGATATCCAATATTTCGCCCACAATTCTTGTTACAAATTTCACATTTGGTTTTATTGTAGTCTGTAATGAACTTGGGAGGCAAATCTAACAGATCCGGAGGATGTACTCTCTTCAGGTGATATTGGAGATAATTAAGAGTAGGATGCTTTGTGTCGCAATACGGGCATTGAATTCCGTCGGAATCAGAACTCGTGTGAGACATTACGTGATTTTCGAAATCGCTTACGTTAACCATTATTTGACATATCTGCGTAAAAAGTTTACCATTTATTTTTAAAGTTATGTATTTAGTGTTTTGTGTTCTATTGCAATTTTGTTCTTTTAATGACGTTATTATTAATTTTCAAAAACAAATTACCAAACACATTTGCCGATTATGAAGTTTCTCTTCGTGAGTGTTTCGATCTTCAATGTTTTTAAAAACCCACCAACAGAATGTGCAAACATAAGGGTGAGTCGTTTTGTAGTGTTCGGTATGATTTTCTATAATATGCTTCCGAAATTCTTCTTCCAGTTTAAAATCCAAATTACAAGCTTCACACTTGCATTCCATATTTACCAATTTTGGGGGCAGTGGAGGGTGAAACTCCTCTTTGTGAATTTCCAATTCATCGAGCGATTTAAATGTTTTATGACAATGAAGACATGGATTATTCAGACTAGGTTTAGCATGACGTTTCTTGTGCTCTCCATAATGGCTTTTAGAAATTATTTTAGAGGAAATCTGTACAAAATGTATTACTATTATACGCACAGTCAAAAATTTATGAAAAAACAGACAATTCTTACTTACATCACATTTAACTTTGGTCCCAGGAGTATTAAATGTTTTATTCCTTCTGTCATGTTCTTTTTCTTTATGTTGGGCAAGCAATTTAGGTGTCGATTTAACTTCAGAGCATACTGAACATTTGAAGCCTTCTGGATGAGTGTGAGTATACATATGATTCTCAAGGTTTGATTGGTAGAAACCTTTCTGACAGATCTGTAAGTAAAAAATTAAACTTAAATATATTCTTACTTAATTAAACGTTAAAATGTAAAGTTACAGCTTTTCCTCCTAAGGCTGACTTCTGCTAGGCAGACATAGATTAAACTTTTGGCAAACATTTGACTACTTTGTTATTGTTCTGTACATCTTATATGGATATTTTTCCATGCGTTTAGTCTACACTACGCAGATAAAGGAAAGATGAATGTTCGTAGAATGTCAACCTGCCTTCCCAAGGATGTAGCTACACTCCAGCCAGCAGAGTGTTGCATGTCCACTTTTACGCTATTAGGATATGTAGTTTAGAGATGATACAGCTTTTTACAGCATTTATGGAAATTAATCCACCCCTCCCAAGGATGACATATCCCCTCACTTTCTCCAAGCCAAAGTTCATGTCATCCAGCAAGAAGGTTTTAGAGCATTAAACGTTCTACAGGCAATACTGTCTGCTTCTGATATCGAACTAATTAAAAATAAAATATTCATTTACGTTGCAGAAAAAGCCTTTCTTCTTGCTTCCATCTCGAATTCTTTTTTTCTTGTTGCCTACATTTACATGCAACTTAAGAGTGTGTTTCGTAAGCATTTGGTTGTTGGTAAAGCCTTCTCCACATTCTGCGCACATGTGACAGTAATCCGACAATTTAAATTGAATCTCGTGTCGGTGTTTATGATTTTTCATTTCCTCCAGCGAGGAGAACGTCATGTGACAAAATTCGCACCCAATATTATTTTCTTCGTGAGACTTCATGTGTGTTTGCAAATTATTCTCCTGAACAAACATTCTTTTGCACATATTGCATTCAAAAGCAGCATTGTTCACTAAACATGCAGAATGAACATCTGAAAAGTGGGAAGTAAGGCTCATAAGACTGGTAAACGAACAAGGGCAGTTGTCGACGTCGCAGTAATAGAAAAAGAAGGAGTCTCCATCTTTAACTTCTTTATTAAGATGAGTGTCTTTCAAGTGTCGGAGGTATCGGTACTTGTAGTTAAAATCCCAAGAACAGAGATCACAATAGTATCGGCGTTTGCGAGAAGCCAAGTCAGTTGCCACTTTGATTGCTATTTCTGGGCGTTTTATCTTTGTTCCTTCTGGATTTAACTTTCCATGTAGTAATCGGGCATGTTTCCAGAACATCGCTTTATCACTAAACAGTTTCCCACAGTCGGGACATGAAAATGGTTTTTCTCCTGAACATGGTTAACAAAACAGGGTTTTAAAATCGCTAATTGGTTTAACGTTTGTTGAAAATAAAAAGACTACCTGTATGTGTTCTTTGATGCAAAGTAAAACCTTGCCGATTGATAGTTTTATTGCAAACTGGACATTTTACTGTGGGACAGAGAGGAATCCTGACTTTTGGTTTCTTAACATATTTGTAATATTTATTCTTTTTTCGAGGTGGTGGTGATTTAGATTTGGAAGCCCGAATAGATCGCTTGTTTATCACTGTTGGTGGCTTGGGATTAAAAGAATCATCTGATTCACAGTCGCTCTGAGCAACATCATCTGGGATGATGTATTCTTGATCACTTTCATTTTCATCAGCTGATGATGCTTCTTTGTAGTCGTATTTCACTTCATTCTTTCTTTTTCTCGTTCGAATCGATTGTCTTTCTGCTTCAAAGTAGTACATACTTTAATGTTAAAAACAGCGAGTCATATACATTCATCCTGACACTTTGGAAACATGTGGTTTTGAGATTTACCTCGTAATGTAGTTTTTCTCATCAGTCTCCTATCTGTAGAAATGGATTTAGGTGGTCTGTCATCGAAACCATCCATCAGGCTATCCTCCTCATATTTCTCTATGCATTCGATTTGATAATTATCTTCCAATTTTACTTCTAACGAAAGTATTTCTTCTGCATTTTCAGATTCGGTACAAGACTCGTCCTTAATTCGAAGATCAGGAAATATTAAAGTTGCAGAGAGGGCGGCATGCTTGGACGCAACTATAAATTAACATTGAATTATTTTCCTTGCTTTTCATGCAGTGTCTTGACTGCCTTGACAGAGAAATAAGTCATAGTTAAAACACTAGTGTTAATATAGTAATTCGTCTTAATCATAGAATTAGTTATAATATTTTCCAAACCTGAATATATGATTTCCATTTGTTGATCCTCGGAATAAATTTCCAAGAAAGTCTTGCTATCTTCAACAATTTCTGGATTCGTTTTCTCCTCAATAGCATCATAGTTGGTTTTCAGATTCTGCAGTACAGCATGGGACAATTTGTTCAGTCGATCTTCCAAGCATTTTAATTGACTCCATGTCAAATTGATATCTCTTGTTGTCTGCAAACAAGAAGAGCAATATTCCCCAGTTTTGAAATATTGACGAAAACACTTCGTATTAGAGCCCAACAAAACTTGACAAAGAGACTCGGAACATTTCTTTTTCCACTGGGGAAACCATAGATCTTGACGACTCGAATTGCTACGTTTGCCTTTTAATTGCTGTAGAAAATGTCCACAAATTGCACATTTAGACTTCTTAACTTCCGGCATTGTCAATGCTAAATTTTAAAATAAATGATTCTATTTCAAATAGTAAATTTGACGTTATCCTTGTCACACTCCATGTCCCACCATTAAATTTATTTACTGACAATTTGAAAGAAAGTTAATGAAAAAACTATTCAACTATGAACTGTGAAACTGAAATGAATGACAGATTCATCATACATTGATTTTTCCGATCGCGCCACGTACATTATTCGTAATATTTAGGACCTAGATATTCGTCGCTCAGTATAGATTTACAAGGAGTGTTGAAACTAAACCGTTACCTAGATCTGTTTGTCCGCAGTTAAGGTTGAGTTGACTTGATAGGCGTATGTGTGTTTTCCCACTTCATATTCTCAATCAGAACTTGACCAAAACCAAATGGAAATGAGAAATGTCGATTGATTCTCAAATGATGACTATATATCTCGGACCTAGTTTTCTTAATTTTCCAAATTTGCGTCTGAAAATGAATTATTATTGTGCTTTAAAAAAATTTTATTTTGTATTTTCCATAAAAGTGGCGGGATGATTTTGCGTGGCGATTTCGTCTAACGCAAAGCAAATTTTGATAATGCAAGAAAACTAGGTCCGAGATACTAATGTAAAGAATTCAATCAACAAAGCAAAATTAAAATCGGTTGCATATTTTGAAAGTTATGCTTGAGAAATCTCTTTTTCGAAATTTGAAATGATTGCACAGTTGTGAGTACAGAAGATTACATTGCTGCTATGGACATCACGTGGAACAACATACATCTGCATTCTGCATTAGCAAAGTTATAATAAACATCATCCAGCATTCGTATCAGTGCATTGTCAAAGGAAATCAAAAATGTTTTTACAAAAACTTATTTTAAAAGCACAAATTTTACCAAAACCAAAGACGGGTATTGATTGATTGTACCTGTTCAAATTCTGAAATCATCCACAACATAACTTTTTACAAAAATTCAAAATTATTTTCTTTTCTTTTGTCATTACTAGTAGTCACAATTGTTATTGATTATTGTTGGTTCTCTGTTCTGCTGTGCAATGCAGTCAACTCAAAGACGGTATCATAAATACAGCTGATTGATTACGTAATGTTCAAATTCTGGTGGTATACAACTGCATCCACAACATAACTTTCTTCTAATAGCAAGTAAATTCAAAATTATTTTCTTTTCTTTTGTCATTACTAGTAGTCATTATTTAATTGTTATTGATTATTGTTGGTTCTCTGTTCTGCTGTGCAATGCAGTCAACTCACCATTGTGATTTTATATTTGGCATTCTTTTAGGTATCAAAAAATACAGCTGATTCTTATTACGTAATTTGAAATCGAGTAGAGTATACAGAACAATACAACTGAGAGATTTCGGTTATCAACTTATTCCGCCAGCAAGTAAATTCATAATTATTTTCTTTTCTTTTGTCATTACCAGTGGTCATTATTTAATTGTTGTTGATCATTGTTGGCTCTCTGTTCTGCTGTGCAATGCAGTCAACTCACCATTGTGATTTTATATTTGGCATTCTTTTAGGTATCAAAAAATACAGCTGATTCTTATTACGTAATTTGAAATCGAGTGGAGAATACAGAACAATACAACTGAGAGATTTCGGTTATCAACTTATTCCGCCAGCAAGTAAATTCATAATTATTTTATTTTCTTTTGTCATTACCAGTAGTCATTATTTAATTGTTGTCAAGGTGTCGAGTGTGCCGTAAATGCCGCATGCCGTAAATGCCGTAAATTGAATTTACGGCATTTGGTATTTGGCGGCATGCCGTAAATGCCGTAAATGCCGTAAATTATTTTTTAAGTTTTTAGCTGTTTATACACACAAAATGTGGGACAGCTGATTCTTTTATTACGTCAATATTGTGTATTAACATGATTTTACGAGTGGAGCTTTGAATACAGGGAAAACTCATTTGATAACTTATGAGAGATTTCGGTAAAATAATCAACTATATTCCGCCAGCATTAGTTAAAAATTACCATTAAACTGTCAATTACGTGTATTATGTATTTTACGGCATTTACGGCATTTACGGCTTTTACGGCATTTACGGCATTTACGGCATGCGGCATCTGAAAATAATTTACGGCATGCCGACTTTATACTCTGATTGTTGTTGATTATTGTTGGCTCTCTGTTCTGCTGTGCATTGCAGTCAACTCGCCATTGGGATTTTATATTTGTTATTCTTTTAGGTGAACATTTGCCTGGGGAAATTTGGTTGGAAGAGAGTTTTCAAAGTAGAATAACATCAAAAATCTGCTATGCCAAAGTATAGGGGTGTTAGATCGAAGACATACTTTCCGCCATATAAACGGAAAAGGTCTACAGAATTAAACATATCAGATCAAACCGAACTATCTAACAGCGAAGTTGTGTCGCCAATCAAATATACGGATCAAACTGGATGTCACAGAGAAGATATTTCGCCCATTACCACAACGAACCTAGTTGAACCTGTAAACGACGAATTAGAAGTCAATATCAATACACCTGTGCCGCCGAAAAAACGGAAAATAAATCCCATTCAGCTAAAAGACGTTAAATTAAAAGAAAGGCGTTTGATACCTGTCGCTTCACTTCTAGCATTCATGAACCTAGCATCAGACCATGGAAAAAATTGTAAGAAAGCAAAAATTCATTTCGATAGAGAAGATTTTCATGGCTTGAGGTCAATCATTCACATCTCGTGCACTGCATGCTCTTGGAAAAACAAACTCGACACTGAAGATAAAACAGCTGACCTTCCAATCAATGAGGCATTTGCCTGGGGAACTTTAGCAGAGGGCTCACCTTTCTCGGCTAGCAAAAACCTCTTAGAAGTCATGGAGTGTCACGTTCCCTGCTTTAAACTGTATAAATGTTTTGAAATGTGTACATCGACTAAATGGAGTAATGCTTTGCAGCAAGAATTGCTTGACAATGGAAAAGAGGAACGTAAACTTGCATTACAGCGTGGGGATGTGGTTACTATTGACAATGTGGAATACCCTTATACGACAGTTTATTGTGATGGCGGCTGGGGGAAAAGGTCCTATGGCCATTCCTACAACTCCCACTCGGGTTGTGGAATCATCATCGGTCATTATACTAAAAAATTGTTGTACTGTGGTATCAAGAATCGGTTCTGCTTTATATGCAAACTGGACGAAAACCAACCAAATCCTCGAAATCACGTTTGCTTTAAAAATTGGGGGGATCGACAAAGCTCCAATAGCATGGAATCAGCACTAATAGTGGAGGGCTTTAACTCAAGTTTGCAAATGCACGGATTAGTTTACAAACATTTTGTCGCAGACGGAGATTCCTCTGTTTACGTAAAACTTCTCGCCGAAGTTAAGTATGGTACCGTACACATCGAAAAAATTGAATGCATCAATCACGCGATCAAGCGTTACAACAAAGGTATAATAAACATTTCCAACGATACGAAAAGCTATGACATTGCTGATAGAAAACTTTTGAAGAGTAAAATTAACAGATTTGGACGTGCTTTACGATATGCTGTTCGGTATCATAATAAGCACTCAACACCGGAATCGGTGCAGCGATTATGTAATAACATTAGAAACATTCCGTATCATATATTTGACGAGCATGCAAAATGTAAAAGATAGTTATTGTACTGACGAGAGAAAAAAAGAAATAAATGAAGTAATTTCTCTCTCAAAACCAAAATGTGGGACCATCTATTGGAAATAGTCAATCGAACCGCAGACTTGTCACCTAGAATAATTCATAATATCACAAGCAACAGAGCTGAAGGATTTATGAGACAGTGTGCTAAATATTTGTGTGGAAAACGCTTAAATGTATATCAAAGAGGTGGCTATAATACACGTGTAATAGCAGCCGGTTTGTCCTACACTTCTGGGGCAGGTTTTTATGCCAAAGCATTTAAAAGTGTTGAAAACAGAAGCCCCGGATTGATTTGGAAGAAATCGAAACAAGACAGCTTCAGATCTAGGAAGTCGAAGATAAATCGAAAAAAACTTTATTTTGGTGACAAGGGTAAGCGTTTATCACTGAACGATCCAGATTATGGACCAAACTCAGCCGATGTAGACTTGGAACCAGCAACAATTGTTTTACGGATACAGGATAAGATGGCCGAACTACAAGTTGACAAAGCTGCACAACACAATATAGAACGACAAACTATAAGGCAATCCGCAAATCATTTATGGTTTCACTACAAGAAAAACAGAATTTCAGCGTCATTTGCAGGCCGGATATTCAGACTCAAAGACAAAACAAATAATTCGTCAATAATTAAGGATATGCTAAGACCAGATCCCAAACTGCAGAAGCTTGACTCTATGAAACATGGCAGTTCAACAGAAGGAGAAGCTAAAAGAATGTATACAGAAATCACAGGCAATGTTGTCACCGAATGTGGTGTCTTTGTGTCAACAGAGAATGGGATTTTGGCGGCTTCCCCTGACGGTTTGATAGGTACAGACGGAATTTTAGAAGTAAAATGTCCAAGTTCCATGATAGGTCATGATCCTACAACTTTGCCTTCTATCATGTGTTCACCATATTTGGAGTATGACAAAAACAAAAAATTAGTTTTAAAAAAGAATCATTGTTATTACAAGCAGATTATTATGCAGCTTTATGTGGCAAATCGAAAATGGTGTGATTTTTTAGTATATTCTTTTAAGATAGAAAATGGGTTACATGTTCCATTCACTCCCTTCATTCAAAGAATCGAAAGAAATCAAGAGACTGACCAATTGTGGAAAGACATGTACTCAAAGTTTATAAAATTTTACACAGAAGATCTGGGTCCTGAAATCGTTGATTCTAGAATGAAGCGTAACATGCCCATCCGACAACCTAAATATCGTCAGTATGCTATCAATAAAGTCCCATCTACAACTAATGCAAGCAGCGATATTGTGGCCGATGAAAGTAACGTCATGCCACTTAATGTGAGTAGTCAGTATGCTATAACTATCAATAAAACGTAATATTAGTTTATTATAGTATTATGCACAATTATTGAAAGTGGTTTATCTGGCTGAGAGCAGTAGATTGAAACCAACATGTGAGTAGTCAGTAAGCTATAACTATCAATTAAATATGCAATTGTGCTATTGTAGTATTATTCATAATTGTTTTAAAGTGTAAGCGACTTATCTGGCTGAGAGTAGTAGATTGCAACCTACATGTGAGTAGTCAGTAAGTTATAACCATCAATAAAGCGTATAATTAGTTCATTAAAATATCATTCATGATTGTCGAAAGTGTAAGTGGTTTATCCGGCTGAGAGTAGTAGATTGAAACCTACATGTGAGTAGTCAGTAAGTTATAACTATCAATTAAATGTGGAATCAATTTTGCAGTATTATTTATGCATTGAATGTAAAATATAAAATGTTTATTGGAATATTCAAATATTATTATTTACATTGAAACCAATTATTCCCAATCATCTTCATCGTTGCCAACAGGCATCTGCAGTGATCCCCCGAACTCAAAATTGTCCAATCTTACATTGTCATAATGACCGATTTGATTCCTGACTACTTTTTGTTTTGTTACACTACCAGATTTATTTTCTTTAAGGATGCAGTTACATGTATCCCACCTGACAAATTTCGTTGATTTTTTCTTTGAATAGCGATATTCATCAAAAGCTGGGCATTCAAATCGTTTTTTATCAGGATAGGCGGCTTTAAATGCTAACATCTTCTTCCAGCACAGTACGGTAACCCGGGCGTCTCTAATGGCTGAATGATGTTCTTTTCCGTCCGGATTGATCTGTGCGTTTTCTCCAAGGAAATGTAATGTCAAATCTCCCAAGCTAATAGGATCGTTATTTTCATCCCTAAAGAACTTTTGCATTTCTTTGACATCTGGATGGGATATTTCTAATGTTTTTAAGTCATTTTTTATGGAAAACCCAATCACTTCTTTTCCTAGTAGACACTTCTCCAATAAAGGTTTTACCTACATTTACAATAAAAATCGTTTAGTTAATTTCCTCATTTCAGTATACGCAACGAAAAAATGTTATTTCACATCACATAAACTCTTACAGTGTCGTAGCTGAATCCTTTTTCAAGAAATTGTTTGTCGATGCCAGTAAAATGTGTATTGAATCTGCATACATTTTGTTGATTGATTGCAGCCCAAAATAATAGATTCCAATGCTTGTCTACAACTGCAATCGTCCCTGCAATTGGTTTGTGGGTACCCCCCTCTGTAACGTTTTCCGTGTCTAAAAGGACTTCCTTACAACGAGCTATCATATCACCTTTATATATTAATTGCACCTATACGTAATAATAACGACATTTATAAATAAATTTGATGTGGTTACTTCATTTAACTACATTTTATTAATTAAGAATTATTAAATCATAAATTTTGGTGGTTTAATAAAAACTATTACCCCTGAAAATGCCGGAGCTGCATCGAAAGGTGGCGCACTCACGTGTACGTTTCTTTGTACTGCACTCGCTCCCACCCCCGAACAACCATGCTTTTCTCCAGATTTTTTCTGCGAGCAATCAGTCTTTCTTCCAGGATCTTCCGCGTAACCATGCTTTTGTCCAGACTTCTCTTGTTTCATTTTCGATATTTTTCGATGTGTTTGATTTTTTATTGCCGTTAGCTCAGCCTCGGTACATGTGGATTTATTCACCATTTCCATTGATAATGAAAAGAACTCGGTTGTAGACAGATTTGAAATTTGGGCCATCAATTTCTTCTGTAATAAAATAATATTTATATAACGTAATTCCTAGTGCAAAATCAACATTGGCCAATCACAAAGTAGTAATTTTGAATTTTTAAATATATTAATAATTTACTACACTTACCACATTGTCACTCAAGGGAGGTGATGTAACTTGACGCTTAGTTCCGTCTTTGTCACACAATCTCAAATCCATTTTTATTCTTGGCAATTATTCCCGAACCTCAAATCGAAAATCACTTTTGACAAAACAGAAACGAACAGATCTGTAGTTTATTTACTACTATTTCCTATTCGCGCCACGTGCACAGCAAAGACACTCAAATAATCTAGCGATACCATAGGCGTGCTTTTAACCGAGATTTAGCCTCATTGCCAATTTTTACAGGAGCAAGTCAGCTCAACCTTAAGCCTGCCTCCTGTGCACCATAACTTTCGAACGATTACAGTTCTCAAGCTAGAGTATTCATAATATTTTCAGGATGCAATCTTTATTTAAAAAGAAAAAACAAATTTTCATAAATCGACCACAACCTCTGACCTCTGACCAATAATTAAAAATAACGAAAACTTATCTGTGGTTCTACCCATCGTATGCACATGTGCACTTTTACCATCCCAATTTTGCCCTTTGTTCATGTCAAGTCTACCCGTAATAACTTTTGTCATTGTGTCATCTGTTATACTTATTTGCCACACTGTGCTAATTTTGTTTTTAGAGAGCTTTTAGCGAGCAGCTCTATCGTTGCTCTGCTCGTTATGGCGCTGCTCCTTTAGAGTTCTGGTCGTTATGGCACGGCTCCTTTTCGACTACTCCTTAAGCAGCTCTGGCTCGGGGAAATTCCCTACAATTTTGACTAAATAAAGTGAGAATTTCATGGTAAAATTACATTCTGAGTAGTTTACGGCATAAACCTCTAGTATTATAGTTTACGAACTATAACATTGTTGGTATTAGTTCTTGCTAAAATTGTTATCCCTGAAATCACAATTTTAAATACATTTTTACAATGAATGACAACAGAACTTCTAAATTTTTATCTAAATCTTGACGCAAAATAATTTCTTACTGCTAAAATGAAGTCACACCGTTTCAGACTTGTAGTGAGGCCTTTTAAACAATAATTATCATACTGTCAATAAAAAATTATTTTATTTGTCAATAAATATATTTTTATTTGTGTACATTTATTGTGACAGTTTTGCGTAGGTATAGCATTCAAATGTGCATTTTCAAATCCAACACAAAAGAAGAAATCGGTTCTGTCTGATTGTGTAAGAATGGATTGTATTAGGTCGGTGGTACATTAGTTCACCTAAAGGATTTTTGTTAAACTTTTAAAACTCTTAACAAAGTTGAGATTCGGGTGGTTTAAGTCCTGAGCCACAATCGGTGCTCCAGTACGCAAAATAAATGCAGGCAAAGCAAAGAAACACAACAGGATATAAAACGGCGAATAGAAAATCGCATTTTCTAGTAACCGGGAGGTTGAGAAACCACTTTCTAACTCTGTATAAAATATTTATTGCTAATTGTGGGGATTTCGCCGACCCATCTTCCATTTCGAATCGGTTGACCAGAACTTCCTCGTCGTCCTGCCTATTGCCATTGGCAGTACTGCCGACAAAGGACATCGGCATTCGGGCGATGAGGGTGACCAACACAAACTCAACGATAGTTGCCAATACAAATCCCATACAGGCGTCAGTCCACGGGGTAATTGCGGTTGAGTAGGATAACTTAGGGATGACGAAATCGTTCAACTTGCTGATTTCTGATATAAGAACGAAAAGTGAAGACAGTCCGATGATAATTCTTGCCAGTATAAATTTCTCGTCCAACCAGCAGCCAAACCAAGCCACTAAGACAATTATTGATGTGGGCATGTAAACAGTTTCCATCCAAGTACGCAACTGCCGTTTGAAGAAAAAGTCCACTCTGAGACAACTGTAAATACCTACACAAAGAATGCAGCCACTTCAAAATTACAACCAAAACGTCAATTTTGTGAATTTAGATACCATCCATTTACCTTAATTTATTATTCAATATGACTACTAGATCATTGGAATTTGATTATAAAATTTCCCCATTAAGTTTATTGACTGTAAAATACTTTATTGGCACCTTAATGTCAATGCAATTTTATTTAAAATGTTGAAATTCGTGTTTCAAAAGGTTAATAGTAGACTTCTTGTATTATTAAAACTCAATCCAAGTTGTAAGGTATATGGTTAGAAATTATTATTCAAGAGACCTGATAATCTTCGAATTTTACTACATTTAATTATTAATATAATAATTATCTTATTAATATGTCTTATACCTGTTCTAGTTTCGGAATCACATTTATCTGTCTCGTAAGCGTTCATTGAAAAATGGTTATAATGCACGTTAGATGTTAATCGCACTGGAGTGCTTCCATACCAGTGGAATATTACGTCTTTATTTGTGTATCCATCTGAAATATTGTGCAATGAATCAAGTAAATTAATTTCAGCTTTTTTTCTGTCAAAGTAGAGTTCAATTTGCTTTACTCACAACTAGCCACTCTCATATAACACCTTTGACTGTCAAATGGAAATCTTTTAAATATGAAAGTGCAACCCAATTTCAGAGTAAGGCTGCAAAAGAAAATAAATTCATTAATTGCGTTTCTGCAGATTTATATCAATTTTTAGGGTAATGGGTTTGATAATTGATAATGTGGATATTTTGTTTATGTTTACCTATTTTTCTGAAAAAAGAAATTTCATTGGGTACTCACTTTACACTGTAGCGAACTGTGCCATTGGGAAATATCCAAATGTATAGATTAGGAGTCATTAAATTATGAAGGTATGCTGAGTTGTCATTAGAAAAAAATAAATCTGGAATCCAAATTTTTGAAGGGTCTGCCATTGTCAATCGATTTATTCCATCCTCCAAGCCTAAACACGTATCATACAGACAGATAGAAATGCACAAAACACTGAGATGTATTTAATATAACCAATTTGCTAATCTGATTGACGCATGAATATAAAATCATGGATATGTAAGAGTAGTAAGCTTGCCTTTCAATTTGTCGCTAAATTGAAGTCTCTCATCCATCCACTCTTGTTTTAATGTCAATTTAAGTGTGTACTCCTATAACATTATAATTCGGTACATGCATTATTGTTTACACCTTATTATTAGTTATTAGTTATTATGCATACTTAAACTAAACTTACCCGATTTTTTACGTCAACACTTTCCATGTCCATAGTTCTTACAAACATATTCACAAACACGTTTGTAGACCCTGTAAAAATGGCATAATCTGTCAATCAAGATTTTTTTAACTTAATTTAATGTTTTTTTGGTCGAAACTAGCACAACCGTTGTCATGATTACAAAAGAAAGACAAACCATTTCCGTTAATAGAATTTGAAAACGGCCGAACATTTTTATCGTATATTGTTTCATTCAAAATTTCGTTTAGAATATTTCTTTCCTCCACTTGCCTGATTGCTCCGGTAACAAATGATCTACAAAATTTATTTATTTATAGAAGATAATGTTTCTAAAATTACGATGTATGATGTATTTGTTACAAGATTTTAAGTATTATTTTACTACTACTAATAAATTAAAGGAGGGGCATTTTAATGGACTATTTTGTCCATCTTAACAAAAAGATTGTCAAAAAAATAAATATTTATTTTACACCATGAAAATTTTTTATGTTACCTTTTTGTGTCTAGAAAAAGTAGCCACCATAGACAGAAAACCGTGGACTTTAAATACATTATATCTTTAAGATATTTTGAGAAATTTTCGAAATATTTTCTAAACTTACACTCTATTGGTAATAAAATCGGGAAACTTGAACTGATCACTAAGTCGTACTTTATTCAGCATGCACAACTTTTAAGCAGAAAAATAACCAAAGACTCAAATAACGATAAGAACATAAGATTGATAATTCTGTCCTGAAGTCAGTAAAAATATCAATGATTACAAAATATTAAGTGTAAGATTCAAGGTTTGATTAAACTGTGATCACTCAAAAATCAACTTCTCATGTGTAAAACAAAACTCATTACAGCTACTACATTTCCCACTTCCCAGACATTATTTGTACTACTTACAAACCGATATTTAATAGAGACGTTGAAATAATCCTTATGTAATATTGAATATTTGGTTGAAGTCAGTCGTTATAATTTCAGAAGTTGGTCTTCGTATTTTCTTAAATAAATTTTCAGTCTGCAAGAGCCCGGAGTGGCAAGAAATGGGTTGAATAAGATTAAGTAATTAAACTGTGCAATAAACACTGAAAGATGAGATGCCGGAATATCTGTTTTAAACGTGCGCTTGTATGCCAAGAACTTGAACTTCTTGATAATGAAAGAGTTTGTAAACAGGTCTTTACCAAACTTAGACCTGCTATAGTTCCTTATTCTCTATATGTTGTAGTTTAAGTATTGCGTTGGATTTAAATGTCATTGATTTTGTGATTTCTATATGACAGGATTCAGGATGAATTTGTGTTAAATGATAACGCCAATGATGTCATAGAAATGAAATACATCGGGCTTTTCTTATATTTATTACAGTATGCATTATATACTCAGTAGTATAATATGTTAATGTTAACCAAGTATTAATTAACACTTTATGAGGCTCAGGGTTGTTATTATAAGTGAACTTGCATTCCAAATCATCTTTTTTACGTAAGGTTACCTATCGGAGCTCTATATAAAGACTTCAATTTACATTCATCAGAGAAATGAAGACGTCTCATGAACAATCATGTAGCATGTCCGTGTATATATTTTGTATAATGATATTAGTACTATATATATTGCAAATATTGTAATTAAACTACATTAAAGTAAATTATATGCAAGGTTATTTCATCATTTATCATGCTCGTTGGCTTTTAATCCCATTCATGGATAAGTCATAGTCATGGTGGAAGAAAGAGTAAGCATCTGTATTGCATAAATTGGTTGGTTGTAAATGCAAATACCCAGTCTATTACATCATGTCCCCAATCCCAACCCAATATAATATTACATTAGTCTGTCATACAACTACAAAAACATATTAATAAAAAATTCATACTGGTTAATTGCATTATTTATTCGGGACCCCGTTTGGCCATGACATGAAATTATATAAAAGGTAATCACGAAAACAATCTATAATCACGTTGTTATAAGATAATAAAAATTTAAAATTAAACTAAGGCAAAAGATTATAATATTTACATAAAAAGTTTTATTCAAAACTTTCCCCTTTCATACACCAATCACCAAATCATTATTATTATTATCTACTATATAATCAATACTGTTATTATTAAAAATAAATATAATTATAATATTTTCTTGGAAATTAATTATTTTGAGTACTGGCAATTATTAATATGTACTTAGGATTATCTGCATTACTCCGGTTGTAGTCTTCCGGCCCAAGTGACCTGATCGATGGCCTGTGTCTAGTCTTGACAGTGTCCGGGTGCTGTGGCCCCAAAATTCTTTCTCTGGCAGTCAGAACTTGTTTGAGGAGGTCGTGTGCTCTGCCAGGTTTGTTGAAGCCACAGAGTTTGAAAGCCAGATTATATTTGGAAGTAAGAGTTATTGGATGATCATCTCCAAGAGTCTGTATCTCCAACTTCAAAACCTCTTCCCATAAGTCCACCGCTTTGATAAAATCACCCAAGTTGTGAGGTAGGTCAACAGTACCATGATTCCATAGACATTCAGCTAAATTTCTCAACGACAACAAAGTATCAGCATGTGTCTCACCAAGAAATCTTTTCTTTGCCTCTACGATTTCTCTGTATAATTTCAGTGCTTCATCCCATTTTTCCATTTCTCGGAGAACGAGAGCAAGATTGTTGCCGGTGCACAAGGTAACAATGTGCCCTTCACCGAGGTGTAACTTTTGTTGCGGATATATTTCTAGGTAAATTTGCAGGGCCTCTTCGAATCTACCATTTATTCTAAGCGCATCCCCAATCTGTGTCCCCATTATCAGTGTCTGTAAATGATTTGCCCCTAATACAACCCTCAACTTTTCTCGTCCAACCACGGCCATTTCTAGCAATTCTTTCTTCATTGACAGCGAATTAAACTTATCGCAGATTTTGTCATAAAATGAGTCGAACGCCATTATCAGCAGATTGTGCTTTGAGGCGTGTAGCCACAGGGAGGCGACATGTGGCATATCATTGCTTGTCAATCGCTCTTCAATGCACAACACGGCCTTGACACAATTCCTGAGAAAGTCTACTTCCAAATCCGATGAACTGATTTCAAGTCTGACCAGTTGTTGAATCAAGGGGTCAACCGAGATACAGGGATCATCAAATTGGACAATGGCAAACTTCCCCATTAATTTCAGAGCGGCTTCAATATTTTGGAATGACTGACGAGTTTGAGGGGCATTGTGGTTGTAAATTTGCAGAACCAACTCAAGACATATTCTCTCGGGAGACAAGTAACTAATTACATAGAGAATCTCCAATGCCAAGTTCCCAATATCTCCGTAATTCTTTATCAAGTCTATTGACAAATTTTTTGTTATGAGAGTCACCTCCTGCGTTACATTGTTCTTCTTGTCTTTTCCAAAAGGGTTGAATGGGTCGTCCATCAGTTTAACCTTCTGCGTTAAATAATTCTTTAAAAAATATTTTATTTTATTCCCTGGCCTACATTCTTTGCCAGCGCATACGCTTTGCACTTTCAGATAACGAACGGCGAGTTTAGAGGCCAATGGACAATTTTTTAACAAGTCGCTAAAAATGGCCAGATCTTCTTGTGATTCTCCTTCAAATACTTCAGCTTTCTCCAGCTGATTGTCACACAGATGAATGTAATTTCTGGTAGCCCGAGTGTGTGCATGACTTTCTCCTAATAATTTTACTTCGTGTTCCATTACTTTTTGAAAATTCTTCTTGGCCCGGGAAAATTCATTTTGTTGGAGAAGGACGAGCCCGATCCGATGGATAGTTTTGAATACATCTGGGTGCCTCTCTCCCAAATGCCGAACCTGCAGCTCCAGCAGCCCTTCTTGCACATTTAGTGCATCTTGGTGTCTACTCTGGGTTTCATAGGTTTCTCCTACGTCTGCCAACAATTTAAAATTTTTGTGTAACTCTGTGTAATTATGTTCTCCTTTCATTTTTTTAATAGATATCATGGCTTTATCAATGATCTCTAAAGACTCGTCGATTCTTTTAAGTTGGGTAGCCAAGAGCCATGCGCACTGTATTCCAGTTGATACGGTCAGTTGATGCTCCTCCCCAAAGATTGTTTTGATTTTCTCATACAGCGTTTTGTACTTGCAAAGTGCCGCTTTGGCGCCACCGTCACTCCATCTTAAAGCATCGGCCATGTGACTCTCGATTTTTATGGTTTCTGGGTGGTTCTCCCCCAAGACCCTTTTCATATTCTCCCAGATCTCATTAGAAAAATCGGCAACCTCCCAATACAAACAAAATTTATTCAACAAATTTATCATAAAATTTGGAAAAGTTGCGAATTCTAAAATCAATTGGTCGAATTTGGAAGCATGTTTCCAGGATGAAAGCATGTGACGTATGTCCGTCTGCTTCATTGTCTGACCTCTGTTTACAATTCCTTTCATCAGGCCTTTCAGAAAATCAATTTCTTGCACTTCACTGGAAGTCACGTGGAGCCGAAGCAATTGTTGTATCAATCGGTGAATTTGAACAGCTGTATTCGTACCTTTGACTAAGGAATAGTCAAAAAGTAGCCTCATGGCATCCACGTACACTTGTGAGATTTCTTGATTGTTTGAAATTTCTGCATGGACTCTAAAGATGAAGTCATGGTGGATTTCCTCCGGTTCAAAATAGGCTAAGAGGTCAAGCAATTGCACAGCTAATTTCCCTGGTGGTCCACATTTATTTTTTAAAGTGGCAATGGAAAGATTCCACGCGACAATTGTGAAAATATCTGAATATTCCGGGTCAATCTGAGAGGAGGGCAAGATGACAATGTCAGGTTTACATTTTTCGATAGAAAATTCATTTAAATAGTTTTGGATTTGGTATTGACTCTGTTCTTGCTTCTGCATTTTGATAAACGAAATCGCCAGTTGCAGTGCAAGTGGAAAGTTTTTGACTAGTTGGCACAAATTTTTCATGTCTTTGGCTGATTCCTCTGTTAAAGTTTTTTTTATATGTTCTACGGAGTCTGGGGTTGATAGTACATCTAAATGGATGACCTCGGCACTTGGACAGTTCAATAATTCTTGTACATTGCTGCAGTTGACAATTACAAAGCAGTTCGACCTCACAACTTCTGTTGCCAGTAATTCTAGAACGCCTGCATGTGTACTAAAGTCATCAACGTTTTCCACAATCAGGAGAACTCTTTTCAAGGAATTCTGCATCTGGCTGACCAAACCCTTAATAATTTCAACAGGACCAAGTAATTTCCCATTTTCTACCGTTTTGAAGCCGAGGAGTTGGGCCAATTGGAAGCAAGTGTATTTCAAAATGTTCGCGGAGGCACCATTCAGTCGAATAGTTTGGTTCCGATTTGCATCCAATTGATGCCGACTAAATGAATTTGTCAATTCTGACTTCCCTATCCCCAGTGGCCCGCTAACTATCGCCACAAACTTGTAGTGATTGGCAATCAAATCAGACAATTTTTCAAATTCTGAACTTCTTCCTGCAGCCCCTGCAAAAAAATTTCGTAAATTATAGAATCTATATAGTACTACTCAATTCAAGAAGACACATTTTTGTCATGTACAGGGTATGTAAATACTACTCACGATATATACTAGTTAAATGAATTAAATAAAAATATATATATTAATTAATACTTTGCTTGTATTGTGAGTGAAATGAAATAGCTTACAAACCTGCAACTATGACACATGTTCTGTCCATGACAATTTAACACATTTGATATTGGCACCGATGATATTGATTCCAAGTTCCCAAATATTTTGCTTAAATCTTGCACTTTAATCATTAATTGTTATAGTCCTTGTGCTTTTAAACCAACAAAAAGTAAAGGAAAAATGAAGTAAATATTATTAAATTAGGTGCGTTTTTGTTGGATGGTTTAGAAAAGTCTTGTCATGCATACAATGTTTAACATATGTGCAACATTTGACCTTGAAAGCATTAAAATCACCCTGGTCACTGTCATGAGTTTCGTGCACTGTTTATCCACCTGTTGTGATTGTGATGTTGCAGTTGTAACGTTGTAAGTTGTAATAAAATACGACGGATCCAAAATAATTTTTTTATACATGCAACGTATTTAATCAAAATTAATTAGTTAGAATACTTGAGATAGTCATGAGCAAAACGTCAAACTTATTTTCGAATTTTCAATTTCAAACTGTGGCAGCTAAAAGTGCTTTATGAAACATGATTTTTCTGAAATATACTTTTTTCGAAAATGTGTCATTTCGAAATTATCGCACGCTGAAATTTTCGCGGAGGTCAATTGGCATGACAACCGTAGCTCCGAAACTAATCATTCTATCTGTTTGAAAGTTGGCAGGCAGACAGAGAAGAATATTTTGTAGCCGTCATTTTCATAAAATGTTTCAAAAAGTCTTCACAAAATTTCCTTTTCTGAAATTGTCAAAATGTGACTACAACATCGAAGAAAACGGTCGTATCTTAGAAACTACTTATCCGATTTGAATGAAATCTTGGTAGAAAGATAGACAAGAGTGCTTTCTAGATACTAGTTTCATAAAATGTCTCAATATTATCTCATTTTTTCTCTGAAGCTACAGTCAATTTTCACGAACTCAGGGATCGAATTCCGTCAGAATTAAAAAACACTTCGTTGGGGGAGGAATGGGGATTGAAACATGGAGAAGAACAATTTATTTCTTTGGATCCCAGCCGTGGATATTTCATTATCTTTACTTTACACACGTTAATTTTGGAAGGATAGCCTTCATTTTTGCCATGAGAATTAGATTCTTCTTCACTCAAAAAAATTAAACGATAGTTATCAACAAACAAATTTCGTGGTTATTTTTTATAATGGTTTTGTAAACTAATTACATAATTTATTAAATGTTATTTCAACAAGTTTCACTTGCGCTTGTAATAATATATAGGTCAACATGAACACGAATTAGCTAATTAGCTATTTATCATTCGTAGTGGTAGTACTATTAACTATAATACAATTCACAATTGTATAAATGTTGTATAGCCTTTTAACATTGTTAATTTCGTAAGCAAAGGATTTTAACTTGGAAAGACTTGAGTATTGAAATGATTTTTTGAGTACATAACATTTTAGCAAGCTAACAAATAAAAAAGTGGAAAGTGATAAATTAATGACAAATAAGTACACTGTTAGAATAAAATTTGCTTTAATCAATCGTGGTAGTGAAATGTAGGGGACGATTTCTTGCATACCTTAAAGAATAAAAATACTGTATAAAATTGGATTAGTGGTGCATGGTGTCTGGTGTATTATAGACAGAAATGTATGACCTTGGTAATCAAGGTCATACGATATGGTTTTATTGACAGAATTGAATAACCGTTACAACACAATTATCAAGTGTCAAAAGTTTTCTCCATCGTTTTCTCCAAAATACTGATAATCAAAATTATAGGTTTCAGTCAAGTGGATAGTGGACACCTCCCAGTCAAGCGGTATCCGAATAACTGGTATATAAAATATTCCTTATATGAAGGTAGTGACAACTTGTATACATTAATATAAAGTGGAATACATATGTACGGGATAGTAGTGTGTTAATAATCATGATAATGATAATAATTCATGATAAGATCATATTATACAAAATATCCATTTCCGTGCACAAGTTGTCATTACTCTGAATATTTTATACAAGTTATCCGCGATCCCAGTCAAGAGTTACTCCACTTACATGTATGTACCATAGAATCAGTTTGATTGATTAAAGATTTACAATAGCATATAGCAGATAATCATAATAATGCTTCCATTAGCCAATCATTTTCCTTATAATTCTGAAGCTAAAATGTCCTTTGGTTTAGATGTTTACTCATTCAATAAGAAGCACTTAAGTAATAACAAATAGTATAAACAATTTATTTATCAAGGTCAACATGATTTATAAAATGTGAGTGTAAAAGTCTTATTAGCCTGTAGGATATTTAATATTTATTAGGTGATAATATGTTTCAAGAAGTGCTAGCAATTTTTAATAATTATTCTACATACGTTCCTCTTTCTCAGTATTGGTTACGATTATAGATCTGCTTAGGAAAAATAAAACCTATTATTTCGGTTCTAGTAGAAAATAATTTATAAGTATTATGAACTGTAATACTTTGAAAATGTATTTAATCGTTTCTGCTGTAAGAATCATTAGTGCAATTGACTTGGAATTTAGTGGTTATGAAAATTGTTACTTCTTCCTTCATTTTTCAAATTCTTCCTATGAAGGACTGGATGATTGGATTTTTAAAAGTGGCGGGAGCAAACATCAGCAATTTATTGTGGCTAGTGACGGAGTTGTAAGAAGCGACAAACTATTAAATAAATGCAGATTATTTATTATTTGGAAACCAGAAACGAATATTTTCTTGTATGATTATGTCAATAGTTTAGGAATTGGGGATGACAGTTTGGTTATTGTGATTGCAAGGGAAGACCTCCAAGTAAGTTCAGAGATGAAATTCAGTAAGAATTTGGAAAGAGGGTGGGCACAAAAAACTTTCGTTGTCTCAAATGAAATTGGTGATGGGACTGCAATTTGGATACCACATTTTTGGAGGAATGAAGGCTGGAATAAACTAGAAATTCAAAAAACCATTTCGAATGATTTTTTGAATTTGCACTGGAAATCTCAATACAAGAAAATGGAGGGGAGAAAAGTATTTATTTGTAAAGAGCCATGGTGGAAGAATTCTTCGGAATTGGCGGAATGTCTTGGATCTACGCACCGTCACATGCAGACATGTGTTGGCACTCACCGACTTATTGGGAATTTGGCAAAAGAATTTAATTTTACAGTGGACGGTTCCTCTGGCTGGGAATCTAATTGCTCCGACATTCCAGATGCCACAATTACATCAGATTCTTATATTTATAATAGCTTAAGCATTCAAGATTTCGTTTATGTTTACAAATCCCAGAATTTACTTTACTGTGAAGCAACCCAAGAATTTTACACTTCTGTAAAATGGACAGAATGGTTTCAACCTTTCGATAATAAAACGTGGATTTTCATAGTTGCTTCTTTTATGGTAGCCAGTTTTGTATTTCCTATTCAAAAACATAGCGCGTTCTCTTTGAAAACTTTTTTACTTGAAGTTTTTGCAAATTTTGCTGAATTAATCAAACAAAGTCAGTTCTCTAAAGAGAAAAAGTGGAGAATTTTACTTACAATTGGTGCCATTGTGTTAACAATTGAATACGAAACAATTATTACGAGTTCATTAATCGCTCCGCCTAGTAAAAAGATTTTCAACGATGTAATTGAACTTTTAGACGGGGGATACAAAATTCTTATTAGTGGTTTCAGAGGTCCAAACGAGTATTACCGACAAATATTTTATAAATATAATATATCTCATAGGATGACCGACAGTTTTATTAAATGTAGTCCAGAATTAACTTGGGATAACCTCCTTTTGCTTACTACAAATCTATCTTTGAAAGGTGCATTCAACATTGAAGATCATTATCTGGCTTGGGCAAAAGTTGAAATAGAATTTCAAAATAATCACCCAAATCTTACGATTCGATGTCATCATGTTACGAAATCATTTTCAAAATATCCTAAAGGATGGAAATTTAACGGTGCCTTTGCCAAACATATGCACGAACTCGTTTCAATCTATTTCCAAGAAGGTTTATTTTCTTTTTGGTTCGGCGTCAGCTATTGGGAAAATAATTTTCTTCCAAATGTTCACAAATCTATTATTGAATGGCAAGAAAAACAACCCACGCCTTTAAAATTAAATTTATGGTTTAGTTCTACATTTTCTATTTGGAGTACTTTGTTAGGAATTAGTGCATTGATATTTGTGGGCGAAATAATCTTCTATCGGGTAGCACTTTTGTTCGGTGCCATCTGGTCTCCAACCTGAATATTGAATTGGCTGTGCTTGAACGGCTTGAAGGTATTGGGATTAAATAGTAAAAGTGAAAATACTTAGTCATGTAATCGTGAATATTTTGTAACTTCTTAACCTAATGGTATATTGTAAACTATATAAGCTCATGAAATAACGATTAAAAGTCAATCACATTCGTTATACTCATTCAAAGTTACTGATAATTATTCCATCTGCTAAGACTGTTCCATAGAAACATATTATAATAAGAATCAAGAGGAATGAGGAATTTTTGTATGTTTTCATGATTTAGAAATTCATTACCTCTTGAAGAATGCTATAGAGCTGCAGAATATTCTAGCAGTTTACGGTTGAAAATTTGTAGAGTTCACAAAATATAAACCCCAACATCATCATTGTTTTTCTCATAGCATATTTTGAATTGCACAGTACTATTAATTTTTGGTAGTAATAATCACATAAATTCTAAGGTCACAACAGATACAAAAAGGAAGCTAGGATTAGTGTACCAAATTGTAAACGATGTATTGAAACAAAACACATTAAATTATAGTATTAGATTTTTGAAACAATATTAAAGTTTTCTTTGTTGATAGATACTTAAGTTAAAGCTGCACAATACTGAATATCGTCCCTTAAGGATGCAAAACATCTCCCTCTATATTTCGTTGGGCAGTAAAAAAGACCTTAATCCAACGTACATATACTGGATTGAGGCCATTTTCTCTGCCAAGCGAAAATGGAGGAAGGCTTTTTTCACTGCCAAACGAAAAGTGGATTGAGGTCTTTTGCATCCTTAAGGGACGATATGTATTTTGTAGTAATAACGTAAGTGTAAAATCACAACCAATACAAATGAAGCTGCGTAATTAAAGCAAAAAACTGTAAACGTGCATAATGAATGAGAACATTCAACGAAAATCTCTCAAGTTATATCTGTACAAATTAATCTTCATGGAATTTGAGTAAATAAGTAACATAAAGTTGTGTAAGTAGTGTAATAATTAGTAAATCCGTGAAGGGGACGACCACTTACGAATTAAGGTTTCTGCTTTTACGTTTCGCAGGCGGACATTCCAAATAGCAATCGGTAACATTACTAACGATAATCTTCGCAGGTGCGGGCGCTTTTCTATAGTCGAGTGTAGTCGAATATTCGTGTTGTGGAATCTCAGGGTGAACTTTTTCAACATGTTTACTAAATTCTTTTCTGACGTAGTAACCTTCGTTGTCCGGACAAAGTTTGCAACGAAAGGAGCGGTGTTTGGTGTGAACCATGTTGATATGACTACGACAATTTCCATCTTGGGCAAAGCCTTTTCCACAGTAAGGACATTCGTATGGCTTTTGTTTGTAGTGAATATTCAAATGTGATAATAGTCTCACCCGGTTGGAGAACACCTTTCCACAATTGTCAATCTTTTAAACCAAATATAGTTTAAGCAACAGATTTTGTAGTTAGGACATTAAAAATATTGGTTTAATCTAAGTGAAAATAATGCTTACCGAACATTTAAAAGCGTGTGCTTTCTCCACATGAAATTGTCTGTCTTGTTCCGTTCTAAAAACACGCCAACAAAGTCTGCAGACATACGGGTGAGTTGCTTCATACTCTTCCGGATGGTACTCAACCAAATGTTTATGATATTGTTTGTTCTGAGACAAACTCTTGTCACAAATTTCACATTTGGTTTTTTTGCTATCTGTAATGAACCTGGGGGGCAAATCTAACAGATCCTGAGGATGTACTCTCTTCAGATGATATTGAAGAACTTTAAGAGTTTTATGCTTTGAATCACAATGTGGGCATTGAATTCCGTCGGAATCAGAACTCGTGTGAGACTTTATGTGAGTTTCGAGATCGATTTTTCTAACCTTTTTATGACATACCTGTGTAAATAACAATTTATCGGTTCAAATTAAATAACATTTAAGTGATTTTGAATCTTTCAGTTTTGTATTTTGTTTAATATTAAATTTTAAGAATGAATAATAACATTAAAAAAATATTTACCGAGCATTTTTGTTTATCGTGAATTTTCTCCTGGTGAATGTTTTTACCTTCTTCCTTTACGAATACCCACCAACAACTTGTGCAAACATAAGGATGAGTCGTTTTGTAGTATTCGGGATGATTTTCAATAATATGCTTCCGAAAGTCTTCTTCCAGTTTAAAATCCAGATTACAATCACACTCGTGTTTCTCATTGAAAAACTTCTGTGGCAGTGGAGGGTGCAATTCATTTTTGTGAGTTTTCAATGCATCAAGCGATTTGAATGCTTTACGACAATGAGGACATTGGTGCCCGCTAGTTTTAGCATGGTTTTGCAAGTGACTTTCCCAATATCTTTTAGAAATCATTTTACAGCAAATCTGTATTAAAATTATAATTAATTACCCGCATGTTCAAATTTTCAAAAAATATGAAAACCTTGCTTACATCACAAAAACTTTTCAGGGTAGAATTAGTAAATATTTTATGGTCCTTTTCTTCATGTTGACTAAGCAAATCTGGCGATGATCTAATTTCAGGACACACTGAGCATTTGAAACCTTCTGGATGTGTGTGAATATACATATGATTCTCTAGGGTAGAATAGTGGAAGCCTTTGTGACAGATCTGAAAGAAAAGTTGCATATTTTTTAGTAGTACATTTATTGGTTTTTATCCTGATTAAAAAGTGTTAAATAATTCATTTACATTGCAAAAAAACTTTGAACCGCCTTTCTTCTTGGCTAAACCCCGAATACTTCTTTTTCTGTTGCAGACATTCTCATGCAATTTAAAAATGTGTTTCGTAAGCATTTGGTTGTTGGTAAAGCCTTCTCCACATTCTGCGCACATGTGACAGTAATCCGACAATTTGAATTGAATCTCGTGACGGTGTTTATGATTTTTTATTTCTTCCAGCGAGGAGAACGTCATGTGACAAAATTCGCACCCGAAATTGTTTCCTTCGTGCGATTTCATGTGTGTTTGCAAATTATTCTCCTGAACAAACATTCTTTTGCACACATTGCATTCGAAAGCAGAATTGTTCACTAAACATGAAGAATGAGCATTCAAAAAGTGGGAATTGAGGCTCGTAAGACTGGTAAACGAACATGAGCAGTTATCAACGTCGCAGTAATAGAAAAAGAAGGAGTCTCCATCTTTAACTTCTTTATTCAAATGAGTGTCTTTCAAGTGTCGGAGATATCGGTACTTATAGTTAAAGTCCCAAGAACAGAGATCACAGTAGTAACGGCGTTTGCGAGAAGCCAATTCAGTTGCCACTTTGATTGCTATTTCTGGGCGTTTTATCTTTGTTCCTTCTGGATTTAACTTTCCATGTAGTAATCTTGCATGTTTCCATAACATCCCTTTATCACTAAACAGTTTCCCACAGTCGGGACATGAAAATGGTTTTTCTCCTGAACATGGTTAACAAAAAAGGGTTTTAAAATCGCTAATTATTGATTTAACATATTTGTTGTATATAGTATATACCTGTATGTGTTCTTTGATGCAAAGCAAAGGCTCTTCGACCGATATTTTTATTGCAAACTGGACATTTTACAGTAGGACAGAGAGGTATCCTGACTTTTGGTTTCTTAACATATTTGTAATATTTATTCTTTTTTCGGGGTGTTGGTGATTTAGATTTGGAAGCCCGAATAGATCGCTTGATTATAACTGTTCGTGGCTTGGGATTAAAAGAATCATCTGATTCACAGTCGCTCTGAGCAACATCATTTGGGTTGATGTATTCTTGATCACTTTCATTTTCATCAGCTGATGATGCTTCTTCGTAGTCGTATTTCACTTCATTCTTTCTTTTTCTTGTTCGAATTTTTTGTTTTTCTGTGTTAAAGTGTTAGTGTGTTAAAATCAAGAAAAGAATTACATATTTTCAATGACATTTATTGAAAACATTTATTTAAACGAGATTTACCTCGTGATGTAGTTTGGCCCATCAATCTGGTGTCTGAAGAAATAGATTCAGTAAGTCTCTCGAAATCGTCCTCCCCACTCTTCTCAATGAGTTCGATTTTATAGTCATCTTCCAATTTTACTTCTAACGATAGTAATTCTTCTTCATTTTCAGATTCTGTAAAATACTCGTCTTTTATTCGAAGATCAGGAAATATTAGAGTTGCAGAGAGAGCGGCATGCTTAGACGCAACTAATAAATTAAAATTGAATTATTTAATCCTTGTTTTTCAAGCAGTACCTTTACTACCTAATAGAGGTTTCCCACAATTGGTGACCGGTCACTAAATTAACATGAATAGGTATTGAAATGACAACAGAACCTGCCTATGTTATCCTGGAATTGTGGGAAACGTCTATTGGCAGCGTGTAAGTCATTCTTAAAAACTTAGTAGTAATGAAGTAATTTATCTTGATTGAATTTTTAAAACCTGAATATATGATTTCAATTTGTTGATCCTCTGAATAACTCTCCAAGAAAGCCTTGCTATCTTCAACAATTTCTGGATTCGTTTTCTCCTCAATGGCTTCATAGTTGGTTTTCAGATTCTGCAGTACGGCATGGGACAATTTATTTAGTCGATCTTGCAAACACTTTAATTGACTCCGTGTCAAATTGATATCCCTTATTGTCTGGCAACAGGAAGAGCAATATTCCCCAGTCTTAAAATATTGACGAAAAGATTTCGTTACAGATCCCAGCAAAACTTGACAAAGTGACTCGGAACATTTATTTTTCCATTGGGAAAACCATCGATTTTGAGGACTCAAATTGTTAACTTTGCCTTTTAATTGCTGTAGAAAATGTCCACAAATTGCACATTTATATTTCCTAACCTCTGACATTTTCAAAATGTTTGTTTTCTTTCTGCTAGAGATATGGAATGACTAAACCTCAAATACCTTTTCATCGAATATAACTGTAATATAATTTCGAAATGTCAATTGGACGTTGACTGACATGATGACAATATCCGTATCAGTAACATATTATTTCATTTGTTGAATTAAAACTAAGTAGAAACTAAAATTACAGATTTATCTATAAATATTTCGACTCGCGCCAACGCGCCATACATACGGACATTCGTCGCTTAGTATAGATTTGCTAGAAAAACTTAGATACCAAACCGTTACTTACTTTGTTGTTTTGTGTGGTTTTCTATTCTTTTACGTTACGTTTTTACTTTTTACATTTACGTACATGCTAAAACATTTCTTAAAAATAAATTACCTGTAAACAAATAAATTGTAATACAGTCCTTTGATGTAATATCTCTCTAAGATACAAGCAAAATTTAAAATGTGTTACTTTATACATTTAAATTTAAAATGTGTTACTGAATAACTTTTATACTTGATTCTTGCACAAAAAGTAAAAGTTGTTTGACGATTTGAAGGAATATGTGTGTACAAATGCAGGTATTTTTACTCTACAGATTTGCAGAAGAAATGAGAAGTGATGTTACAATGTTGAGACCAGCATCAAAGCAGTCTAAAGTGTGTTTGTGTTTCACTGCTCGAAAGACTCCATACCTAACACCAAATGTACTTTCGAGAATTCGTTTACTAAATTTGTATTTCTTGCTATGAATATTAAAGGGTAGTTCCATTCGTAAAGCATTCAAAGTATCCAATGAGCATTTGTAACACATGGAGCACAAGAACACTAAAATGGTGACCGCAACTACAGCTATAACAAACATAATTGCCAACACAACTACATTGCCCACTTGTTCTTTATTTTGCCTAATAAGAGCAAACCGAGCAACCGATATTAAAATCACCCCGAAATATATAACAGATGGGATGAAAGACTTCAGAAGACAATCGTTGAATAAAATATTTAGAATTCGTGATCCATTAAAGGTCCTGATTTTCTCCTGCAGGTTTTGCCTCACTTTGCCTGAAAGAATTCAGCAAAATGTCCCAGTTTTTAATAAATTCAAGGTTGCCAAAGAATATTTTCTGACAAATGATTAAAATTACCGGTAAGGCAGTGGTTGCACATTTTAAAAATTGCGCCATGAAATAGGTGGGACATACCAGGATACGCTTCCGAGGGACCTAATGTTCTAACCTAATTAAATCAATAACATGACAGGTATTTGTGCAACCACTGCATTACAACTGCCTCACTTCAACTGAATTACCTTATTATATGCAGATATGAGCACGTTCTTGTTGAGTACAAATTAGTCAAAGTACCAAGGACAATTAATAACTAATAAGATACTGCCTGGCACTGCTACGAGCCAACACTGTATGAACCTCAATGGACCTTCCAACTTGTAGATGGAGTATTTCCAATTTTTTAATAGCATCCGCAGCATCATGTTTTCCCAGAACAACATAGTATAATAAATGTACTATTATGAAAATGGGGATGATGTAGCTACCTATGAACCATTTCGATAGCAGTACTTCCCAATAGACGAAGATTTTTATTCCCGTTTTCTGCCAACCTTAAAAATTCCACAGGAAGGAAATAATTTATTTTACAATATTATAATAACCTTCCTATGGTCAAATAAATACTTCTTTACTAAACAATTGTAACACAGTTCCATGTTGAATAATTAGTTATAACCACCACAATATAATTTTTATGTACCTTTGTATAAAATTGGGTATCCTTTCAGACTGAGTTGATTTAAAACATGTACAATTTCGGTTGATTTTGTTAGAAATGTAGACAAAGTATTTTCAGTGTAAATGTACGCTATCAGGCAAATGAGAATAAGGACAGCTTCAAGATTGATATTATTCTCTTCGGAGCGAAGAAACAATCCAAATTGTATCGCCTCGTATAATATCAAAGCCCATGTGAAGTATTTTTGCACTCTTAAAATATTCGATTATGTAATACTATAAATTGTTTTTGTAGATTTATTATATTTTATTGGAATGTATCCTAAAGAGATGTTGAAATAGAAACCAACACAATCTAAAATTTCATTTCCAAAGTAGTCTGTGAGATTCGGAATGATACTAGGTTTTATGTTGCCTTGGACATTCTTCAAATTGGAAATAAAATTTTTGACTTTCGGTCTCATGCTGATAATGAATTCAATCACGTTTCCTAAAGCCTAAAAGTAGTCAACTAATTTATTTATAAATAGTTTGTGACACTCACAGAAATTTTAAAAGCTTACTATAGTACATGCACATTTATTTTCCATGTTTTTACTGCTAAAAATTCGAATTTAAAATGTCCAGTAGAACTTGGAAGTAGTAATAGGAGGACGTAGCTGGTGCCACCCTACCGCCATCTTGGATCTTGACGCTTGCATAGTCAGTGCCATAGCCTACAGCACTCCTACACTAACCTTTCTCTTATGCCTGAAGAGTCAGTGCCATAGCCATTCATGATAGACCTAACTCTTATGCCAGGATAGTCACAACCATAGCCTAAGGCAGCTGTGGAAATACAGGTACTAACCTGACTCTTACATACTCTGCGGCAATTTATTAATACATCATTCACAATTTAATGCTTACATATAATTAACGTGATGCAATATTGGTATATCGTATTCATATATGTCTATCTATAAGGGTGATTAATGTCTGATTACTATAAAATATAATAAATGAAAATGCAAATTGGATCTCTTTGAATACTCAATGATAATGATGAAGACCAATGTGTATAGACACCACCTGATAATAATATTAATTTTATAATTTTAATTAAATAGATACAAAGTGTACACGCATACAGACATGATAGTGTAAACCAAGTTAAATTAATTAATTATTATTGATTGTCGATTATTGGTTATTAAGTAAGACGAACAATTTATTTTAAAATTTTCGCAAGGATTTTGATAAGAATAAAGTACTGTTCAGGTATAAAACTTTTGTTGATTAGAGAGACCAATGGTCTGGATTATAATTAGTCGGTGGTCAGGCGTTAATTGAAGTCCTTAGCATGCAATAAATTATACTAAATGTTCAAATATATTTTACAAACCGCGTCAGCAACCGCACTATCGACAAATGTCATCAAAAACTGAATCAAATACTGTATCAACAATATCATTTATAGAATAAACACTTGTTATATTATTGAGGTTATGTGCATTTAACAAAATAATTTTTAATAAAATAAAAGTGCACTTGAAAACAAAGTTTTATATACCTGAGACTACATGTGCTTATGTCATGTACAACCCAATGTTTGGATAGTAAGAATAGTAGCTTGTGGCAATTTATTAATACATCATTGAATGTTTAAATATATTTTCAAAGTTTGTGTCCGATATTGGTACATCGGATACCCATCTATAAGTATTGAATGTCAGTAACGATAACATATAATGAAACGATAAGCTAAACTATGTCCCTGTGAGTACTTATTTGATGAACATAATGATGTAGACAAAAACATTGTAAATATCTATGTGTATGACTTTACATGTGAGGATAAGTGTAAGTAATGAAAAAAGACGTGGAAAGGGTTGAACACAATGGTATGTAGTGGACAAGAATACCTGTAAAGATACATTACAACATTGTACAGACATAAACGTCGTTTCAGTACTTTAAAAATATTCAGGCAATGGAAATAAGTTATTTCCAAAATGGAGTACGTTTGGAACAAAAGTGTTGCTATTACCTTTAGTCATAAAAATCTTTTCTCAGAAAATTTACGTAAAACCTTTTTTCTTATAGGTTAGTTTCAACTTACGCACCTTATTTCAATTCTACGAAGGTCTTTACTTAAAGAATATAATTGTTATTAATCATATATGATAGTAATTCATTCTCTGAGGTAGTAATATAAGTGCAGGTCAGAAATTAAACTTGTATGATTGTACATAGTTGGCCAATTCTTAGTAAGTACACACTGTAAGTCTATTCTTAGCTAATTATAAAGATATGTGTCAGTCATTAGCTTAATTCTTGTATTTTAAATAATTATCATACCGCAATGTGAAAATGTTTTCCCAATATGTTGCAAATTTATTACTGAATACTCGAAAATTTGTAAAACAACAGACAGACATGGATAAACACACAATTACATAATCTAGTATACAAAAATACTAGACCAACTAACCGCACAACTAACCGCAGTAATAGCGTTAGTAAACGTAGTCAAGACATGAAAACCACAACATAAATATATGTATAATATTTCATCAGGTTCATTGTCGAATAATACTGATTCTGAGACTATAATTTGTTCTTTAACACATAGTAAAAACTTACAATCAATAAGACTAATATTGAAAGGGGTTTAAGACTTGTATACAGCATCAATATAATACAAAATGTTATTTTCAATACAATAATAAGGATAATCCTTTCCTGAAATCCTTTCCTGAAAAACGCAATACTCTAACTTATATTATTTAAAAACTTACGTTAGGCGTTCAGCAGACGCAAGGTAATCCTTTTCCGAAAATACATGATACATTGTACATGTATGTTCCCACTTATATAGTGTATTTATATTATCGAATGAAGCGGTGGACTATGATGTAAAATGTTTCACTTAAATAGGTAGTTTGATTGTAAAAATCATCACATTACAACTAACTAAGTTATCATTAACATCTACCTTCAAAAGTCTTCTGGTATTGCCGCTACAATAATTTTCAAAATGGAAAATTGTCCAATCTGTGGTGTGTATTTAACTAGTAATTTTAAGCAACATTTAAGGAAACTCATCCAGTGCCCAACATGTTTGAAGTTTAAAACCTGGTCCCCGTCCCCGTTCTGGTAAGTGTTTAAACAATATTTCATATATTTTACAAAATTATATCAACTTTGAAAACGTAAAAATTATAGGATGTATAACATAATAAAATACACCGGATTATATATTTACAGGATGTTCTAATAACGATTATATCAAATGTTTCGAAACAGAAAATGATATGAATGGCTGTGTCTACGATGTCAGAGACAGCAGGGATAAATAGAGCTAAATCAGGAAAAAGATGACGAAAACAATGAAAACGAAGAGATCCAAGAATCTGAACAGGAAGTAAATGAAGGTAGTGACAGACAAACTAGGAAATCGAGGTGTTTGACCACGAAGAAGATAACGCTGAAAGCCAGGAAGGAGATGACACTGAACGAGAAAACCAGGAAATTGATGAGATCAACCAGGAAGAAACAGACGATGACGATGAAACTCTTCAAGATGAGGACGACGAATGGGTTAGTGTCAATAATGAATATCATGATCAGCAGGTCGATTCAGAGGAAGAATTTGAAGACGATGGATTTCACGAACAATTTGGAAGCACAGAGATTGGGGGACAGAATTTTCGACAACAGTTACAGGAATACATTGGCAGTCCAATATGTGTACCACCAGCCACAGCTAGGAAATTTAGTTATTTCAGTAGTCACTAATAGTCTTTATCCAGAACACTTCGATCTTAACGACAAGGTACAATATTCAAGGTGAGAAACATGAAGAATTGGAGTTTCCTTGTAATCAAATTCAATTTTTTACATTATTATAGCGATTGTCAAATGTATTAACGTAACAGGTGCCAGATATTTTTCCATCTGTTGATATTATAATGTTGGACATATTTTCAAATTATTCCCATTATTGCGACTTATATCTTCGATATATTAGACGTAATCGAACAAATGAATTGCTTGGGATTAGATTGTATGTACCTGAGTTAAAAGATGAGAAACCAAGTCTATATATTCTTTCTAACGAATTTGCAGCAGTTATTCGAAAGTTAGAATTATTTCGAGTGTATCTTGAGAAAGTTAATTCTGAATCGTTTCGTAGATATTCTGCTGATCGCAATCTCGAAAAATGTCCTCATGACTCTGATGGAGCAAAGGTTTCTATATCATCTTTGTGTCCAGAGTATTGTGATTGTAGACTGACTTTAAAAAGAGTAATGTTGCCTGCACAAACATTACAGACTACAAATGTGTTAAAACCGACCGACGCTAAGGAAGATAATTGTATTGAGTAAATTGTACACAAATTACACAATTTTTAAAATTTATCCAATAACATGTACCAAATAAAAGTATTTCATTTGTTAAATGCGGTTATTACTGAGTTTATTTGTACTAAGCCAGAATTCTGCTGTTGTCATTGAAGAAAAGCAGCAGACATTTTTCTGCTAAAATTTTTCTATGTTCATATTAAAGTAAATACTTTTAAAGGTAATCGCCAATTTTGATAATTAATTTTACTAGTTAATATGCCTAACATAACGTATTAACATAAGTTAGTTTAATTTAAAAATATAAAACACTCAAATGAATGGTCAAGTGTGAGTTAGTGTAATTTAATGTCCGTTTTTGTGCTGAATATAATATAATATGACGAATTGCAATTAAATATAGTCTGGTATCGAATAAAAATATAAGTTTCAAATTGATTGTATAATTATGAAAGTTTTAAGTAATGGTATTTTATTTTTTAAATAAAAATGAATTACTTTTATTTACAAAAAATACTCTAAAAACAAGAACAGTTTTAGAACTGCTGAAGACATGGTCCATCTAAAACTCCGGTATTTTAATAGAGTCTAATTAACAAACTAAATCAAAATAATTGTCGGTTTAGCATTTTGAAAATTGTATTACAAATCCCTCAAGTGACATACTTTTTCATTTACTCAAATGGAACCAACAAGAGGACATTTCATTCCAATGCAAGTGCGACAGCTTGCTAAACCGACAGTTATTATCAATACATAGTAAAAAAGTTGTAGACATAATAATATTACTTTACTTGAGGAGACAGAATGTTTATGATGACTGTCGTACGAGAAAGATTTCTTTGATATGTCTGATTATAAACCAAATGATGTTATTTTAGGAAAATATCACAATTTAATAAAAAGCGATTAGGATATTTTACTGATGAATCACCAAATGCGATTATTACTGAATTTGTTTGTACTAAGTAGCATATGTGTAGCAGAAATAGCTGATGGTTATAATAACACAGGAGACTATGGCACAAAGAAAAGATTAAAAGGAGTTAGTAGAGTGCGGTTGAAAACGATATAGTTTTTGATCATTTTGTGGATGCAATGTGTCCAGACAATTTGAATGCTCAAACATTTGCTGTAAGTAAATCTCTGCGTAGTTTCTTGCATCAAATGTATACAATTGAGAGTAGAAAAAAGGCTATAAATGGCCTAGATGTAAAAAGATATTCTCCTGATGGGATTGTTACTCTAGCATATGGTCACAAAGACATTAAATTGTATGAAGAAAACGTGTATAATGTTAATATTGATGTAAATACTTGTGAAAAGGATGCTCGCCAATTTGCTGCAGATTTTGTTGATTCGTTTTACTTAGTTTTGTAACCTAACCTAACCTAATGTAACCTAATTTAGTTTAATTTAAATTTTTATAAAATAAAAATGAATAGACAATATAAGTTGATTTAATCCATCGTTCTTTAATGTAATTTAATACACTGAAATTGTATTCTGAATATATATTATGGTGATGATTGAAAATAAAATAAAAAATTTTCCACATAAACCCGTTTTGGTATGCATATATTTATTTTAAATTAAGAAAAATTACTTTCATTTACAAATAAAAAGATTCTGAAACGTTAAAAAGATTTGCAAAATTGTACAAATAATCAAATTGCTATGAACAAAAATACTGCGGTTTTCAAAATATCAACATTATTAGACATATAAATATCTACTTAAAGCCATTGACTTTCTGTTATCTTAGTTACATATTGCATAATTAATGTAATAAATCATTCATTTCATGCATAAACCTTGGGAAATTACAATAAAAGTCACACTGCTACATATACACATGTACGAATCAACCGCAGTAACCGCAGTATAAGCCGCAGTAACCGCAGCATCAACCGCAGTAACCGCAGTATCAACCGCAGTAACCGCAGAACCAACCGCACTATTAACCGCAATATTATTGATTATTTCACACTCTTAATATATATTTCACGTATGTATCTCAACAATCATTTACGTAAAACTTACTGATGGAATGATTTTTATGGACAACTTATCGTCTCACCAAACGTAATGATTCAATAGGTCAGGCTCGCAATTTCTAACGTATAACCCTAATAACGTAATTCCTATGGTGAGACTTCACTCACGCAGTATCATTCATGTATAACCTATTAATCATATTAAATCTTAGAATATATTTAAATCTGCCGGGACTAACTTTTGACGCAGATGGACTAGAGAGCTAACAGAAAATGTCGGAGAAGTTTCTCCGAAATTTTCTGTGTCTCACAAGCTCTCTTGGTCCTCTGTCTCAAAAGTTAGTCCCGGCAGATTTAAATATATTCTAAGATTTAATATGATTAATAGGTTATACATGAATGATACTGCGTGAGTGAAGTCTCACCATAGGAATTACGTTATTAAGGTTATACGTTAGAAATTGCGAGCCTGACCTATTGAATCATTACGTTTGGTGAGACGATAAGTTGTCCATAAAAATCATTCCATCAGTAAGTTTTACGTAAATGATTGTTGAGATACATACGTGAAATATATATTAAGAGTGTGAAATAATCAATAATATTGCGGTTAATAGTGCGGTTGGTTCTGCGGTTACTGCGGTTGATACTGCGGTTACTGCGGTTGATGCTGCGGTTACTGCGGTTTATACTGCGGTTACTGCGGTTGATACTGCGGTACGTGTGTATATGTAGCAGTGTGACTTTTATTGTAATTTCCCAAGGTTTATGCATGAAATGAATGATTTATTACATTAATTATGCAATATGTAACTAAGATAACAGAAAGTCAATGGCTTTAAGTAGATATTTATATGTCTAATAATGTTGATATTTTGAAAACCGCAGTATTTTTGTTCATAGCAGTTTGATTATTTGTACAATTTTGCAAATCTTTTAACGTTTCAGAATCTTTTATTTGTAAATGAAAGTAATTTTTCTTAATTTAAAATAAATATATGCATACCAAACAGGTTTATGTGAAAATTTTTTATTTTATTTTCAATCATCACCATAATATATATTCAGAATACAATTTCAGTGTATTAAATTACATTAAAGAACGATGGATTAAATCAACTTATATTGTCTATTCATTTTTATTTTATAAAATTTAAATTAAACTAAATTAGGTTACATTAGGTTAGGTTAGGTTACAAAACTAGTAAAACGAATCAACAAAATCTGCAGCAAATTGGCGAGCATCCTTTTCACAAGTATTTACATCAATATTAACATTATACACGTTTTCTTCATACAATTTAATGTCTTTGTGACCATATGCTAGAGTAACAATCCCATCAGGAGAATATCTTTTTACATCTAGGCCATTTATAGCCTTTTTCTACTCTCAATTGTATACATTTGATGCAAGAAACTACGCAGAGATTTACTTACAGCAAATGTTTGAGCATTCAAAATTGTCTGGACACATTGCATCCACAAAATGATCAAAAACTATATCGTTTTCAACCGCACTTCTACTAACTCCTTTTAATCTTTTCTTTGTGCCATAGTCTCCTGTGTTATTATAACCATCAGCTGTTTTTCTGCTACGACAGCAATATGCCTATGGCTTAGTACAAACAAATTCAGTAATAATCGCATTTGGTGATTCATCAGTAAAATATCCTAATCGCTTTTATTAAATTGTGATATTTTCCTAAAATAACATCATTTGGTTTATAATCAGACATATCAAAGAAATCTTTCGTACTTTTGACAGTCATCATAAACATTCTGTCTCCTCAAGTAAGTAATATTATTATGTCTACAACTTTTTTACTATGTATTGATAATAACTGTCGGTTTAGCAAGCTGTCACTTGCATTGGAATGAAATGTCCTCTTGTTGGTTCCATTTGAGTAAATGTGAAAAAAGTATGTCACTTGAGGGATTTGTAATACAATTTTCAAAATGCTAAACCGACAATTATTTTGATTTAGTTTTGTTAATTAGACTCCTACTGTTAAAATACCAGGTTTTAGATGGACCATGTCTTCAGCAGTTCTAAAACTGTTCTTGTTTTTAGAGTATTTTGTAAATAAAAAGTAATTCATTTTTATTTAAAAAATAAAATACCATTACTTAAAACTTTCATAATTATACAATCAATTTGAAACTTATATTTTTATTCGATACCAGACTATATTTAATTGCAATTCGTCATATTATATTATATTCAGCACAAAAACGGACATTAAATTACACTAACTCACACTTGACCATTCATTTGAGTGTTTTATATTTTTAAATTAAACTAACTTATGTTAATACGTTATGTTAGGCATATTAACTAGTAAAATTAATTATCAAAATTGGCGATTACCTTTAAAAGTATTTACTTTAATATGAACATAGAAAAATTTTAGCAGAAAAATGTCTGCTGCTTTTCTTCAATGACAACAGCAGAATTCTGGCTTAGTACAAATAAACTCAGTAATAACCGCATTTAACAAATGAAATACTTTTATTTGGTACATGTTATTGGATAAATTTTAAAAATTGTGTAATTTGTGTACAATTTACTCAATACAATTATCTTCCTTAGCGTCGGTCGGTTTTAACACATTTGTAGTCTGTAATGTTTGTGCAGGCAACATTACTCTTTTTAAAGTCAGTCTACAATCACAATACTCTGGACACAAAGATGATATAGAAACCTTTGCTCCATCAGAGTCATGAGGACATTTTTCGAGATTGCGATCAGCAGAATATCTACGAAACGATTCAGAATTAACTTTCTCAAGATACACTCGAAATAATTCTAACTTTCGAATAACTGCTGCAAATTCGTTAGAAAGAATATATAGACTTGGTTTCTCATCTTTTAACTCAGGTACATACAATCTAATCCCAAGCAATTCATTTGTTCGATTACGTCTAATATATCGAAGATATAAGTCGCAATAATGGGAATAATTTGAAAATATGTCCAACATTATAATATCAACAGATGGAAAAATATCTGGCACTGTTACGTTAATACATTTGACAATCGCTGTAATAATGTAAAAAATTGAATTTGGATTACAAGGAAACTCCAATTCTTCATGTTTCTCACCTTGAATATTGTACCTTGTCATGTTAAGATCGAAGTGTTCTGGATAAAGACTATTAGTGACTACTGAAATAACTAAATTTCCTAGCTGTGGCGGTGGTACACATATTGGACTGCCAATGTATTCTGTAACTGTTGTCGAAAATTCTGTCCCCCAATCTCTGTGCTTCCAAATTGTTCGTGAAATCCATCGTCTTCAAATTCTTCCTCTGAATCGACCTGCTTGATCATGATATTCATTATTGACACTAACCCATTCGTCGTCCTCATCTTGAAGAGTTTCATCGTCATCGTCTGTTTCTTCCTGGTTGATCTCATCAATTTCCTGGTTTTCTCGTTCAGTGTCATCTCCTTCCTGGCTTTCTGGGTCAGCGTTATCTTCTTCGTAGTCAAACACCTCGATTTCCTGGATTTGTCTGTCACTACCTTCATTTACTTCCTGTTCAGATTCTTGGATCTCTTCGTTTTCATTGTTTTCGTCATCTTTTTCCTGATTTAGCTCTATGGTATCCCTGCTGTCTCTGACATCGTAGACACAGCCATTCATATCATTTTCTGTTTCGAAACATTTGATATAATCGTTATTAGGACATCCTGTAAATATATAATCCGGTGTATTTTATTATGTTATACATCCTATAATTTTTACGTTTTCAAAGTTGATATAATTTGTAAAATATATGAAATATTGTTTAAACACTTACCAGAACGGGGACGGGGACCAGGTTTTTTAAACTTCAAACATGTTGGGCACTGATGAGTTTCCTTAAAATGTTGCTTAAAATTACTAGTTAAATACACACCACAGATTGGACAATTTTCCATTTTGAAAATTATTGTAGCGGCAATACCAGAAGACTTTTGAAGGTAGATGTTAATGATAACTTAGTTAGTTGTAATGTGATGATTTTTACAATCAAACTACCCCTATTTAAGTGAAACATTTTACACATCATAGTCCACCGCTTCATTCGATAATATAAATACACTATATAAGTGGGAACATACATGTACAATGTATCATGTATTTTCGGAAAAGGATTACCTTGCGTCTGCTGAACGCCTAACGTAAGTTTTTAAATAATATAAGTTAGAGTGTACGTTTTTCAGGAAAGGATTTCAGGAAAGGATTATCCTTATTATTGTATTGAAAATAACATTTTGTATTATATTGATGCTGTATACAAGTCTTAAACCCCTTTCAATATTAGTCTTATTGATTGTAAGTTTTACTATGTGTTAAAGAACAAATTATAGTCTCAGAATCAGTATTATTCGAAAATGAACCTATTGAAACATTATACATAGATTTCTGTTGTTGTTTTCGCGGTCTTGACTACGTTTACTAACGCTAGTACTGCGGTTAGTTGTGCGGTTAGTTGGTCTAGTATTTTTGAATGTTAGATTATGTAATTGTCTGTGTATATCCATGTCTGTCAACTGTTTTGACAAATTTCCGAGTATTCAGTAATAAATTAGCAACATATTGGGAAAAAATTTCACATTGCGGTATGATAATTCCTATTTAAGTACAAGAATTAAGCTAATGCCTGACACATATCTTTATAATTAGCTAAAAATAGACTTACAGTGTGTACTTACTAAGAACCGACTCTGTACAATCATACAAGTTTAATTTCTGACCTGCACTTATATTACTACCTCAGAGAATGAATTACTATCATATATGATTAATAACAATTATATTCTTAGTAAAGACCTTCGTAGAATTGAAATATAAGGTGCGTAAGTTGAAACTAACCTATAAGAAAAAAGGTTTTACGTAAATCCCTTTCTGAGAAAAGATTTTATGACTAAAGGTAATAGCAACACTTTTGTTCCAAACGTACTCCATTTTGGGAAATAACTTATTTCCATTGCCTGAATATTTTTAAAGTACTGAAACGACGTTTATGTCTGTACAATGTTGTAATGTATCTTTACAGGTACCTTCTTGTCCACTACATACCATTGTGTTCAACCCCTTTCCACGTCTTTTCATTACTTACACTTATCCTCACATGTAAAGTCATACACATAGATATTTACAATGTTTTTGTCCTACACATCATTATGTTCATCAAATATAAGTACTCACAGGGACATAGTTTAGCTTATCGTTTCATTATATGTTATCGTTACTGACATTCAATACTTATAGATGGGTATCCGATGTACCAATAATCGGACACAAACTTTGAAAATACATTTAAACATTCAATGATGTATTAATAAATTGTCACAGGCTACTATTCTGACTATCCAAGCATTGGAGTGTACATTACATAAGCACATGTAGTCTCAGGTATATAGAACTTTGTTTTTGAGTGTACTTTTAAAATTATTTTGTTAAATGCACATAACCTCAATAAAATAACAAGTGTTTATTCTGTTAATAACACTGTTGATACAGTATTTGATTCAGTTTTTGATGACATTTCTGCGGTTGATAGTGCGGTTGCTGTTGCGGTTTGTAAAATATTTGAACATTTAGTATAATTTATTGCATGCTAAGGACTTCAATTAACGCCTGACCACCGACTAATTATAATCCAGACCATTGGTCTCTCTAATCAACAAAAGTTTTATACCTGAACAGTACTTTATTCTTATCAAAATCCTTGCGAAATTTTAAAATAAATTGTTCGTCTTACACTTAATAACCAATAATCGACAATCAATAATAATTAATTAATTTAACTTGGTTTACACTATCATGTCTGTATGCGTGTACACTTTGTATCTATTTAATTAAAATTATAAAATTAATATTATTATCAGGTGGTGTCTATACACATTGGTCTTCATCATTATCATTGAGTATTCAAAGAGATCCAATTTGCATTTTCATTTATTATATTTTATAGTAATCAGACATTAATCACCCTTATAGATAGACATATATGAATACGATATACCAATATTGCATCACGTTAATTATATGTAAGCATTAAATTGTGAATGATGTATTAATAAATTGCCGCAGAGTATGTAAGAGTCAGGTTAGTACCTGTATTTCCACAGCTGCCTTAGGCTATGGTTGTGACTATCCTGGCATAAGAGTTAGGTCTATCATGAATGGCTATGGCACTGACTCTTCAGGCATAAGAGAAAGGTTAGTGTAGGAGTGCTGTAGGCTATGGCACTGACTATGCAAGCGTCAAGATCCAAGATGGCGGTAGGGTGGCACCAGCTACGTCCTCCTATTACTACTCTTGGAGCTGTTGTAGCTTGGCTGATTAAAATGGTTAACTTATCTTACGCTCCTAAAATTCTGCATGCAAATGCATAAAACATGAAGTTATAAATTAATTATGCTGTTTCAGACATGCAGCCTTACTAAAAATCACTTTTCGCACGTATGCGATTGGTAAAATATTCGATATTGAAATTCTACTCTAATTTCAACTGAGTAATGTAGTGCCATCACAGCCAAGACTTGCCAAATTCTGCTCACCCTTTTAGAATCAATTCAATTTTGGCTTTCCTCATTCTGCCGTCGGTTTTAAATATACGTTTTAAAAAACTTCCTATTCAGCTGCATGGGTGGAGAATATCACATGGTACAGTATATAATTCCTAGTCGGACTAGCCTTAATTTATACGAATAGCTATATAACTACTATTTATGTCTTGGTCTAGTGTTTAAGAAATTATAGTTCTTCTAATGTTGTCTTTTCAGGAAATCCATCATTAGCGGACAGCTAGACTCAAAATGAATGACAATTTGAAAGCATTTAGATGTATCAGACTTTTTGTCAGACTTTTAGTCAGTTATCAGACTAAAGTTCCTTTTTGCCAGGATTGGCAATTCTAATTCTGTTATCAAGGAAACAATACACTGCTAGTGTGCTAGTACATGTATATTATTTACGCTATGTATAACTTCTTTGCATAATAAAATAACTTTATTGCCAAAGTGTCACATTTATCTCTGAAAGTATTGAATTATGCGATCAACTGATAAAAAAGCAGCACCAACCAGTTTTCCTAAAAAATTAATGCTGCGCTGCTGGCAGCTATAAATTGTATATGATATGATAAACCATATTTCTGGGTAGGTAAGTAAATAATTAACATTCTTAGGTCCATCCAATTACATCCTGTACAGCAAATAAAAGCGTCTACAAAGTGTCAAAACCAAAAATTATTCACTTTAAAATGAAAGTCCGAATTCTATAAATTTTACTTAAATTGTTAGCTTAGCGCCTATAACATTCGTCATGGTCATCCTTTTACTTGTAAGTTTCAAAGTTGAAATTTCATGTGCAAGTTTCAAGTGATATTATGATCTATTATTATCATTGAATTTTTATTATTTATTGACCATTACTACTGACTTTTGCTTATAGATCCGAAATTTGAAATACGCAATATATTCTCTCATGGCATTTTTTTTTGCTTTTTAGTTGGTTTACAACTTAACCCATAATATTATTTATCGTGGATTTTACTTTTACAATGTACTAACCTTTTATCTCATACTACAACGGTCCATTACATTATAACACCCTATACACACACAAATTACATACTATTATAATATCTTATATTATGCCTTGTGTTCTATTTTATGCCATTTCATTACGCTATTTCCCTGTAGATAATTTTCACTGCGTTTATTACCTTTTCTTCTTCCTGCATTACATGTAGGTAGGTCATTCACACTTTATAATTAGATTGGTTTCCTTTGCAATCACATAAAATTATAGAAAGATTTTTTTCAAATGGGGCAAAGTGGCGAGTGCGTGGTCGAATTTTTAAGCTAGATAAGCCCTGAAGCTTAAGCCTAAGCTTAAAAAGCCCCTAAGCACTGAACAAGAAACGTTTAAATTAAGATACATGAATATAAGTTGGTAATTAGTATATATAAATACAGAATACGACTGCATTACTATTTATATTCATTATCATTGCAGACATTTGGGTTTTGTATTATGTGTAAAGTGAAGTCAACAACTGACTAATAGGTATCCATAATCATTAAAAATTCCAGTGATTTTTAAACCGACTTAGTACAGGAACTACAAGTAATAAATACAAATAATAGATATGTGGTTTTCAACTATGCAAATTAAAACGTTAATCATTTTGCAGTTTCCTGCATAAGTATTTTGTCTTCATTAGTATTAGCAATTGAAATAATGTTAACCATTTAGTCATTAAGGATTTTGTCATAAAAAATTATATATCAATAAGTATGCACACTAATAAAGTATTAAGAGTAATTCCTATCAAAAGTTAGTTATTATTGGTAGTATGTAGTAAATAGTAAAAGATGATTAGCTTGGTCATTTACAAAAAGGGGCAAATTGACATTTCAACTGGAGAAACTGGAAATAACTTGACCCGGAATAAATCATTTTTATCAATTTACAGCAAGTAGAACATTACCTACTGTTAATTGACAATAAGAGATGTACATTTCGGAGAAGTTTCAGTTTTATTTTACAGTAGCCATTTTAGGCTCACTGAAAACTCACTATTTTCTCCAAAGGTTACAACTTAAGAGAAATTGGAGCTCTATAACATTATTATATTTACACCGATGACCGAATAAATAATTTTCGACCAACAATAAGAAAGCTGAAAAATATGATAATCTTATTATGTACCTTTTAAAAGTAATTAAATGTAACACAATCTTAACCGTTTTTACTAAAAGGTGTATCAAAACAGTGAGAATTGTAAATGGTTAAAGCAAAAAAAAATGACTTCATTAAATGATTAATACGCTGAATACAAAACCACACAGCATGATATCACCTTGGATTTCGCATAAATATTTTTGTCTTCACTGTCCTGGAAAACCATATCCGTGATCTAATAAAAACCAGTAAAGTTATAAATAACGAATGTTTAAGCCATATCTTCTTCATAGCTTCAACTCTACTGCTACTGAAATAGCCATAAACATTAAAATTTACTGTGGTGGACAAGTAAAATAAAACCTATCCCTTAAAAACATATTATTTACCTTAAAAGCGTAGGTTATTGGAAAATGGGGACAATAATTAAACTGATTTTCACTTTGAGCCTCCTGATAATTACAAACGATGCGTATGTCTATAAACGATCCTATCAATACCAACAGGTACGTTTATATAAGTTTTATGGTTTATATTCCTTGCATTTAGACAAAAGAATTATATTATATTAGTAGCTACTATATTAATATTGATTTTATTTTTAAAGTATGAACTAATGGAGTTTAAATTGTAATTTGCAGGATGATGACGATATGAATGAAATGGTCCGGAGATCTCCTTCTCAATCTCAACAGAGTCAATCTAATTATCCAGCGTTCCCGGGAGACGAGTACCAACAAAATAACGTGGTTGACTATCCAGACCAAGACCGAAATCGGTACGAAATAGTGCCAGAGCAAAAACCAAATAAGCCACGCCCTACTAATTCTAACGCCAATTTAAACTCTAATTCCAATTCGAATGGGGGAAACCGAGGAAGCGGAGGCTATGGCAATACTCAACAAACTCAGAATGGGAGAGAGGTTGAAGGCGTTAGTCCCAATCGAGGAAGCGGGGGATATGGCAATACTCAGCAGACTCAGAATGGGAAAGAATTTGAAAATGTCAATTCAAACCGTGGAAGCGGAGGCTACGGAGATACTCAACAAACTCAAAATGGAAAAGAATGGGATGAACGTCAAGTAGTGGAATACGTCACCCTAGGAGTGGAAGATAAAACTCCCCCAATTGTAACGGAAAAGGAATATACAGCTACAGCCAGAACTGAAGAACACGTCCCATGGTATAAAAAAGTTAAACATTTTGCCAAGAACACATACAAAAACTTGCTTAATAAAATAAAAGGTGAACGATAATTACTATCCAATGTCGCCAATATAGTTTGTATGAGAGTCAATGAAAAAACTTTATGGGTTTCTTATGCCTAAACTATTTGAATTTAGTAGAACACACAAAAACTGAATAATAATAATTCACTCAAATATTCATTGATAGTTTATAGTCTATTTATTACTAACACACTGCCACTATTTAAATCTTAACTGTATACAAATACTAATTACTAATAACCTTTTTTGGCATAAAATTTTTCTGTCACTGTTCTAATAAAATTATTGTTTAACCTTGTTGTTGTTGTTGTAGACTGATTTATGATATATTCAAATGTGCACCATATTTATTAGAAATTACGACACTTTCGTGAAAATTTCATTTCGACTATTTTCGACTCGAAATCTAGAACTAGTGCATAATAAAATTTTACCAATTGCAACAAATTTAGACTGGTATATCACCGGAAACTGATAACAATTAATACTAATAGGGATTAATCATTTAAAAAAAATGACGAAAGAAACTTAACTCTACGTAGATTTAAATGTATGCAATAATCGGAAAATGCAATCCCGCATATAAAAATACATAACACCAGAGAGTCATTATTTGTTGAGAAAGCTAAGTGTATTTATTATACGGCGACATCAAAACTATATTCTGAGCTGTAGTTTCTATTTTATACAATTTACATGTCTTTAGCCAACAACCAGGAATGGCTTACTATCATTACGTATAGTGCTTAACCGTAGACTTTATTTAGTACTGAGGTTTAAACAGGAAAGCATTTAATATTAATAATTGATATATATGTTTCAGCTTTTAAGTTGATGGTGTCTTAACCAAAGGTTTCTTGATGAAATGTAGCATGCATGGTGGAAAGAAACAGTTCCAAGGACAAGTATAGCAAACTTAAACGAATGTCACCTATAATAGTATATAAGAATTCTTCAACTCCATATCATTGTGTTTAAGTCTAACATAAGCTTTTAATATTATAATAGAATTAAAACCAGGCAGTAGTATATCGTGCTTAAGGAACCATTTAGCCTAAATCCATTTTTCATTTTGTGTACGAAATAGCCAAAGTCCACTTTTCGTTTGGGTACGAAATAGCCTAAATCCATTTTTCGTTGGGTGAACGGAATAGCCTATATCCACTTACGGGAGCATGGATAGAGGATATTTATTGCACCAAACAAAAAATGGACTTAGAATATTCCGTACACCAAACGAAAAATAGATTTAGTCTATTTCGTGCCCAAAACGAAAAATGGATTTGGGCTAAATGGTTCCTTAAGGGACGATATAATGTATATATTTTCTAGATGGCTACCTAGAAGCAACATACTTTAATGTGGATTACTAATTTACGATTTAAATGGCGAGTAGCAAATTGATAGTGTTGATCGTGAGTGCTGCGAAAAATGTCATTACAGTTTCTCTTTTAATAAAGTAGAACGGACCCACCCAAACTTTGAGATGTGGGCAACTGGTCACCCATTTCCTCATGAAATAATCTCCATGATATTTCCAAGTACTGATGAAGTCTTCGGACAATTCGTACATCTTTGCACCAAATGGCATCACAGTATAGTAAAGTGCCAATAACATAATAGATGTGATAGGAAACATTAAATAAATGGGCATTTTGAAAACTGGCAACAGTTTGAAAGTGCAATAGTGGAGGATCAAACTGATTACGAAGGCTGTGCTCAATAAAATTGGCGCTACAGTCACCATCAGCTTATTACTAAGTGCAACTACTAATCTTAACCAATTAAATCCTTTTCTGATTCGATTTTGTGTTTCGGCAGATGTCACAATTTGTGAGTTGTTGCACCTGGCAAGAATAATTTCATGAGAAAAATATATTAGCCAAGATAGGACAGTATAAATAGCCATGATAATAAATGTATTATAGATCACAAAGATCGATATTACGTAAATTAAATTCAGATATAATAAACAGAATACGAAAACTTGGAAATATATGTTTGTGTGCAACAAGCTCAAGAGGAATTGACCGATTATGGGCAGCTCGTCGAAAAACCGAATCAAAGGTGAGTCTTCGTGAACGCAAAAGAGGTAGGAAGGTATTACAGTTATGCTAATTACAGAAGGCATGAAGAGACAGAGGAAAGTGCCGATGAGGTTTGCGGTTTTTGAAATTGTCGGTTTCCTTTCTTCGGATTTGAATAATCCTAAAATCAAAATTATTCTAGTAAATTACCACAGTATAGTTTTAGTCACCGTAGTCGTCGTTTAGTAGTCAAAAATAATTTAGGAAGGGGTGAACCATTAAATATATAATGATGAAATATTTTTTTAAACTGAGAAATAACTTTTGCAGATAATAAATTATTTCTCGGTCCTATAAATATTTTAGTAAAATTTTACCTACAAATTTATTGATTGAAAACACAAAATTTATAGAATAATTACCTGCAAGATATCCATCAGCATAACAGAGCATAGTAACAGTCTGAGCCAATACTTCTTTGTGCAACAAGATGGGTAAGCTTGATCCAAAAGCAGAGAATGTATAAAGTGCCGCTATTATATATAGAAAAATTTGATGTGGTTTAAAATTTTCTATAGGATGAAATATCTGTACAAGTAATCGAGTCAAGGAATACAGCAAGGCACTTAGAACTTGTAGAGATAACAAAAGAGTAAACCTCCCTCGCCATTTTGAATTGGAAGAAGAAAGTTTTTTCCTTCTGGCACTCCATTTGTAATCAAAAATGTTGAAGAAATTCAGGACCGCAAATAAAATTATTATTGCCAAGTACATTCTGTTGGTGATCATCGTATAGGCTCTAATTACTTCCAATGAGTATAATAATTTAAATTGGAATTAAAATGAGAAACTATGTAAAGTGTAGAGAGTAGAGAGTGAGACAACTTCAATAAATCCTATCCACTATGCTACAATGATGGTCGAAATCCTAAAGCCTTACATTTAAAAGCGAATAATGGTGAGGAAAAAGCACTTTAGTATATTAGGGGTGTCAACACTAAGGCAATATGAAGTTGATAGACTTTTTTACATTGCTGCCAGAACGCCCTTTATATGTTGCGTTTAAATAAAAATGACTTAAAACAAACAGTCTGAGTTTGTTTTGCTTATGACTCTGGCTATAGCATACACCTTCTTTCTGCCTTATGAAAACGCGGGGTAAACAGTAGATTCTCAAGCCTGACTTATATCAGCAGTCGACAATTTGTGTCATAGGTTTGCCTGTCTTACTATATAAAATGTAATTGTATATTTATAATATTATATTTTACAATGCTTATAGTATAAAATTGACATGTCAGTCTTTTTCTTCCATATATTCCTTAATCTATTATTCAAATAATATATATCTATTATTCAGTGCTTTTGTCCCAGAACCGTGTCTTCCCCGCACACGGCCGCTTGCGAGGTTAGAACGTCGAGAACGGCTGATGAAAGTTGATGTATAATTTCAGTTTAAACAATATTGTGCAATTGAATAAGGAGAACAGGATAATCTATTTATTAATATGTCTTAGTATGGATAGAAAACCATACAAAGGACTTTAAGCCTCTCTTAGTCGCTAGCCGTGCGCTAACCTCTGAGAATTCATAATTCTTCGTGCACAATTCTTAGAGGCTAGCTCACAGCTAGCGACTACAAGACGCTCAAAGTCCCTTACAGGGTCACTAAATGACGAATAATACAAGAGGAATTTAAGTAAAACTAAACCATTGCCCCCTTTTAAGCTGTTGAAATAGAACATTTGCAGGGCCTCGCAAAAATTAAGATTTGCACGGCACCAAAATCAAAGAAATGTGATATTTTCCTAAAAATGTCAAAAAATTACGGGCTTTGCTGTTTTATATTTTATTTTATAACGCTTTTATATCTTCTTTTCAATCTGCAAGTAAAATTTTTATGCCTCGAGCAAACTAAATAGTTCCACATTCAATCAATATGCTTTCCGAAATTTGAAGCAGAGTTCTTGAATCTGCTCGAATTTGCTTCACAAAATTCTATTAATGCTACAATAATTTAATCCCTACTTATTTCATTGTCAGAGTGTCGAGTTTCGATTAAGTCCTAGTGAATACTTAATTATCGGAACTAGATTTATCCCAATATTAAATGTTATCATGTGTAAGTGTGTATGTCATTATGAAAATGTTCTCTTAAGATCAATTTCCGATAAAATTGGCATTTTGATTAAATTATTTTCGATTGCTTTATACCTTGTTGGGATATCACTTGTTCACTTTGATAGGGCCTTGCATTTCATAACCGGAAACTGAGCTCTCTTCTATATAGGAAAGTTTCTGCAGGAACTAGCTTTAATGCTTTCCTAAAAAATTGTATTGCTTCATGTTGCTTTAAAGCTAAAGCCTTCTTTTAACGTTCGAAAGGTGAAAGTACTTAAATATTTAATTTGTTCTTCACATTCTTTAGAATTCAACTGTTTCTCTACTACATGAATCAAGTGAAAGACTCAAGACAGAAAATATTTCCTTTTGTCGTAATACCTTTAGCGTGGCCTTTGCTATAGTAATGTAAAACTGTCACTCAACTCTTCCAAAAGTCATTCTTTGTGTCCCCTATTTTCTTTATAGATCTAGTGTTTCACGAAGTAAAACCGGTTATGAACAAAAATTAAAAGAGTAACTTACACACTGCAGACATAATAAAAAGGTTAGACAGTCATAGACTCATAATAATATTACCGATGAGGTAGAGCGGTGAGAACGGAGAGGAAACACATTGTCTAATAACTGGTTCATATGTTCAGCTCTGTTCTTCATTACATTGTTTGGACCATAGCCTCACCCGGTTTCCTACGTTTTCATCTGGAAACGAGAATCTGGAGCCAAACAGAGGAAACCAACTACAGTTTTTATGACGTTATGGTTAGTGTGTCGGGCTAGTACCTATATAATACTAGGCTCCCAGTAAACTTTGGCAAATTTAGAAAGGTTGGCGTCTAGCAACCATTAGCAGAATTTATAAATAATTGCAAAAATTCCACCACTTGTCACATAACAGAACACTTTTTACACAGATGAGATTGTTGACAATTTAGAGTCAATTAGAGGTAACTCATTTCGATGGAAGAGGAAGTGGGCATGGGCGGGCATGCGCATTTGTTATTTTGCCTTTAAGGAACTTGCACATATTACGTGCGCAGTTGATGGGAGGAGGAGGTACCTAAAAGTGTTACAGTCAGCATTTACGTTACAGATGGGGAAGGGGTTTTAGCGTCACACAATAAATGCAGGTCACCCAGGCTCTCCTACCAGACATAGATATATAGTTAGGCTGGTAAATTTATTGGTTTATCTCAGTCTGGGGTTATAATATAGAGATGTGTTTTGTTTGTTATTGTATGCTTATTTGTACATTTCATTCATTGATTTTCGTATTACCTTCATTATGTGACTGATTATCTAATGTTACTGCTGTATATGAATTAACCACATATTACATTAGGACCACAGGTCAAATCACAAATTTTAGTCAGCTTAATTTATATTAGGTTAGGTTTAAAAAAATCCTTGAAGTTAGGATGCATACGGTCATCATAACTGCGTTTAATGGCTTAGATTTGTTACCGAATGAATTGAATAAAAATAATTGTTTACAAAAAAGGATAAAATGAGGTTGGTTAGGTTGACAAAAAATAATTTGTATTGACAAAAAGTTTTTAGAATGTTGATGTAAAAATGATGACAATTCGAGAGTGATTTTTTGAAATACTTTCCCTTGTGAATGGGTTTACTTATATTTTATTATTAATTTAAGCTTTACAAGGTATATAAAAAGTTGTTTTTAATTTAGTTACTATGTCTAATCATTTAGTTTTTAAAATTCAAATCTTGGAAATGTGCGGTCTCCTCTTCGTTTTTAATTGTAGTTGGAAATTAAAAGTCAATTAACTATAATGTAGAGGATTTATTACATTTCCCTTCAAACATTTTCAAGCGGACCACAGTCCAACACAATAAATTCAATATGATTACAATTAGCGGCCATTCAATGAAATGACATATTGATAAGGAAAGTTTGGTGGGCATTAAATCTCAAATCAATTCATCGAATAGATGTGTATCCTCCTTTCATTCCGTTTTTTGTTAAAACAAATTGCCACAAATTAAGTTTTCTGTTTATAAAAAAAGCAGTTGCCGAACTAAGATAAAATATCCACATTCTGAAAAATCTTTCATCGTAAGCAGATTGAAGTCGGGGCCACGCCTCTCGAAAGTTACTCTCCCATGCCTTGAGAGTCTTGCTGTAGTCATAACCAAAGTTATGCCAATCTTCAAGGTAAAAATGACCGTGAAAGTAATTAACGATTTCGTTTTGTCGGGGCAATATACTATTTGGGAAAATGTATTTAAGTACAAAAGGGTCAGTATTTGGAAGATCTTTGTCACAAATGCCAATACAGTGCACCAGAAGTATTCCATCGTCCTTTAGACACTTGCGTGCCGTTTTAAAAAATGTGGAATAATTGGCATGGCCAACATGTGCAAGCATTGCTATCGATACAACTCTGTCAAATACTTCATTCACGTCCCTGTAGTCCATTAGGAGGATGTCCACGTCAGGATGTGCAAAATGCTTTTTGGCATATTTGACCTGTTCCTCAGAAATTGTGACACCAACTACTCGCACGTTATACTTTTCAGCTAAATATTTGGCAAAACTGCCATAGCCGCATCCAATATCAAGAATCTTCATTCCCGGCTTCAACATCAGTTTCCTTGCAATCAGATCCATTTTGGCAATTTGTGCTTCTTTTAAATTCGTCGCATCTCTCCAGTACCCGCAACTGTATTGCATCCAAGGATCCAACATCGCCTCGTATAATTCATTGCCTGCAAAAATAGAAATGGATGATGTTAATTAAACTTTACCGACCTTGAAGAATAATGGAGTGGGCTAATGTCCTGATAAAAGAAACAATTTATATTTTGCAATTTAATTTATAATAACCATTCATACCAATACATTACGAAGCATGTTTTCTAAATATGCAATTTACTATAATATATTGTGTATCATGTTGAAGTACAAAACCAAATTATCGAGGTTACTGCGTTTAACAGAATAAATTTACATATATTCTCTGACTCAATGAACAGTTAACGTGACAATACTCACCCAGATCGTAGTGTTTTTTCGCGACTTCCCATGACCGACTCTTGGTTTGTAGATTAAAATATTTTTGTGGGGTGACATTGAATCCGTTTAATTGTTTGTAGTTATCGCCAGTGAAAATCAGTTCAATGAGTCCCACCAGATCTTTGCAATCGATAATCTTATCCATATAAGACTCTCCAAATCCCATCGTGTGGGAAGATCCTATTCGGGCAAAAGCTTCCGCCTTGTCAAAAAATTCTAGGCCCCATTGATTGTTTTTGTCTAGTATACTTGGTGCTCCAATGTTTGCTAATCGTCTTTTGATAACATATTCTACAACAGGAGAAAAGAATCTGTAAATATAATATTTGACCAGTAGATATAATGCTAAAATAAATTGAAATGTACTGAAAAATAAAGGAGGAATGAAAATCATTTTGAAAAATGATTGTGGTTCTCTAAAACATTTACGACAAAGTCGTTAGTCTTTTGAGCTGGTAATATAGTGGAACTTAATGATTAATGGTGAACTAAATAGCTGTAGGGAAACTTATTTGTATTTATACTGTAATAAAAGCGAGAGATTAATAGATAAATTTGGCATAGATAACACTGGTTTAAAATTCTCCCACCGCTACGTCATTCTTACCTAATGCACAATTTAATTTCAGATAAATTTAATCCATTTTAATAAAACCAATTTAGATGTATTTTTCCGTTTTGATGAATAACTATGTAGCAGCCTCATAATTAATTTTCCCATACTTTAATAAGGATTAATTTGTTTAGAGTCTTTTCATATGATAATTATGTTAAATCATATGGGTATGGGAAAGTCTGGTTTGGTCACTCGGCTTACTGAACTTGATTGGTGAGGCTGATAGTATAATGGTATGGTATATAAAATATGTTGTGATTTTATTTGATGTTAATATAGGTAAATGGTAAGCCTGATATTTTCAGACATGCCATTTCCTTCTCTGTTATGTAAATAATTTTTCTTGATAAATCTATAGTCCTTAATCCCGTACTTTTTCTGCATAATAATTAATCCATAATTCATAATCCCGTACTTATGCCGTATAATAAATAATCCTTAATCCTATAATCCCTTACTTATTCCACATAAAATAATTAATCGGTAATCCATAATCCTGTACTTATTCCGCATAATTAATTCATAGTCCTGTACTTATTCCGCATAATTAATCCATAATCCTGTACTTATTCCGCATCATTAATCCATAATCCCGAACTTTTTCCATCACAAGTCCGTGCGCGATATTTGAGACTGACGGCGACGGTTATGGTGAATTAAGTTATAGTGGGTTAATATTTTCACTAACAGCCTCTTTGATGAAACGCTTATTGTAATTTTGTTATTTTGAAGGTTAATTATGATGTAAATAAGCTTTCTATTAATAATACGGTATATACGTGAATTGATTTGTGTTAAATTTCTCATTTGTGTGAAACCGTCTGCAAACGATCCTATAAATACCAACAGGTGCGTTTATATGTTTTGTCAATTATATTCCTTGTATTTTGCGACTAATATATATATATGTATGTATGTATGTATTGCATTTATTCAAGGAAGAGTTACAGGCAACTTTGCAGTTGGAAGAGAACCCAGAAATACAAATAGGAAATAACAGGACAAAGCTTATTCATACTTATTTCTTAAAGATTATATTATTACTATAGGATATTATATTTTGATCATATAACCTATTTATTGTACTGACAATTTTTGGAACAGTTGACTCTTCGTATCTCTTTTTAATGGAACATTTATAAGGTTGTAATAGGATCTTTTTTGATCAATATATTCTATTATATATTTATAAAAAATCTATATATATATATATATATATATATTATATATTATATATTATATTATATTGATTTCATTTTTAAAACATGAACTAATGGAGTTTAAATTGTAATTTGCAGGATGATGACGATACGAATAAAATTGTCCGGAGATCTCCTTCTCAATCTCAACAGAGTCAATATAAACAAAATAACGTGGTTGACTATCCAGACCAAGATCGAAATCGGTACGAAATAGTGGCATGGCAGAGCAAAAACCAAATAAGCTACTAAGTCTAACCCCAATTAAACTCTTACTCCAATTTGAATGGGGAAACCGAGGAAGCGAAGGATATGGCAATACTCAGCAGACTCAAAATGGGAGACAAATTGAAAGCGTTAGCCCCAATCTAGGAAGCGGAGGATATGCGGCAATACTCAGCAGACTCAAAATGGGAAAGAATTTGAAAATGTCAATTCCAACCGCCGCAGAAGCGGAGGCTAAGGGGATTCTCAACTAACTCAAAATGGGGACGAACATCAAGTACGTAGTGGAATACGTCACCATAGGAGTGGAAGATAAGACTCCCCCAATAGTAACGGAAAGGGAATATTCAGCTACAGCTAGAACTGAAGAACCTAGGGAACTTTTGAGCATCTGCACCTGCTCAAAAGTTCTAAGGAACTTTTGAGCACCCATGCAGCATTTGGCATAGGTGGGCATGCCATGAATGCCAGGCCATGCCAGAAGCTTTACAAATAACCCTTTTCATATAATGTAAATAAAATACCCACTAAATAAATACAATACCCACTAAATAAATACAATACCCACTAAATAAATACAATGCCCACTAAATAAATACAATACCCACTAAATAAATAAAATACCCACTGAATAAATAAAATATCCACTAAATAAATGAAAGACCCACTAAATAAATAAAATACCCACTAAATAAATCAAATATACACTGAATACATACAATACCCACTAAATACATAAAATACCCAATGAATACATACAACACCCACGAAATACATAAAATATACACTAAATAAATAAAATACCCACTAAATAAATAAAATAACCACTAAATATGGTAAATTCGCAATACATAAATTAAATTTTTAATAAATAAGTTAAATTTCAATTAAACTAGTTGTATTTTAAATAAATAAATAAGCTAATTTCCCAATAAATAAACTAATTTCCCAATAAATAAGCTAATTTCCCAATAAATAAACTAATTTCCCAATAAATAAGCTAATTTCCCAATAAATAAGTTAAAATCCCACTTAATAAACAAAGTACCCACCGAATATATAAAAAAACTCTCTAAAAAAAGTTGCGGGAAATGCTTAACTATTTTATTTAGTGGATATTTTATTTATTCAGTTTGTATTTTATTTATTTAGTGGGTATTTTATTTATTCAGTTTGTATTTTATTTATTTAGTGGGTATTTTATTTATTTAGTGGGTATTTGATTTATTTAGTGGGTATTTTATTTATTTAGTGGGTATTTTATTTACATTATATGAAAAGGGTTATTTGTAAAGTTTCTGGCATGGCCTGGCATTCATGGCATGCCCACCTATGCCAAATGCTGCATGGGTGCTCAAAAGTTCCTTAGAACTTTTGAGCAGGTGCAGATGCTCAAAAGTTCCCTAGGTAACTGAAGAACATGTTACACACTGCCAGCATTTAAATTTTAACAATATACAAACAGTATAACAACCTTTTTTTGGCTTTTGTATTACCAAACGTTGTTTACTGCGATCCGAAAATGTTTCTGCCATTGTTCTAATAAAATTATGATTTTTCAACCTTGTCGTTGTTGTAGATTGTAGACACGATTTGTTTTGCCTTCAAACGTGGACCATACTTATTATAAATTATTATACGTTCCTGAAAATTTCATTTCGACTCGAAATCTAGAAATAATGAATATAGTAAAATTTAAGCAATTAAAACATATAGACTGGTACTTCACCGGAAATTGATAATAATTAATACTAATAGGGATTAACCATGTAAAAAAATGAAGAAAGAAACTTAACATTGTAGAGTTAAATGTACAATATCGTAAATTCTAATCCCGATCATTATGTTATAATAAACGAGTAAACATAAACAATCATCAGTCATTAATTTTGAGAAGTGTATTTATTATGGCGACATTATTGAAATTATATTCTGCAATTCTGCAGTCTCTACAGTTTATACAATTTACATTTCTTTAGCCAGCAACCATGAATGCCTTGCTATCGTTACGTGCGTAAAGTGTCGCATGTATATAGTCTTAAGCTTTTAACAGGAAAGCTGTTAGTATTGATGATTTGTGTACATATTTAAGCTTTTAAATTAATGGCGTCTAAACCAAAGGTATCTTGATGAAATGCAGCATAGCATGATGGAAAAAACAGGTCCAAGTACAATAAACCAATAACTATTGTGCATAAGAATTCTTTAACTCCATATTATCGTGTTTGAGCATAAAATAAGCTTTTAAAAAAATTAAAACCAGAGACAATATTATAATATGTATAATATTCCTCGCCGTATTTACTTGATGCAAACATATAGAAGACTTAATGTGCATGGCTAATTATCAATTTAAACGGCGAGTAGCAAATTGATAGTGTTGATCGTGAGTGCTGCAAAAAATGTCATTACAGTTTCTCTTCTAATAAAATAGAACGGACCCACCCAAACTTTGAGATGTGGGCAGCTGGCCACCCATTTCCTCATGAAATAATTTCCATGATATTTCCAAGTACTGATGAAGTCTCCGGACAATACGTACATCTCTGAACCAAATGGCATCACACTAAAGTAAAGTGCCAATAAAATAATAGACCCGAGTGGAAAAATTAAGTAAATGGGCATTTTGAAAACTGGGAACAGTTGAAAAGTGCAATAGTGAAGGATCATACTGATACCGAAGGCTGTGCTCAATAAAATTGGTGCTACAGTCTCCATCAGCTTATTACTAAGTGCAACTACTAATCTTAACCAATTAAATCCTTTTCTGATACGATTTTGTGTTTGGGCAGATGTCGCAATTTGTGAGTTATTGCACCTGGCAGGAATAATTTCATGAGAAATATATTTTAGCCAAGATAGGACAGTATAGATAGCGATAATTATAAATGTATTATAAATTACAAAGATTGACATCAGGTAAACGAAGTACGGATATAAATAACAAAAAACAACAAATTGAAAACATTTGTTTGTGCGTAACAAGCTCAAAAAGAATTGACCAATAATGGGCATCTCGTCGAAAAACCGAATTACAGGTGAGTCTTCGTGTACGCAAAAGAGGTAGGTGAGTACTGTAGTTACACTAACTACGGATGGCATGAAGAGGCAGAGGGAAGTGCCGACGAGGTTTGCAGCTTTTGAAAGTGATGGTTTCCTTTCTTCGGATTTGAACAATCCTAAAATCAAAGTAATTGTAGTAAATTACATGGCATACTTTTAGTCACTAGAGTAGTCAAAAATAATTTCGTATGGAATGAAAAATATATATTGATGAAATCATTTGTTAAACTAAGAAATAATTTTTAGTGGTAATAAAATATTTCTTTTAGCTGCCCCATTAATATTTTATGGAAAATTTGTCTACAAATTTATTGATTGAAAACACACAGAAGTTATAGAATAGTTATACGTTATACCTGCAAGATATCCATCAGCATAACAGAGCATAGTAACAGTCTGAGTCAATACTTCTTTGTGCAACAAGATGGGTAAGCTGCAACCAAAAGCTGAGAATGTATAGAGGGCCGTCAGTATGTATAGAAGAATTTGCTGTGGTTTGAAGTTTTCTAAAGGATGAAATATCTGTACAAGTAACCGAGTCAAAGAATACACTAAGGTCCCCAGAATTTGTAGAGATAACAAAAGAGTAAATTTCCATCGCCATTTTGAATTGGAAGAAAAAAGTTTTTTCCTCCTGGCATTCCATTTGTAATCAAAAAAGTTGAAGAAATTTAGGAACGAAAATAAAATTATTATTGACAAGTACATTCTGTTGGTGATCATCATAGAGTCTAATTACTTCTAACTGAATGTATTCACAAAAATTAGAAATGAATTAAGAAACTATGTAGATATTATAGAGGATGAGCAGACGACTTCAATAAATGCTATCCAGTTAATGACGGTCGAAATCCTAAAGCCTTACATTTAAAAGCAAATAATGGTGAGGAAAAAGCACTTTAGAATATTAGCACTACAGGCAATATGAAGTTTTTAGCATTTTTTACATTGGTACCAGAACGCCCTTTATATGTTGCTAACCAACCTTAAAAACAAAATGACGATTTTGAAAACAAACAATAGGGTTTATTCTTTTTCTATATTTTGTTTAAGTAAACAGCCTAACCACTAACGGTGTAAATAATATATCATAATAATACGTCTTAATATTCATAGCATACCTTCTTTCTACCTTGTGAAAATGCAGGTTAAACGGTAGATTCTCAAGCATTACATATATAGTCGACGATTTGTATCTTAGCTTAGGCTTAAACTTACATGTCTTACTATATAAAATGTAACTCTATAATATTATATTTTACAACGCTTATTGTAATGTTAGTAGGGAATCCAAAGCCGGTTTTACACCGGTTTCAAAACCGGTGAAAAACCGGATTTTTCAAAACCGGTGTTGATAGAAGATATACAACTATAATATCTGATATGGAGCTAAAACAGTAGTAAAGCCTGAAAATTCGAAAAACCGAAATTGAGATACAATTATTAAGTGAGATAATTTATATAAAACAATAAAACTTTTATTAATGTTAACATGAAACTCCTAATTATTTGGATAAGTGCAATTATATAGATTCCAGTAATACACATACACAATACATTATACAGCATTCACAATAAAAGTAAGGTAATAGAGGGGAATCACCAGTGTTGTTTCGAATTGAATGTTTTTCTTTAGTGTAACGTATTATAAATATTTCAGTGAGAATTTTCTATCCTCCATATATTATTTGAAATAAAAAGTGTCATATGTTTTAATTATTTCTTTAATGAAATGATTTTAAATCAGTTTTCTCGAATTTTCGAAACCATAAAGCCACCTAAGAAAGATTTATTTGTTCCAATGACTCACTTAATATAGATTTAAAATCAGACTTTCAGAAAATTTTTGCAGTGACCAATAATTCTAGTACACAAATTTACAATATTTTGTGTCTTTCTCATTGGTATTTATGAGAATCGATAGAATTGGTTCTTTAGCGGGATACCACTATAATACAGTTAGCACCGTTGAAACGGCAATATCAAATACTATTTTTGAGATTTATATCTCATCTAAATATTAAAATAAAATATTAAAAGGTTAAAATGCCAATAAATGAAATTGTTTTCTGTCCTTTCTCTGCAAACACATTGATTTTTTTTAATTTTAATAGTATTAGCTTTAAAATTTTTAAAAAAAGTTTTGGTTTTTGAAACCGGTGAAAACCCGGTTTTAAAATGTGGGTCCGGTTTTGGATTCCTTAAAGGTGAGTCGTTTTCTACCATGGATAGCTTAATCGTATCTATTATTCAGTGGTTTTGTTCCAGAAGCTTCCCCGGTCACAGCCTACCCGTTCCTCCTTCTACGTGTAACGTGACGTGTAAACTTGAAGTACATCCAGGGCATGACTTACTGTTTGTTGACACGTGAAAGGAATTGGTAGACTCTACGCTCTTTTCTTCAACAAACCTATATGTTGACTTTTGCTTAGGAGTCTGGATGATTTGCAATTCACCGCACCTAGTCTTCAAAAAGTCTGAAAATTGTTTCATCGTTGGCACATCCACGTATCCTAATGAGAGTTCCCACTGCCTCCTAGACTCGCAGGATCCAACTTTTCCGATAGGATAAACACGGCCACTGAGTCCCCCACTGATTCACAGGTTGTCCTAGCCGTTTAAGTGCACGAATAAAAATCGAATTTTCAAATTTTTTAATTCGGTTTTTCATGCCCGGTATGTATTAAACAGGTGACGTATATGGTTACCCGAATGTTACCGGAGTCCTACTCCTTGATAACTGTATGTTATGTCCCCCAACCTTCGGCTACATTTTACTTTGACTTTCGGGTCTAGAAAAAAAGGACCTTTCACCCTTTGTTTTTCCGTGATACAAACATGTATATCGGGGAAAGTAGATCAAATAGAAACAATAAAAAATTATTTGATTGCTAATTTAACTTTAATAAATAAATGGATGGAAAAAATCATATCTTGCAAAACCCCAAATGTTATTAATCGGTTATTTTAATGATGTAAGATTGGGGAATTTGAGATATAGGTACAAGGTATTAGTATAAAATGCTCTGATTCACTTAAAACGTTAGGTTGTACATTTGACCCTATACTCTCATTCAGAAAGCACATTAATATATTATCTGGCCAATGTCACGCAATAATTAGAACTTTATATCCAATTAAACCTCTTATTCCTCAATCCACTCTAATATTATTATGTAATGCCGTGATATTATCAATAATTCATTACTTAGCAATTATTTGGGTTACAGCTAACAAAACTGATAATAAAGTAATTGAAAAAGTAAAGAAGGAGGACTGTAAGAAATTTTGAGAATATTAAGGAAGAAATCACTAACAAAATAGAATGGTTGTTTCCAAATAGATTACATTAGATTGTTCTTAATTTACGTCATACATTTATTTATGATAACGGTCCTGATTATTTCTATGATTATGTGCAAAAGAAAGATAACGTAACTATATAAATATGCTTTACGAAATAAAAACTATTTTCTCCAGCTCTATTCCAAAGAATAGGTACGAATTCCGATGCTTCCAGCAGTCAGCATCTAAATTGTGGAATGAATTACCAGAATTCATGCAATAAATTGAAAATGCTGACTCGTTCAAGAAGGAACTGAAGACATATCTACTGAGAGCGGAGGTGTTTAAGGTAGTGTACTATATAACAAAGAAAAAAAGCAAATACATGTAATTTAACAGGCATTGAATCTGCTGTTCAAATAAGGAAAAATGATTATAACTATTAATTAGAAAAACAATCTGTTCCGCTGTTAATAATTAAATATGTGATGCAGTAATATGTTGAAAAATTGTATATCAACATAAAAGCTCAATTGGAATGTAATTAACGTTTGTTTTATAATTTGGAGATGTTGACGAATAAATATTATTATTATAGATAAATGTATTGCTTTATCTCAATCTGTGGTTATATTTATAGCTTATACGCCTTTTCTTGCCATTAAATGCCTCTGGTGACAGCTATATGTTTATATTTTAGTCATTGCAAAATAATCACAAATTAGGGTATAAATTATTATACTTAATCACCAATATAACCATGAGTGTACTGCTTTACAATTACAAGCTCTATCATAATAACGATGAAATTTCATAAACTCAATTTAATCAGTAAAATATTATATAATACATATTTTTTCAGTGGTTGTTATGAAATGATAAGTATAACAATCGGGATCCTGATTACTTATATTAGAATAAAATAGAAAATACTATAGCCAACAATCACCCAATCCACAAAAATATTAATATAATTATATTAATATTTTGTCATAATGATAGTCAAAGTTGGGTGGGAATTAACACTCAAATTAATTCATCGAACAGATGTGTATCCTCCTTTCATTCCGTTTTTTGTTAAAACAAATTGCCACAAATTAAGTTTTCTGTTTATGAAAAAAGCAGTGGCCGAATTAAGATAAAATATCCACATTCTAAAAAATCTTTCATCGTATGCAGATTGAAGTCGGGGCCACGCCTCTCGAAAGTTACTCTCCCATGCCTTAAGAGTCTTGCTGTAGTCATAACCAAAGTTATGCCAATCTTCAAGGTAAAAATGACCGTGAAAGTAATTAACGATTTCGTTTTGTCGGGGCAATATGCTATTTGGAAAAATGTATTTAAGTATATAAGGGTCAGTATTCGGAAGATCTTTGTCACAAATGCCTATAGAGTGCAAAAGAAATATTCCATCATCCTTCAGACACTTGCGTACAGTTTTAAAAAATGTGGAATAATTGGCATGGCCAACATGTTCAAGCATTCCTATCGATACAACTCTGTCGAATACTTCATGTACATCCCGGTAGTCCATTAGGAGGATATCCACGTCAGAATGTGCAAAATGTTTTTTGGCATATTTGACCTGTTCTTCAGAAATTGTGACACCAACTACTCGCACGCCATAATTTTCAGCTAAATATTTGGCCAAACTGCCATATCCGCACCCGAGGTCGAGAACTTTCATTCCTGGCTTCAACATCAGTTTCCTTGCAATCAAATCCATTTTGGCAATTTGTGCTTCTTGCAAATTGGTGGCATCTCTCCAGTACCCGCAAGTATATTGCATCCAAGGATCCAACATCGCCTCGTATAATTCATTGCCTGCATAAAATAGAAATGGATGATTTAAACTTTACAGATTTTGAAGAATAATGGAGTGGGCTAATGTCGTGGTCGTGAGAAAAAAAACAATTTATATTTTGCAATTTTATTTATATTACACCATTCATACCCAGAATTTATTAAGAATGTTTTCTAAAAATGCCAGTAACTATATTTGAATTGACTTGCCGTCCATGTTGAAGTGCAAAACCAAATTATCGAGGTTACTGCGTTTAACAGAATAAATTTACATCCTCTCTGACTTAATGAACAGTTAACGTGATAATACTCACCCAGATCGTAGTGTTTTTTCCCGACTTCCCATGACCGACTCTTGGTTTGTAGATTAAAATATTTCTGTGGGGTGAAATTGAATCCGCTTAATTGTTTGTAGTTATCACCAGTGAAAATCAATTCAATGATTCCCACCAGATCTTTGCAATCGATAATCTTATCCATATAAGACTCTCCAAATCCCATTGTGAAGCAGGACCCCATTCTGGCAAAAGCTTCCACCTTGTCAAAAAATTCTATACCCCATTTATTCTTTTTGTCTAGTATACTTAGTGCTCCAATGTTTGCTAATCGTTTTTTGACAACATATTCTACTACAGGAGAAAACAATCTGTAAATATTATATTTGACTAGTAGATATAATGCTAGAATAAATTGAAATGCGCTGAAAAATAACGGAGGAATAAAAATCATTCTGAAAAATGATTGTATTTCTCCAAAAAATTGACGTCAGCCTTTTGAGCTGTGATACAACTACTGTAATGATTAATGGTGAACTAAATAGGTGTAGGGAAATTCATTTGTATTTATACTGTAAAATAAAAGCGAGAGATTAACTGATAATTTTTGCACAGGTAATACTGGATAAAAAATTTTCCACCGTTACGTCACTCTTACCTAATGCATAGTTTAATTTCAGATAAATTTAATCCATTTAATGATAGGAAACCAATCGTCTGCTTAATATTACAAGGTAACAAGCCATTTTATCATGACTGCTACAAAGTAACAAACCATTTTATCATGGCTGAGACAAAGTAACAAGCCATTTTATCATGGCAGCGACAAGGTAACAAACCGCTGTATCAAGAGATGTGGTTTGTTACCTTGTCGCTGCCATGATAAAATGGCTTGTTACTTTGTCTCAGCCATGATAAAATGGTTTGTTACTTTGTAGCAGTCATGATAAAATGGCTTGTTACCTTGTAATATTAAGCAGACGCAATTTAGATGTCGTTTTCAGTTTTAATGAATTATTATGTATTACCTTAAATTAAATAATTTTCCCATACTTTAAGGATTAATTGGTTTAAAGTCTTTTCCAAATCCTATGGCTATGGGAAAGTCTGGTTTGGTTACTCGGCTTACTGAAATTGTTTGGTAAGACAAGACAAGAGTATGATAATCTAATCGTATAGCATAATTTTATTGTTTGATTATTATTATTGCTGTTTGTATAATAACGTATATGTAATACCGTATACCGAATGGCGATAGGAACAAAAAACTTTTAGGGAAAAATCATTTTTGACATATTTGGGACTCTATGAAAAAACGAACTTGTACTATAGGACTAATCATGGAGACGCAGAGCCGGAAAATGGGCAGCTGCCCAATGAATCCCATTTGTAGGGGCCCATTCCAAGCTAGAGTAGGACTTATTTAAAATGCAGTAATTTGTCATGACATTTCTCTTAAGATAATTACTTTTTACAATTTATATGCACCAAATCTATATGTTTGTCAACTATATATATGAACTACACTACGAACTTATTAGGCTTAATAAACTTTTTAACTTATTAAAAATTAATGTGGATCGAATAAACAAAATATTTATTAGCAAACGTTCACTAACTAAAAGAGCGACTAAAGCTAATGCAACCAATAATAACGGTGTTTATAGTGTTATGAATATACATCTATTCAATATATTGAGAAAAAATTCAGAAATTCAGCCACTACCTAAATTTATTCCATGACAATATTATTAGATAAATACTAAAAATAACTGAAATATATTTGAGATCAATAATGCTTCAAAGTGACTAAATATTAATAGCAGCATGGGAAATTGCCCAGGGTCCTGCAAAAATTTGATCCATAGCCTTAGGGATATTTATTCATTATTTATCAGACATTCACATATTGGGAGTTTATTTTATTTATTTATTGGGCACAACCCTTCTGGCCGTTTCCCCATGGAGCCAGTAATTTACATATTATGATATAATATAATTTAGATCCATATTTAGTTAGTGTATTTAATTTACAGTTTACATAGTTATTTGGAGTACCTATATAATTATATATCATAAGTAGGAAGTTAGGAATCTCAGTCCCAGACACGCAAGATTTTGTTGAATTCTTGAATATGGAGAAAATAATGGCATTATAGAGCACACTGCAAAAAATGTTTACGATTCTTAGAATTTTTGTATACAAAAATCCCCAACTTAATTTTAGCTACTAAGTATCAAGGAAACAATTCAAGAATTGAAAACCATTACCTGCACAATTTTCTACTCCAAAAAATACATTGTTATTTACAGTTTTACAGTTTTTGCAAAACAAATACATAAAGAAGGTTAATTGTCTTAAGTTGGATAATTAATTTTATTTCTTAAAGCAAAGCTGTAGGAACAGGTCATTTACCATCTCAACAGTTTTACACATTGAAAACAGCAAAATGCGTAAATATTTTCCCCAGACTCTATAAAGGCGGCGCCAGGTACTCGTGGGGCCTTATGATTGATGTTCAAAATGGGTCCTTGTCAGGGTTGTGGGTCGGGTTTTTTATGGGTAGGGGTTTTTTGGATTTTTTGGCAAAAAACCCACCCCACTTTACTTAAAAAACCCCGGGTTTATTGGGTTTTTTACAAAACATAGAAAAATTTGCACTACAGCTCCATCTAGATACGCAATACATACTAATTTCTATTCAAAAATGTAAACAAATGCATAATCAGGTGGAAACAAATATAGCTTCTACACTTCTACGGGTAATTAATGTATCGTAATGTGAGGGCAAGCACGTATCCAGTAGGGTGGCGGGGGGGGGGGCGCAGCGCCCCCCCTAAATCTGAGAAAAAGAGAGGATTTTTTCCAAAAATTGCAAAAATTTTTCGCGCTTCGCGCGAATATGTCTTATTTTTGAAATTATTTTTGGTTCCGCCCCCCCCTTGACTAAATTTCTAGATACGTGCCTGTGTGAGGGCTATAATAATATTAGTTTTATGTATACTTTAGTCATTGCATTGTGAATCTTATGTTTATAACATTGTTGTACACATAATTTCAATTTATCACTTACATATTCATTACTGTCATGCTTTCCAATTAAAGCTTCAAATTAACAAAAGAATAATTTCATAAAGTCAATATAATCAGTAAAATATTACAATGCTTAATATTTCACTAGTTGTTATCAAACGTAATAATAATATAGGTGTTCACAAAAATACTGGATTTGCTACGTTACAACATAATAAAATTAAAACTTTTATGCTTTAATTTTTTTTCATTACTTAAGTAATAGTAGTTGACACGGTAGCTGTATTTTTCATATATGGTATAGTATAGGCTTGTATTTATATCTATAGTTATATAAAAAACCCTTAAACCCAAAAAACCCAAAAAACCCGGGGTCGAGGGTTTTTTCCTAAAAAACCCGGGTTTTTCGATACCTTGGTCCTTGTGGTTCAAAAACTAATAACATATAAGTTATTTTTTTAATTGGGCAAAAAAATCCAATGCTTTAATTCGGCCTAGTTCAACATGAAGCTTGAGGCGATAGGACTTTTTTCGTCTAATTATTTTATGCCTGTTGTACGTGCAAAATGACAATTGGCTAGAGAAATATTCAATAGTACAGTATATCGTCCCTTAAGGAACCAAATAGCCTATCTCCACTTTTCGTTTTGTGGACGAAATAGCCTATCTCCATTTTTCGTTTTGTGGACGAAATGGCCTATCTCCATTTTTCGTTTTGTAGACGAAATAGCCTAAACGCCATGGAGCCTAAATGCTGCGCCATGTAAAGGTGCTATGTAGAGAGTGTCTAGGCTATGGAGATAGGCTATTTCGTCCACAAAACGAAAAATGGAGATAGGCTATTTCGTCCACAAAACGAAAAATGGATTTAGGCTATTTCGTCCACAAAACGAAAAGTGGAGATAGGCTATTTGGTTCCTTAAAGGACGATATGCAGTACAAAGTGAAAAGTGAATTACCGTAAATATCGATATAGTTCCGCGCGGAATTATTATTGTTTCAAACGCATTGTAAAAAGCCAGAAAACGCTCATTCATTTATGTTACTACCTTGCACGTGTTACTGGTGTACTAATATATTATATTTATTAGGGCATTAGTAAAATGGAAATACAGACATAATTGTATTAAACTAATAAAGCTCGTTATTGATTTGCTATACTTGCTATATAGCCCACTCTTCATCTCATCAATTCACAAGTTATCCTTTACTATGCTTACTATTGTATGCTTAATTATTGCAATTTCCAGGCTGGAGGTTTCTATTTAAATGATATTTACGGAATAGCAACTTTAAAATTTGAGATATAATAGAATTTATTAATACTTTGACGAAATGAATTACTCTGAATGCTACTCTGCCATTACTATATCTATAAGAAATATCCCGAGACATCTTACCTAGGCGAAGCAAAAATTCTTTTGTCCATTTATTTATGTACCACTATATTTCCACCAGTTATTACCAGTTCTACGAAACTATGACAACAAAATATTTTTCGAGAACAACGAAATTTTGTTGGGCTGGTTACCTAAAATGCTAAATAGTATAACATACTTCTGCGGAAATTTATTTTACAGTGACCATTTACAATCTGAAACTGAAAGCATTAAACAATTACATTACTCTATATTATATAAATGCCACACCGTAATTTTCTTTTCCTTAACATTTTATTTAATGCTTTATTCAACAAACATAGTTATGTAGCCAATTGCTGACAAATGAATAAAGTCCATGTCATTAGTGTAGACCTAAGCATGACTATGAGTGGCACAATTTCGAAAGGTATGGACATTCAGGATAATCAGGCATATTTTATATGATATTGTGACGATCGGGCACGTATTCATGAATTTAATCTAGGGGAAGTATACAGAAGTAACTATGTTATAGGATTTAAATCGGTTACTATTGACGAGCTGTTAAAAGCGCATCAACAGTGTAGTCAACCACTAGGGCCAGAAATGTGAACGTGGTGGATGTTTGGAGATAGAAGAAAGGCCCGACATCAATTTTGATTGGTTTACATCCTCTGCAGAAAAATCTCATTGCCTTGTTCCCCTTTTCCAGCCACACATGGTTGAACTCCAACGACATTTCATACAATTCTGCACCTTGGGGAATGATACTGACAGCCAAAATTAGAATGATTATCAAGAGGGTTGGCCAAAGCAAGTAAAGTGGCATCCCGCTGGATTTGTATGTTGTGACGATGCAGAAGTTGACCACGACGGCCAAAACAAATCCTAATCCATACAACGTAGAGGCTACCAACATTGTAGCATCGTTGATTAGATTGTTAGTCATCTGCAGCATCATTTGAGCCCGCCGACAACAGAGAAACAAGTGGCATATTTTCTTTTTTCGCTCAAGCATTTTTTTGGGGTTTTCATTTTCTACTTCAGCTTCCAAATTTTCCAGAATTTTTGGTGCTGTTTGAATGACATAATTCAACCAGCCTTTGGAGGTTTGTATGTACATCAAGCCTGACATCATTAGGAAAATAAATAGCCCACCAATATGATATGCTCCAAAGAATACTGCCAGACCGCCAATCAGCTTAATCCCCAGAGGAAGCCAGAACACCAAGGGATAGAGGGGACTGTACGGGCTGAAGATTGCAATAAAGGAAAAGAGGAAGATAATGAGCAATATAATTGGCATTACCAGGTAGAGCGACCTTTCAATTGTTCCCGCTTCCAGTTCTTCCACTGGCTCGAGCTTTTCAAAACCCTCTATGAAAGTTATTTTTAAATTAGAATTGATTCAAATTGGTATTTTTTGTTCACTGAGATACATTTTTCAGTGAAATATATTTAACGAGTCAATGATGCAATTTAAAATGTCAATGAATAATAAATCAATCGGTAAATGTTGAAGGTAAATGAAGATAATTTGAAAAAGGCAATATGTCAATGCATAATAGTTTAAAACGTCAATGCAAATATTGATGTGGCAAATATATACCAAATATCACGGCCAAGTGAGAAAGATTGTCCGGGCATAGGTCAGTAATGTTGTTATTGCCATTGAATCAAGTATACTTACGTCTTAGAATTTCAAAAGCCGAATTAAAAGGGTTCTAATAAACTGATTGACCCCGCAATTAATTAATAAATTGGCATTATATTATAACGTTGTATAATAAAAACCTTTTACCTCGAAAATTTCACAAGCTTTTTGAAAAAAATTTAAACTTTTCGGAATGAGCAGGAAAACCGTCCCATGTCTGACTGATGTGAGACTGCAGTAAATGTTGCCGTGCTAATATTCTCATTTGAGTGGTATTTTAGTCAAATGATGGTTACAATTTACAATTACACAGAAAGAAACCATACTTGGGATGTATATCAATGAAAAATGGGGGACGACCAGCTGAGAGTTTAAAATAGCATAATGATGTAAACTTAAATAAACCGAAACCTATAAAACCATAGTTGAATGGGTACGAAATCGAATCATGAATTAAAATTCCAGGCTTAACCTCACAATCCAAAACCTCTTAGTTGAAATTTACATCTTATGGTTTTTGTGTAATGAGTAATTAATTGTAACTGTTATTTAAAGTATCAGTATTTGCATTGAATTTTTAAATTGTTATGTATTGACATTCTCAAATTATCCATATTTATCTCTTCAGCATTTACCGATTCAATTATTATTCATTGGCATTTTAAATTATTTCGTTGACCCATTAGTACTTATACAGTTACACTTTATATGCATTACGGTTGCGCAATGTTTCATAATTTTGTCATAAATACGATTTCTCGTGTAGGTAGTTAAGAGCAAATCATCAAATTGAATAGAATTGAACATGATTATTTTGCTCTTCAAATACTAAAGCTTTAACATACAGAAACACGTTAGAAAAGGTGTAGGGATTAAAATGCATGTCAGTTTCTGAATGCTCTTAACCCTAGAATCCCTATGTTTCAAACATTTGTATGAAAAAAGTTTAGGATTGAGTACAAAAGCGACCTATAATGCAAAGTGTAACTGTGTATATACTTATTATAGTAGTTATTTCGTTTTAACATAATATGATTTACCTTTTAGTTTGAGATCCATTGACAACATATACACGGAACCAATGCTGACGTGACGAGGTTTCCAGAAAACGGTTGCTACAAAGGAATCCATGATAGCGATCAGTAGAATCATGATACAATGCGTGAGAACCTCAATTACTTCGAATCCATTGCCAAGAGTGGATATCGAAACTATCCAAGCAAATCGGGCTGTCAGACCAAACATAGCGATATTTGCAATGGCCATCATACACAGCCATCCTGCTTGGATCCATTTCTTTTCGCTCCATGTCACTGACATGACAACTCCAGCTTTCCAGTGTGGCTCATAAAGGGAGAGGCCAAGTAGATTGAATATTTTCCAGTACAGATTAGCAGTTTTGTATAAGTGTTTAGACCACATTTTTATGAAACAAAATTAAAATCAATCCTTCATGTCGGTTGGTCGCCAAGTCGTTTTTACATCTCTACATTGTTTTTGTCATAGTTTATAACCTCTAAAAAGTTTAAATGGAAAAAGTTAAAAACCCAGAAAAAAGCTTATGGACATGAAGAGCGATACGAGAACTCAATTCGAGTGACCTGATGTTAACCATATACGTACTGCTGAGAATTGCTTGGCCTAATACACGTTAAGTTACTGGACGATTGGCCATGTACTTACAATTTACATCTATGCTTGAGACAATATTCTAATAAATTTTATTGCATTTTCGGGTAGTTTTCAACCGGTTTGGAATTGAGCCACAATTTCTGTTGAAAACAGCATTGTGCAATTGAATAAGAAGAACAGGCAAATCAGTGCAATGGATTTTAAATGTCTCATCTATTTATTGCTAAACCATCGATATCTTTAAGCGGGTGAAATAGGACATTAGCATGGCTTTGCTAAAATTGCGAATTGCTAAAGAATTGTGGGGCCCCAAAATCAAAGAAATGTAATATATTCATAAATATGTCAAAAAGTTACGCGCTTCGCTGTTTCATATTTTATTTTATAATACTTTTATATCTTCTTTTCAACATATAAGTAAAATTATTATTAAATTATTATAATTAATTAGTTCTACAGTTCTATTGGTTTCCGAAATTTAACACAGTTTTTGAATCCGCTTGAATTAGCTTCAAATTCGAAAAATTCGATAATTTAATCCACACAATTTTTTTATTGCCGAGTGTCGTATAAAAATCTTGTGAATACTGAATTATCCAATTATCGGAACTAGATTTATCGCAAGATATTAATTATCATCATCATAATGTGTATGTCATTATAAAAATGGTCTCTTAAAGATGAATTTCCGATAAAATTGGCATTTTGACCAAATTAATTTCTACTATTTTATACTTTGGTGGATCACTTTTCCGCTTTGACGGGGCCTTACATTTCTTAAACGGTAACTGTTCTCTCTTCTGGGACAGTTTGTGCAGGAAGTTGCTTAAAAGCTTTCTTAGAAAATTGGGTTGCTTCATTGCTTCATGTCATGTTGCTTTATAGCTAAAGCATTCTTTTAACGTTAGAAAGGTGAAGTAAATATTTAATGTTGTTCGTCACATTCCTCAGAATCCAACTGTTTCTTCACATACATGAGTCAAGACTCAAGACACGAGGCATGCAAAATATTTCCTTTTTGCTGCAATACCTTTAGAATGGCCTTTGCTATCAGTAATGTAATACTGCCAACTGTCATTCAAATCTTTCTACAATCCTTATAATCATATTCTTTAGATATAGTGCAACTTAAGGTTAAACTGGTAATCAAGGGCGTATCTAGAAATTGGATCTAGGGGGTGCTAATTTCTAAAAATGACTGCATAAATGAAACTAATTAGAACGCCACAGTATATTAGTAAAAAGAAGAAATTTTCGACTGGTATTCTTCTTTTCCAAAAAATCCTCTTCGTATCGAGATTTAGTGGGGTTGGGGTTCAGTAGGATTCAGTACCCCTTCTAAATACGTGATTTATCTGTCATCACCCACTTAGTTTGCCGCATTTAATTTTAGATGCTTTAAACAAAAAACCTCATTTCAAAAGTGACCCATTGCTAGCAAGTACATTTCCATTTTGTAACCATATATAAAATAATCTCAGGTACTAAGGTTTCAATGTAGGAAAAAATTATTCGAAAATGCTCAAACCGATTACAGATTAAAAAATGCTCAAACTAATTCGAAAATGCTCAAAAATAAGATACGTACTACGTACATGCAATTGTTAAACAATAATTAAATATTAAATAAATGGTTAAAACACGATAATATCTAGTGTGTTTTCAAAATATTTGGGGGGTGCTTAAGCACCCTAGCACCCCCCTAAATACGTCCTTGCTGGTAATGAACAAAAATTAAAAGAGTAACTTACAGATGAGTTTTTTTAAATTGGACGAAAAAGTAACAGTACCTCAATTTTGTCCAGTTCAACATGGAGCATGCGTGCAGCGATAGAGCATTTTTTCGTCCCCAATTATTTTATGGCTCATGCAATTTTACACACTGCAGACATTAGACATAATAAGGATAGACAGTCATATAAGATTATAATATTGTCGTTGAGTTGAGATAGCCCACGAAGTGGGAACGGACTGAACGGAGGAAAACATAGTTACAGTTTCAAACACTGTTGTCAAAAAATGTGCTTTTGTATTGTGAACCTTTTGATAATTATTAATGACATCTAATTTGCGTTATGGCTTTTGCTACTGCTATGTCGATCTTTAGTTGACAGTTTTTTAAGGGCAGTACAAAAATTTTTCAATGCAAGATATAGTCACTTAACTTAAGCATATATGCAGATAAATGTATAATATACACCAAAGAATATCCAAGCCGGCTTCGCCCCCATAAAGAACACTTACTTCCTATCCCTATATAGTCTAACTAATTCCCACCAATCTTATTCACAGAATCGCCATATGGAGATTCTGTGAATATGATTGGGTGGAAATTAACACTGCGGAGAGTTATCTCATATTTTAGTCTTTCGTATTTTTTCGTATTTATTTCGACTCAATGTAGTGTATATTGCGTTGTCTATCTAGTCTATGGTAAACCATTGTTGTAAACCTATATACTGCTGAGCGGTAAGAACAGGTAGCAGAATAGCAGATAAAGATTGTATTAATAAAAGTAATATGAAAGTAAAGTAATTACTATAATTATTATGAAGCTCTTCTTTTTGAAACATGTTCAATGTTAGATTGTCAGATTGTCTTTCCTGGTGCTTGACGCCGTATTGATTGAGTATGCATGGAACTTTCGGAAGAGCGTCTAGTCTAGCCACAGACTCCATCATGTCTATCTATAATATAAACGTAATCGGAATTTTTTTATGATGTTTGTTTGTTGTATGTTTGTGTGTACGGATGTTTGTATGTACGCCATATATAAAAAAACTATACTATTAATAATCTATATACAGCATTGTCTATATCGTAAATGTTCGTTCTTGTGATTGGAGGAAGTCATGAGCGGAGACCTATTCCGCAATCTTTTAAACTGAACTGTAATCTATATACAGTGACTACAACCAATGACTACAACCCCATCTTCATATGTGCATTTAAATTTTTTAGCCATGTCATATGATTTTGATTGTAGTTTTCTCAATGTTTCATATAGATTATTCATATAGTTTATAATATATATATTTGGTTTATTGCTAAATTCCATCAGATGGAACTTGGTTTTATGCATACACGCTTGCGCGGTGATAAAATTATGAAAGTCACTGTTGTGCGAAGTGGTAGTTGAAACTCTTTCTTTCAATTTAATATACCGTGCCGTGAACTTATTTTATACACAGGAAAGTTTAAAATTTGGCTATTCGTATTGAAACTATATATTTTTCAATTCGGAAATGGTTTCAAGCTAAAAGAATGTTAAAAATGTTTTACGTCTTAAATAGAAAAGCTAAGTCCATTCTTAAATTGAAAATATTCAGAGCGGGATGAAGTGGTAAACTATTTTTTTAATTTCAAATGTGTATGTTTTGAATGTGCCACGTATGTGTTAAAGAGATTTATTATCATAAAATTATGACTTCTAACATAACACCTTTTGATTTCCATACATTTCCCAGTTTTCCTAATTTTCGCAGGTGACTAAAGGTAACTTTAGACTCATCCTAATGCTATCATTATCATGTTTGGCGACGTCAAAATGACGTCATGTCTCATTGGAAACAATTTTTAGTAGATTTAAAATCAACTGATAAGACGTCACAAATCGTGATGATGATAGGAATAGGAAGAGTTTAAGTAGCCCTTAACAAATGAGTATAAAATATTTCTTTAATGTGATGCTATTTCCGTTGGTCATAGCCATGAATGTCATGGAAGTTGACATTGATACTATACATTAATGGTATAAAATATAGTATAATAATATTATGTAATTAGTTATTCCAAACCCAGAGTTAAAAATTTTTCTAAAACTTCACCTTATTACGACCAAGGGTCAATATTTTTGTGTTGGAATTGTATTGAGACTATCGGGACTTACTCTGGTCACCCAAGAGGGTCACATTTGTGACTTGGGGTATAAAGTTACGTCTACGTTACTCTGACTCATCATTATGCAGACTGCCAAGCATAAATGTTTGTAAGCATCTCATCCATTTTACCCAACATCCCCATCCAGGTGTTTGGATGGGCTGAAAGGGATGTGTTGGTGATGGCTGTATTGGGTGGTTTACTTTATTTGGATATTGGTGATGGGCTGATTAGATGGATTACTTTATTTGGATATTGTTAGTGGGCTTAACGGGATGGTTTAGCTTATTTGAATGTTGGTGATGGGCTGGTTAGGATGTTGATCTTTTCTTGGGTGTTTGGTGATGATGGGATGGATGGGGTTGGATCTTTTGCATTGGATGGGATGTTTAACTACAACTTACGTCTATGCTGCCAAGTGTTATTCTGTTTTATCCGATTAAGCAAATAAACTGCTTCCCCTCACGCACCAGTTGGGTGAGGGGAAGAAGTTTCTGAAATGCATTCTATCCATCTTACAATATTGCCCCGGAATACACACTAGCTTTATTTATAACAGGGCCTGGGCCCTGTGAGCGGTTAGTTAATATATAATCGTCTATGGTTATTTCCTTAATTATTTTATTAATGAAAAGGAAAATAATAATTCATATAATTTGGAATTTAATTTCTGTTCAGATATATGTACATAGATGTATACAAGATAATAAGTTTCAAAAGGTATATTAAGTAGTTTTTAATTTAGTTAATATAAATAGCCAATCGTTTAGTTTTTATACAACTCAATTTTTAATTAGCATAATGATAATGCCATCCAGGCTGGTGGGCATTAATTCTCAAATTAATTTATCGAACAGATGTGTATCCTCCTTTCATCCCATTTTTTGTTAAAACAATTTGATACAAATTAAGTTTTCTTGTTATGAAAAAAGCAGTGGCGGAACTAAGATAAAATATCCACATTCTAAAAAATCTTTCATCGTAAGCAGATTGAAGTCGGGGCCATGCCTCTCGAAAGTTACACTCCCATGCCTTGAGAGTCTTGCTGTAGTCATAACCAATAAAGTTATGCCAATCTTCAAGGTAAAAATGACCGTGAAAGTAGTTAACGATTTGGTTTTGTCGGGGCAATATACCGTTTGGGAAAATGTATTTATGCATAAAAGGTTCGATGTTAATCAGATTTTTGTCACAAATGCCTATAGTGTGCAAAAGAAATATTCCATCGTCTTTTAGACATTTGCGTACCGTTTTAAAAAATGTGGAATAATTGGCATGGCCAACATGTTCAAACATTCCCACCGACACAACTCTGTCAAATACTTCATTCACGTCCCTGTAGTCCATTAGGAGGATATCCACATCAGGATGTGCAAAATGTTTATTGGCATATTTGACCTGTTCTTCGGAAATTGTGACACCAACTACTCGCACGTTATACTTTTCAGCTAAATATTTGGCCAAACTGCCATAGCCACATCCAATATCAAGAATCTTCATTCCCGGCTTTAACATCAGTTTCCTTGCAATCAAATCCATTTTGGCAATTTGTGCTTCTTGTAAATTGGTCGCATTTCTCCAGTACCCACAAGTGTATTGCATCCAAGGATCCAACATCGCCTCGAATAAATCGTTACCTGAATAAAATAAAAGCTAAAACAATCATTTCTTAGTCTGAACTTTTAAAAATGGTTGAGAGTAATTTTGCTTTATGTCGGTTCCGGAGCAAAAAGTTATTCCTTCTAAGATAGATCCTTTTTTTGAAATGAGCAGATCTGGCCAATGGGTCAGATTAACCCGAACATTGCACACTCGGTCACCACTCCGCCCCCTAAGCCTATAGTACCCGAGATTGACTGATAGTCAAGCTTTTGGAAGTGTCATAGAAATGTAGGTCGACTTTGACTATTTCTACTATCCCTGTTGAAAGGCGGAATTAACCCATTAATAATCAAGCGGTGGTTTCTGTTTCTTATAGAGAACATAATATTTACTACTTACCGAGATCGTAGTGCTTCTTTCCAACTTCCCATGCTCGGTTCTTTGTTTGCAAGTTGAAATATTCCTGTGTGTTGAAACCAAACCCATTAAATATCTTATAGTTATTGCCAGTGGAAAACTGCACAAAAAGTCCCGCCAGATCTTTACAATCGATTATCTTATCCATATATGCCTCGGCAAATCCCAGCGTGGAAAATGCTCCGATTCTTGCAAAAGCTTCATCCTTGTCAAAAAATTCTAGGCCCCATGGATTTTCTTTATCTAGCACTTTTAGTGTATTAATTCGTGCCAATCGTCTTTTGACATCGTATTCTACTACAGAAGGAAATAATCTGTAAATATAATATTTGACTAGTTGATAAAATGCTTCAATGAATTGATATACGCTGAAAAGCGTTGAAGAAAAGAAAAACATCTTGAAAAATAGTAGCGTATTCCCAGTATATTGATGCCAACTGAACAGGTATAAGATTTTTAAACCTATCGGTTGAGCTTATCTATGATAGAACTAAAATGATGAACTAAATTACTGTCGGAAAATGCATTGATATTTATACTGTAATAAAAATGAGAGATTACGGTGTGCGGAATACGTAGACAAGTGGATCTTTGTCAAAATGAGTCTGCTTTCATTGGCAATGCTATTTTTAAGTTGATTGAAATGCAACTACTTTATTTGGATCCTTTTATCACCCAATAAAACAAATTTGGTTATAAATTGGTTTTGCCCACCCGAAGGTAATTTAATTTAAAATGTAGCATAGTATTATCAAAATAATTGTGTCACTATTTATGTTTCACGCTTCTGGAGGTACTTCTTGACTATATATCTAATACGTAATTCAAAACTATTGACCATAGTACACTATCTTATATTATTATCATCCATTATTTATGATACTCTCTCGGGCGGGTCCGCAACTTTTGAAGCAGCCGCTAAACACTACTGGATTCGAAGTTAGATAATATTATAGAGATACGTTTCAAGCTTCAATATATATACTTTCGATAGCAATGCTTTACTTGTTGCATCAAAATGCAGTGGCATGTAAATAAAGATTTTGCTGACGTCAATATGAAAAAATATTAAGGTAAAAAATGATTTACTTCTTTTGCTAAGAAAGAAAATAAATTATCCTGCCTTAAACAATTAACCTCCTTTCTCTTGTTTCGAAACTGTGAATAGCAATTTATTTATTGGAGTTCAAAATTGCTTAGGTCAGTGTTTTCAATTCTTGAATTATTTCCTTGATATGTAAACTTATACTAGACTGGTATTTCCATGTTTTTATTACACTAGGCACTATAATATAGACTTTATTAGGATTAACGTATACTATATGACAGGAATGGCTAGGCTAATCTTTTATTCGACTGTTGTTTTTGGCAATTGCAGCTTTTATTCGCCTGACTTTTTGGTAATTGGTACATTTTAAGAGTGAAATGAGAAATTATTATTACACATTTTGGAATTAGAATGTGATCTATACATCGCCTTCTAAATTTTCTGTCAAGAAAAAAAATTGAGACTTATATAACAGAAGATATTTATGTATATAATGCCCCAGTTACTATATTATTATGTTCTTATGGAGAATGTATAAGTTTCTATAACTATAGTTCTCACCACTTCTCACTATTCATACTACCATGGAAAATTACCTAATTTTATGGAGAATTTTTTGAAATTGTTTCCAGCTGCGCCTTAAGGAGACTTAGCTCACCAGAAAAAGCAAACTTATAAGACTGCAGTCTGTCAGTCAGTTTCTTGGCACGATAATTCTAGTAAACTTGGATAGATATTGACTAATCTTGACTTAAACGTTGATTTAAGACCATTGCGCATTGGCAAATACATTTGCATCTCTATAGTAAACTATTATGCGGTCCTTTTACTAGGACGAGCTTCTGTAATGGTCTGTCGGTAGGTCTTACATAATTTATTTTTTGTTTTTTTACATTAAAGTATACTAGGTTGCACTATTATAAACATAATTAGGTGGGTTTTAACAAAAATAAAGGCCTATTTATAGAAATTTTCAAAAAAAATCAGCCGATTAAAATACTGTGGCCTATTGATTGTTGTCCTACTGATTGACGTAATTTTTAAGATGTGTATTGTGCAAAGTAAATTTAATGTTATTATTATTATTTCATATTAAAACTATTACTTTTTTAATAACTAGGCCACCAGTACAGTTGCAAAATCTTTATAGTATTTTATAAGATGTTTTCTTTGAGGTCTAAAACACAAAACGCCACAAACACTACATACTAATGGCTTTTGGGCTTGAACTTGTAGTCCTCTAAACTACCCAAACAATTTAAGGGTGGCTTGTTTAAATTCGGATATAGATACTAAATACTAGAACAGGTCACCAGTCACCAGTACAAATTAAACAGTTATAGATGTAATATTCAGAATCTACATGTTTCTTTATAGAGCGCATGAGGACAAAATATACGTTTTTTAGTAATATGAACCCTTGCTTTTATTTTTAGAAAATAAAAAGTTTGAGTAAGAATTTACATGTAAACTTTAATTCTACTTTCAGTCAATATAAAAATACGAACATGCACCCTCAAAAAAAGTATATTTTTTCGAATGAGTTATCCTCCTTATGTCACTAGTCACTACCCTGTCCGATTTTTGAAACTGCTAAAATCGTATCCGGGAGTTTTTTCCAACTATTTTATATGAGAATCTCAGCGCGCAAAAAATTGCCCGCTATTTTATAACGAGTGACGTATATGATTACCCGCATGCAATCAGAGTAATTACTATCTCTATATAATAAACACAGAAGGAAAAAAACTTACCAATCTATCTATCTATGTAGCTATATATGTATGTGTGGTAGGACAGCCTAGGGAACCTACATATATTGCGTAACGCAAAATCCACTCCCCCATGTGTAACGCAAGTGCTGACTGCAACACTTTTGAGTACCTCCATCTCCCATCAACTGCACACGTAATCTGGTATTTGAGTTATGACCTAAAGACACAAGCTAAGTGCATCTGCTGTTTCTTCATTTAAAGGAAAAATTCTCAGCTTCTTTTTGATATTTTGTACTGACTGAAATTGACAATAACTGGAACTGATACGCGCTGTCATTTTTTTGATTTGAACACTGGTGACTGGGACTGTGGGTGACTGAATTTGGTCATATATAGTATAAAAGTACAAGCATCTCCATTATGGATGTAGACTCAGAGATAGGAATGATTAGGGATAATTTTGAATAGATTGGTAAGTAAGGTAGTCAAATAAGGACGAAGCGGATTAAAAAGTTATCACACACGGCTAGTATCGAAGCTAGCACCTCTCGCAATCCGGGCAAGTATTCTAACCATTAAACTACATGTGCGTATAGGAAATTAGGGAAGAATTAGGTAGAGTCATTCTAATGTGAATACAGGTATTCACATTATCTTTCTTACAATAGCGTCCTGAACACTGCCGCTGATTGGTACCTATTTAAAACCTATTATCTATTTACAAGAATATCAAGCTTATCTGTTATAGCTATTAGAAATTATGCATTTGGTTAGTTATTATTGTGACACTTTTGGGTGTCTCTTCCTCCCATCAACTGCACACGTAATATATGCACGTTCCTTAAAAGTAAGATGTGCATGCATGCCTACTTCATTTTAACCACTGAAATGAGTAGTTACAAATTACAAAATATTATGATATCAAAACATAATAGAAATTTAAAGATGATTATTGGTGATTGAATGGAGATGATTAGCGAAAGGGGACATTTCAAAATATTAGGCTTATTAATTAGCATTTCAAAACCACTAATCTAAATTGGTTCTGCTCTATATATCTACAAATTTATGTCCCATTTTTTAATAGAGCTGATATTACTTTTTACTGCCCGCTTTATTCCTTCGTGCCAGTTTGTACACCTTTTTGCAGAATTAAATAACTGAGAACCACTATTTATTCGTATAGTGTACCTACTCATTGGATTTGTACATTTTTCTAAAATCCAGGGAATCTTATTTTTCTGATTCTAAATGTGAACTTTTTGCAGTGTTTATTAAAACTGGAGTCTTTCAATGTTGCCTTGTATTTGATGCTACGATCTACCTAATTGTACAGTTATTACTTTGGTTTAGGAACTTCCTTTTGATCAGAAAGTTGGCATTTTTTCAACCGCTAGAAAATTAATTAAAATATTGTATTTACAAAGTTAACATAATAACTTAAGGAAAATACCGATGATATTTTCGGGGTTGCTTTTATTACTGTGATGGGTGGCCTGCTGAATTTCTCTTGAGTGCTAGGTTCACTCCTTTGAGCTGGGTTCACTAGTTCTATAATATAATCGCACTAATACCTGACTATCTATGTCTTGGTAGGAGAGCCTAGGAAACCTGCATATATTACGTAACGTAAAACCCCCTCCCCAAGTATGGCGTAAGTGCTAGCTGTAACTCTTTTGGAGATCGCCTCCTCCCATCAACTGTAAACGTAATAATATGCACGTTCCTTGAAAGCACGAAAGCAAAATGTGCATGCCCCCTCCCTCTAAACCAACAAAATGAGTTGTTTCATAATATTATATCAGAACAATAATACAAATTCACATAAGATTAAGATGATTATTGGGGATTGATTAGAAATAATTAGCTAAAGAAGACAATTCGTTTTCCAAAAACCCGGATTCATATTTTTCTGATTTTAAAGGGGAACATCCTGGGCTGTTTATTAAAATCAGAGTATTTTATTATTCCCTGTATTGAACACTACGAAATTCAGTTATTATTTTGGTTTGGGAATTTTTCCATTTGACCCTGAATTGTTTCTATTACTGTGATGGGTGGCCTGCTTAATTTCTCTTGAGTGCCAGGCTCGCCCCTTAGCTGGGTTCACTATAAAATATAACCAAATTGTGAATGAAGTTGTTTGGTACAAATTTGATCGTGGGATTAAATGCCGTTAGATATTAATTAAATTATACATATTTACCTGTTAAAACAATTAATTGCAGATATTCTGGAACAAGACACATGTTCATAATTACATAATTAAAATCACCTAGTAATATATGAAGCTTGTCTTTTTGAAACATGTTAGATTGCCAGATAGCCTTTCCTGCTGCTTGACACCGTATTGATTGAGTATGAAACTTTCGAGATAGAGCCTAGTCCCAGGCTCGATCAATATTATAATTGTCTATAGTTTTTTCCTTATTTATTTTATTAATGAAAAGGAAAATAATGATTCATATAAATCCGAATTTAATCTCTGTTTACTACCATACATAGAGAATAAGTTTCAAAAGGTATATTAAGTTGTTTTTAATTTAATCAATATAAATACCTAATCATTTAGGTTTTAAAATTCAATTCTTGAATGTGTGACTTCCTCTTAGTTTTTAATTTTAGTTTGAAATTAAAAGTCAATTATAACTATCTACAGTAAGAACATTAAAAAGTTATCATATTAGTTTATATGTATAAGCAATATATTATGGCTATTTTACTATAAACTAAGGCTTATACACTTTTACTAATCAGAGGTGCTCAATATCTCGTCGTGCAGTAGCAACAAATGCACAAAAGTTATAGGTCATCTCAGTGTCCGTCTACAATGGCATCAAAAAAGTAAGGCCCAATGAGACATACATTTAGCCTGTCCAGTCAAATAATGACTTTTGCTGAGATTTGACTTTGGATAAGATTCTTTATACACTTATTCTTGACTCGTGCACCACTCCATAATTTCCACTATCTGGCTAATTGTCACCAGTCATCCTCTTGCATCTTTACATGTTGGAAATGGAGGAGGAACCAGGGGCAGCTGTTATGAGCAATTAGCTTTATGCATGTAACTTCTGGAAAAGATATTGAGCACCTATGATTATGATTAGTAAAAATTTTTAATTCATATTAGTCTGTAGTAAAATAGACATAATATATTTTATTACTTATACATACAAACTCCTATGATAACTTTTTAATGTGCCATATATCTTTGACTATTGCTAATATTTTTTAAATGCAGCCAAAAAACTGAACTTATAAGAGCAATACTACGGAATTATTTATTTAAGTATCAGAATTTAGAACATTTATTACGTTTCTTTTCCAACATTTTCAAGCGGGTCACAGTCCAACAAAATTTGATATTATTACAATTAGCGACTATGCAAAAAATTGGCATCTTGATAATGAAAGTTTAGTGATTAACTGTCAAATCAATTCATCGAACAGATGTGTATCCTCCTTTCATGCCATATTTTGTTAAAACAATTTGATACAAATTAAATTTTCTTGTGGTGAAAAAAGCATTTGCCGAACAAAGATAAAATATCCACATTCTAAAAAATCTTTCATCGTATGCATCTTGAAGTCGGGGCCACGCCTCTCGAATGTTACTCTCCCATGCCTTGAGAGTCTTGCTATAGTCATAACCAAAGTTATGCCAATCTTCAAGGTAAAAATGGCCGTGAAAGTAATTAACGATTTCGTTTTGTCTGGGCAATATACCATTTGGGAAAATATATTTATGTGCAAAAGGTTCGATATTAATGAGATTTTTGTCACATATGCCTATAGTGTGCAAAAGAAATATTCCATCGTCTTTTAGACATTTGCGTACCGTTTTAAAAAATGTGGAATAATTGGCATGGCCAACATGTTCAAACATTCCCACCGACACAACTCTGTCAAATACTTCATTCACGTCCCTGTAGTTCATCAGGAGGATATCCACGTCAGGATGTGCAAAATGTTTATTGGCATATTTGACCTGTTCTTCGGAAATTGTGACACCAACTACTCGCACGTTATACTTTTCAGCTAAATATTTGGCCAAACTGCCATAGCCACATCCAATATCAAGAATCTTCATTCCCGGCTTCAACATCAGTTTCCTTGCAATCAAATCCATTTTGGCGATTTGTGCTTCTTGTAAATTGGTCGCATTTCTCCAGTACCCACAAGTGTATTGCATCCAAGGATCCAACATCGCCTCGAATAAATCGTTACCTGGATCATTTAGAAATTAGAATTATTATTATTAGAAGCAATTATTTCTTATTCTGAACTATTTAATAATATAATTCTATTTCTTATTATTTATTATTCTGAATTAATTACGACTAATTTTGCATTATGGCGGTTCCTGCTCAAAAAGCTATTGCTTATTTCAGACAGTTTTTTGAAATGAACAGAACTCGTCTGTGGCGCACTTACCACTTGTAAGGTGTAAATAGTATTTTGTACACTGTCTGTGGGTAAGATAAACTCAAACATTTGCACCCCCACTCGCTCCTATAGAATCCGATATTGACTAAGAGGCAAGTAACCAAAATTTTGAAATACTAAAGAAGTTTGGTTGTTTTCTTAGGCATGAATGTAATGTAAACTTAAAGAGCAAGAATTCACTTTTGCATAATTTGTTTTGCTTTTTGACGCACAACGTGATATTTTAACTTTCAATTTGATTTTGAAAAGAAATTCAAATGAAATTTCCTAAAAATGTAAGTTTTTTTTGAATATACTTTCTGGTATCCCTGCTTAAAGGCGGAACTCAATGATATTCAAAGTGGACGCTTCCGTTACTTATAGAGAACATAGTTACTACTTACCGAGATCGTAGTGCTTCTTTCCAACTTCCCATGCTCGATTCTTTGTTTGTAAGTTGAAATATTCCTGTGCGCTGAAACCAAACCCATTCAATATCTTATAATTATTGCCAGTGGTAAACTGCACAACAAGTCCCACCAGATCTTTACAATCGATAATCTTATCCATATATGCCTCTCCAACTCCCAGCGAGGAAAAAGCACCCATTCTTGCAAAAAATTCATCCTTGTCAAAAATTTCTAGGCCCCATGGATTTTCTTTATCTAGTACGTTTAGTGTATTAATTCTTGCCAATCGTCTTTTGACAACCTGTTTTACTACAGATGGAAACAATCTGTAAATATGATATTTGACCTGAAGATAAAATGCTTCAATGAATTGATATACGCTGAAAAATGTTGAGGAAAAGAAAAACATTTTGAAATATAGTTGCCTCTTCCCAATAAATTGAAGCCAATTGAACAGGTATATTTAGCTTGTAATATATTATGTTACAACTATAATGCTGAACTAAATAGTTGTCGGAAAATGCATTGTATTTATACTGTAATAAAAATGAAAGATTATAATATAATTATGGCCTAGATAAAACTTATTTTATACTCTCCCACCGCTACGTCATTAATAAGCAATTTGCACAAAATGCAATTTCAGATAAATATATGTTTTATAATGCATAATGATAGTAAGCCGATTTAGTTGTAGTTTTCCTTGGTATTTAGTGAAGTTTTAGTGAGTTTTTTTGAACAATTATGTATTGCAGCTAAGTTAAATAATTTTCCCATTAATTCATTATTAAGGGATCGGTACGATTCGCTTTAAGCGAGGGCGCTGCGCTGTCTGTCTGTGTATCGATCTGATCTCACGTAAGTTTGAACTGAAGTAACATTTTTGAATTTTGTCTTCGGATTATAAAAGCCGAGGTCATCGAGAGAAACGAGTTTTTAAAATTTTTATGATTGGACTCACCCCCTGTCTGGGGAAGTGGGTAACCTTTTGTCTACACGTCGTAGAACGTCGTTAAAAAGTTTGAAAAGCTCGCAGCCATTTTAAAACCTTTTGTTTAGATAAATTATAGGTACTTTTTCTGGGTCAAAAGTTATTGGCCTTTTTAATTTATTCTTTTGTTATTATTTTATTATCCGTTGTAACCCCAGCGATCCCTCACTCTGTGCTACCACAGCTTCCCAGTTTATTTAATAAATTTTTAAGGTCCTTTCGAAATCCTCTACTGGACATATAATATATGTTAGTCTGGTCTGGTCACTGGTCTCAATCTCAATGAACTTCCTTGGTTACAACTAGAGAACACTAAGCACTGCATGCATTGTAGGCATATCGTCCCTTAAGGAACCATTGAGCCGCAATCATCTTTTCGTTTTGTGTATACGAAACAGCCTAAATCTTTTGCTAGGTTTGCTGCTAGTCATTCTAATATATAATCTCAGTCTGAGAAAAAGCAATAAATTTACCAACCTATCTTTCTATTTATGTGTGTCTAGTAGGGAGAGCCTAAATTCGCACGCGCTTATGTTATGCATATTGCATAAAACAAAACTACATTCTGAAATAAGAATATTTCGAATACGTGCAAATCTCTGGAATTCAATAAGAACACTAAGGGCCTAGTGCTGATTGCACCTATTTATCATGTCAGGCACGTATCCAGAAATTTAGTCAAAGGGGGCGGATCCAAAAATATTGTCAAAAACGCGAAAATTTTTTTCTAAGTTGTACACCATAGACTTTTCGGCTTTTGGTTGAAATGCGCAACGCGTACATAAGTAATGCAAATTTTGCAAACCAATTAAGTCTACTATGGGTTAACATTAATAATTACGTCTTTCGAAATTCAGCAGCAATACTGGTGGCCTAGTTATTAAATAAAAATAAGAGTTTTAACATGAAATAATAACATTAAATCATCGAGGTAGACAATACACATTTTACAAATTTCGTCAATCTGTAGGACAACATAGACTAAGTATTCATTGCAGAAAAATTAAGCTGTTTCAGGCTTAATCTTAGTATATGGTTGGGCAACGAATCGATAGCCTAGCCATCCTCGTCCCATCATCATACAGTGACAGTACGGCTTACGGTAATTGTAATAAAGTCTAGTACCTAGTGTAATAATCAACATGGAAATACCAGTCTAATATATAAGTACTTATTAGTTTCAAGGAAACAATTCAAGAATTGAAAACCATTACTTTAACAATTTTCGACTCCAATAAATAAATTGTTATTCACAGCTTCAGAACAAGTAAAAGAAGGTTAATTGTATTGTCTAAAGTTTGATTTATTTTCTTTCTTGGTAGTATAGGTATAAGTCATTTATTATCTTCACATTTTTTCCATATTGACGTCAACAAAGTATTTATTTACATGCCAATCCATTTTACTGGCAACATCTCTAAATCTTATTTTGAACCTAGCGTTTAAAATTGAAATTTTCCCCCATTACGGTTTGTCTTTAGAAATATATTCAAATTAATTTAGAAAGTAAGAAAATAGAACGTCTTAACTTACCAATTGAATAATATGCTTTCTTTAAGGTTTAAAACACAAAACGTCACTAAGACTACTAGTGATTTTTGGAGCTCTTCAAATTATCCAAATAATTTAAGGCTGGCTTGCTGATTCAGATCTGATACTTACCCTAGCAGAAGGTTTTGGTCGAAGTCGAAATAGCGTCGTGTGGAGTACCGTATTTAGAAATCTATTTCGGAGGGGGCAATGACGTCATATACTTAAATGTAATAGGCATATTTGCGCGAATCGAAATCGGTGATAGTTAATAAAAACAATCACCGCTCTTCACCAACAGTCACAATATAATTATATATTAATAAATAGCAAGTAATAATAAAAGCATACAATATCTTAAATAAGGCTGTGTAAGGAGTTTAACCTTTGTGGGTTGATAGATTATTAAGGTCTTTCACATCTGGAAATTGCAATTATTTTTTAACAGCTTTAGTTTATCCTCTAAATTAATGGCAATTATGTCATTTTAATGGCCATCAGTAGATAAATGACAGTTTAGTTTATGGGCATTAGAGAACAAAATGTCATAAAGTTAACCAGAAACATAACGAAACAATTAAAATAAATTCGGAAAACTTTCATGCCCGAGTGTTTATAAATAAATTCTTAGCTTCAAAGAATGAGTACTATATCAAAAAAGTTTTGAATTTATTAGTTTCTGAAGTACACTATTCGGTCAGATAAAATATCTTCCTGTAGTAATCTAATAACATCCGTGTTCTCCAGCCAGCCTTCTAAACCAAGATAACAATCCAAAAAACCCATAATTGCATCGCATTTGGTATCCATATTTATTGTATCTTGGCTGTTGCTTCATATTCACAAAGTTTTTCTGGGATTGCTGCTGGCCAAGTCGCTGAACGAACTCCAATCTTTGCCGTTGAGCCATTTGTCTAGCTCGCTCTTCCTCAATCCATTTCATCGATTGCTCATGCGCTTTTCTCGCTTGCTCAACAAATTCCTCATGCCTTTTTCTCGATTGCTCAACAAATTGCTCATGCGTTCTACTCGCTTGCGATTGCTTAACAATTTGCTCATGCATTTTCATCGCTTGCTCAGCCGCTTGATTAATAGCTCCCACGTCTCGGATTGTCCGAAAAGGCTGAATGGAACATAAGCAGACAAAATATTTAATTATGTATTTGTACATATACATTTATCATTTATTCGCTATTTCATTATTTTTATACAGGGAGAATTTGCTATATTCAGTCAGCGCATGGCCTAAGGGCCATGTTTATTCACAAATATTTTACAGTTATCACTATCATCGAAACCTTTAGATTGAGATTGCTCGTGGACCAACCAACAGGTTCTCTTTAAGCGACGAATTTGGGAAAACAGACAATCATTTAATAAACATTTAATAAAATCCGAATTTTCACAATTTAATTCGAAAATTCGGATTTTATTAAGTATTTATTACCCGCTTAAACGGGTATTGTTGGTGAGCTAATATTTGGTGGGAGTAAATTATTATTTTGGATACAGTGTATATATATCCACTTATTGTGTTGAGGTCAGGTAAATATTTTGTTGGCCAGCGTGTGATTTCCAAAATGACATTACATATACAAGAGAAAGACCAGCCATGATGAACCTTGACTATACTAATTTTCATCCTGTCAGTCATCGAAAATTTTGTAATTTTAGTGCCATTTTAGCTTCGAAAGTTTATTTTGTGTAGCTTATTAGCTTGGCTGTATTGAGTGCTCATATATACATTCCAAATAATAATATTTTATTAAAATGACATAAGTAACTTCATTAATTATAAGATCTGATAAATACTATTATTATTGTTGTTAATTAGTGATATCAACGAAATCAATAAAATAAAAGTATTAGTATACGAGAAGAAAATCAGAAAAATTAAAACGAACGGCAAGTCGTAACAGAAGCTCGCCCGAATAAAGGGGAATCTGTATACACATCTTTACGGTATAAGATAGAAGAAAAGTAGATTCATATACAGACACAGAAATGAATAGAAATGCGAGATGGACAGAGTAGGGTTCAAATTTTAAGTGGATTTTGACGTATTCTCTTCCACCAAATATTCCACTCCACTTTACCAATCGAGCTTGGTTTACGGCTTACCGTTTTTTTGGTGTATACCTCGTTTCCATTGCCTACTTTATCTGCAGCAATTATAAAGGAGTAAATTAATATGTTACAAATCCATAGGAAGAAAACTGTCCCGAACTTGTGAGATGTCATTGTGTGTGGAATTGCTTAAGTTAGTACTTGTTTTAATCCGTGTGTGTGTGAATGTGGGGTAGGATAGGATCTTTACCAAATGAAACAACGAAAGACAGACCACTCTTGCTTTTATGGTTTTCTTTTTTTTCCAAGGTTTCGAATCGTCAGAAATCATTATCGCCATTTGATGTAACAATTCTTTTAACACAGAATAATATAGTTAGTAATCCATTAGGTATTTACATAAAAATCATGAGCAAACTGCAAAGCGTAACAAAAGCCCGTAAGAGTAAATGGGATATTTACATAATGTTTAGTAGAAGAATAGAATTATGACTATAAAAATAATATGAAATTCAATTTATACCAATGTTGACAATCCAAATGAAAATAAAATTCAAAATACAAATATTTTATAATATTATATTTATGTACACATCAACCTGATATAGACCGATTTGAATCAAAATAAATAGAATTCGTCATGGGTCTATAAACAATATTTTTGACACGTTTGGCGAGTTTCAATGAATGCGTTTGAAGGTTATGACTTATGACACCTTTGAAAGATCGGTTAATGAACGGACGGACCGACGTGCAGTTTTATAAGCTCGTGTCCTCGGGTGAGCTAAAAATTAATTTATGTAACCTATATAACCTATTTTATAGCTCTATTTTATTTGGTAGTCAGCTTGCTTTTCCGTTTCAATAATAAACTTGCCGAAGAAATATTCTTGACATTGAACCTGGAAAAATTTCCACTTTTTCAGTAAAAGCAACACCAATAGACAGAATGGATATGAATATTAAAAATCAATTTGGCATGCAAATTGTATTTGTTGTTGCCAGTAGATTCAATTATCATTAATAATAATATGCGTTTTCCAAGTAGCCGAGCCAGTTAAGGTACTAGGTACTAATGAATGACAATGAAGACAAACAAAATGTTGTTCTTAGTTCTATTTTTATTCATATTATAATAATATACTCCCGTGATTCTTACTAAATAGTCTCATTATTATACATTTAACAGACTTACTTAAAACAAAAAAATAACATTACATTACAAGTTACAAAAAGCTTGAATTACAAAGTTGCACTGGCTGATTTTTTACGTCTCGAAGCCACCCGTGGGTAATGCTCTAAAACTTGAATACCTTTAATATTAACTAGATTTGGTTCTGAATAATGAATTATTTTATTATTTCAGAGTCGTAACTCACAATGCCCCTTACGCAATTCTGTTTTGCAAAATACACATACCCAATGGTCAAACCAAGCAAGGCATATATATGGAATGTGCGCCACTTACGAATTTGACTTGAAAAGTTGAAACGAAAACTTTTAATTATCTTGTTTTTTAATTATTTTCCTTTTGAAGGGAATTATATTGTAAAGTGTGCAAGAATTTATCTCATTTGAATAATGTAAAATTAATTTTGGATGTTTAATATTACGAAAATCATTTTAAATTAAAAATTGCTATGGACTTTCCGAAATGTTTTCTGTGCCATGCACATCCTGTAGATTCCCAAAATGAAATAAAATTCGAAGGCGGAACGGAAGTTAGTAGCCTTAGTTTACAAAGTAAGTGGGCCACTATTATTAAGACAATACTTTTTAACTAATGACAAATGAGATTTAAAATTGGTTTCAATAACGATAATTATTTTGTTGCTATAGGTAACGCCGGTCCATTGAAGGAGCAATTGAAAATCATACATTTGCTTCGAAAAGTACTGGAAATACCTCAAGAAATCTGTTGTAACATTCTGCGAGATTATGGAGAACCTAGTTCATGGGTCCATTGTTGTGGTTCCTGTTCATCATTAATCACGGAGAGCAAAAACATACTTGACCAGATAATAGCACTGGAAATTCATCACAGAACCTTGCAAGATAAAATCAAAAACATTTATATGCTGGCACCTCAATTCGACGAACGTAGCGGTAATCGAGTTCAATGGGAAGTGGAAGAAATAATAAGAGAATTTATTACCGAAGGTGAGTTTGACTAAAAACCGATTTCCTAATAGTTGGGAAAAAATATTTAAAAAATTCTATAAACACAATGAAGTATAAATAAGTATCCATTATAACTATAAGTGAATCTTACGCAGGGTTGGGTTTTACCAGGCGGGGTAAGGGTTAAACCAGCCAGCATGTCAAAACCCCTGTCAAAACCAGGGTTTAGACATGTCAAAACCTACTGTCAAAACCAGGGTTTAGACATGTCAAAACCCTGTCAAAACTCGAAACCAAAAAATCTATAGATCAGTCTAACTGATAAGTAAAAAATAACATTAGCAATCAATTTAATTATTAGCTAATACTCAAAATAGTAATACACAATACAGTAATACATTATTAGTTATTCTTACGTGTACTCATGAATACCTTTCTTCTATACCTTATATTGGATACTGACTTTTTATATACTGTATGCACATGGTTAATGGAAACAATAAAATTTTGAGCATTTAATATTTCATCCATAGGAAGGAAATACACGGAGGTCAAAATCGAAGATTTGAACAGCGAAAGTGCAGATAGTGAACTGATGACGATTTTAACTTCAAACTGGAATTCGGATTTAGCAATCAGACAAAACAAGGAGGAGAATGAGTCTTTACTGTCGTGGAATTTATCAGAGACAATTGATACTAATCATCCTGAAAGTGTAGATCAATTGAACATTGAAGAAACTGGTAACACATTACTATTACATAATAATTACATAATAATGGTAATTGCATATAAAATTATAAAGAAATTTTTGTTAATAACCGCAAAAAAACGCTAGTAATTAGATTTTAATTGTTTCCATCGATTAAATGTATAATTAGTGTCTCTGTAGAATTCAACCGTTTGTTTTGTAAATATGCATTAGTTTTAGCTTGAGTTGATTCAGATTCTGCTGTCATTGATTAATGTAACTAGAAAACGTGTTCAATTAGAAAGTTAAATCTTTAAAAACATTGAAAATAACTTGTGTCATGTTTAAATATGGCGTAACATTTTTGTAGGCCTAGATAGATCTGTTTTGTAATACAGGTGAAATGCACTCGGTTAAGATTTTGATTTATGTTGGAGTTCATATTCATTGATTTTTTGGTGGTATTGCTTGGTGTGTTATATCATCCTATATCGTATACATATACCTCTAGATTATATTTACCCCTATTACCACACTGCATTTAGAGCTTCACCAGTGTGTCATACACACGACTTCAAATGAGCGTTAAAAATGTAGTTTTTTTTCAATTTGGGCCTTCAGGTCTGAAGGAAAAAATAAAAAATTCAAAAATAGGGATTTTATGAATTGGGTCTAAAATTTTCGAACAATAACCCCATTCTAAGTAAATGTTATATTATTTACGTAATTTTTACTTTCAGGCAAAGGGGAAATGGACAACTTCATTAAAGTTGAGCCTTGCAGCTCTTTTCAAAGCGAAGAGATTGAAAACTATGGAAAGCAAGAAATTGATGAAATGGGTCCCATCAGTCCCGTTGGGTTTGACGATATAAACGACCCTTTTCACACAATTCGGTTGCCAAGGACAACAGCAACAAAGAACAATCAAAAAGCGCCATTTAAATGCGAAATTTGTAGTCGATGTTTTAAGTGGAAAAAAATTTTTGATAAACACATGAACATTCACGCTGATAAATTAGAAGATAAACTACGTTATTGTACCCAGTGTGGAAAACGCTTCACTCAAATGGATAAATTGAGGAAGCATCAGTTGGCCCACACCCAAAGAAAGTTGTACAAATGTTTGGATTGCGGGAAGTCCTTTACAAGTAGTACAACTTTAACGGCCCATGAAATGACCCACATCAAGGAAAAACTATACAAGTGCTCGGAGTGTGACAGATGTTTTTCTCAATTGGGACGTCTAACGAAGCACACCAATTTGGTTCACTCAAGTAAAAAACCGTACATGTGCAATCTCTGTGGAAAAAGGTTTTTACGAGATATTACTTTACAGAACCATTCTAAATGGTGTAGAAATAGTCAAAATGAAACAAATAAATCAAAATCCGCTACAGTGATTCCTCCAGAACAGGAATTGGATAATTGTAAGTCATATTAATTGTCATGTAAATGTTAATATGAAAATGTCATGCTTATTATCTTTTCTTTAGTCTTAAAGTGGGATTTCCTCCTACCTCAATTGCCACTAACGAACGAACCCTTTACAATATTATAAGATTCTTTAATTCTTTTTTTAGTGAGCCTAGTCTTGTTGTTTTTTAAATGAAAGAAAGTAGGAATTTTCTATATTTGAAAATAAAAAATTGAGTCATTTTCATTGAGCCACGTTAATTCATGCAAAAGAGCCTGTGAAACAGACACATTGTATCTGTAGCCGCTACCCAGGCATATTTGGTAAAAGCAAACTCTAGTCTAGGTTCACTAGATATTTTCTTTCTTGTTTTTGGGCTCTTTACAAAATCCTCAATCAGGATTTTTCTGAATCAAAATGTGGTAAAAATTATCATTGGGTATAAAAGTGTCTCAGTAGTACTGCTAGTTAATTAATACAAGTGCGCTTCACTATGTATGTAAAATTTCTGTTTTCAGTTTTTTTGACTTCAAAAATGGTTTTATTATGTTTAAAATATTTTCCCTTTAAACGGCAAAGGAATGAATCGGGGTTTAAAAAAATATCCATTTTTATTACGCCAAGTTACCTAAAACAAATGAGATCAACCTTTAAAAACGTTTTTGTGTGGGATTTAACACGTAAGATATTTCATAGATAGAAGTCTTAAATTTTTTCTCCCAAATCCGGATACCTGATTTTTAAACAGCAAGTGTAGATATGATCCTGAACAGTTGCTGTTTGAAAAACAGTTTAACCGAAATTAATCGGTGACCTAAAGTATTAGATTTTCTATGACCCCGTCAACTCTTCTGTAGGAAAATTTATTTATTATTTATTTAAAAAGTGTGAACCAGTATGAATCATAACTGTAAGTAGGAAAAGGTTGCTCATAGACTAAGTATTCATAGCAGAAAAAAGCTTTTTTCTGCTATAAGACACACAAAGTCTATTTACCAATCTGAAGGCAAATTTGAATGCCTATACTGCCAAACTATTGCGCCACGAATTGGCGCCTGTTCTCAAACTCCAATCCACCAGAGGTGGTCATAATTTAGTCATTGTCATTGGCTGTCAACTATCCAATAGTAATGATTAAATTATGAGAGATGGCATCAAAAATAACAAAGACTTTGGGCATATTAAGCTGTTCAGGCTTAATCTTAGTATATGAAGGTTGCTGAATGTAGAAAATGACAAAATTGAAACCATTGAATTGATTAGCAACGTGATTTTATTGACGTAACAAATTCGGTTGAACATTCATAGTCATATGTTTTGTACATAAATACAAAAATCTAATTACTATTGTCTGTTTTTCAGTGGAAGAATATACTTATGTCAAGGAGGAGTCTTATAACTGTTTTGCAGACGAAGATATTGAATATCCTGAAACAATTGAAATGGCTGACGTCAATCGATTTGCAGAATATAGCGCGGAAGATAGGACTGTAGGCGTCTCATCTTTCGTTTCAGTTCAATTAACAGAAGAAGAAACAACAAGAAGTTTAAACGAACACAGAAGAGTTTCTCAGTCTAGAGAGAGAAGTTATTACTGTCCGAAATGTGGAATACCTTTCGCTAAACGTGATGAATTAAACAAACATATGAAGTCGCGTCACACCAAAAAAAAGACGCTCAAATGTGCCGTTTGTGAAAAGTCCTTCACTTACATTAAGCAGTTAAGGGATCATGAGTTAACACACTCCAAAGAAAAGCCCTACAAATGTTCAGAGTGTGGAAAAAGCTTTGCCAGTATCGATTATCTTAAAAGGCACAGACGCGTTCACAAAAAACCGTACAAATGCAACATTTGCAACAAAAGTTATGGGCAAGAAATCACTTTAGTGAATCATTCCAAAAAATGTGGGAAAACTCCAAAAGTAAAATAAAGATTAATTTTGTGATGAAGTTTTTGAAGATTAAAATACCCCAACCAGTGTACAAAATTTACCACTTTTTAGCCTTTTTTACCATCACAGTGGTAAAAATGCACTTAATGGTAAAAATGCATTTAATGGTAAAAATGGTAAATTTTAGTGATTGATTAGACAGCTGAGTACAGATACACTAGACTTCCTAAAATATAAGTTTTAAAACTTTATTTTCTATGAAATATACGTTTTAAAACTTTATTTTCTATGAAATATAAGTTTTAAAACTTTATTTTCTATGAAATATAAGTTTTAAAACTTTATTTTCTATGAAATATTTCCAATTAGCCCCTTAATCAAATAAATTAATCATATTTATTTGATTGTATCCTAAAAGTTATAAAAAATGAAGAAAGATTGTATTTGGTATCGCCCATTTAAATTTGATGCTAATTTAATTGCAATTAATTTCTCAATAGGCAAATAACGGCTATTAGTAAATCCAATTCTGATTGTTGAACCCTTATCAATTTGTGACAACAATGATCATCTGCTAAGCTATTTCATACTTTGGCACCGAATTTTATTCAAAATTCAAACACGAAATTTAAATGAAACTATTTTTTACCATTTTTACCATTTATACCACTTACCACTACTTTTCAGGTAGTGGTATTTAACGTTAAATACCATTAAAAACCACTTACCACTGGTAAGTGGTAAATGGTATTTTGTACACTGACCCCAACAGAGCATTCAGAAATCCACACGGGCAGGAAACTTTATTGTAATTTCTGCCAAAGTAACTTTTCAATCCGAGGTATCTTTACAATGCATAAATGTATAAAAATAGAAACCTTATAAAAGTTTTTGTGACAAGACGATGTACAGAAGAAATTTAAGCAAAAAGTAAAGAATATTTACTCGAGAGAAGTTTGAAGTTAGAAATCTAAAATAAAATTGAACGTAGTAGAAACTTCTAAAACCTTCCTAGATTACCCAATCTCTTATATAGCGTTAAAATTTAGAAAACTTTATGCACCACTAGCCCGTTTTTCAATCGACTATTTCCCTAAAGATCTCAGAAAGTTATATAATATTTAAGACTCCTATTCAAGAGAACTAAGAATGATCAGCTCTTATCTGTGTTTCAACATTTTCTATTATTTTGCGAAAAACAAAAAAGAAGGAAGCAATTGTAATTGTTTAAATGTCTTAAGAATAGCATTAAAAATTAAAACTTAAAGAAGTACTCATGGAAATTCTCTAAAAAATCGGCGGTATTGTGTTTTCTTTATGATTGTGCCTTAAGCAAGCAAACATGCAATTTCGCATAAATTTGGGAAGTTCACCAAGTTAAACATTAAGAAATCTATATAATAAAATATATATATCTACGTTAAGAAAAGTATATTAGTTGGTAGATAATAAGAAATTAGTTAAAGTAAAGCATTACAAAGCTTAATGCTAAAATAGTAACCTATAAGTAAAATAAGTATTGCAATTATAAACGTAACTCAGGATTAGTCACTACTGTATGGGAGAATATTATTGAGTGTGCAAGATACATGACATTAAATCATTGGTATATAAATGGTACTTGCTATAAGCAATTTATGTTCATTCATGACCGTGAACATATTCACATCATCATTGTTTATTGCAGTTAAGCACCATTTTAATCTTGTTTATTACTGTATTATGTAACTTGATACTTAACCAGAAGCCTATGACTGATATACAAAGCGATTGTTATATTACTATGTCGAAAATAGAATGCATTTCCAGGTTGGACCTAAATCATTATTGATTAGGCACAGTCACAATTAGTGATGTATTATTCCAACCACATCATATATATACTGATTATGTAATTTCAAAGGTTTTTGTAAATTATCGCATTTCATTACTTCCACGAGTTTGGCATCCACCAGACTACTGCAGATGTAATAATATATGTTAAAATATACCTAAAAAACCAGTACTGAGACGTTTATTTATTTAGTCCATAGTCACGGTCACTGCATCATCATCAAATGACGCTGTATCTGACTAATTCATACACTTTACTTTCATTACTAATATCCTTGTCTGATCGACAGAGTTTGAATAGGTATTAATTAATAGTTTCTGAAGTATAGCTAGGAACAGTGTTTAAGTCGTAATGAATTCATGAAATATTTATAGACATGTTGAGTACCTAGTTAAGCAAATATTTGTTATCCATATACAATATATTATTATTATTATATTTTAAAATTGCAATGTGTGCAGAATTTAGCAAAACCATAATTAGTTAATTATATATGCAAAAGTGAGTAGCTATATTTAAGGCAAGGTAGTCATAACGCATAAGTATATAGGTGTTACTACTTATCTGTAACAATAGCCATGTGCATATGTGGTGTTAAATTGTGCAGCATTAGCATGAAGTTTGTAGTAGCTGTAGCTTCTAGATAAGAACAGATAATTGTGTGAAAGGTGCAGAGAAGAATAATTGGGTTACGTAGCGTAAGTGGGGTAATGGTAGTCAACAGTCAACATACATGTGTGAAAACAAACAAAAGTAATATTGCGTAGGTACCTTATATTATAACATTTGTATCACTCTAATATAATCGCATTGTTATAGTTGCGCAGTAAAAAATTCCGTAGGTACGTTTGTTTATATCATCGTGTGTTAATTTGCCACTCTGATAACGCAGCTAAGCACAGCCCAATCTTAAACGTTACCTAAATGTGGTAAATTCCAACAAGTCCGTATATTTAATAACAAAGCAGTTCATGCGTTCTGTATGCAAATATTTCCAGCTTTTGGTTCGCTTAAAGTTTCTATTATTTCATGTGCGGGAAAATTTAAAATTTGGCCATTTACGTTGTTGAAATTATGATACAAGACAATGCACTTGCCAAGTACCTCCTCCCTGTCAGGAAATACGGACAGTTTTCTAAAACAAAAGTCCCTATTTCTATCAATGTAAAATCTCTACCTCCGACGCCGACCCACCAAATGAGAAATCCTGAAAAGTCCAATTAGAAAATGCTATGCATCTTAAATACTTTCTTCTCATCGTACAATATTGTTCCCGAAATACACACTAGCTTTATTTATAACAGGACCTATGTCCTGTGACCAGCTAGTAACTTTATATAAGTTAAACATATTTTGCATCTATACGATTTGCATAGAGCTATAACTATACTACTAACAATACTACACACAAACAAACTCTATCCCTGAACACTTCATTAAGTACCAATAACTTTGTAAAGAAAATGCTGGGATTATCAGAAATACCTTTCATTTGACTATACCTATAAATCACATGGTAATAAACATCCATGGTTATATTATATAGACCATGTGGATTGTAGATCTTGTAACAATAACATTTGTTGTGTATGAGTCATCTTAGTAAATTAGTAATTATACTAATAAATATGCGAATATTTGATAACAAAAGTTTAGGGTCTGCTTTGGCTGCAGTTTTCAATATAACACAAATTGAAATAAATAATCATGATAATAGCTTTGTGTATCTTCTGTTTGTGGAATGAACATGCAAATTTTGTTTTTCTACTATATGATATAACTACTTTATGTAGTCATAGATAGGGGCGCTTGGTAGATGATTCAGACAATTTCTCATTCTTATTGCTACTATTTCAGATGAGAAAAAATATTCCCTTTCTTCCCTACTATTTCTTCCTACCGATCATGATTACTTTACTTACTGCCTTCTACGAACGAGACTGCGATTATATTCACTGTTCACTTACTGATTGCTTAGTTTGTTGGCCTGAGGCTTCAGAATTGGAGGATTGGCAAGAGGGGTGACTGTTGTTTCACAGCTGAATTCGCTTGCCCATCGCATAAGACAAGCATGTTGGCACGATTTCTTTGTAGTTATGCATTAGATTGCATTTCGTGAGGATTGATCATGTAAACCCTTCACTATATAAGTAAACATATTGTTCAAGTTAGCTTTACTGTAAAGCTTAACGAACCAATTCTTTCCACAATATAGCTGAATTCTTATAACTTTAAAGGTTATCAAGAACCATCTTCTTAAGCTAAGTGAGAAAATAATAAAGTGCAATTTGCGTGTTATCTTCAACTTTTGCTTTTGTTTAACCTTGAAAATTTAAATTGCATACTTGCATGTACACGGATATATTATACAAACGAATAGTACTACTTTAGTCATCAGTTAAACTCTCACGGACAAAGTATCTATTTAAACACTTTAAACAATGACAGACTTGTGGTCAATATTTCGTTATGCACTGTTTACATTTGCAATTTGTTTGGACAAAGTGAATGGATTTACGGTTGGTGTTCCCCCCTTAAGGTCAGTTTGTGTCACGATGACGCCTCAACATCACAAATACTATCCTCAAGATACCGAGGCCCCTTTTATGCTCTCTGTCAATAGAAATGAAGTTTCTGGTGGATCCACTATGGAAGGTGAGTATTTGAAACTGAAATTATACATATTAAAATTTCTTCGTGGACCTTGGAGTAATATTTCAGTAATTTATGTTGTACTTCGATCATTCTCAAAGTGGAATGGACATAACATGCATACACAACTAATATGTATACTGTGATACAAGTATGTAATGAAATTGGTTCGTCTAAGTTATGCAAATTGCCAATTTATTTATTTATTGATAAGAAACAGATTCCTTCCAACTCTTAGCGAATATAATATTTCTATTAATTAAGGTTGGCCTTACGGCACAATATGAAAGCATGGCACAATTTTTCACCAGACGCTATTACATTGTCTACATTTCCCCAACATTCGTATTTATTTAAGTCATATTTATTTCAAGGTTTGCTTCGGTGTTCTGAATTGCAGGGAAACCTTTAAAATTTCATTTTCAAATTAAGGTGTATATACTATTCATTCCTATCATTGTTGACATCAGTATATAGTAATGAATTACCTTTAATACAACTAATGCAAGTTGATCTTTCAATTTTCAGTTACAATAACGAGTTTGGACCCAAAGACAAAATTCATTGGATTTTATATGCAAGCAAGAGATACCGAGGACAATGCAATTGGCAGTTTCAGTCCAAATGACGATACCAAAGTTCATAGCTGTAGTGGTGTTAGAGCTGTAAGTAATACATTGTCATAATTTTGAAGTGTAAATATTATTACTCCGTACCCAATAACACAAATGGTACAGTATCTAACGCGAAAAATTTGAATGCTAATCATAAAGTCTCAAAATTATAAAATTATTAGCTTTAGTTTTAAGTTTTGACCGAGGGTGTCTGCTTGTCAAAAATGTCGCTTTAAAGTTTTACTAAGAATGACAGTCAAGAGTTGAGATTTTGGGAAACAACTACTCCATGCTTTAAAATTTCCTTGTTAAAATGAGATATAATGATTTCCTTGCATTTACCACGCCATAATAGCAACACGTAGAACTAAAACAATATTTCATATGAACCTGAACAGTTTAATTAATTTCCATCCTATTATATGAAACCGAATTCTTTAAAATTAATAAATTGAAATACTTGTAAAAGAGTAGATACATTTAATGGTTATGGTCATAATATGGTCTATAAATGGAATTATCCTTTTACAATCTAACATGGTATTTCATTGTCTTTGTTCAGAATGCAGCTCATCATGCCAGTGGGGAAGTTAAAAAGACTAATCTGACTATTTCTTGGATGGCTCCTAAGAAATATCAAGGCGAAGTAACATTCACGTAAGAAATGTTAATATATTTTGAAAGTATTACATATAAACGCTATAATATGATATTTGAGGCAAATACAGATCAACTTTTATTCATTTTATTAGTTAAAAAGAATGATAATTTGATAATAGCGTAAACCTATGATGTACAAAATTACATTTACCCGCAATCTAAAGTTCAACATCTAAAAATCAACCAAATTTTATAGCACATCGATTTTTAATTACAAGTGCCACTGCAATTAGCATAAAATAACTCTCTAAGTACACTGTACAGTGTACACCAATAAAATTAGTATACTTTAGTGGTTATGGATTATATAGACCACAGTATGAAAATGAAAATTGATGTTTGATGTTAAATATTGCAGAGCAACTATTCTCAGGGATTTTGTCACCTATTGGGTCTTCATAACGTCTGAGCCAGTTAAAATCACTGAAGGAAAGCCTGAAGAAGAAACAAGATTAGGACAGCCAATTCAAAGAATTTTTGCTCTCGGAAATAATATTAATGGCATAATTGGACGTACTATTAATGATTTTGGTCAAAGCATTGCAGGCTTCTTCCAAACTATAACTGGACATGGTTCCAATCGCAGAAATGGTGGCAGAGGAAGTTGAAATAATTATTGTTTTATAGACTAGTAAATATATGTTAGATAAATGTTAAATACAATACTTTTTATTATGTTGTCCGAATGAAAACAGTATTAACAAATACTTAATAATAATATTGTTGTTGAACTTCTTAATATCCATAAACGATAACTCACTTTCAATAAATATTTGGACCCTTTAGTTAATGTTAACTATAATATATATTATAAGAATGAGACATTCTCTAGCTGTCCTTCCTGTCCCCTTCTTTTAGCTCAGCTAAAATAATTTTATAATTACTAGGTTCGGTAGGAATGCAGACTTCGATACCGGCCGTGCTGTATGCTAAGGCCTCTTCAATTTATGGACAGCTTACAAATACGCTCTTTGCTATGGGTCTGCAATATTTAGGTACTGCATATATGGCATTAGTAAGCTACATTTCAACCGTATCATCATTGTAAAAATCGTATCCTCTTAGCGATATGACGCCATTAAGCAAACACATTCTCTGGATTGCTCTTATCTTTTACTGCTACTTTAAATAATCTGCCTGTATATATTGATGATGATTTGAGCCCGAACTAAGTCCTACGTTTAGTAATATAATAATATTATTTATGTGTAGTGCTACTATTTACTATACATACGAATAATCAAATCAGTAATATATGGATAGTATTAATAGTACTACATGCCGATAATGTGTTATATATTTTTTGGTCCAATATTCCTATATAAATTCTCACATCATTGAACCTCAGGTGCACTTTGAAAATTACAGGGTGTTTTTAAAATGGTGTAACTGTTGGTTAATATCAATGTTATTAAAAATCGATTTTTACCTTTATGTGGATTATTAACCCATCCCCATTAATTGACCTACAAACTTTCAGCTTAATTTCTTTTAAATTTATTTGTGTTGTCATATTTTTCATGGTAAAACTGTAGGTCGAATTGCACGAGGGCATGGAATGATGGCTTCGGAAATTGCGATTAAACAATTCGTTTTAATCTTTTAAGTAGGAGAGATTTAGGTTAGGTTTATGTATCTAAGAAGATGAAAATCTTCGAAATCGTTCGTTAACTCCACGACAAAATACAAAATCCGTAACGCCGTCTTTATCTGGTGACATATTTTGAAATATATTTTTGTAAAGTAACATGTCAAATAAGTAAATTTTATTTTTCCTAAAATATAACTTTGACAGCAACAATTGTGGATTGCACATCACGCACACAAAATGATGATACTAGGACTGAGTTAGATTTACATCTCTGCCGTATTACCGATACCGTTACTTTTGTTATACACGGTAACATTCTTATAAAGACAAACACTAATATAAGTTGACGTCATTTGACTGGCAAATCGCGGATGATATATAAATGCGCAAGCTCTATTAATTATTAACTACAAATAATAAATTTATTGATTACCTTCATCCATTTGTTGGTGGAAAGACTTTAAGCGAAGTAAGCAATTTACAAAATTTTAAAACTTAAATATAAATTGAAACAAAATTTTGAGTTGAAAATTATCTTTTTTATTAACTTTAATATTATACCAACTTGCAGAAATACGACGAACAGATAAAACGCGGAATATTGTATACAACGTTTAACTATATAGAAATAAAAGCAAATATCCAGAGGCCTTGCTCTATATAGGTAAATACAAAAAATTCAAAACTCGACTAATTCTTAATTTAAATATCTTTTCCGTCGACAGTTGAATAAATTTTTAGACTATGACTATTGTCTTTCCACAGAAATGGTTTCAGTCGATCATGCAACCATTATACAAATTCTGGCCAACGACACAATTTTTTGCAATAATTGGAAGCTGTTTTGCAAAGGATTGGATTTTGACAACGCAACTATGCGTAATTTGGAAAAGAAGTCTCACTACTCTTCAATTACAGATTTAATAATTGACATTATGGAGCATTGGAAAAGCATGTCAACAAATGCAAATACCGCAGTTTTGGCAAACAAGTTGAGGGATATTAGATGCGTCAGTTCAGCTGGTAAGTCATGCCAAATATTTTAAGTTATTGAAAAGTTTCACCAATTTAGAATTGAAGAGTATTTTATTTTTATAGAACGAATAGTCAATATTGGCATGATGTGTCCCGAGATCGAAATGAGAAATGACGCCCATGAAGGGATCCCATCAGGGTCGAAACGTATTACAAGTAATTTCGAATATCTTACGGAAAATTTGACAGATATTAGATCAGTTATGGTCGGCCTTGTGTCTGCTGGTATACTTACCATGTCGGAGAAGTCTAATGTGGTAATAGTATAATAACTTCATATTGAAAATGTCAACAAGCTCATAATATTATCTTTAATTAATGATATCTTACAGATGAGTCGTGCTACTGACAATGACAAAAGTGATGAATTATTCACCATCCTTGTAAAAAAGGATTTGAATGCTAATGACCTAGAACAGCTTATTTCAATTTTGGAAAATAAGGGAAACGCTCACGTTGCTGCTAAATTGAAATAAACGGTATAAACTTTTGAAAGATTTAAATACTGCGTGATAACCTACAACGATTTTTAATAGGAGCAATTTAATTTTGTTCTATAGATATGAAGAGGATTTGTTTAAAAATTTTAATAAATAATTCAGCAATTAAGAGTATAATAACGTGTACTTTGTGAATTCTACATATAGCACCCTGTATAAAATTTAAGAATCAGAAAATAACTTGCTGGTCAATCAATCAATGTATTAGAAAACTAGTTGGTGTATATATAACTGTACATCCTACATTTTTTCCTTAGTACAATGTAAAATTTTTATTAGTATGAAATGCAACTTAACACTTCCTTTACCAACGTGTGTGACAAATGTCACACACGCCGTTTTTGTTTTTTCATTCGGCTCTGTTGTGCGATACAACCATATGGCTCCTGGTACTTTTCAAAAATATAATTTTATAAATTTTAAAAATATTTTGAAGTCATTTGGTTCATTATTTCGGTTTTTATAGCAAAATTAAGTGAGGAAAGTCTGACTATACATGGTAGTTACCAACGTGTGACAAATGTCACACAATCAGGGTTTTGGTATTGGGGTGTGACATTTGTCACACACGTTGGTAACTACAATGTAAAAGTAATAAATGGAATTTTATTATTTTTACGGGCAGGGCCGCCCCGAGGCATGGGCAAGCAGGGCAGCTGCCCAGGGCGGCAAATGTTTGGGGGCGGCAAAAGACGTATCCAAGCACGTATCCAGAAGGGGGCGCAGCGCCCCCCTAAATCTGAGAAAAAGAGAGCTTTTTTTCCAAAAAAGGTCAAAAATTGCAATTTTTTTTTCGCGCTTTGCGCGAATATATCTTTTTTTGACATTCATTAATTTTGGTTGCGCCCCCCCTTGACCAAATTTTTGGATACGTGCCTGTAAGTATCCATTTTACTTACGCTGTTTTGAAGATGGAAGAATCACTATATAATAAAATATGTATCCATGTCACTTGGACTTTTTGTTGCAATGCGCAAGCGCGTATGCATAACAATAAGCCCACCACGGGAAGCCCACCACGGGTTAAAATTATTTATCGAAATGGAGTCATCCATTCTGGGGGCTACTAATTTTAAATAATAAGATTGACATCATATTCCAATCCATTCATCCTTGTCTTCCTTGTCCACAATTTGATAGTTATCGCAAATCCAAATCTTATCTCAAATCCGCAAAAGTCTTAGGTCATAGGGGGCAAAAGTATAGTATGACATAACTCCATACGGACTTGTCAGTGCCATTGCATTGATAATTCAAGAGATTAAATATATATACTTATTGATTTTACCGGTTATAATTCATTACCAAATCATTATTTGCCACATTTCTACATTATAAAAGCAATTAATAAAATGCGCTTTAAAACGTATCCCAAAGGCGGCATTTTTTATTTTGCCCGGGGTGACAAAGACCCTAGGGGCGGCCCTGTTTACGGGCATTATGGTATAAAAAGTGCGAAAAATATACATATATTATGCATAATATATGATTATATAATAAGCATAAAAGCATTTATATTAAGCATATATGAGTATATAATAAGCATATAAGCATATATATGAAGCATATATGAGTATATAATAAGCATATATATTAAGTATATATGAGAATATAATAAGCGTATATGACTATATAGTAAGAATATATGATTATATAATAAGTATATATGAATACATAGTAAGAATATATGACTATATATTAAGTATATATGAATACATAGTAAGAATACATGACTATATATTAAGTATATATGACTATACATTAAGTATATATGCTTATATATTAGGCATATATGACTATAAAATAAGCTTATATGCAAATATATTTGGCATATATGACTATATAATAAGCATATCGTCCTTTAAGGAACCAAATAGCCTATCTCCACTTTTCGTTTTGTGGACGAAATAGCCTATCTCCATTTTTCGTTTTGTGGACGAAATAGCCTATCTCCATTTTTCGTTTTGTGGACGAAATAGCCTATCTCCATTTTTCGTTTTGTGGACGAAATAGCCTATCTCCATTTTTCGTTTTGTGGACGAAATAGCCTATCTCCATAGCCTAGACACTCTCTACATAGCACCTTTACATGGCGCAGCATTTAGGCTCCATGGCGTTTAGGCTATTTCGTCCACAAAACGAAAATTGGAGATAGGCTATTTCGTCCACAAAACGAAAAATGGAGATAGGCTATTTCGTCCACAAAACGAAAAGTGGAGATAGGCTATTTGGTTCCTTAAGGGACGATATATGAATATATAAAAAGCATATATGCATATATAATAAGCATATATGGCTATATAACAAGCATGTATGCATATATATTAGGCATTTATGACTATATACCAAGCATACATGGATATATGTTAGTCCTATATGACTATATAATAAGCGTATATGCATATATATCGGACTTGTGTGACTATATAATAAGCATGTATGCATATATATCGGACATATATGACTACATAATAAGCATATATGCATATATATTGGGCATATATGACTATAAATTAAGGATATATGCATATATATTCGGCATATATGACTATATAATAAGCACATATGCATATATATTGGGTATATATACATATAGTAAGCGTAATATTGATCAATATTTTTCAACCCTCTGATATTTATTAATTTTTGTACTCCAAAATGGGATAAATTGGCAGAGAAACCCTGTGTGTGACATTTGTCACACAGTTGGTAACTGCTACGTGTGACAAATGTCACACACTTGGTAATCCGCGTAAGTATTTTATGTCGGTAAAGGAAGTGTTAAATATTTTGCGGTTAAACAATATTCGCTGAGGTTTCACTTGAATTTCCTGACACAATCGTTTAAATCGTCTATTTTTTACATTTCTTTACAAATTTAGCTTTGTAGTAGAAATTAACAATAAATCAACATATTTTCAAAAAAGCAAAAAGACGATATTATGAGACTGATAACCAGATATTCAGTATTTTCAATTAGTATAGACTGCGATTCGATTCGATTGTGTTAAAATTCTTGCATTTGGAGTAACCAAATATTATATTATTACAACGTATAAAAACGATTCCATCCACTATTAATAATATTATATCTGAAGAATATAACCAAATAAACGATATTTTATAACTTAATGATTGAGAAATTCCATTCATTCATTTTTATTAACTGTTGTCCCCCACCAATAAATTCAGGAAAATTGAATATTATTTCTCACACCAATTACATACAATGATTGAGATTAAATTAAGGTATTTTAGGCCATTATTGCCTAAAATAGCCTCTATTTAAAAATATAAGCACAGAAATGCATTTGTGACAAATACAAAAAATTTCTAGATTTTACGACATCCGGTTCCTTGTCAAACTGGCCCATAGATTTCAATAGTCTGAGGAAAGACTATGTTATGACAAGGAGGGATATACAAAATAGACAGGTTGCCAAAAATTTACAAATTTCCTGTCAAATTTTTGACAGGACTTCTCTTAAAAAAGTTGCTGCGAAATTTTGGGTATTTTCACTTATTCGTAGGTCCAGTAAGTTCAGTTTCTTACAGACTTTGCTAAAAATAAAAATTACTTTGAATATGGTAGTCAAAAAACGGCCAATAATATTCTGATTTTGTCAATTTCAAAAATGCATGAAAAATTTCAATGAGAAGCCAGAGATATTACCGTTTCGATTTGAAAATTATCCCTCTGGGATAATTCATAATTTTTACCTTCGTTTGCGAGTTATTGCACTTTTCCCATGAAATCATTATTATCTCGTAAGCAGAGGGAAAAATTAGGAATCTAAGTAAAAACTACTATAAACTGACATTTTCTGCGTTTTTAGAAACCAATTTTGTTATTCTGCAATCAATTTACAAGTTTTCCTAAACATGTACTTTCCTCATTTCATTCTCTTAAAGGCGGCCTTTGCCGCACCCGGAAATTGGTGGTGTTTTGGGAGAGAATTCGTACCCTGTGTATTAATCAGGCTTAAGTTTTTCCCAACACATTTACACACGGTATTTCTATGTCCGAGATGAGTAAAACGCTAAACCCTTTCCAACTAGCGTATTTTCTAAATACTGCGACAGGTTCGGAAATGGGTTTAGCCGGGTAAACTAGAAGCGACACATGAATAATACAAAATTGGCTCTGTTCTCCCCCAAATGTGAAAGGTGTTTTGGCAAAATGACAATAATTTGAGTTATTGGTTATAGACATCGTAAAAAGTTGTGCTTTACAGATATGTGAAACTGTTTTTTAAATTCGAAGTTACAGGCAGTTTTCTAAAAAATCCGTACTCTTTCAATGTAAATTCCTACAATTTTTCGCACTTTCCAAACGAGTTTCTCTGAAAGGGTCAATTAAAATGGGTTTAAAAATATTGATTATGATTATGTTGGGTTAAATGTCCAAAAATCTAACCTGTCACCTGTTTGACAACCTGACGTGCAGATATAATAAAAACCAAAATGGAAGTCTGCGTACTTTGTCTTCAAGAATGTTCACCGGACCCTAATTACTTGACGACGGGATACAAAAAGGACTTCAAACCCGTTAACAGTGAAGGTATAAACAATCCAATACTGTGATTTACTTTAAAAAATTGGTCTAATAACATAACTGATAACATTTTAACTCATTAGCCAACATTCAAATTCAAGATTCATTCATGCTGAATGTAGCAATATTTGTTTAAAATCTAATCTTAATTCAAAAGTACGTTTATGAATAGATAATTAAAAGTTAAAATAAACACTATACACAAAAACCTGTGAGGCGGATAAACAGAGGTCAGAAGTTGCCTTTCATCTCTGATATCTGATAGATGTGACTAATGTTTGCAGTATTAAAATTTCGTTTTTCAATATAAAAAATAACATGACATAATAGAATTAATGTTGGCTTGCACATGCAGGTATGTATCCAATTTCCGGATACGATTTGTGCCTGTTGAAATGAATGAAGACAAAAAAGGGACATTTTCTGAGTACTTTACCAATGGTCAATGGTTGCCTAAAATAAACTAAAATTGTAAAAGTACATTTAAATTATTTTGATTGACAAATATTGGTATTACTTTTTATTTCAGCTGCACCTAATGGCGGGGATCCTTTAAAAGTTAAAAAGTTTTTGCTGCGAAAAATTCTGCAAATCCCAAGAGACATTTACTCTACACTTACAGAGAATATCGACGGTCTGTGGCCTAATTGCTGTAAATCGTGTATGATCCTGCTGGAAGATGCGGAAACTACATTTGAGCATGCAAAATTATTACACAATCGGTACAAAACATTGCAAAATGAAATGAAAAACATAATTATTGAGTCAGTCAACTCTGAGAAGAATGGAAACAAAAATTCTGTTTGTGGTAAACAGAATAACGCTGTGAGATCCTATTTTAAAAATAGTAAGTTGAATCGTTATTGTTTCAAACTTCACTCTGTTGTTAATAAATAGTAACTAAGTTATCAAAATAGTGTGTAAATACTAATACAGATGCAACTCAATTGCTGGGCAGTTTTAAACAGATTAAAAATAATTTTACCATATTCTTTTGTGAATCTGTTTCACGATGCATAATCGATTGGCAATTTTGCTTTGAGGAGGCTCTCCTTAATCATTTGGATGTAGGTGAACTTTATTGTTTAAACATCTACAAATAAAATTCCAAACAAATCACCTTTTCCTTTTTAGACCAATTTCTGAGACACGTTAACCGTATACCAATTATTTTACTAGAAAATACACCAGAATATTCCCGGAATCGAAATTATCTCTTTTAAAATGAATTCCTCAGCTTCTAATTATTGATTTGATTTGTAAATTGTTGATTGTTAGCTTCAATACGCGTCATTATTAGTTTTTCAAATAGAGAAACTAATGGTGAAATTCCGATTTTTATTCTAAGGGCTCATACATTTTTATATTGTGTGCTTTGGTGATTTTTTTCTGTCTCCTCGAGGATACCCATGGATTTTTTATATTCTGTCAACGACCTTTTGCTTCACTGGCAATTCAACGTTTGATTTTTACAATGTGTTATGAATTATAATATCATTTTTTTATTTGTTTAGAACTCAATACATTCTCGAATGAAGTGAAGACGGAAATTTTCTCCGATTTAGAAGGTATAACAATTAAATTATGGTTTTAAGGGTTTTACTTGTAAACATTGGTAAGTAATGAGATAATATTAACATATCAACAAATATCATTACTAATTGTTTATTATATTTTGCAAATTTTTTCTTTGTCAATACAATATACTTTTCCAGAAGTTAATTAACACCAACTATAATCAACAATCCTAATGTTTTATGATGGGATCCAATAGTTATTTTTTCCTCTGCGATTCAAATAATCAATGCGCATTAAAATAGTAATGTACTAAACTTGATTTCTAAAATTAAGATATGTAGGATTTTAGCTCTTTTATTTGTTCATTTAGAAAAATTTTTTTCAATGCAGCTAATTTATAAATGCCTTGAATATTTCACCGCGATACAGTATTCTGTCGATCCAAAAATTCGTCAAGCAGAGTATTTAATAAAAATATTCAAAAATGAGAATTTTGATTTTCAAGTATACCTTCCAGTTTATTGACTAAACAAGTAAAATGAAAACCGTTATTATAGGATTTTTGGTTACTTTATGAGTTAAAAGATACGTTATGTGTTTTAATTTTCTGATCCTACCTTATTTTTAGATGAAACAGATTTCATTGATGCTCAGACGAATAGCCCTTCCGCAAAAAAATGGGACCAAGTGGAAGACGAAGATGCAGAGAATACGGAATCCAATTTGTACGCCATCACAGTACACGATGATGTTCATACAGACCAAGAAGGTTGTAAATGTGACGTCTGTGGAAAATTTTTTGAAGACTTTCATCACCTCCAGCGACATTTGAAACTGCACACTGTGAAAAAGAGCCATAAATGTGAGAATGTTGATTGCGAAAAATGCATTTCTCTATCTACCAATCGCACCAAGAAGGTCATGTCTAAAGGAGAAACTCATTATAAAGAAAAGAGACTAACGCCTGGTAAGTTGAAAGGCTAAATATTTTCAAATTATAAAAAACTAATTTTTTATTAATTTCACCACCAACTATAGTAGACCGGAGAATTTAAAGGATTCAATAAAATCAATTTACTATTAGAATTTAATTTGATATACCTAGAAACGACTTTCAATTATTTTTATTGAATAAGTCGTAATTATTTATTAATATCAATTGTTAGTGCATTAGTGGTATTTGAATTTTGCAATAGAATTCGGGTGTGAGATATCAGAAACAATAACGGCACTACATAATTTGTGGACTGTATTCCAATATTTTTTGGCTATGCATAATCCCTCAGAGTCAAATTACTTTTATACATCCTTTTTGTAATATAGATTAACAATGAAAAAGGGAAAATGGTGATTAGTTTTAATTCTATTTTTATTATCTTGTTATCATTTTTTAATATTTTTGATATTTTATTTTTATGTGGTCATAGAAAGTAACAACGAAGTTGTGACAACGATGAATTATACTTGTAACATTTGTTGGAAAGATTTTAATGATCTGGACCTGTTCAAGAAGCATATGATAGAGGAGAAGGCCGCGAAAAACAAGCTTCATAAATGTGAGATCTGCAACCAAGGTTTTCCTGGATCTATCCAATTATCCCTGCACATTACAAGATTTCACTCTTTGGAAAAATATCCCGAATCAATCCCAAAACTCAAGACTCTGACATCAAAAGAGCCTCTGAAATATTGCAAAAAGATATCTGCGAATGTCGAAAATGCTAAATTAACTACAAATCAAGTAGTGGAGCTTTCAGATACTGACGAAAACGTTAATCATGACGATGGAATCGAAGAAGTGACATTTTTGAAGTTGGATGACCCGAGTGGAGAGAATCTAATAAATCATGTGACACCAAGTCATGAAAATTCCCATAAAGAGGCTCACAATGTACAAAAGCAAACGACAGTTGTACCAGAAAAAGAATCCCAGGAAGCAGATGAAGTTATTGTACTGACACCCGAAAAGTCTATGAAAAATCAAGAAAAGAAATCTACAACGGTTCCAAAATTAAGAACACGTAAAGACAAACTGTCTGCTACTGTTAATAAATTTATTGATGACAATGGAGCCGCAGAAATTATTTTGGAGTTGGGTGAATCGAATAGACAAAATCTATTGGATAAAGTAACGCCAAGTCATGAAAATTCCCGTAAAGAGACTCACGATGTACAAAAGCTAACGACAGTTGTAGCAGAGAAAGAATCCCAGGAAGCAGATAAAACTATTATACTGACTACTGAAAAGCCTCTGAAAAATCAAGAAAGGAACTCTACCACTGTTCCAAAATTAAGAACACGTAAAGAGAAACTCTCTGCTACTGTAAATAAATTTATTGGTGACGATGGGATCGACGAAATTATATTGTTGGGGTTGGATGAACCAAGTGGAGAAAATCTATTGGAAAATTTAACAAGTCATGAAAAGTCCCAAGAAGAGATCCACGAAAACCAAACGACAATTCTAGAAGGAGAATCCCAGCGAACAAATGAAATTATTGTGCTGGCCCCGGAAAATCCTCTGAAAAATCAAGAAAGAATATCCACAACGGTTTCAATATTAAGACAACGTAAAGGCAAAATTTCAGCAACTAAAAATAACGTTAATGATGACAATGAAATCATAGAAGTTGTGGGACCGATTGAACCAATTGCAGAAAATTTGTTGGCTTGTAAAATCTGCGGAAAATGTTTTTTGGTTTGGAATCATTTAAAAAATCACGTTGTATCTGTACACAAGGTCGAAGAAATAAAAAGGCACTATGCAAGTTTTGCGGTGACACTTCACAAATGCAAATTCTGTGGCATTTGTTTCGAAAAATTATACAGTTTAAAGTGTCACGAAGATTCTCACAATGTACCAAAACTACCTCTTGTCATACCAAAAGAAGAACCCCAAGAAGAAGATGGTGGAAAAACTACACTGCTTTGTAAAATTTGTGGAAAAGCTTATTTAATATGGAGTTCGTTAAAACATCACATTGGATCTGCACATAATGAAAATGAAATAAACGAGCGTTATCCAAATTTGATAAATTCATTTTACAAATGCGACTTGTGTTCTAAACTGTTTGACAGGCGTAAAGATGCCGTATTACATGTCCGGAAACACTATAAAAAAAATTCCAAATGTCGTGAAAATCTGCCGTTAGAAACTGAGGAGCCAGTGGAGCCACCAACTGTCTGTGAGAAAACGAAAATTAGTGATGTTGGTTTAGAGTCACAGAAAACCCAAAAAGGTTCTTTTAAAGTACCACAGCCTCGGATAAAATGTGAGAAGTGCAACAAGGAGTTCACGTCGTTGACAACGTTAAAAGAACATGCAGAGACACACGGTGGGGTAATATACAAATGTGAATTATGTGACAAGGAATATAATAGTCGGGGTGGGTTTGCAGGGCACATGAGATTACATAAAGAAACGAACAAATGTGAGAGATGTGGGAAATGTTTTATGACAAGCACAGAATTAAAGTACCATGCGTGTATTGACACTAGAGAACAGAGGGAAAAATTTCAATGTACAATTTGTGGGTTGGTGTACGATAATAAATATCGTTTAGAAGCACACAGAGAATCTGAACATTCTGGAGCTTCACAACGAGAATATAGATGTAAGACGTGTGATAAGGTTTTGACGGCGTCACAAGGTTTCGTGTACCATCAAATGTTACACGAAGGGAGCAAACTCAAATGTAAATTGTGTGACAAGTTATTTTCGAGTTATAAGAGCTTAAGAGGTCATATGATGAAACATGAAGAAAAGCACAAATGTGACATTTGTGGGAAACTTTTTACGGCGCCCACTAATTTAAAGGCCCATATGCGGTCCCACACTGGAGAAAAACCACTCAAGTGTAACATTTGCGACAAGGCCTTCCATTTACCTGCATCCTTGAGTAGGCACAAGTTAGTACACAAAGAATTAAGTTACAAGTGTCATGTATGCAATGCAACATACCGACATCCCTATAATTTAAAACGACATATTAATAAATGTCATAATGAAGGCCATGTTAACAAGAACACTTGTGGGACTTGTGGAGAAAGTTTCCAGAGGAAAGACTCACTGACTATACACATGAGAACTCATGGAATTTATAATAAACCACAGTGCAGAAGATGCGGGGAACAGTTTCCAGAGATCTCCAGTCTGAACAAGCACAGGGATGAAGTCCACTCGGAATTGAAGACACATACGTGCGAGATATGCGGAAAAAGTTACTTCAGCGTATTAACTTTAAAGTCCCATTTAAAGAAACACGAATTTGAAAAGACACCTAGTACCGAACACAAGTGTGAAATATGCAATAAAATATTACCGACTAAAATTATCTTGGACGCTCATAGAAAACGTCACACAGAAGAAAAACGCTATGAATGTGAAACTTGCGGGAAAAAGTTTTTCACTCACACTTATCTACAAAATCATAAGCACTCCCACACTGGAGAAAGACCGTATACTTGTGAATTGTGTGGAAAGGGCTTTACATTTCCTGGCAGGTTGGCAAGTCACAAAAAAATTCACTCAGGAATTAGACCTTTTCAGTGTGACGTTTGTCAGAAATCTTTCATTAGTCGGAGTGAAATGCTCAACCATAAGAAGACTCACTCAAGGCCAAAAAATCACCTGAGGAATGGAAAGACCTGTGGCATCTGTGGATTCATTGCCGAAACCTATCCAGATTTAAACACACATTTAGATACCCATTTGGAGGATCCTAGTTATTTTCCGCATAGCGACGACTTCGAAATCCATAAAAGTGACTCGGGAGAAAAAGCTTATGAATGTCAAACGTGCGGGAAAATAATAGAGAGCTATTCTGCACTGAAAGGTCACACGATGATTCACACTGGAACCAAACCTGTTCAATGTGATACGTGTGGGAAGAAATTTAGAAGTGAAAGTGCTCTAGAACATCACATGGATTCCCACACTGACAAAGTTCCCGATAAATCGTATACTTGTGAAGTTTGTGGAAAGACCTTTAAAAAAGCTGCAGGTTTGATCGCGCACAAAAGAATCCACAAGGAAGCGCAATATCTGTGTAACATCTGTGGACGTACTTTAAAAACTCCTTGGCTTTTGAAGCTACATGAAAGGACCCATTCCAAATATAAACCGTTTGACTGCAAAGTTTGTGGTAAAAAGTTTACAACGTCTAATTGGGCTCAGAATCATATGAAAATTCATACGGGAGAGAAACCTTACCACTGCGATGTCTGTGGAAAATCCTATAGGTGGCACGCAGCATTTCGGAATCACAAAAAGATTCACACCGGAGTGAAAAATTTTAGTTGTGAAATCTGTGGAAAATTATTCTTAACCCGAAATTACTTAAAAAGGCATGGACTAGTTCATGCTGACGATAGAGAAAAATCTTATGCCTGCACCTATTGCGATAAAAAGTTTCATTTCCAAGCAACTTTGACTACACACTTACGAGTACACACTGGAGAAAAGCCATATACTTGCGAAAATTGTGGAAAATCGTATACACAAGCCTATACTTTGACATTACATAAAAGAAGATGTAACAATGAACAGAAAACAAGAGCTAAGAGACGGAAAGTGAACAATGAACAGAAAACAAGAGCTAAAAGACGGAAAGTGTCATAGGGAAAGAGAAATTCAACTTTTGACTATGGAACTGTAATGCTAATGAGGGATTTTAAGGTACATATTATACTCATTTTACTTTTTTTATTTCATTGTATCATCGGTAATTGCACAGAATAAAGAATAAAATTCATTTATATTCCTACTACAATTTTATAAAATATTTTTTTAATTTGGACTTACATTTGCAAATAAAACTTAATCAACAACTACAAATTTTCTATTAACTTGGTATATTTATATAGTTATTTAGGTAGAAATTGACCAAATACGTAGAAATTGATGTTCGTAATCTCAAAATATCCTTTTCGCGCGAAAAAACTCATGTCTTTATTTTGTTATTAAATTACACCATAAACCAAACATAATATAAGCATGATATAAACCTTATAAAATGTGTACGAAAACTTATAAAACTTATCTATTAGAGAGTCTGATCTGACCATTTATTTCATTGCAATATTGATTGTATTTGATGTTTCTACAATGAAAGATATAAATACAACTAATTTAAACAGGTCCTACTGTGGAATTATGCTGTGGTTTCAGTTTATGCAATGATATGAAAGGAAATAGGTCCTTACAAATACTCGGTAAAGTTGAATAACATTAAAAGTTTAAGGAAATTGCATGATTTGAAAGATTTAGGGAACTAGCACCTGCATACCCTATGTTTAGTAGCTCTTAACACTGTTTTAATCAGCTAAAAGTTAAAACGGTTAAAATATTTTTGAGTTCATTGCTAATTTCGGTCTAAAGTTTTATTAGGCCTTTTGTGCGATTGCGTATTTATTCCCCAGCTACCCTATACCACACATAATAATAATAATACTGATGACTTTCACATTAAATAAGCCATTTAGGTTATGGTTTTGTTTGACGAACAGACTGAATTAGTATTGGCCAAGATCTACACTATTTTATATATTTAATTGTGTCACCTATTTTCCTTAGAGTATTATATCATATATTACACAAGAAAACACTGGTTATAAATGCAGAGATGCAATAAAGTAAATTAAGCATCATTGACCTGAATGAATTCTGGCAAACTTGCATTTGTAATTGTAGTAATATATCCTCCAAAACGTCCAGCATTATAATAATGCATATGGATGAATTAACCACTGAGGAGGAAGTTGAGGAATAATATTAAATAGAGCTGTGGCTTTGTAAACTGACGATGTAATCGTTTGCAGAATTTCTTTTAGCCTTGATCCTATTATTATGAAAGTAGCCAAGAGCATTGGCCCATCCACTGCTGTCAGCAAATATGACAACCAGAAATGGTGTAAATGGCTCGATGAAGCCAAACAAACTCTCCACCACGAACGCCCAATAGACCACTGCGAGAGAACAATAGAGACCCACGGCGATTCGAACAAATGTTGTCAGGCATTCCGTCGCTGTTGAATGATACCCTTCTTTTGTCTTCTTTCTCCCATTACTGGCATGACTTAGCATCGCTTTTCTTTGGGCTTCTACAATTTTCTTAATACTTCGATAGCCAACTGTTGTGCACAGTGCCATCACAATTACCGAGGTTCCGATGTAAATCCCTAATGCTAACCCGGCTTTTGTCTGAATATCTTGCAAAAACCTGTAGGTGCAAAAAGTACAATATTTATTATCAAATCCATAATTTAAGAATAAATTTGCATCATAACTCTAACTCACCAATAGCCTGAGCATCCAAATGAGCCCAGAGGGTAAAAAAGTGCGACGGACAATGCGACGAGTGTTAAAATAAAAGTGTGCAGTTTCCATTCTCCTTTCCCCAAATCGATAGAAATGCCTCGAACTATTTTCAGATATGTGTAAGTGGCTAATCCAGCATGCATCAACTGTTGGTACCTGTTGACAATTTAATGTAGTATAATCATAATGTATAATAAAGCATATTGGTTTATTTTCCATAGATCAGGTAAATATTAAAATAGTTATCGTTACAGACTTAATGAAATTTATGTTTGAACCATTTTAAGTTTCACAAAATTATGAAAAAATAAATGAGTAAATCAATATTGTTATAAAGCCATTGCTAACATTGATTTCAGAATTTTTGATCATGAATGACATAATTTTAGTTGATATCAATAAATTTAATAATAACAGTTTTTGCATTTAAAGAAATGCTTTAATATTTCTATTTTGATACTTCATGAAATAATAAATGAATATTATATTACATAATTTGTTGGAGAGAAGACTTACCCCAAAAAGAACCAAAAGTTGATACTTAATGCAGTGCCAATTAAAGGGCTTGGATACTTCTGCGTTGTAATCAATATTAGATGATCAATTAAGTGAGGAACTCCCCATAAGGCGTCGGCTATAGCTAAATATAAAGGGAATCGATCGGAAAAGTCCCATGATGATTTACGTGCACGATGCAGAATTGAAATAATCACAGCGGAACACGATATCAATGAAATGATAATGATGCTAATGGCTACATAGTGTATTGTGTAAAATGCTAGGTAATTATTTCCAAGAACTGCAGAGTTATACGGCTGAATTTCGGAAGTATTCACTAGCCAGGTAATATTATCACCCAGACGAACATCCATCTTCGGTGATGGCTGGCAAACAAATGAGACTATCTATTAGGTTACACAAATGTCAACTGCATTTGCTCCAGAAACGTCGTTACAGGAAAACAGTGACACGAAGAAATTAGTGACAGGAAAGGTTTTCAGCTCATCCAGGCCCAAGTAAACACTTTGCTATATAATTTAATACACAAGGTATATGAAGAACAGAATACTTGAATTATAACCACGGTGTACAATGTATATAATTTCCTGTAATATATTCATTTTGCTCCAAATTCCATGATCAGCGTTCAACAAAAATGAAAGGAAATTTAATGTCTATGTTTAAAATCTTGGTTTGAACTCCTCAAAACTTGACTCAGTATACTACGTCTATCAATAATAATCATTCGTTTATTTAGTTGTAAAAATTATAGTATCAGACAGCAAAAAAGGAAGCATACAAAATTCTAAGAATTTGAAGAAGGAACAATGAAATATTATTAATTCCAAGCGCTTCTGTACGGAAACTTCTTGAAGAAACAGGATTGTAATTTACATTGTGTAAACTTCGCAGATACAAATAATAATAATTGCTAACTTTACTGTTTAAACAAACTATTAAGAATTGAACAATGGATGGGACATAATACAATGCATGTAACATTTATTTGTTACCATTATAACAGAGTTTGACAACGGAAATGTTAAAGTAAAGTTGCCAAACATATTTAAAAAGAAAAGTGGAGAAGTGGCAAGATGAACTCTATACAAAAGTATAATATAAACCAAGAAAGAAAAGAATTATAAAAAAGTATCGTTTTTTTCTAGTAAATGCCTTGGGCGTCATTTGTTAATATCGGTGATTAAGTCATTGGTGTTCAGTGGATGATGTAAGACGTATGACGCACAGTTTCATTACCATATGAGTTACCAATAAAAAATTTTGTCTCCCACTAGTATAAAAACCAGTAAATATATCATTAGTTCATTATAAATACGCCACTGATGGGAACAGTATAATATATCATGAAGTTTTCAATTATCATACTACGTTGCTGCAAACTCCACCCATATATAACACTAATTATATCTGTCCAAAACTTGTACTGGCATATCTTACCTTGTTTGCTTACGTTACGATTATGTGATACAGGCATTCAGAAATATGATATATAATATTATAATGATGTACAGATATCTATAAACCAACGGTATCTATTCAATCTTGGGTCTTTAAGTATTTCTATGTTCACATCACTGTGGGCTAGTGTGTAACACGTTAATCTATTTCGTCCTGGACAAATAAAGAACAATATTTTCAAGGATGTCTCCAACTCCATGCACTCAGGTTTGCTTTACAATTATTATTGTACACTGAAGTCAAAGACAGGTTCACAACATCACAACAATGTCTTGCAATTTTATGCACGCATTTAAATTTACACATTCTCGCGACAAATGCCTTACAAACAAGAGTTTCTTGTGTTGTTACTCTCAATTAAACTGCATGTACAAGATTTCGAAATCTTGAATGAATATGACAGACTTTCACCAATTTTAGTCCATAATCTCCTTATAAAATAATATACTGGCAGTGCGTTTAGCTACTTGTAAGGTATAACGGTTTTATTTTATTTTTCCTTATTGTTTATTACTTCTACAACTTTTAAATATATTTTGGACAATAAAGATCCAATCTAGATCTAATTGGGAAGCATTTTGTTTTCTTGTTATTCACAACTATTTATATTGCACGAGGAATAACCACTTGGTAATTAATACAATGCATGTAACTACTTCAGTCATTAAAGTCGAATAAGAAGTTCAAATACTTTAGTGTAAATTAAACTTCACATTAGCTATTTCATTTTCATAATTAAAAATTAATGAAGTAAAGAACATGTTAAGACGATCTACTACGTATCACTTAGATCAATATTTCAGGTGACTTAATGATGACAGTTCCAAGAAAATTATGTTGTATTGTCCCCTTAGGAATAATTTGACATTTCTAATCTCCATACAGTACAATGAGGACAATGGGTACGATATTTATCATGAACCGTCATGGAATGAATGACCTTGGTTAATTTTCTTCTTTCTGTCTTCTTTATGTATTGACTATAATGACGTTTTCTACTTTTCCTAAATGTTTCAAATGAATAGGTTAACACTAATTGATTCGAGTAATTGTATTTAAACAAGAATGTAACATACCTCTATTAACTCGAATCCAATCGTCTGGTGCACAAATGAAATAAACCCCCTGAATTAAAAACATAAATCCAATAAATGTTAAAATAATCCCAAGTGCAAACAGAAACGATGGACCACCATGACTGTCGATTCCTCCTTGTTCTTTGAGAATGAGGCTATAAGATTTAATTTACATTATTAACAACAATTTCGATGCAGTTGAAAGAAAATATGACTTCAGTAATATAAACTTACAAAATGCCAATGGCTATTACGATCCCTCCAAGAACACACAAACTGATGCCCAATGATGTCCTCTAAATTAAAATATAGCCAACCAAATTAATGTGAGTATTGTAAAGATGAATTCTGTATTAAAAATAAAATGCAACGTCTAAATTCTATTACATTACAAGATATTTCGGCAATCTTACCCAATAATTTTTGTTTGTTTTCCCTTTACTGGAATCTGAATCCACCAAACTACTCCTAGAATGTGGATACGATTTTACGTATCTTGCTGTATGAATTGTTTCTGTTGTTGGAGAATGTGAATCATTATGGCTTAACTCTTTGTGTGAATCCTTATGGCTCAACTCCTTATGTGAATCATTCTGGCTTAACTCCTTATGTGAATCATTATGACTTAACTCTTTTACACCTTCTTCTGGAGATTCAAATCGTTCATTTAATGTGTATTCCGGTAGGGCTTGTAGTCTTTGACTCCTTCTTACTAGTTCTAGTTCTGCAGCATACATTTTCCTTCCAGTAGCTTAATACTGAAGAACTAATTAAGTTGCACAGCTATTAACAATAAATAGTAACAGGTCACCTTTAAGTTTATTTTCAATAGCGTGCCTATGCTACTTAGTTTAGCGTTAATTTCGATAAAACTGGAGAAACAATAAAATGCAGCGTGTAAATCTTTCTTTTAAGCTCACCTCAGGAGAAGAGTTTGTTCGTTTTTAACCTGAATTTAAAAAAGTGCAATGCATATGCAAGGCACTTTTGGATTGGAATATAATATAGCAACACATTGTACTATGAAATTGAATTCAATTTCTGTGGTTTGTTTTGCTTTCTTGGTTTCAATACTTACATGTTAATATGTTCTGCACATAAAATGCAGGAACGACGACGGCGTGTTGATCGTTGGTTTACATCGAGTTGCTTGACATTTTAACCTACTCTATATCGGTTCATCAATGTGTCAAAGTTTTTATTCCGTTTATTTACTTCAAATTATATCCTGTATACTGTACTGGAGTATGCGGTGTAGTATTAGTATTACATGCTGAAATATACAACATCCTTTAAAATTATATGCCATAAAATATAACAAATTGGTATGTTGATGATTACTTGTAGATGCAGACTACAGTTGAATGCACGCTTGGAATAAAACAGGTTAGGTGTAAGTGTAGTAACCAGGGACTGAACATGAAAATCTATTAAAACTGAAGAGAATAGAGAACTAATTTGAGAATCGCGTGACTGGAACACAGGTCACATAGTCACACCTACTTCCTATTCCGATACTCCAGAAAAAACTTTGATTTACTCTCTTATATCAGTTTATATTCTCTTTCTTGAATGCTAATATTTTGTCAAGCAATACTATTCACATAAATTTACCTATCACTCTCATTTTACAAACTTTCTAATTGCCTATTTATTAAATCTTTGATAACCACATTGTAAAGAAACTATAACAGACTATTTTCGCTTGCGATAAATTAAACAATAATTGTAACCATAGTCTCGGTCTCTCAACTTTTCATCATGTTTGTGTTGTTTAAGGTATTCGGATAACTTGTATAAATTATTTCGCATATGCGGGTAGTGGCAACTTGTATACGCAAATGGTTATCTCTGATACCGTATTAATCGAATCAATTCTCCGGGTTGGTATTGTTACATTGGCCTTTTTTAGCTCCTGAAAACAATGATAATCGAAATAGTTAACCAGGGTGGTGAATTATTTCGATACGGAGAATTATTTTACAAACAGTCAATTTTTATTGAAGTCCGGGTACATACAAAAGTAAATTATTTCTCGACTATTATCATATTTCCCATTAAATGGGGACATATTGAGTTAAGTACATGTCCACTCAAATATACCTGCTATACTATTATTTCGATACGGAGAATTATTTCTCAAAGGCTATTATTTTGCCCCTGAAAACGATAAAAATCGAATTAGTTACCCGGGGGCACTATTTCAATACGGAGAATTAATTCGATTAATACGGTATGCTCTTTTAGCATGGATTATTTACATGGAGTAAAAGATTAATTCAAATGTGAACACATGGTTACCCATGTAAGGGATTGTAACGTATTAATAATCATGGTAATGATCATAATAATCCACGTTAAGATCATATTATACGGAATATCCGTTTGCGTATACAAATTGTGACTATTGATATACGGGATATCCATTTGCATATACACGACGTCACTACCCTCATATATGAAATAATTATACAAGTTATCAGTGATCCCAAACCCAGTCTGTTCTTTATGTTATTATATAACAGATACCCACAATGTTTAGTATTAAAGTAACGAATAATATGTTCTTTTATGGAAATTAATTGGCAACTTACCGGTTCTGTTGTTTGACGACAAATATTTCTAGACCAAAGGTTACGTTCCGAGTTTCAAATTACCCCAAAACATTTACAAAATTACTTCTTGTAGCAAAATATTAATTAAAAATTTTCATTTGAATGTTCCACCCTAAATCCTTCTACGTCTTCTTTAGTGTTAAAACCTGATCTTCATTGAAAGTTTTCATCCAATTCTGGGATGGACGCCAATGAGATAATACTAATCTTTCATTTAGATACAATTTACAAATTTTCTTTTATTGGTTTTCTTTATTCCCAACCAGTAATTATTTTTAAAATCAATCAATTTAAATTGACAACCTATGAAAGAGGAATTGCGCAAAAAATAAAAGGTAGGAATACTTGGAAGTATATCCTTATTCCTGAAAAAAGTGTCGCATCCCCAATGGCACTTACTCGCTGTCCAGCAGAAGAGGTATTTTCTAAAAAGAAAAAATGACTATCATTTAAAAAAAATAGCTTATCGTTCGTTTAGGAAGGGGAATCTAAAATAGTATGAGTTCAATAGGAAATATCATCAGCAGCTGTCGTCGAAGAACCGGAAGTTGTACAGCCAAGTGACATGCACCAACCAATGCTATAATTAGACATTTTTGTGTGAATAAAATTTTGATTAATTTCTCTTGTGGGTTGGTAGCTCACTCGGTAGACATGGTGAACTTTAGCAGCGTGGCTGCACAAGAAATTTTTAAGCATGGTATATTAATTCTACTAACTCCAATTTCTGTTAGATTTCTTTTAGTGGTTACTATCACATTCTTAGGGTGTATTTATTGAGCACACTAGCTCCTACTTACAAATTTCATAACTAGTGATTAAAACCGCTTACCATGTATTTGAAGTATTCCTTCTGTACTTCCCATTAAATTTTGGGAAATGCACTTGTAGCCGCAGCTGCAGAGTTCCCTACTGGAAACCTTGTTGATGATGAGATACGTCTAGATGCTACTACGCGCCGGTCGCACGACTTGGGCTGCGGAGCACGTGGGAATTTAGTCAGTATTTTTAGTAGTTAGTCAGCAGTGTGTCGTCTTGTCTTAATCTTAATTATCAGGATTATTTTTATCCTCGTAGAGTAGTACTTGTATTCAGTGTTTTTTTGTCTTTAATAGTTTTTAAGCACATTTAAGTTAAAATTTATTTATTTTATTGTTATTTATTTTTGTATTGATATTCCCTTGTGTCCTTTCTCACTCTGTAGTTTATGGTTCGTAAACTACTGGTAGATGGTATCTCTGGCGTAGGCGGTAACGTTAACTCCAAAAGTGACTCTAAGTTGGTACAGTTCAGAAGTTATTTATCGAAAATCGGAATACTCAAGAATCATCTGAAAACTAAAAGAGGATGCCGAGCAGGAATTTGGAACAAAACGAAGAAATCAAATCAAAATGTCAGCATTATCCCCACAACGTCGACGAACATTTCCTCGAAATCACGTAACATTAAGATTGACCTCCCACGACTTTATTATTGTAACGCAACTTCACTAAATTTTAAAAAGTTGAATAAACTAGAAAATATACTTACTCAATTCGATGTTGCAGTAATAACAGAGTCGTGGGGAGACAATATTCGTAACCTTTCGATCAATAATTTCATTAAATACGAAAAATGTAGAGACACTAAAAAAGGTGGTGGTGTAATTATTTACATTCGTGATAGTTACTCATCACACCAAATCAACCTTAATTTCTTGGTGCCTAATAGCGTTGATTTAGTCATTTCAATTATTAAACCCAAAAAGCTTTCTAGTCTAATGAGTGTATTAATAGTCATAGGTATTTATATTCCCCCCTCCATTGTAGCTAAATTACCCGATCTTAGTGACAATATTAGTAATGTTTTAGTCAACCTTACAAATAAATATTCAAACCCTAAGTTCATTATTTGTGGTGACTTTAACAACTTGAAAATTAATTTTAATAGTTTCAATATCAACCAAATAATTGACTTCCCCACATTTTTCCACAAACCAACTAATAGTATGTCTAATCTAGATTTAATTTTCACAAACCTCCAAGATTATTATTATGAACCTCTTCCCAATGCTCCACTTTGGCCTACAGTCAATAACGTTGTCCATTGTAGCATTCATTTAATGCCCCTCAAAATTTTTAGTTGTACAACGAATTACATTACAAAACAATTCAGGAAGTTACATGAGGATAGCATCGAAATGATGAATTGTTTACTAAAAAATTCAATTGGCAACCCATTTTAAAATTAAAAAACATTAACCGTGAAGTCAAAATAACCAATAATGTATTTAATTATTATTTCAATGACTGTTTCCCAATCCAAGAAACCAAGTATGATAGCCTCAGTCCCCCTTGGTTTTCCCCAATTCTTAAATCGTTAATCAAACAAAAAAATAAATGCACAATTAACAGTGCTGAATATAGAACACTCCAAAACAAAATTGTTAATGAAATTAATGTAGCTAAATCAAATCATAGATCAATGATTAATGACAAAATCAAAATGATCGGTTGTAAAAATTGGTACAAATATGTTAATGAAATTACGGGTAAAGGTAAATTTGACAATGTAATGAACAAAATTAAAACTTTCACTCCCCCGAATCTTAATGATAAGCAAATTGTCAACGCAGTCAACAGTCACTTCGCTGAGATAGTAAACACATACCCAGAACCAACCTCCTCTCCTACTTTAATTCCCGACGAGAATGAATCTTTCAAGATTGATGAATTCAACATTTATTTAGCCTTAAATAAACTCAATCCTAAAAAATCTAACCTCCCGACCAATGTCCCTACACTTATCCTAAAGAATTGTGCAGATTCGATTGCCCCCATCCTCACTAATATAATCAACCATTCCTTATCCGAACAAAAAGTACCTGTCCAGTGGAAAGTAGGCCTTATCACTCCGCTAGCCAAAACCGACCCGGTTTCTTCGTTAAATGACCTGAGACCTATAGTCAAAACTGATATATGTTGCAAGATCGCAGAAGGTTTCATTGTTAAAGAAATTTACAACCGTACGGAAAATCTCATCAACTTGAACCAATTCGGCGCTTTAAAGAAGTCATCCACGCTTCACTCTCTCCTCAAAATCAATCACTTCATACTCAAGTCTCTTGAAATTCCTGGATGTAGAGTAGTTATGCACTTAACTGATTTCAAGAAAGCATATGACCTTATTGACAATGAAATCTTGTTGATGCGTATGGCCGAATACAATCTACCGACCTATTTGATTCACTGGGTCAAGGACTTCCTTGTAGGAAGATCAATCATCACATCATTAAATAGAATCCAATCAGACCCTCTCAAAACAACCTGTGGTTCCCCCCAGGGGACGAAACTTTCTCCCACCCTCTTCCTGATCCACATCAACATCATTCTTGACACCCTCTCCAAAAAGTTCCCACAACCCTTTTTCTGTTTTGGTGCGTTCGTCGATGACTTAGTGACTGTTGAACGCGTACTTCGTAATGAGACTCCCAAATCTCAGATTATGTTAAATGAGTTCAACAACTTAGCCAATAGTATTAAATTAGTTGTTAATCCCTCCAAATGTTTCACAATAATTATAGACTTTACCAGAAATGAAATAGCTGACAGCTGGTCATTTTCAATTAACGACACTATTCTACCCAAATCTTCAAATCCCAAAATCTTGGGAGTTTTACACAGTAACAAGCTTAAATTTACCGATCACATTCAATCCATTATCAATAAGGCTTCCAAGAGACTATTTATATTTTCTAAACTCCATAACTTAGGTTTTTCCACTAAAGAAAAAATCCATGCCTATAAATCTTTCATCAGACCCTTACTCGAGTACGCGTCGCCAATATGGGGCCCGACTCTTTCTAAATTGCAAATCAATAAATTAGAATCCTTCCAAAAGAAATGCTTGTCGTTTATATTGAAATCCTCTGTCAACCGTTTCAATTATGATAAAACATTAACTAACCTTAATTTAGAAAAATTGTCCACCAGGAGAGATAATGCTCTTTTCGCATTCGGCAATAATATTTTAAAAAACGAAACCCGCCTACGTCACTTGTTACCTAATTTTAATATTAATCTATTTAACAATACTCGTGGACTTAGAAATGATAGTGTATTATTTAAAAAAACAATTTGTAAATACACTAGATATCAAAATTCTTCTGTCCCGAAGGTAATTGGACTTCTAAATAATGAGTTTGACAAGCCATACCATGGCAGACTACTATATCTTAACCACCTGTATTTCAAAAATTCTCTTCCTAATACTGTAACTTAATTTCGGATATTAGTAGTTCGGCACTCAGTCCAAAAGCTTATATCTGTCGTTATATGTATACCTTGATTTTCATTGAATAAAAACTTACATTACATTACATTCTCACTTCAAAAGGAGACAGAATTTCTTCAGTAATATTGAACCTGTCATTCCTGATTATCAATTCACCTAGAAAAACGCATAATATAAGTTGGCTATTAATAGCGATGTAACTCTAACTGATTCAGAAGTTTTCTAGTGAATTAATTCTTGGATTCCAAAATAATAAATTTTAGATCATACCTATCTTTTTATATTCTATACAGGTTTCAAATAACCAGACTTGACAACACTATATAAAAATAATTAGGTTATTGCAATAAAAATACCAAAGCTTAGCTTTCAAAAATTCCCTGAAATTTTATACAGTGGAAAAATGACAAGTAGTTACATTTAATGAAATTTCAACAAAAAAATTCTGCAATTAATTCAATAATGACTAATATGAATAAATTCGCCCTTTTACAACTAAATCTTTTGAACCTACACTAACTGAAAACGCCAATGCAATTCAATTTAATGACCTTTCGGAATCTCACACTGAAAGAGATATTTTAATTTTGTGGTATTTTAAATTTGAAAATTTACAGAGTAAAAATATTTTTATTGCATGATATTTTGTGCGCATGTGTTTATATTGTACTAAAGCCATGTCCACGGGAATGTGACACAAAAATTCGACAGAAATCAATTAGGTTTTTGTTTGCATCTGCAAATCTTATTATTTCAAAATATTGTTTCCATTATTTTAATGTCAAGCTGATATTGATCTTTAAATAATTTCCATTTTCAAGTTCTTAAAAGAAACAGAGAAGCAGGTAAAAAGAATCTGTGTATATTCTTATTATGGTTACCACTGAACTGATATATATAACTGGAAATAAAGAGAAACATCAATCTATCATCGTTATTATCGCCACGGTCACATCCATTGTAATATGGTCAAAAAGATTGTATTGCAACCAATCAACCAATGCAACAATTCTATCCAAAAAGTCAGAAAATTTAGAAGGAATAATTTTACCTGTTTTGCTAGTCCACTGATTCAACGGCTTGGGAGATGCTTGGACTAAGCACTGTAAAACGACGTCGGAACCTCTTGAAAATGCTACTGGTTGAATTGGAACTTGAATTGAAGGAGGAACTGAAATTTTTAAAATTGAAAATGTGACAGTTGTTTATTAATTGAGTAAAATATCACAGGAAATATTAAACAAACAAAGCCAGTAACGAGTTCGAAAAATTTACTGAATTGAAAGCAATAGGGTTATTGTTATTTTCAAAATGTATCCAATTTAATTATAATTTGAATTTGAAACTCTAATTATCAAAAATAGAATTTTCAAAACTTCAAATATTTCATTTCAAAGTTTTAATTTTAAGTTATTTTAAGAAATGTATGATTTTTCGTTAATAGTTGGAAACACAGATTCAAAAAATTGAATCATGCTAGTCTTCACTTACAATGAACAAATAGGAAAATTCTGGAAAGTTGACGTCCGATGAAGCAATAAAACATCATAGTTTGCAGGACATAAAAGAAAAATAAAAAATATAATAATTATTTATCCATACTCTCTCTGTCTAGGATCTAGGACCCACCGCAGACCGTAAAATAAGACGGTGCACCTAACAAACCTACCTAATTTATATTAACTCTAACGTAACTAAGGGCGAGACGTTCCAGACTTTTAGTTTTGCATGTCTTTCTAGGATTTTCAATTTTTTTAAATCCTCCATATTTCCTGATTTCTTCCATTACACAAATTCCGAATATTTACAATAAATCTAAATAATTGAACTAAAATAACCATAAGCAAAATGAAGACCTTAGTATTTGTGAAACGGGTTCTCTTTTGCATTTGGCTCTGCTTTTTGATTTACGTGAAAAGATAATATTATCTAGCTATTCGATTCAGAAAACGTTGGGAACCTGTTTCGCAAAATTCGTATTTTTAGTATTCATGGTTCAACATTTTAGATTAAGATACAAACCACATCCTTACAAACTGGACAAGCCCTATTTAATGTCACTTCTGTTTCCATTTTATTGCGTCTCTGAAAGGAAATTGAGTGCCTTAAAAGGAAATTAACGGTAAAATATTACTGTTTCGATGCTAGAGGTGAAACACCATTTGATGCTATGCACAAATACGCTCCCATCTCGGATCGTGTGACGTTCATCAGGGTTAACACGCTTTCTTCGTAGATATCTGTAGTAGCTGCAACAATAAGAGCAATATAAAAGCGTAAGTGATGTAAATATTGACAAATGAAAATTATAATTATTAATTACAGACCAACAGTTTACTAAGTTTCTTTTGTATAGTTGTTTTAAACACAGATAATTAGAGAATTTTTGTTGTGCTTTGTCAGGTCTTCCAAAGAACATTTAAATGTGCACTTTAAACCATTTTAATAATTTATGGCCATTTCAATCATTAGAATGATTGGTCTTCTATCTATAGAACGGTTCCCGGATATATGTGCCAACGGTCAAATGTGCCAATTATTTTTTCAGAGATTTTGAGAAGTGCCAAAAACAAAAGTGCCAATAAAATAAAATAATCGATATCGATATTACGTTTTGTGAAATACTGTGCAACCTGAAAAGAAATCTTTCCATTAAGCTCCCTGTACTTTTTTCTTTTGAGGTGGGGAGGTGGGCATTCCGCTGTCAAAGTAAACGATCATAAGCGAACAGTTGCTTTGTTCGCTTTGGAAATGGGGCAACAACATCCATATTGATGGATGAAATTTATCCACTCTATAATTAAAACCAAGATGCCAACCTTCCAAGGAATTTGTTGTTCTTAGTACATCTTCCTGTACACGTTTCCAATATTTTAAGGTTTTAATAACATATTTTTGTGTAGAAATACCTGTGAAGGTGTTTCTTTTCAACTACTGGGGCCGTGGGGCCAAGGCAAATGATAAACAGCAACTGAAAGAAATGAATGGAAGATTTTTTTCCCTAAACTAGGACTTCAGTTATATGCTTAGCGTTTACATATCAGCTTATTCAAATTACACAAGTCTTGATTGATCTAAGTTCGTTAGTCTTCCATTTACTATGAACTACAAATAGAATTGCTAGAAAAGCATAAATATTTTAGCATAGATCATCCAACGCAAACTTTTTGGATTTTGGCATTAAATGCTTTGGCACTTTTGAAATTGACACTTATGGACATTGAGAGTGCCAATTGGGCTTTATATCCGGACACCATCTAGAACAATTATTATACAGTACCTTTATTCGTCCGACTTTTGTCTTCTTTAGCGATAATATCAGTACCATCTTCATTTTTCCAAGTAACAACGGGCTTAGGATAGCCTGTGGCTCTACACATTAACGTTGCCGTTTCACCCTCAATAACCGTTAAGTCGTCTGATGTCTCTATTATTTCTGGTGGGTGATCTTGTGGGGACAGAACTTCCAACCAGGCGCAGTCCTGGATAGTTGTCATTTTTTGGAACTTTGAATTTTAATAGAGTAGCAAATTTTGACAAAAATGACCAGCGTCATTTTAATTAAAAAAATTTTCTCTATTTAACTCATCTTAAGTCATTACCATACCAAGGTATCGAAAAACCCGGGTTTTTAGGAAAAAACGTTGGTTTTTATGTGGTGTATAGCTGCCGCAAAATACATGTTTTATTAGAAAATTCTTTTTTTGCAATGTTTTGTTTTGTTTCCACGATACAAGTAAACTTGTGACATTTTCTCACTCCATAATGAATTTTCGACATATTTTTGAGCCAATTGAAAACCGGTACTAAAAAGCCTTAGTAGGCTTTGCATATGCATTTTCTATGAATCATAACTAAATATATCATAAAAATTGTTACCCACTTGAAATTTGGATACTTCGGTATTAATTTGGCACCTGTAGCACCCTTTGTCCTCTACTTGTACGGACATGATACGAAGGGTTGATGTACCATAGTTATTCACGGTGACAGAATGTCTGGAATGGTTGCGGATTAAAAGACGGTCGTGAACGGCCAGAATGGTTCTGTGTTCAGGTTTAATCCATGCTATCTTTATAAAGCAAAATATTATGTTGTTTTGTAACAGACAATAGCAATTTAAAGTAAATGCAAACAAAACATGAAGCAAATTATGAATTTTGCCCCCTGTTAAATTCAGAGGGAGCGTACAATACACTTCCTATGAAATAAATGTAGGTAGACTAAATATATGTAACATTTTAAAGATCTTCATAAATCTTTGGCACAGTTTAACCTTTTGTATTATGGTTCCGCTGCCACATTAATCTCTTTGTATTCGAAAGACTATGGATCATTATTATGTTGTATTACAATAGACCTCCCACATTGATTTGCTCGACTCGAAGTTTGCGCTGAAGTTAAGTCTATGATCCATTGTTATTCGAATACAAAGAGATTAATGTGGCAGGGGAACCATAATATTATTATATAGTAGTAATTTAAGTCAATTCTAAATAATTTTCGTTATTATAGTATACTATAAAAGTATAAGAATTATATACTTCAGTTATCAAATCATGTGTAATCCTTGGTTCAAACCAGACAGAGTTGATTACGGAATAGTTGAATAAAATGATATTATGATTGTTTAGTACGAAACTGAAAGATAATTACATATTATAAAAATAATATTCATAACACGGAATAAACTGCATAATTCAAACTTATAGACAAAATTTCTTAGAGCCAGACTTGCTGACTTGCAATGACAAATGAAAAACGTTTTTTTTGCTTTGGTCGGAAATGTTCATAATTTTGGAAAACGTTTTCCTCCTTTACCTTATTGCTGCCAAGATCATCCACCTATCCCACAAAAGAGCTTGTCAATAATTATACATAATAATTTCATATTTATTTTGTGTATGCAGTTATAATAGTAAATACATGTTACATTTTAATTCCCATTTTGGGCTATGTATTTATGTATAAATGTTAGAGCCGCAGCGATGGGGTAGCAGGGGGCCCTGCCCTTTCCGAAATCAAAGAAAGGAAAAATATTTGTCATTAAACCTAAAAGTTTTTAATTTCACTTATAATTCATCGTGTCCCTCCCGAATTTTTTGCTGGTTACGGCCCTGATAAATTTTTAACTTAGCCCAAATAGAATGTATAAGCATAAAGTCAAATGCTTTCAATAGTTTTAGATATTTAAATAAAGCTTTATTATTGTCTGCAATTTTTTAATTCTTGATAAATAAACAACAATTAATCGTTTTCTGTTCTGGCTTCTATATACAAATATCTGCAAATGTTTATACAGTTAAATAACCTATAAGACCGACCCAAAGTGAAACTCTAATGCACTACGTGTGCAATGTGTCAATGGTATTGTGACTTTCAATGACAATATAATAAATTAAATTGGTCTATTGGTTTTCAAAGGATTCTTAAATTTCTCCTGTCCCCAAAATTTATTGAATTTGTAGAATCGATTTCTATAGAAAATTAAATATTTGAAGTCAAATAAGGTAAAATGAAAGAAGAGCTAGTAACCACTAACCAGTAACCAGTTCATTGAAATAATTGAAAGTCAACACCTTTAAATGCAGCGATTAATTCTAAAACGAAAATACATTTCTCCTATTTATTATTGATGGGTAATACAAATGTATCCGTCACTGTTATTTTCTTTCTACTTAGACGGAATAAATAACATAACACCAAATCTTAATTAGAATTTTCTGACAATATGTTAGGTTTGAGTATACCGTTTAGTTAGTATGGTAGTTTTTTCATCATTCTCAATTCTTAAAACTACAAATCTAGCCATTCAAACATTAACTTAACTAAAAGATAAAGACGATGTAAGTTACCTTGCATGAGAAAGAAGCATCGTACCCCTAGATAAAAAAATAACATACTTTACTCTATTTTCAATACACAATAATAATGTCTAAACTTACATAAATGAAATGATCTATCCATGCATTTTATAACATAGACGAGGTATACCTGTAATGTATTTTATTTATTTACTGACATGTCTCTGCTTAAGATAAGCGTTTAGGATAAGCGCACAAAACGAAGTTGCTATTTTGAAAGAAGCTCTAGGGTAGGGTGTTTGGAAATCCATTTTCCAAATTAAAGTCGAAAATAGCGAACTATAACCGTCTTATTTGAAAATTTGTCAGCTAATGTAAATCCCCGTTCGATTTTTTTGAAAACATTATTTCCTACAATTTAAATAATTTCAAAGATCTGCTTTTCATGCGCCATAGACAGAAATTTAATTTCCAGAATATAATTGTTACAAATCTGTTAGATTACCCTGTAAATTGTGCAGCAAGCAGGTTGGAAGACCAGAAGTTTAGATCTTTAGCTCTCTTTTATTTTTACAATTGTATATAGAATCAGTTCTGTGCGCGTGATACTATATACATGCAATGTTGTGAAATACACTGCATGTATAATGCATGAAAGTGATAATGTGCACAGGACCAGTAAGTTCAAGTGTATATCTGGGAGAAAACGATGCACGAGGCCCTATAGCACTAAAAAAAATTATGCCATTTACTTGCAAAGAGCTAGGATCTTTTAATTTTCAGCTACATATATATTTTGTCCAAAATAAACACCAGTTAAATGTACAGAAATAATTAGCAATGTATGTCCCACTTTCTCCTTATATTAATAATATAATAAATATAAAAGTAGGTTAGTTTATTTTAGAATATTAAAAAGTGCAACTTCCTCTTCTTCTTAATTCAATCTCATGCTGAACATTGTATCACATATTTTTTTATATACAGGCAATGTAAAAATTAATTAAATCACTATGTAAGTAACTACTATACGATACAACACGATACTAATATTTTTTATACTTACTTGAATGACAGTTACGTTCTCTATCGGCCCAGAAAATTTAGGCTCAGAGGAGCTGGAACGGGAACCTTAAAATAAAACATGATAATTACCTTAGGCATAGTAGTGGAAGTCCTCGTCCTCACTCGTTATTATTGCATGGTGATTGAAATGGAAGATTGAACAAGGCACGGTGTTATTATTAATATTTACAATAACTATAAAATTCGTTTAAGACGTTTTCGTCTCAACACAACAAAAACAAGCGACAGAGTGTAAATACACTCCTTTTATTTGAAAATAGTTTTGAACAAGAACAGCTGCATCTTATAGTACTGTTAGACTTTATGCACATCACTAAATCCATTCACTGATTAAAAACTCATACCAAAAAAGTACCAATTAATTCTGATCTGCTTTAAGCATCATCGCATTTAAACCATTTGACACCACACATGCTAGCTAGGTGAGCGAGCCGAGCCACTGGCCTCCAATCCAATAACATTAAACCAGCAGAGCCTATCCAGACCCTCAAAAAATTTTGGGGAGCCGAGCCAGCCATTGAAAAATAATTCGAGCCTAGTCGGACATTAAAATAAATTTAAGTCGGGCCACTAATGGTTAAGAAGCCTGTAGGTTTAAAATAAAACGGAAAAATGTTTGAGCGAGCCGAGACGAGCCAGCTCTTTAAAAAAGTTTCAGCGAGCCAAGCCAGGTCTATCAAATTACGATCGAGCCGAGTCGAGCCCTCACTGATATAATTCAAGCCAGATTATTAGCATGAGTGTTTCACATTTTTACAATTTTAGTTTAATGCAATCATACAAATATTATTATTCTTATTTTTATTGTATTATAACACACAATATGGCGGTATTTAATTATTTTGTACCAAAAATACTGCCGGCGGTCATTCCCAACTTGAAGGAGCAGCTAAGTAGCAGAAGAATATTTAGCACCGATGGCTTTCGAGGTCTAATTAGTAGGTAGTTGTAAAGTTTAAATAATATGTTAAATGAAATGAAAATAGGCATTATATTGCATGCTGACCTGACAGGTCATGAGAAATTGACTGTGAGCTGTATTACAGCAAACAATAAGTAGGTCAATAAGTTGTCATATAAGTCGGTGTAAACATTCATATGTGTACAACATAATTAGATTAAGCTAAAAGTACATCTAATAATAAGTCAGTTTGTAATGATCTTTGTACAAGAGAAGTACACTACACTACTAAATAAATTAACTCAGCATCTCAAAACCCGTGAACCTTATTCTTATTCTTATTCTTATTAGAACACGTTATAGCACGATACTAAACCTTACTCTGTGAAGAAACTTTTGACTTCTCTTTTGTGAATTATCAAAAAGGGGACAAATGAGACTTTCAATAATTCGGAAGCGAATTTATTAAAAGTGGAGAACAGGAGTACAGGGGACATGTGAGATAATTTTAACGATTCTAAAAAGATTGTTAAAGGAGGAAAATTTACTGTGTAGTGCTTAACAAAGTGATTAGACTTTTTTGATTGATTATTCGGAAAACGATTATTAATCAAAATGACAACAACTGGTCCAGGTACTTCGACTACTACGACAATTGTACAAACCAAAAAGTTTGATACAGCTTCGATTACCAAATTGAATGGTGAAAATTATCGAGTTTGGAGAATGAGGATGTCAAGCCTTTTTCTCACGCATCAAATCATGCATGTAGTCAACGGGTCTGTTGCTCGTCCGGCAATAGCAGGCCTTGACCAAGATAAGTGGGATCAGTCAAACAATGAAGATCTAACGTCAATGTTAATGAGCATGTGCGATACCCAGGTTGAGACAATTACTGGATGTAAAACTGCGTTTCAAATTTGGGATAAACTAGCAACTATGTACCAAAGTGTTAGTGGCGAAAGTAGACAAGCTCTTCTACAAAAGTTTTACGGGGTTATGGCCAGTCACAACGGCTCGCCGGTGAAAACTATGTGCGAAATCCAGAATTTGGCTGCTCAATTAGCAGCACTGGGAAAACCAGTGGACGACGAAGCTCTAATTGCCAGAGTTGTATCCAGTCTGATGGAAGACAAATATCGGCAGTTTAGGGAGGCATGGAGATCTGTGGATCTCACAATTCAAACTCCAGCTTTACTCCTCTCTCGTTTAAAAACATGGGAGTTGGAAGATGAGCAAACAAATGCAGCCAGTGAGTCAAAGTCGACTAATAAAGTTTTTGTTGCCAAGAAAACTGGCAATAAAAAGAGGACAAAGGAGGAGCTCGCAGAGCTAAAGAAGAAAACTACCTGCCATAAATGTAAAAAGAAAGGACATTGGAAATCCGAGTGTCCAGATGACATAAAGGACAAAGTGGAAACAAAGATAACCAAACCGGAAGAAGTTAAAAAATTGAATAATGCAGCTTACGTGGTTGGTGATCTAAATGACCAATGGATTAATGATTCCGGTGCGACTACACATTATTGCGGTAGACTTGAGTGGTTTTCTGAATATGAAAAATATGACAGACCCCAACCAGTAACAATTGCTGACAATTCAGTAATGATGATTGAAGGCAAAGGAACGGTGAAAGTGAAAGCTCTCATCAGGAGTCAATGGAAGGTAATAGAACTCCTAAATGTAGAGTATATTCCAGGAGGAGCTAACCTCCTGTCTGAGAATGTACTTTTAGATAAAGGTTTGGAAGTACGCAAACAAGGCAGTGGAGATATCATTTACTACCGGAATAACGTAAAAGATATTCAGGCGGTACGGCTAAATGGTCTCCAGATTATGCTATTCAAACCAATAGTAAACATGGCATTGGTTAGTGTAAGACAAACCAAATGGCACGACAGACTTGGACACATTAACTCTCAGTACTTAAAGTTAACTGCAGAGAAAGGAGCAGTTCATGGACTTGAAACAATGGGATCAGAAAACTTTAACTGCGAAGTGTGTCTCAAAGCGAAATCAAAGAAAAAGTCATATAAGACAGTGGAAAAAACTGGTCTATATAAAGTAGGTAAGTGTCTACACTCAGACCTGGCATATGCGACGCATATATCACACAGTGGAAAGAAGTATTTCCTTTTAATTAAGGATGAAATGTCTTCCTTCCGGCAAATCTATTTCCAGAAAAGGAAAGATGAGACTGCTGAAAATGTCATTGAAGCTATCAATTTTATAAGCACTCAGACAGGAAACAGCGTAAAAATGTTTCGCTGTGACAACGGGACAGAGTATGTTAATAAAACTCTTAAAGACTTTTTCTCGACTAAAGGCATTCAATTTGGATTAAATGCTCCATACACTCCAGCCAGTAATGGCTTTGTAGAGCGTGAAGTGAGATCTCAGTTAGAAGCTGCCCGTGCGATGCTAATAAAAAGCAATCTCAATGAGAAACATTGGGACGATGCAATCTCAACCGCATGTTACATTTTGAACAGGACTCTCAGTTCAAAGAATAAGGAGAAAACTCCTTATGAGTTGGTGTTTAACAAGAAGCCATCATTACAACACATGAAAGTTTTCGGATGTAAAGCTTTTGCACATATAATGGACGGTAAAACAAGTGACAAGCTTAAATCGAGAGCAAAGGTGTGCAAACTGGTTGGCTACAATTCCCACAGTCATAACTATGTATTATATGCACTTGAAGAAGGTGTATATATCGAACAAGCAAAACACGTAGATTTTGTTGAAGATAGCCTTGACAATGAGGAGGGAACGACACTATTAGATGAAACTTTTACTTTAGTTGCCGATGAAAACGAAACTGTTACCATCTCTGAAGTGGATAACGGTGGAGGGGGAGATCACCGAAGATCTTCTCCTACTAAAGTAGATAATAGTGGAGGGGGAGATCACCAAAGATCTTCTCCTAATAGTGGAGGGGGAGATCACCGAAGATCTTCTCCTAATAGTGGAGGGGGGGATCACCGAAGATCTTCTCCTGTTAAAGTGGAAGAGATGGAGGAGGAGATCACGGAAGAATTAATAGACGAACTCTTGGAAGCCACAGAAAATATCAGCGGCGACACGCGCGCTGATATGGGGACAACTGAGATTCCGGAACCTGAACCTCGTCCACAAAGAGTTAGAAAGCAAGTTAAACCTTACCAGGCCGGTCTCAAGGCAAAGAAGTTTGGTGAAACTACGTTGGAGCCACAATGCTATGCAGAAGCTATTTCATGCAGATACCAAGAAGATTGGTTAGAGGCAATGGATTCTGAAATGCGAAGCCAAAAAGAAAACGGGACATGGGTTCTTGTAAAAAGGCCACCCAATGTGACCCCTTTGAAAAATCGATGGGTTTATAAGACTAAACCGACACCTGATCCGAATAAAGTCAAGTATAAAGCTAGACTTGTTGTCAAAGGATTCAGTCAGAAGGAGGGATACGATTTTTCGGAGACTTTCTCGCCAACACTAAGATACGAAACTCTTAGAATGTTGTGGGCTTATGCTGCTGCTCATGGACTAGCTCACCTCCCGATTGATGTACGTACTGCCTTTTTAAACAGTCCTTTAGAAGAAATTATCTACATGGAGCAACCCGAAGGGTATGAAGTAGGACAGGATCTTGTCTGCAGACTTGTAAAAAGTCTGTACGGCCTAAAACAAGCTCCGAGAAATTGGCATCATCATCTAGCAGGAACACTAGCAAAACTAGGGTTCTTTCCAGCGGAAAATGATCCATGTCTATTTATCAATAGAGAAGAAGATGAGCCAATATTTATTGCTTTGTACGTAGATGACGGGCTAATGGTTGGAAGGCAAATGATTAATTTAAGAGAGGTCTTAAAGTCTCTTATGAAATACTACGATGTCGAAGAAACACCACCAGGACGGTTTCTTGGAATAGAAATAAGTAGTGACGTAAATGGAATCTTTATCAATCAGGAATCCTATATCAAAGATCTACTTAAAAAGTACGGCATGTCTGAATGTAAAATTCTAGACATACCTATGACACCTAATCTTCAACTTGAAGAATTTAAAGTTGCTGACACTAGTTATGCATACCAAGAATTAATAGGAGCACTTCTATTTCTGGCACGATGCACTCGTCCAGATATAGCCTATCCCGTACACTACTTGTCAAGATTTTTTGCCAAGTACGGTAAGCAGCATTGGGACGAAGCAAAGAAAATACTTGCATACCTACGCGGAACAATGGGACTTGGAATCCTGTTTTCCAAAAGTAATGGGGATGGAGAAGTAATTAGATGCTACGTGGATGCAGACTATGGTGCGGATATTTCAACTAGAAAGTCAACTAAAGGTATTGTATTTACTTTCAATAACGCTCCAATTAATTGGCTGAGTAAGAGACAGACATGCAAATCTCTCTCCTCAACGGAGTCCGAGTATATTGCTTTGGCACATGCGGGAAAAAAACAGTTTGGATATCTCGTCTGTACAATAAATTGTGCGACAAAGATGAAACTGAAGAACCAATCTGTATAAGAACAGATAGTCAAAGCGCAATGAAACTTGCTAAAAACCCGGAGTTTCATAGCCGTACCAAGCATATCGATATAAGACATCATTATATCCGACACTTGTCCGAGACTAAGCAAATTACTCTCGAACATCTACCTGACAAAGCTCAACCAGCGGACATTCTAACAAAGGCAGTACCTAAAGATGTCTTTGTTCGAAAACGAACATTAATGGGTTTATGTGAAAAACCAACAAATGAGCCTGTAAAGCGAAAAGCTTTATTAAGTGTCATTAAAGATCCTAAAAGACCAAATCTGATGTGGAGTGTTGTTCTTTTTATGTTCTTGCTATGTAAAATAGTTGGAGGAGCAGAAAAACACAACCAAGACAATTCAATTCTTTGGAGAAAGAGTGAATTACCGGCAACAATTGGATTTTACTCGTTCACAATGAAAATTAAGCTAGTTTCACCGTGTGTACTATTGCCTATGGAGGGAGTCGATCCAACAATAGGAAAATCAGTGAAGGAACATTGTGAAAAATCTTACGAAGAACTATTTCTGAGAAAATTAGAAATAATGTGCCCCCAACAACAACTCGTTTTTGGTAGAGAAAAACGGTTTATTATGTTAGTCTTAGGCGTCATACTTATTGCAAGCATAGCAAGTGCGGGACTTGGACTTGCTGCAGTTGCAGTTTCAAAGACATATAAACTTGAAACTAGACAAGATGAGCTTAAAAATGCGTTGGACGAACTGGAGAAAGACGTGTATGCTGGGAACAAGCGTTTAAAAGTTCTGCAACTTGAACTACATAAAATTACTGAAAGACTTGACCAATTGGGTACTGATTACTACTCATTCAAAAAGGATGTTGTAAGACTACAGTACATAATATCCCACCTAACAGGAAAACTGTCAGATGGTAAAAGAATCTTGGCAGACACAAAGAAACTTTGGAACAGAGGGAAGATGTCTGCTGACTTCTTTGAATTTCTCAATTACACACTGCCCTGTAATGAGACATGCCCTGTTGAGAACGGAAAATTTCATGGATGCGTAATGAACGAACATCGTGACGTTATAAAAATGGAATTCTCTGTACCAGTTATAACTCAAGATTTAGTACGAGTCGAAGCTGATCCTTTTGATCTGATGATTGAAAAGGAAAAACTGACATGCAGACTTAAGTATTCTGGACCAAGTACTGCTATTTTATCTATACCAGAGGACTGCGTATACGATACTTATGCAAACAATCCCAAAGACTTACTTGGATTGGCTACGTCCCTTAAGTGCAAGAACAGTTCTTTAGCAGCTGACGAAAACTACAAAATTGGGAGATGTAAAATCTCTCAGTTAGGCGACGAAAAGAACTTTGTCCAAGTTAAAGTCCTGGACAACAAGTTTTTTGTGTATTGTCCTAAAAGTCAGTACATAATCGGCAAAAGGAGCATTGACTGCCCTAACAAGGTGTTCAATCTACCTATTTCTACCACCTTCACACTCAATGATGTGGAATATAGAGGTGCTGTCCTAAAGATAGTTTACCGGGAATCGGAAGACCCAGAGCTAACTGAGATGATCAATTGGCATTTGAATCCGAGTTTAAATTGGAATAATTTAACATCACAGTTCGATGAAACCTGGAAAGAAAATGAAGAGGACATTAAACAACATGTGAAAAACATGTCTGTTTTTGAATTCACGGATGGTTGGAGTACATTCCAAGTTACCTGCATACTAATTGGAACATTAATTGCATTAGCAGCTATTATTTGTGTCATCAAATATCGCAAACGAATATGCAAGAAGAAATCGACCGATCGCCGAGTGGGAATATGCAACGAAACCAGAGCTGGTGCAAATAATGGATCTGAAGAGATTCCATTAGACCAGATCACGTCACCAGTGACACATAGAGTAATTATAGAAAATTAACTCCCTATATTGTTTGAGGAGGGTGTAAAGTTTAAATAATATTATGTTAAATGAAATGAAAATAGGCATTATATTGCATGCTGACCTGACAGGTCATGAGAAATTGACTGTGAGCTGTATTACAGCAAACAATAAGTAGGTCAATAAGTTGTCATATAAGTCGGTGTAAACATTCATATGTGTACAACATAATTAGATTAAGCTAAAAGTACATCTAATAATAAGTCAGTTTGTAATGATCTTTGTACAAGAGAAGTACACTACACTACTAAATAAATTAACTCAGCATCTCAAAACCCGTGAACCTTATTCTTATTCTTATTCTTATTAGAACAGTAGTCGACCCGCTTCACATTTTTCTGGGCGCTGAAAGGAAAGATGAGGAAATTGTTGTCCGTTTTGGAATAGATTAGCGACATTTTTGAGAATTGGTGTTCAACATATGAATCAGAAGAGCAGCTGAGAAAGAATGACCCAGAAAGCTCTGAGTTGTCGTACAGTTTTAAAATTTTGATGGGTGCGTTGGGTGGGCCTAGAGTTTGTTCATGCTTCTCGCTTAGATACTCACAAACGTTGTCTTATAGTATTGCCTATATATACATGGGACAAAATAAACCATTCCAGCTTATTAAGATGAAAATTGAGTAAAGAGTAGTGTGCTATTTATGTGCCGTCAGAACAATGACGTATAATACGAGACAGTTTGAATTTTTCTGAGTAATGGAGAGTTGTTGCAAACCACTTTAATTAAGCGAAGGAGTGTTAGCAATTCATAGAAACTTTTACTATATACTCTTAAAACCCTCAATTAGTCCAATCTGGTTGGGCATTTTATGATTTCTATGTATTAGAGCAATCGTGGAGATGAATTTCTAATATTTTTATTCGTACATTCGTAGAGCTACTGAATTGATAACATAACATAAGTTCACAAATTAAAAATTTACAAAGTACATGGTATTAGGATTAATTGAGATTAAACTAAAAATATATTCGTCAAGTCGTATTTGTTGGCATGTGCAGTGCAGTTTGTCCAGTTCATATATCCATGTTTCTAGGATTAAATCATTAACTAGGTATATAAATACGACCATGCATGAATTTGGTACTATAACACGTTTACAACTTACTTACTTTAAGCAGTTGTTACAATATAAATGGTATTTGCACGCAACAAATTGTAATATTTCCTTGAGTCAATTTTAATTTACTCAAGTGACAAAATAAACTCCTTAAAATAACAATACTAAAATCTAAATAATATGATACTTTAACGACCTTTCCGTATAAAAAACATTGAGACGGTGAATGCAATAATCTCGTATATCTATATGTTAGCGGCAATAAGTGAATTCAGGCATTAGGCCTAATGCTTAGGCATTAAGCTTAATGCCTAAAAATGCCCGGCATTAGGCCTAAAGACTAGTCTTTAAGCTTAAAGCCTAGGCATTACGACTAATGCCTGAATTTTGCTCGGCATTAGGCTTAATTCCTGGTCTTATTGCCTGGTTTGGATGGAAATGACAGTAATGAAATGGAAATGCACACTTTCGATGTGTATTCATGTAAAATATAAATGTATAAAATGTGCATCTTGGTAGGTAATACTAATATGTACATGTAGAACATGAAAATGATTGAAAGAAAATCATCACCAAAGAAAATGGACTCACTTATTTTTATTTTTGAAAATTTAATTATAAAATCTTGTCAGAAGAATAATGAGAGAAAAAAAGTTTTTAATGAGATCGGGTATAAAGTGTGAACAATGTCACCTACAGAGAACAAGAGTTTCCAAATCAACTGTGGTGAAACCAAATGTATAAATCTTTTATGCATTGCCTGGTCGCAATGAATAAAATGCATTTTTTCTTAATGCATTCGTTCCACCCATTGTACCGTGACCGCTAACAAGTGTGTGGGCCTTAAAATGTCATATAAATCTTCCGTAGCAGAAATATCTGTATTGTCCATGCTATATAACAAAGTAGTCACTTCACCAGTAACATGATCTTTGAATTCAACAACTTTAAAATTCTTGACATTGAAATAGGTTGTATCTTTCTTTTCTGTGCCTGGTTTCAATAAAAACTATTTAATTTCCTCAATATTCGTCTAACTAAAACATTTGGATTTTCGCATGTTATACTATTTTTTCCAATCATTTTCATGTTCTACTAGGATTACCTACCAAGATTTTACATGAATAGACATCGAAAGTGTGTATTAGACTTAAGTTTTTGTTGTTTACTGTCATTTCCATCCAAATCAGGCAATAAGACCAGGAATTAAGCCTAATGCCGAGCAAAATTCAGGCATTAGTCTTAATGCCTAGGCTTTAAGCTTAAAGACTAGTCTTTAGGCCTAATGCCGGGCATTTTTAGGCATTAAGCTTAATGCCTAGGCATTAGGCCTAATGCCTGAATTCACTTATTGCCGCTAACATATACATTATAACTAAAATACTTACACAAGTTTAAACTTATACATTATCTATACTTGTTCTGTAATAATGTTGGATGGAAACATAAATTACATGAGTACTGATCCAGATATGTCATTTATTTATGTACTCCAAAGAAAACCTCTCATACGAATGTACAATTATGTAGCTTAAAGTTTAAAACCATAAGCATGCTGCATGCAAAAAATGGTATTATTGTGTATAAGAAATCTCAAATGCCTCATATTAATTCGAGTGCGTTCATTCATTATTCAATCCATCAGGTTTGTTAAATCTTTATAACAACTCGGCAATACAAAACAAAAAAGTGTTATGTATAGCTTTTGTATTTAACATTTCATAATACTATACTATTAAGTACAGCCTTGACAATGGTTCATTTCTTTGTTATTACCATAACTGACGCAAGTATCCTGAAAATTTTGACTATCTTACTTGCCTTACCTATATAAAAAGTATCATATTTCATTTTATTACATGGAATAGAGATATTATACTAAGGAGATGGTAGTACTGGGAACATAATATTATTATTACACATGGAAAGCCACTAAAAGTCACATAAAATGGAGCAATGCAGATAATGAAAACTGACAGGATTATGTTATACCTATTCTTGGGGATGGATAACATTTAATATCAGTACAGTATTTGAAAGTCGATTTCGGAGGGGGTAAGGATGTCACAAAGCCATATTGGGCCATATGTATTTGTATTAGGTAAGTATATTTCGTTAAGGAGCAAAGACGTTAGATACTAAAGTTACTAACTGATTCTACTCGCGGAGCGCAAAAAAAATTGGCTATTTTTGTCGAAAAAGAGGCAAAAATAGCCTAAAATTTTTTTTGCCATTTTGAGCCTTGTTGAATATAGTTGTAATGTACCATAGCAAAAAGATCTAAGCTAAATTAGCCAAAGTATGGTTTCATCTAATTGCAAAATCTTAAGATAAATGGGAAAATAGTATTGCAATCCATTAAAACCTGAATTTTATATACAAGAAATCGTTAGTGTTACTGTAATTAATTTAGGGATAGTTACATATATCCGCTTAGAAAGGTTTTATGGAAAGCGCAATGCAATTTAACTACCTGATATGAATCATCTGGAGCAATGACAATGACATAACCATATGAATACATTATGAACTTGCAATAATGTATGTAATGTTACATTTTTATTATTTTTTGAATCCAATGTAGATAACTATTATGTAAGGTCAATATCAGTTAGGAAAATTACAAGAACTTATTAATAATTGGTTATGTATAATTTTAAGGGAATCAAAATGTCATCGTATGTAACCGTAATGTGTTCTGGAATAGTAACACATTTAAAACTGGCTCGTCAACTCCTGTCACTGTCATTATCCGTTTTGTATTCCCAACTTACAAATGTATTTGATCCGGCCATTAACTTGAGTTCATTCAAATGGAATTGGTAGCAAAATAATGCAGCGGAAAGGAAATGTAGAGATTGGAAAAATACTGATACCATGCTAATTGGTAGATAACGTCAGAGCTCAGGACATTGACTTCCCTTCACTTTACGCATATAACTAACTGTCCTTGTTTTCTGCAAGGCTAATGGCTATGCAGTTTCTACCTGGGTCTTATCATTCTACAATATAATCTTAGACTTGAATAAATTTACCAATGTATCGTGTATCAATATACAGTGCATGTTTATGTAAAACTATCATCATATATATTCATTATTTCCATATAAATTCATTAGGTAAGCCACAACACACCATCCAAATTCATACTAAATATCAAAAAATTCCCCATACAAAAGTCATGTTTGTGCCATACAAATTAATTGGCACCCAAATACTTTATCTACCTATTATTTAATGCCGTATAGATACTTAAATGATAAGTTTGACACAGGTTATGATTGAATTATTTTTTTTACAATTTAGGTTCAACATTGATAGATAAATGAGCTTCTAGTTGGAGTAGCACTGGAATGCTATGTAATGATATCCCACGATGGAATTATCATGTTATTGTCAGCTCTGATAACTATACACAATGTCCACTTCCTTTATTCAGTTTGTAACGGTCGTATGTAAATTGGTCTTAGTAAACTGGTCTTTTGGGCATAAGTAAACTGGTCCTCCCGAAAAACAAACTGGTCCTCCCGTAAAAGTAAACTGGTCCTCCCGAAAAACAAACTGGTCCTCCCGCAAAAGTAAACTGGTCCTCCCGCAAAACAAACTGGTCCTCCCGTAAAAGTAAACTGGTCCTCCCGTATAAATAAACTGGTCTTACTGTAAGCCATGACGACTATAGATAGGATAGATATGATGTATACTGTATGTTAAATGATTATACAAAACTAATTTATGCAATCATATTCTTATCTCATTGTCTTTACTCGTACGGAATACAACATACAACTTTCGAAGCCATCACTTCAGTCTTCTGCAGAACTTAGAGTTGTATACTATGGCTGTAACATTCGTAAAATCCCAAAGAGGTAAAGATAAGTTAGTGCAGGAAGGCTTCGCATATACATTTACAGCAAACACGAAAGATGGGAGGAGTATTTGGAGGTGTGAAAATAGAAAAAATTGCCATGGCCGGTTGACGTACCGCAAAGGATCAGGAGCAGAAATCACCATTGAACATTCACATACGCCTGATACAAGCGGCAGACTCATAATACATGAACTGTATAACGTAAACTGCCCACATTTATAAGGAGTACATTTCCTTATAACGTGTTGACAAAAAGAGTATTGGTGTTGACGAAAAAACCGTAAAAAATGTTGTTGACAAAAGAGGGTTGACAAAAAGGTGTTGACAATTAGGGGTTCTTCCCTAATAAACATGTAAAAGTTTATATCACATGTGAATTATTTTGCATAGTCAGACTCATAAGACGAGTTTACTTTTACGGGAAGACCAGTTTACTTTTACGGGAAGACCAGTTGGTTTTTCGGGAAGACCAGTTTACTTTTACGGGAAGACCAGTTGGTTTTTCGGGAAGACCAGTTTACTAATGCTCGAAGACCAGTTTGTAAAGACCAGTTTACGTGACACCGTTTGTAACAAGTCCCAAAAATGATTATGTTTAGTTAAATTGTTTTCGATTTAAGAAAATGTCCAAAAACCTCGCGCGTTTAAGTTGAAATACGATTCTACTAAGGCCAAATATCAAAAAAAGTAACAGTGAAATCAACTTAACAACTATTTATGTGAGATTTTCTGTAAATAATTTCATTGAAGTTTTAATCTGTGTACTCCAAAGTACGAGAGCTTGAGATTTATACAGCAAATAGATGCAATTCTTAAGAATTTGTCTATGAAAATACTTTTGACCGAATTTTGTCGGTGGCTAAGTTCCATGACCTTAAAAGTTATTTCTCGGAATTTTGATTCAAACCGTAAAACTCAGCAGTAGAACACTTTTGGCGCAATTTAATGACTTTTGTATGGGAGAGCTAAAAATAGACATTGCGACTTTGTATGGCAGCTTTTGAATTGGTATGATAAGGTTAAATATGTATGGTAAGTTTATTTCATAAGCTAGTGAACCCAGCTAACTAACACTCAAAGAGAATTTCAGCAGGCCCCCCATAACAGTAATAAAAATTCCTTTTCTTAGGTTATTATGTTAATCACTACTGCTATTCAATTTTACAAAGAAGGTAAACTGGCACAAACAAAGAGGTTCTAATAATATACAGATCTAATAGTATATAACAAGCACGTATCCAGAGCAGGGTTGCGTTTTGTCCGGATGAAATTGGTTTTGTCCACTGGACAAAACCATTTCGTCCACTAGACATAACCATTTTGTCCGGATAAAATTAATTTTATCCAGTGGATAAAAACCATTTTATCCAATTCGTCCACACCTCTCTATCCGGATACCGCAACCCTGATCCAGAGGGGGGCCCGGGACCTCCCTAAGTTCCCAAAAAAGACGATTTTTTTGTCAAAAAAGGTTATCAATGTCAAACCCAAAAAGTTTCCGAATATGCCATCATTTTACTAATACATTTTGGTGTCCCCCCCTTGGCCAAATTCCTGGATACTTGCTTGATATATAATATACCTCTTTGGGCACAAAGAAATCAAAGGAGTAGTAAAAAGTAACATCCATCTCGCAAAATGTCCCTATTCGCTAATAATTTCCATTCAATCACCAATAATCAACGTATGTAAATTTAATTACTCTGATGTTGTAATAATATGAAACAACCCATTTCGTTGGTTTAGAGTCGACATGCGCATTTTGCTTTTAAGGAACGTGCACATATTACGTGTGCAGTTGATGGGAGGAGGCGATGCCCGTAAAGTGCTACAGTCAACACTTGCGTCACACATGAGGGAGGGGGTTTTACGTTAAGTAATATATGCAGGTTCCCTAGGCTATCCTACCAGACATAAAGATATAGATAGATAGGTAGGTAAATTTATTGCCTTATCACAGTCTGTGTTATCACAGTTATATATTAGAATTGGCCTAGCGGATATAAATTGCATGCATTCCTCCAGAAAAATAATTTCGAAATATCTTTGAATTTACTATGCATTTTTGTAATAAAATTGAAACTTTCGAAAAATATAAATGCAATTTTACTGCAATAATTTGAAAAATTCTTGAATTAGTTTTAGCCAGTTTACCACTGGCCAACAAACATTTTAGCCATTCACTTAGCTATTTTACCCACAACCATTATAACCACCTGCCGGTGGCTAGTCAATAATACAGCATGCAATATTGAATTTCTTCGAGAAGGTAGTCACTTGATATTTACGATAATGATGCCAATCAATTAGGATGTAAATTCTGCGCTTTAATTTATGGACGCCCCTTCAATAAACATTTGAAATACGCTGTTGTAATTTCGATTTAGTTTTATAATGTAACTAGCCGGTCACAGGGCCCAGGCCCTGTTATAAATAAGGCTAGTGTGTAATCCGGGGCAATATTGCAAGATGGATAGAATGCATTTCAGAAACTTCTAACCCTCACCCACCTGGTGCGTGGGGGGATGAAGCAGATTATTTGTTTGGTCGAATAAAACAGAATAACACTTAGATAGCAGCATAGATGTAAGTTATAGGTACACATCCCATCCAATGCAAAAGATGGAACATCCAACCCATCCAACATGCAGTCACCGGTTGTAGTTCTTTGTATGTAAATATATTGCAGTTCAGTTTAAAATATTGCGGAATAGGTCTCCGCTCATGACTCCCTCCAATCCCAAGAACGAAAATTTTTTAACATTTACATGCTTTATATAGATTATATATATTATAGTTTCTATATATATGGCGTACATACAAACATCCGTGCATACAAACATTCCTATCACGTGTATATTATACTAGTTTTTGAAGTAGTAAAAAAGTAGTTAGTAGAGTATAGTATACCTATGTTGAATTTAGTTCATAGCAAACACATGATAATGCATTTTACACTAAAAAGTCATCATTTTCTACAAGTTTAGGTCAATTAATCAAATATCTAGTGTTATTACAAAAGAAATTAGCATGATTGTCACTATTTTATTTAGTTGGCAATTTAGCCTTTTTATGTATAATAGAAGGATATCATTTTTATGAACGTAAGAAATGACGGAATTAACGAAATTCATCTGTTTATTTTCGATATCTTTCACATTTATAAATGCTGGTTAGGTTAACAAGTATAAGTGAAAGGAAATGACTGTCTCTGACTCCATGTCTAAAAACCGATATTTGAACATATGTAATGTAACTGAAGATATTTAATACAAAGTTAAGATGTAGAAGTAGTCGACTTAGAACTATTTAGCTCCTGACTCTCGACTAACTTTCTCTTATTTTTGCCTCGCATAATTGCTTCTTTAAAAAGTTTGCAATAGAACTCAATGGCACAAAGACTATCATCATTTCCAGGAATAGGAAAAGTAATGAGATTCGGATCGCAATTCGAATCTACTATTCCAACAGTAGGGATTGACATTTTAGAACAATCATTTACTGCTCGATGTTGAGCCATAATAGTGTCCAATGTGCTCACGAAGATGGCCAAATCCGGTAATCGCGTTATTCCACCAAATTTGCGCTATAAAATACATTTAAAAATAATATTAGTAATCGAGTGAATGTAACATAAAAATATGTGATAAGTTTAATCAAAAAATCGAGTTATTGCAATAAATGCAATAACTTTAGAAATAAATTCAGAATATTTCAAATTGTGTTAATCACATTGATTCAAAAATACTTACGATAGAGTTTGTTAATATTGCTGATTCATATTCTCGACAGTGAGAGTATTCTCCAACCTCGATTGCTGTTTTGTCGACCAAATGCATGATTGAAGGAGATCGGCTAACAAATAATATTATTCCTTTTCGATAGGCAATGTGAGCAATAAAGTTAAGAGCTTGACGAAGATGAAATGCTGTCTTGTCCAGATCAAATATTATGGTATCAAATCTGCTTCCGAAGATGAAATCTCTCATATTTGGATTCATGGAGCCCATTTTATGCCCAAGGTGAACTCTGGCATTGAACAAATCCTTGACAGTAAATAAATTGTAGACTTGAAAGTAATCTGGGCTCTGTAGCGACTCGTCTTCGTTCATTACACTTTCAACTGAAACAAAAAATTAAACTTCAAATTTTTATTATCATGGAGTATGGACGTGGGGTAACATTTAATTAAAGAATAAACAATTTACCATCTGGCAAAGAAAATGTGGGAGCTGTTTTCGGAAAAATGGCTTTCTTTTCCTCTGGCTTTAGTATTGTGTTAATTTTCTGCAAAGGGACAGCAGGAGGTACGTTTTTGCCGGAACTTGAGTGCAAGGTTCGTATCCATTGTTTGCTAGAATTGTGAACACTGGTTCCAAGAAACTGTCGTATGATTCTTGACATTATTTTAAATTGCCTTCTCTATATTATTGAAGACAATATCCTCTTGTTTTCTACTACTGACTATGCAAGCGCAGTAATCAATTATCAGTCCAATAGTCCAAAACTGCAAAAGAAAATCAAAAGTATCAACATTAAAAATTAAAATCACACACAAACATTCCTATTATCAACTATACTTTCATCTCTCATCTCTCTCATCAGCTTTTCCACTCTTTTCACTTTTGTCAAGAATATTTTTGAAATATATAATGTTTCCTACTTCCCTATAAAATATACGTTTGATTTCTAATGTATAACATTGAAGATTAAAATCATGTTAAATACGCCGACATTCCAGTAGTTTAGGCAGTAGTTTACAGTTTGCTTCTGTAATGCCCCCAAACCAAAATGAAAACAAAAATTATTATCCACATAATGACAATATAGCAAAAGCAAATCCCGATTATATAATATAGTTGAACCCAGCTAAGGGGCGAACCTGGCACTCAAGAGAAATTAAGCAGGCAACCCATCACAGTAATAAAAACAATTCCGGTTCAAATGGGGAATAATAAAACATTATATTTATTAAACACCCCAGAATGTTCCCCTTTAAAATCAGAAAAATATGATTCCGGGATTTTGGAAAACGAATTGCCTTCTTTAGCTAATTATTTCCATTCAATCACCAATAATCATCTTATGTGAATTCGTATTATTGTTCTGATGTTATAATAATATGAAACAACTCAATTCGTTGGTTTAGAGGGAGGGGCATGCGCATTTTACTTTTTTGCTTTCAAGGAACGTGCATATATTACGTTGATAGTTGATAGGAGGAAGCGATGCCCAAAAGAGTTACAGCTAGCACTTGCGCTACACTTGAGAAAGGGGGTTTTACGTTACGTAATATATGCAGGTTTCCTAGGCGGTCGTACCAAGACATAGATAGTCAGGTATTAGTGCGATTATATTATAGAATACATGATATATATCGATAAGTAACTAATAATAACTAACTCGCAATACAGGAATATCTACTGATAAAACTGGGAAGTCAAATTATCAATAATCGGGAAACATTCATTACAGTCAAAAACTAACATAAGTATAACCAATTTCGCATGTATTAGGCGGTGCAGTGTCCTTTATTCAACGTTCAAACCAAAATGGAAAACTTCTTCGATAGAAATAGGGTTGATCTTACTGAAAAATTGTCAAATTTGACTTCAGTGCTAAATCATTTAATTCAAGAAAACATAATTACACAGGATGAAGCTGAAACGATTGTAAGTTCCACTACGTTCTCTAATAATGAAAGAAAATAAAGATAGATAAGTAGAATAATAAAAGAGATACTGATCATTAAAAATATTACATCTTTCAGGAAAATAATCCGACTGACTTAAAGAAAAACACTGAGTTGGTGAAAATATTAAGGAGAAGAAGCGATTTAAAATTGCCAATAATAATGACGATTCTTCGAGAAACTAAAAACGATCATTTAGTTCAAAACAATACTGAAGTACCAAACAATGGCATTAGCTGTAATATAAATACAACTAGTACAAACACTCCAGGACCTTCAACACGAAACACACTGCATGGTGTTCAACATGATAAAATACCAACCATTGAATCACCTTTAGATAAAAAGTGGTGGCCAGACAGGAAAAAATTGATTAATTCATTCTACCACAGAAAACTGAATGATGGGCAATTAATGGTACAAAAATTACATTCGATGTTAAAAGAAAGTAACACGACGGTAATCACCCAAGATGCAGTTGTCGTTTCCGGTTTGGGGGGTATAGGGAAGACATCCATTGCTAAATCATTTGCAAATCACTACGAAAGTGAATATAACCATATTATTTGGATTGATTGTGGCGAAGAAAGTCTCGCCAAATCTTTCAAATCGTTGGCAAGAAATCTTAAAGTAGAAGATAGAAAAGAACTGAATTTAAAAGAATTGGCCCAAGAGAGTTTTATAAAATTGCAACAACTTAAGTGTTTAATAATCTACGATAATGCTGAATGTTATATCGGCAATCAAGGGATTCGGGATGTGTTGGCCGACACTGACATAAACAACAACTTCCATCTAATAATCACATCTAGGAATCAAGAATGGGGGACAACCACTGGCTATGGAAAGATAAGCACATTTTGTATGACTGTTTTTAGTGGAGAAGAGAGTTTACAATTCATGAAAAACAGCCTCAAAGATAAGTCAAATATTAACGAGTCACAAATTGAAAGGCTTTGCGAATTGTTGGGCCACCTTCCGTTGGCTCTACAAATTGCAGTGGCATCGCTAAACAATCAGAAATTGACTGTAGCACAGTATATAGAAGAAATAATAAATAACGATCAGGAGCTATTAAATGAAAACTTTGATGACTACGAGCGTACTATTAACAACACCATGAAAATATCCCTGGATCAAATAAAAAATGAAGCAAACGGAAAAAATTCCTATAATATTTTATTGACGCTTGGATACATCCAGCCAGACGATGTGGAATTGTCGTTCCTTCAAAAGGTTGAGGCAAAAAACTTCGTAAAAGTAATGCAGGCGGTCGTTTTACTAGAAAAGTTTTCCCTTGTAACTACATCAAAGAAAACCAATAAAACAGAAAAATCCCCGCAAGAAATTCTTGGTATGAAAGAATTGGATTTTGTGAGCATTCATCGCCTACTTCAACAGGTTATTAGATACAATGGAGAAGAAACTGAAAAAGAGAACCTGAGAAAAATTTTGTCTTCCGAGGGAAATATTAACTACAAATTAACCCCTTACACTTTTGCCGAAAAACATGAAGACTTGAAACAAGAATTTATGCATATAAGAGCTGAGTTAATATACCAGTTAAAACTGGCAGACTTAATAAAAAAGCGAAAATTCGCTGAGGCAGCAGATCTTGCATTATTGGTCTATAATTCTTTTAATGAAAAGGAATCACGATATTTGATATCAAAGTACAATTACGCAATTTGTTTAGGGAAGTCTGGACAAATTACGAAGTCAATCGAAATCTTCCGCTCTCTTGCTGATGAACTGGAGCTGCTGGAGAGCACCACGGACTGGATCAGAGATACAGAAGTATCCTGGACAGTGGACGAAAACAATGGAATTGACCTTCATTTAAAAGAATTTCATCAGATTGTTAATAAGTATCTACGTCGCCTTGAACTAGAAGATTTCAGATGAACTTCTTAAATGCCATCAACTGTGGGAGATACAATTTAAAAATATTTTTATTTTGCAAAATTGTGATCATGTTTTGATGATGTTTTATTTGGGATTAGTCATCTCGGATGGGAATAACTCTCTCTTGATTGACAACCAAATATTGAACAAAATAATCACCTTCAAATACAATAATTATTCCGTGGACTTCACAATGTGGTTAAATTGCACTTCAAAACTTGCAATCAATGATAGATATACTAAAAACTTACTTCAATAGAAATACATACAATGTACAATAAGGAAAACATATGTTTTTACAAATCCGATTACATTGATTTTAAAGATATACTTAAATTATGAATTGTGTAGAAGATGAATCTGAATGTCAACTGGACTCCATTTTTGCGAACGAAGATTTGAATGAAGCAAATGATGTTTTTACTGTACGCTTCCGTAACCCAGAGGTAATCTTGAGTCTCACATTGAAGAAGATGAACATCTACGTGCCTTTTCTGTATTCATCACTTCAGTCACTTCAGTTATGGGGTAAGTTGTGTAATACCGTATTAATCGAATTAATTCTCCGTATTGAAATAGTGCTCCCCCCGGGTAACTATTTCGATTTTTTTCGTTTTCAAGAGCGGAATAATAGCCTTTGAAATATAATTCTCCGTATCGAAATAATTCACCATTCCAATCTATGTTTCAGTTAGTAACGGGTACAACTGAACCCATGGACATTTCTTCAGAAGAATACTAAACACAATCAATTAAATTTTTAAACTATTTCTCATTTTTTAATTTTCAATAACTAATAACTAAATAAAAATTGACTGGTTGGAAAATAATTCTCGGTATCGAAATAATTCACCACCTGGTTAACTATTGCGATTTTCATCGTTTTCAGGAGCTAAAAAAGGCCAATGAAACAATAACAACCCGGGGAATTAATTCGATTAATACGGTATAATGATTTCTACCCTTAAACATTTCGACTTGGTTTTCAATGACCATTACGACAAGATATTAGATTTAGATGCGATTGACAACTATACTTTTTGTCGCATACGCGATTCATGCATCTGGAAATGCATAATGAGTTTGAATTTCTATTCTATTCGAAATTCAGATCAGTCAGTAATGTTTGACAATAATTCGCAAAACTTAACAGTAAGAAATATGTGCATAAGCTCTTCTTACCTTTATCAACTTAACTATTTTCGAAAACTAGAAATATTTGATTGTACATTTATTATTAACAGCGATGATGATAACAGCATTTGCAACTTTTGTGTGAACAATTTAGATAATCCTGTTTTGAAAGATATAAATAATCACCTTGGTGGAATTTATTGCACTTCGGAAGTAGATAATTACAGCCAAAGATCTAAATCGGAGGAAATCAAAATTAATAATAGTTCATTTCTAGGTGCCGTAAATAATGAGAATATCATTGTAAGACAATTTTTAACTATGTTTAACAATCTCAAGTATTTAAAAATAGGCTCATGTCCAAAGATATTAATTAATTTGTTCGGTTTAGACTACATTGAAATAATAGAACTAAAGATGACAAAAGTTCATTGTACAGGCTCCATCCTCAAAAACCAAATAGGAGATTGTACCAAAACGAGTAGACAATACTCCAAAGGGTGTAAGAAACTGGCTCTTGAAAGGATTTTCCCTGTTGATGATAAAGGAAATGAGGTAACAACGATTGATTTCTCTCTTCTAAATGTAGATGAGCTGGAATGGGTTGATTACACAAAAAAATATTTTGTATTGATTGACCAAATTCCATCGGAATTAAACAGACTTCGTTTAGTGGGAAAGTTAGGACTGAAATTTGGGGGAGAAAAAAAGTTGTCTTCTAAGCTTTTGAAGCAGAGATAACCTTTCACCGTCTTTACATACATTAACAATGGAAGGATGCTCACAAGAATTAAATCTGGGAATTCTTCCCCATTCATTAAAAGAAATAAAATTAAAAGACATCCTTTCAACTGGAATAATTTCTCCCAATTGTCCACTCTATTTAAATGAACTAATTTTAGTGAGTTACAAAGAGGTAGAGATGAAGAAAGATGAATTCAAATCATTGTTAAGTAGAGCGAATACTGTGGTTATTTATGTAATCAAGGGACTTAATTTAGAAAATGTGATGACCTCATTTCCCTACAACGTAAAACATGTTGTTTGTCACATCTATGATTATCTTACATCTACCACAAATTCTGTAGTATATAATAAACGAGGCGATAATAGTTGGGGCTTGAATGAAGATTAACCAAGTGCGAAATCACTTGATAATAAAAGTTTGATAAACCTAAAACTCGGTATAATTTGTACAAAGCAATGCACTGCTCTGCAGAACAAATTTCAATAGTTACTTAATACTATATTGTTAATGTTACTCCAATAGTTAGTACATAGGTCTATCACTATAATTGAATTGCCTGGGAATTTATTTTCTCTGATCGTTTGTGGGCTAAATTTCTGACATCCAATTAAATAAATACATATCATGTTGAGTACCTATTTTCATTGTATTTACGTCATCGACCATTTATATAATGCACCATTATAGTAAATCTTTCATTCTGGTAGCGACGAAGACTGAAGGCCAGACAGTACTAAGCAATCCTCTATATTATATTATTATAATTCACAGTTGTAACAATAATGGATGTGCATACACCCTGTTGATTCCCTACTAGATAGTGTTGCATCCCTATTATATTAGAGCATGTTGAATACCTATTACAGCATATTGATTCCTATTACAGCATGTTGATCGCAATTAGAGTATGATGATCCCAATTAGAGGACGTTGACCCCAATTAGAGCATGTTCATCTCATTTAAAGAATGTTGATTCCAAATAGAGCATGTTGATACAAAATAGAGCATTTTGATCCGAAATAGAGCATTTTGATCCGAAATAGAGCATTTTGAACCAAAATAGAGCATTTTGATCCAAAATAGAGCATTTTGATCCAAAATAGAGCATTTTGATCCAAAATAGAGCATTTTGCTCCAAAATAGAGCATGTTGTAGTCAGGAGTTTGAGTAATTTTTGCTCCACCGTGCTCTTTTTTCCCCTCAAATTTCATTTAGCATAAGTTGGTACACGGAAGTATTACTACCAATGACTACCATGTACTACCATTTTATATGGTGGTGCATGGGGACATATAGTAAGCACATAGTAAGCCACTAAAGTTACATAAAATGGTGCAATGCAGATAATGAAAACTGGCTGGATTATGTTATTTTATGTTTGAAGATAATTATCTTATGGATGAATAACATTAAATAGTTAATGTACCGCAGCAAAAAGATCTAATCTAAGGTATGGTTAGTTATTTGGAAAATCTAAAGATAAATATGAATGTAATAATTAATCATGCAATCTATTACCGCCTGAATTTCATATATTATACTGGAAATCGTTAGTGCGTTACAACAATGTAGGAATATTTACATTTATTCGCTTAGAAAGTTTAATTTATGGAAGGCGCAATGCAATTTAACTACCTACCTAATATGCATCATCTGGAGTAATGACATAACCAGGAATACGTTTATGAACTTGCAATAAAATACTTTATCTATTATTCATTGCCGCATGTACAGATTAAATGATAATTTTGACAGAAGATTTGATTGAATTATTTTTTACGTTTTACGTTCACCATAGATAAATAATGAGCTTTTAGCCAGCACTTGAATGCTATGTAATAATATTCAAGATTAAATTATCATGCTATTATGACAGTTCTGATAATTATCTTTGCGCACTCAGTCCGTCACATTCTCTACTCTTACTTTACCATTAAATTTTACATTTCTGAAATTCACAAAGAACTGAATCTTTATAACATCAGAAATATGCAGAATTCAGAAACGCTTAAGCTCATTGAGTGTCCAATTTGTTTTGAAGTGATATATCCACCAGTGTTTCAGTGTCACAATGGACATCTCGTTTGTTCAACCTGCTTGCCAAAAATTACACAATGTCCAACATGCCGAGCAACAATGCCCAACCCACCGATCAGAAGTCTTATGGTCGAGAAGCTGACTGAGCATCTTATCACAAAAAGCTGTCCGAATTCAAAATTTGGTTGCCAAATCAGAATGAAACCTAATGAAGAAGCAAATCACATTGCCCATTGTGATTACATGTATGAACTTTTACTATAGTGTATGAATTATAAAGTGAAACGATCAGTTTCTAGGTTTTGGTAATCTGTGACAATTTTTTAACGCTAAAAGTAGTATTAAGTATTTGTGAAAATTAACATATCATTTTGTTGTTTTAGTTCGAAAGATTTTTGTCGCCTTCTTGGATTGGAATGTTTAGAATTCGTTAAAAAACGAGATCTTGGGTCACATATGAAAGACTATCATATGTTAACAGTGCTTGAGACGAATGCAGTAATCATCAATCAAGAGTTAGAAAACGAAACTGACATTAAACCAAGAAAATGGTTGCCTATCACTTTCTCGACTTTCGATGAATACTTCTTCGTTGGTTGTGAATTAACCACGGAGGAAAGCGGACATGCTAAAATCTCATGGAAATGCACTTTAGCCGGCTCAAGTAATCTTTCAAAAACATTTGTTGCAGTTTTCAGTCTATTTAATCGTAAAAAGGCAAGTACCTACTTGTACTGTTTCATGCTATAGATAGTCTACAACGTAAACCTTGTCATTTCCACTTTAACTCCTCAGCCACCCAGGGTTCCATATGGAACCTCAAAAAATCAAAATCTCTAAATCGCCCAATTCGGCTATATCCGAGGTCTTTTTGTCGTAGAGTGCCAAACAAAAAAGTTTTTTTCCCAAAAAATTTAAATCTTGGATTCCCCTGATTCGTCTATATCCGAGGAGTTTTCTTTCTAGCACTTATAGTTCCCGAGATAGCATTTTTGGGATTTACGGTCCTTGAGGAGTTAAATATTTTGAGCACCTAAATCTATTAAAAATTTAAACGTAATTTCTAACAGGAAATTACGATGTCTTGGCAAAGTGGTGTTCTAAGTTCTGAAGACATTTGTGGGCTTCAGTATTTTTCTCTTCCGGTTATTGTTTTACGCGATTTTGCTGATGGCTTGAAACCTTTGAGATGGAAAATCAAAGTTTTGATTAAGAAATGGTCTCATAAAATGCATGAAGAATTTTCAGACTTAAAAGACATTAGCATGATTTCCATTTCGACCGAGCCAATCGTTAATATCAGTAGCCGGGCAGTAAGAAATACAGAACTTTCAGGCAACAATATCAGCACAATCAGCAGCGGAGAAGTAAGAAATAAAGAACTGCCAGTCAAAAACATTAGCAGCCGGGTTATAAGAAATACAAAACCGGTAAATAATGTCAGTAGTCCTGCAGTAAAAAATTTGAGTACGTTGTTTTACGATTATTCATAGCGTTATAATTTATTTATATTTGCTTATATATGACAATGGATTTTTTTGTAAATTTAAAAAATTAAACCAGTATTGTAATATCTTTGTTTATTACAATCAACAGAAAATGATGTAATTGAAACGAGTAAGAAGGAAAATCAGCCAAAAGAAGATCCCACGCATTTGGTTATTGTAAATCGATGTGTGGCTGCCGTTTTGGAGAACAGGACGCCTGCTGCTGTTTCAGCATTTAATTTGATTGATAGGTCTAAGCAGGATGACATGTATATGTTAATTATAAAAAGAGCATACGAGAGTGATAATGGGAAATTAGATTATGTGCTTGATTTTATTCATAAAAGTAACGGTAAAATATCCCTTGGATTGAAAACATTAATTAATGTTCTCAGTGCTAAAGGTCATATATATTCTCACTCTGGAATATTTAACATGGCTAGTCTGGCTAAGCAAACGGAATCTAGTACGGTGAAAGCACTATTGCCAGAAACTACTCAAACTTTATTTTGGAGACAGCCATTATGGATTGAACTTTCATGTTGTAAAATGCGGCTGGATTCCAACCAATTTGGTGATGTCTATTTGCACAAGCAAAACGACGGAGATTATCAAAAATGGACCATAACGTCAGCTGGGAATTATTTTGTATTAAAAAACAAATGTACTTCGAGGTTGCTAAAGTGCACTGGCCTTGGTTTATTTCAAACGATTAAATCCGATGCTGGCACTCCCGATGAGAACTTTCGATGGAAAATGATTCTGACAAAAGATAAAGGTACAGAAACCATCCAGTTTCAAAATGTGGGAGCTAAGTGTTATCTAACTAATCCAAGGGTACATGGAGAAAGCGTAGGTTGTAAGAGTCACTTCTCAAAGGTTGGAGAGAATATGACTCGTAATTGGTTAATAAAAGCCGCATAGGTAAATATTTTATGACTTGTGACAAAAATAATTACTTACAATTTAAAAGAGTCCAAAACTAGTAAACAGTAGTATCTAAAACACTATAATATTTAGATGTATCTATTATGGTTGGGAAAATAAACAAAATGTGTTCGAATGTTTTATGCTTTGATGATTCATTTGGAAATCGTGCAAAACATAACACTTTAAATACGAATTACGAATCTAATTTGTTTCTGTTCTGAGTCTGCCGTCTCTTCTAATAAACTTTAAGTGGGACATGCACAAAACAAAAATGCTGTAGGTACCGTGTCGATTTGTATGTATCAGAAGTAGGCAAATTTCGGGACTGGCCCGGTGAATTATAAGTGAAAATATTCAGGTTTTAAGGCAAAAAGTTTTCTTTTTTTCGATTTCAGGGGAGGGGGCAAGGCCCCACTCGTTGTCTCTGATCAAGAGATTTTCGTCGTAGGATATGATATTGTTATTCCAAAGACACATCTCTGCTTCATGTGTACGTATTTTTTATGATGCTATTGTTTTTAGCTTTAAGGCAGATGTTATTCAAATATATTGTGGCGAAGAAGTTTTTCTGTCGGTGAATGTCTTTTTCATCAATGATACACATATACAAAAGCTGTAACTGTAACACAGCAAATAATACGTCAAAGTGCAATGGAAATGGAATATAGCTTTAATAAATCCATATATGCGAATGATTTATAGTTCAGCAACAGTTGCCCACATAGACCTGTTGATAGAACTAATAAAGTGAAGTTTGGCATTTCCGTTGACATTACCCATCACATCATTCACATCAGTGACATTTCCTAGGAGATTGTGTAGCCTTTATTTATGTGGATAAAATAAAACAATAATTCAGTTCGGACGGTATAATAATGCTTTCCATTTCAGGAGGTGCTAATCATATGGACAACTAGGACAACTGACTAAAGAAAGAGCTATGTAAGAATAACTCGTATAGGAGAAGTCTACTAAAATATACATTACAAACGCATAATATGGTTTGCACTGTTGAACTATAATGCGGACTTTTTAATCAAGTTCAAGTCCTGCAGCATAGAACCTGTGTGGTCTGTAAGTAATTCTATTATAATATAATCGTAGACTTTCAAAAATTTTCCTACCTATATATGGTTGGTAGGGATAATTTGAATTTTACCGCGTTGATTCAAGGAGTAATTATTACTACACAATACCTTTCGAAATCGAGTCACGTATGCTGGGAGCTACTAGTGGTAAATATGCACTAACTATCAGAGATTTGTTATCAACAGATGTAACCTGCATCAACTCAATTTTAATGTTTTTTTTTAATTTTTCCTTTTTAATATGTAAATATGCGGCTATGACCAGCGACGGTAACTGTAACAGCCAGCTACCAACCATTCCAAAAGTGGATATATTTAGCTAATGCCAGCTATGATATTGATTTAGTAGCTAATAATTATAAATCCTTGTTGATGAATTAGTATTTAGTTCATGTTTCCCATGAAATTATGAGATAAAATATAAATATTAGTCGCTTAAGTTAAATGATTCCTGTTTGGTTTAGGCTTTTAAAATTGCAAATGAACAATGATTGATGCTTAAGAGTAACCATAAATATGTATTTTCCTTTTCAAAAATGCATTGTAATAAACAAAATTTATAGCCATTGGGGTTGATTTTCTTGTTTTTATTGTTATTTAATCATTTCATTAGTTACTCCTTTTATCAATATAATTTAAGCAATGTCCTCTATCATACTCATACATAAAATCTAGAATTATAATCAGAGTATGCCTTTAACAATACTGATAATGTAGCAAATGTAGTAAACGTAGTATCATTCTTAAGTTGTAGAGTTTTTGTAAATCATGACAGCATGGTACAAGATGTACTTTTATATAGTAGTAGTTGTATTTTATAGTAGATCTATTTTTATTTTATAAGTTATTAGTACATTCATATAAGTTTGGACAATAAGATTGAAGAATAATAAAACCGATAATAAGAAAATATTATAATAGATGAGTTTGCGTTTCAGTGATCACGAACAATAAACGAACAAACAACAAACGAGTGAGCACCTTTGTATGTGCTCATTGATGCTCACTCGTCTATTATATTTTCTTATCGGTTTTATTATTCTTCAATCTTATTCTTATTGTCCAAAGTTAAACGAATATATACTAATACATAAACCGACCCTCACCACCGCACCGGCTCATAGATCTTCTATGCTGTACAGAATACTCTCATGTTATTAAAATTGTACTCATGCACAAGAATTTTCCCTTCGCAAGGCTAAATTTACTGGCTTTGTAAAAACTTATATCGTGAATATTCATCGCCAAATAATTTTTAAAATTTGAGTTGGTCCAAATTTCAAGATTTCTGTCCAGATTTATATACCTGACCAGATTAAGCTTCTTCTTTATCGCCTAAATCCATCACGTTGCATTGTTCTCCCCAGATCTTAAAACTTCCAACATTCGGAGCAATTCCACAGAGTTGGATGTTAAATTGATATTGATATTCGCCAAGCATTAAAAAGGATGTCCCGTTGGTGTTGATTCAAACTGGGAAGAACTGGCTTGTTTGAAACGCTGGTGCCCATGTAAAGATTATTTTTAAAAATATATACGGGAATGTTGTCATCTAAACCAACGAGACTCTGTACCAATGCATAGGTCATGTAGTACTTTTGCCTCTCGTTTGAAGAATCGTTGATGCATTTCAGCATTGATACAATATTGGTGTCTTCCCTCCTTTCCAAGGCATTAAGGAAATATGGTCCTAGAATTTCGTCATCCAACTTTTCATAAATTTTTTGAATGACTTGGTCTGAAAACGACTTCTTTGCTAATTTTTCAATTTTTTTCTTCAGTTGCATAAATTCAGGATTTCTGTCTTCGTCCAAAATATAGTTTGTAATAATGTATTGCTTGGCATATTTGGCAGGGAAGAAAGCATCTGCTATGGTTACAATCCTATCAATGCCATGTCCGTACATTTCCAAGCAAATGCTTCTGATTTTTGAACCAAATTTTAAAATATCGCAGTCTTTCATGTACTCGGCAATTGCATTCAAGATTTCCTTTGTGGCTGGACTATTCAGTGTCTCATTGATGTGGGAGACCAGTTCTTCTATCTGCTGTAGAATTTCTAAATCGGAGTCTTCTCGACAAAATCTGTCATACGAAGGACTCAATTTTCTTAAGTCAGTCTGCTCATCTTCTGAAAAGTGTTTGCAGTCCTTTATGAACTTGTGGATGTCAAGTAGATCATTTTCTGAATATCTTGCAATGTACAATAAAAAGCTTCTGTCTTCGTTCCGATTTTCGCCTGATTCATAATCCTTTTCTTCACCTTCGTACTTTAACAATAATGTCAGTTGTCCTTTCGTCAGACGATGAACTCGTTTTGATAAATAACGCAAAAGTTGTGCTTTGAATTCAATTTCTATGTCTTGGCCAAACATATGCAGCGTGTGATCCGTTACCTTTTCTTGGTATTCAGAATCTTCAACACCGCATTCCAGCAACCCTGCCCATAATAAAATGCAGTAATCGCTTTGTTCATAGCAGATGTACATCATTGTTTTGAATAAATCTTCTTCAGAATCTACTGCAGATCCAATTGTTGAGTCTACATTGATTCTTTCGCTTTCAAATAGTTCCCGCAGAATTTCCGAAGTGAGCAAATGTGCATGGTAGACACATTTCTCATCTCCATATTTTGGGGCACATTTCTGCTGGCAGTTCGTTTTCACGCTGTATCTTTGAATTTCGGTCATGGTATAGAAAATTCTTTTGACAGTCCATTTCCAACCTTCAGGTCTTCCCTTTTCAGTTAAGCCTACCAACATTTCTTTGATTGTCTCGCAAATCAAATCCAAATCAATAACATTCACCATTTCTCTCAACGAATCTTCATGTGAATTAATAATGCTTGAGATTGCAGTCTTGATGTGCAAATGTCCCTCTTGGGTTTTTGTGTTCACTATGACGGGGAAAATTTTGAATAAAAATCTTTCTTTTTCCTGCAGGATGTCCAAAGGAAGATCTTTTACAGGTGTCCCAAGGAAAAGGTCAATCAATAGCTGAACCACCAGAGGACTACAACGATTTTTAAGGGCACTTATAAATCCTTTCACCGTATAAGTCCGTTCATCGAATTTCCAGTCTTTGAGTAAACCATAAACATTGGATTTTCGATCCATCGACACCAAGTAATCTTTCATCAAGCGATTTTGTATCTGCATTCGTTCTTTCTCCGAATCCAGAAGCGACTTAAAATATTTCAAAGCATAATTAGCAACTTCAGCGGGCATTTCCTCCCTGTGGAATATGTACGCGATTGTTTTTAAAGCTTGGTATTTCAGTTTTTCGTCCTTATCCAAAATCTGGAGCAGTTTTTCAACCAAAGGCAAGGAATTCACATTAAAAAGTCTAATCAGCTTCATTACTTTTCTACAAAGCGTCGTGTTCTGACTAAATTTATCATTATTTAGAATTCCAAGCAATGCTTCTGGCATTTCTTCAACAAATTCGTGTACGTTTTCTAAGAAAAAGAGTATTTCTTCGTCCACATCGGAAAGTACCAATTTAGTGATTATATTCAGGAATGATTCGTCATTTGTAATTTTTACCAATTGACCACAGAGTTTAATTGCATCTTTGCCGGAAATTCCTTTATATTTGTTGAATTCTTTTTCAACCGTCTCGGTTTCAAAAACGTCTTTATTCATCAGAAGCTTGACAACTTTTTCCAACACCGAGAAGGGCAAGTTTGAATAAGTCTTAGGCCAATTATTACGTAGAAACTCAAAGCTTAATAGCTTTGTAATGATTTCAGAGCTGTATCGGCTAAAGGAGCATTGCTTGCATAAAACCTCCAACTTTGATAATTCTGACGCGTCAGCTTTGAAAATGTTTTCCACCTGGTCATCAGTTAATTGGGGAAAAGTATACTTATAAGGGTACAACTGATATACCTTATCTGTTCCACAATTGAGAAATTGTTCCATTAAACCCAGTGGAAAGCGCCTTAGACCGGCAAAAATTCTGCGGCCATCGACCTTTGAGTGATAATGCTCTTTGCTGGCAAATGTAGAGATTTCCTGATAGATTGAAGTCTCTCTTGATTGTGACAGCTGGCTTTCATGCATGCAATCGATAAGCAGTGTGTAAATGTATTTTCCAGCCAAATCAACTGGATCACTTTGTAAGTAGTCGAAGTACAAATTCAATTTCTCTTCCTTGGAGTACCGATAAGGTGATTCGCCAAATTGTTGTAAGTTGTGTAGGTCTGCATCGATAAGCCCGGCAACGAACGTAAATACAACAAAATACTTTGGATTGAATTTGTTCTCTGCAACAAACTGGCGAAACTCTTCCTCTTCCCTGTTGAGTAGCTCAAAAGCAGCAAAGAATTCCAAAAATGTCAAGTGAACAAATTCACTCCTTTCAATTCTCCAATCACCTGTATTTGAACTGTTCAGAAAAGGGAGTTTGTCTTTTAGTCTTTCATTTGGTTTTTCAAAGTCTGCATAAACAAATTGCAAGGATCCATCTTCAACCCATTTCTTTGCCATTTCCATCAACATTTTGAATTCTTTCACCAAAGGGCCATTTATTAATTCCTTTAGTGTAATATTTTTGATAACATTTATTCCGGTCTTGGCCAGGAAGTTCTTAGACAGCTTTAGGATAAAAGTTTCGTAAAGTTTAGTTGTTTTAATGTCATTTTTGTCCATGGTTGAAATTTCTTCCCAAGTGAACAGAATAATTTCCAAAATGAGAGGAATTGTGACCAAATCCGATAACAAATAATTGCTGATGTACTCCATAATATTTCCTTGTTCAGATAAACGATTGTTTTGTTGTAAAACCGCCTTGATGTAATCCCAGACATTTTTATCGTTGAATCCCGTGATTTCCAAAACTCTTTGGTATTCAGAAAAGTCCAGTTGAACGTATGGGCGGGACGTCAAAATTAAATTCTTCCGTGCTTTGATTTTGTGAATATTTTCTACCAATTTGGCTTTCTTTGGGTCAGAGAGTAAATCTTGGATTTCATCCCAACCATCCAAAATGAACAAAACGTTGTCCAAGTCGACATTTAATTTTTTGTCGTTTAAAAAGATTTTCAACAATTTCTCCTCATCCATTTCGTCCTGGTCAAATTTGGAATCCTTTAATTGTCTCAGGGGAATCCATACCACTTCATCCAAATGGCCCCACAAATCCTTGTTACAAAAGTCGTGGACTATTTTCTTGCACAGCGTCGTTTTTCCAGTTCCAGGACTTCCGTAAATGAGTATCCTGCTAATTGATTGGGTCAGTATTGGATTTACCTTGGTGAAAGTTCCACGGAAATCGTTATCTGCTGCAACCCGGTCTCTCCTGCTCAACTGAGTTATTGTAGTCGCTAAATAATTTCCATTATCCTCCCCATTGTTCTTACTCGCATGGGATTTTTGAAGTTTCTTAATTCTGTATATTTCTTTGTGTTCAAAGTTTTCATTTCGATCATTTCCTTTATTCGTGTTGACAATTTTCAGATTCACAAAGTAGATTTCTGGTCCCTCCGTGTTACTTTCTATGTAAGCAAAATTGAGAAACCACCGTTAATGTACGACCGAAATTATTTAATCCTAACTCTAAAAACTTAAAAGGTGTCTTTCATGAAAATTATGTAGCAATATTAACAAATTTAATTAAAAGCATAGTAATTTTCAAACAAACCTGAAAAGATAGTACCAGATGCCATTCCTTGATAGAGTGACGTTTTGTACAGTTTAGAAACAGATTTGTTTCTAACAATTACATATAGATCGTAAATGATTCGTTGTAGGCATGGGTCACACCTAATTGTTTTATTTTCAACTACGTTGGCCAAGTCTAAATTTATCGCCTCACTTGTTATTTCGTTTCTCCGGAATTCTTCATGGTCAATTAGAAGAATATATTTTCTAGCCAGGGTGAACAAATTTGTTAGAATAGTCACCACTTCTGTCACAATTTCTCCTTGGGATAAATAGCTTGTGGTTATTTTTCCTAACATTCTTAGATAGTAGGTCCATGTATAAACTTCAACATAGCTGTTTTCGCATTGAAAGCTTTCTATTGCGTCTACATATTCTTTTGAAAATGAAAAAACTTTTATTTTGTCCCAAACAAGCAACCCTAAATGAATAATTGGCAATATTTGATTGGGATTGAATGTTTTCAGCTTCAAAATAATTTCGCTTTCCCACTCTTTGTAGCTATTAAGAACTTTTCCCATTGGTTCGTTATTCATGTTAAGGATGACATTTAAAAAGAATTTATTGGGTATTACTTCATCCAGCATTTTTAAATGGAGCCGAATATTGTCATTTTCATCAATGGACCAAGACTTTCCAACTTCTTCACCCCAACCAAAAGAGTGCACTTCAGGAATATCAAGTTCTTTGTAAAGTGATGCCAATATCTGGAGGAATTTGTTATGCAATCCAGCCTTTGAAAGGCAAACAGCATGATTATATTTAGATATGAAATATTCCTTCATTGCTTTTCTCAGGTTGAACGTCTGATGGATTATTAAAGCAAGGTCTGCTGCCTCGATAAATCTTCTCTCTCTTATTAGGTCAGTTAACTTAACTTGATCAATTAGCTGAGTTCTTATGTGATAAAATTCCTTTTTTAAGTCTTCATGTTTTTCAGCGTAAGTATAGGGAATCAATAAATAATTGATTTTTCATTTGCATTTCAGAATCTTTCTGAGGATCTCTTTTTCGATATCCTTGCCATTATGTCTTATCACCTGCTGAAGCAAGCGATGGATACTGACACTGTGTATTTCATTGCTCTGAGGACTGCTTTGACCTTTCTCAACGGTCGCTAGGGAATATTTTTCAAGTACAGCCACAGCTTTCTTTATCTGCACATTTCCTAACTTTTCTATTTCTCGAAGAAAATCTAATTCGACGTTGTCGGGTTGGATGTAGCCAAAAGTAATTAAAATATTATAGGCATTCGTTCCATTTTCATCATTTTGAATTTGGTTCAAAGATATCTTCATGGTCTTATTAATACTGCGTTCGTAGTCATCAAATCTCTCATGTATAAGAGGAGGTATTGGGAATTTTCACATCTAAAGTTTTACATCCTGGGGTAGTGAAGTTTTACAACCAGCCACTGCAGTTTTACAACCAGCCACTGCAGTTTTACAACCACACACTGCAGTTTTACATCCAGCCACTGCAGTTTTACAACCAGCCACTGCAGTTATACATCCACAAACGGCAGTTTTACAACCTTAAAAATGTAATGATCTCAAAGTTTGGTAAAACCTAAATAAATGCTTAATAATTACATTAAGACGAAGTTTGGTTAACAGCCGAAGGAATGCATGGTGCATTATGGTAAATGCTCCATTCAAATGGTCAATTGCTCATTTGCTAAAATATTGTTTGTGGTGATTTTTTAGCAAATGAGCAATTGAGCGGCAGTAAATTGCGATGTCCACTGTATTGTATGTTGCCATATGGTTTTTTTCAACCTATCCTCTATGTCTACGTATACTGATGCAGACGCTTTCCATTGATGAGAGTCAATCAGTATTAAATTTTGACGCCAGTAAGTTGCTTCATTTCTCAAGCGGCCCATAAACTTCCAAAAAGTGGGATGATAACAACGAAATCTTGCCTTCAAAGAGTTGTGATAGCCCTCTAAACTGTTAGTTGTTCTCGCGATGTTTTCATCCACTCGACAATTAACATTTCACATTGATATTGGGAAAATTGAAGGTCTGTCCCACGTCCCTATCCAATTTTGTTCGACATATTGGACGAAAGGTTTTAGTGAATCATGTAACTTTAATCTCAAGTCAGCAAATCTTGCCTGTACAGCAAATCTTGCAATATAACCATATCACTTGATTGACTCTCATCAATGGAAAGCGTCTGCATCAGTATACGTAGACATAGAGGATAGGTTGAAAAAAACCATATGGCAACATACAATACAGTGGACATCGCAATTTACTGCCGCTCAATTGCTCATTTGCTAAAAAATCACCACAAACAATATTTTAGCAAATGAGCAATTGACCATTTGAATGGAGCATTTACCATAATGCACCATGCATTCCTTCGGCTGTTAACCAAACTTCGTCTTAATGTAATTATTAAGCATTTATTTAGGTTTTACCAAACTTTGAGATCATTACATTTTTAAGGTTGTAAAACTGCCGTTTGTGGATGTATAACTGCAGTGGCTGGTTGTAAAACTGCAGTGGCTGGATGTAAAACTGCAGTGTGTGGTTGTAAAACTGCAGTGGCTGGTTGTAAAACTGCAGTGGCTGGTTGTAAAACTTCACTACCCCAGGATGTAAAACTTTAGATGTGAAAATTCCTGGATCCATAAGAGGATCGTTATCGTTTCTATCACCGGCTGCTATTTCTTCAACATACTCAGCGATTGTAATGGAGTCATTATTCAAAGTGGATACTGCGATTTGTAAAGCCAAGGGAAGATGACCGAGTAATTCTCCAAGTTGAACCAATTGCAAGTTGTTGGAGTCAGAAACATCTTTCAAATTATTTTTCATGAATAGTATACTCTCTTCGGCACTAAAAACATCCATGCAGAATTTGCTAATTCGTCCATCACCAGTTTCCTTTCCCCACTCCTGATTCCTTGATGTTATAATTGACACAATATTATCATCTCGGTCACACTGCGAAAGAACATCGCGAATCCCTTCATTCCCCACGTAACATTCGGCATTGTCATAAATTATTAGGCATTTTAATCTTCTGAGTTTCAAAAAACATTTTCTCGCTAATTCTGTCAAATTGAGTTGTAATCTGCCTTCCACTTGAAGATCATTTGCCAGCGACTGAAAAGATTTGATGAGACTCCCCTCGCCGCAATCAATCCACAGAATATGATCATATTCCCGTTCATAGTGAATAGCAAACGATTTGGCTAATGAAGTTTTTCCAATTCCACCTAATCCGGAAACTACTACTTTAGAGTCTTGAGTAATCACTGCTGTTTTACTGGCTTGTAGCATCGAGTACAACTTTTCAATAATTGGTTCACCATCACGTTTTCTTTCATAGAAGGATTTTATCAATGTTTTTGCTTGTGGCCACCATTTTCCATGTAAAATTGGCTCAGTTTGATGCGAATCGTTAATATTGGGAATTTCCATTGACAATTGTTGTGGGCTTGAAGTCCCGACTTTGTGGTGGCCGGTTTGGTTCTGAACAAGATTATTCTCTTCAGATCTTGGATTAATTTTTTCGGCTAAATGTTCGTTTCCTGTATCACGAAGAATATCAAGGAAAACTTGAGCTGTGCCGTCTCCTCTTGTCTTCAATATTTTAATTAATTCAGCATTTTTTTGAATATCTGTTGACTTGTTCAACTGAAAATTTTGTTTTATTGAAACACCATTTTAAATAATTTTTGTGAATAATAATAATGGTTAAAAGTAGAATCTTGGACTTACAATAATATCGTATTCATGCTGGGTGATTTTATTGCACTGAAGTAAACGAAGAAGTACAGGGATAATATTTCCAAGATTTTCGGTTAAATAAACTAAATTTTTGTGAAGTAAATCTGTCATTGCGAATGTATTAAATGCTAACTATACGGAACACAAAAATTAAAATTTGAATGGTACAAAGACATTTTTACACATTTTGGCGAAAAATGTTATATATTTTCGACACCTGTAAACTTGTTTCAAAGTCGGTGGAACCAGTTGAAACTTTTTTTATTTTACCTCTTGAGAGTCATGTGGATATCAGTACCTGCCCAAATAATTCGATAAAAAATACATCTAGGTATTATTTGCAAGCATCAATGTACGATACCGGTTATCTTATCTCATTTAAAATGCTCATTATATCAATTCACTTACCCTTAAAAAAGAAAAGTATTATAAACGATTTACATTCCGCAAATCCTGCATTTAAGTATTCCGATTCGATAGCTTCATGTTGAGACTAAGATATATATTATGAGAGATAATGAAAATAAAATTTTAATGTGACATAATATTTATTGTAGTAGGCTAAAATTTTAACAGCTATTTACTGTTACTACTTTTGGTTGAATATATTATAAGGATGAGGAAATATTAATATAGTATAGGTATAAGTACAGCTTTTAGTACTAGCATCATATTATTCTTTACATCTTCAGTTTAAAACATTAAGTAATATAATATTTCGCTTACAGACTATATTAAAATTGCAATAGATTCCGTAAGGACCATAGACACATACATAGCTTAAAAATATTCTTAATACATGTCTAAACTTCAAAGCAGGCTTCCATATCTATGAAAATGCGATAATAATGAATTAATGTGATATAAAAATCATGCATCTATTGGTGTTTTACCACGTGGGGTATTTAGTAGAACACATTTTTATAATTCAATATTCTTTGAATCACAAGTGAAGTGTACAGTCTCTACAAAACCTTCCATGCATTTGCATCTTCTTGGCAATTGGTAGTCAGTGGACATTGGGCACTCGGCATTAGCAATACAAGAATTATTTCCCTGGCATTGAGCCCCAACTAATCCTACATATTTCCTTAACTCTTCCGAATATTTATTCATAACTTCATCTTTGCATATGCATTTTTCATTGACACAAACTAACCCTGTATTCTGGTCACATCTGGCAACATCTCCTTTGTAATCGCATCTTGTCCCGTAGCTTCCTTTGCACTCTCCATCAGGGCTGTCCACAAAACCTTCATTACAATGACAGTGTCCAATTGTGGAGTTAGGTAACAATTTACAGAATGCGCTCCCAGCACAATCGGAATTTATGGAGCAAGGACCTCCGGTTTTCGACAGACAGAAATCCAACAAGTTATTTATTTTTTGGTGGCCTGGTGATAAACATTTACATCTTGACTCGTAGCAAACTAAATTGTTAACGCAGTCATCATTATTTGCACATCTTAGTATTTGGCGGTCCTGATGTCCATCTCCGGCCATCCATTTCTTCCCGCATTTGCTATTATCTTTATTTGCAAAAGGAAACTCTTCACTACATTCACATACTGCAGATTCGTATCTCAAAGCTTCTCCAGTCCAAATGTTGTGCCTATTTGTTTGATAATGGCGATTTAATTCATCAAGGGGTAATCGACACTTTGCGTTAGGAGGACAGTATTGATCAGGGCAATGGCTTCCCACAAGAGGAGCACACAATTCGACAAAAGGACCATGGAAGTATTGATTATAAACTTCCTGCATATCTGGATCATGGTACTGTATAACATTCAAATCAAATGTCATTTCATACGCATACATTTGAACTTTTGAATAAGTAAATCCTTCTTTACACAGGCACTTCCCATTGACACATTTCAGGTTTGCCATGTCTCTGTTGATGCATTCTGAATCGCTTTCGCAATTTTCATTGCCACCTTTTTTGGGAGCACAAATATTATTACAGTCTCCATAATGATTACTGTCGCAAACACAAATTCCGTCTTTGCATTCCCCTCCGTCTAAACATTTATCTTTGATGCAAGTCTGATTTAGAGAACCTACACATTGACCTACTGCTGCAGAATACGTGGATATTCCTTCTTTGCAATCACAAGTGCCATTCACGCAGTGTAAATGCAAGAATTTTGAACATTTATCTTCATCCGAGCAGGTGTCGCCAAATAATTTAGACAATTCGCATGTCCCGTTGAAAACTTCGTGGTATTTACTGTCACAAATGCAAATCCCGTCCTCTCCACATTCAGAATGATCTACACAGTCAGTTATCTCAACCAGAGAGCTTTCTCCGTCTTCATCCCCTCCATATTTACACCTCTCTCCAGATTTTGTTACACATTTTGCTTTGTCTTCGTCGTAAAACATTTCCTCTTTCTTAGAACAATCACAAAATCCTTCGTAGCAGTAGAGCCAAGCTTTACGATCACATTTTTTGGTCTTGCCACATTCCTCTCCAAAAGAACTCCGAGAAGATGCTGATATTTCGGACAGGGATATTGTCATTACGACAAGAACAAAAATTAGTCTCATCGTGATGTTTCCTACTGCAAAGAAATTATGTTAATAATAGTAAAGTATAATAATATGTTTGAAATAGGATATTGTTAGACTAGTATTTTGGAATGAAAAGTATGAACATGAAATTTTACAATCAAACCTGAAAATTTAGATTCAATATTAGCAGCTATATAAATCTATTGCCTATTTATTATGCACATATTATTATAATTATTTTTCTGGAATTTAATGTGCTTAATCCTCCCAATGAAACTGATTGTGTGCAGTGAATATTGAATCACTAACTCTAGTTTCCAGCCATGGTCAAAGTACTGAGATTATGTTTCAAGATTCAACCGGTTAGAACTTCTCATCTAAATCCTTTAATGACTACCCAGGATTTATAATAACGACAAATATTAGTACTAAATATGTCAGTTTATGTATTTTTCGATATTTTACAATAACAGAGCTATTTATTAATGCATTAGCGTACCAACAAATAGATGTCACATATTGATATTGGTATAATTTGGCTGCACTTGACAATAACTGTGTTCCATAGGCGTGCCTAAATTTATTAAATGTTAGTACTAATTAAACAATCTTGCGTTTAAGCTGACATAGCTTTAACCTAAAATTCTGTGTTTACCATTACCATTAAATTGGATTTATTTAGCCAACTATTCAATTAAGAAACAAATATGACGTAATATGTTTTCATAGACACATCTTTGTGCTTCACATGGAAGCACATTATTATTTTGAGAATGGAATTATTTCAAGCTTTATGGTATTCAAATATAAGTGTAGTGGCTATGATGTTTTTATATCTGTGACTATCTAGTGTCTACTCATATATTATACCGAAATTATTATTATGCAAATAGTTTAGACTACAAATAATATGTAGTGTATAACAATGAGTGCATCTAATATAAATGCATATAAGCGAATGATTTAGTAAGCAACGATTTTCCATATTTCCTGTTGATAGAATTAACAAACTAAAGATTGACATTTCCGTTGACTTACTTACACATCACTCACATTCAAAACACTACTGACATTTCCTAGCAGATTATGTCGCTTTTATTGATATGCATAAAATAAAAAGTACTTTAGACAGCATGCATGTGTTTTACTTAACGAAACTTTTATTCATCGGTCATTGGAAAGTTATGCAACGTTTCTAATTAATACTATAATACCTGTTCAAAAATTATTAAAAAATTATGCATAAATTAACACAATGTTCTAACAAATTACATATTTTATTTTATTAAATGTAGAGACAGAAGTTTGTATTCGCCATAGATATATCTTTTTAATATTTTCTTACTTCAATCAGTTATCTATAATACTTACAATAAGTAACAATAATTAGAAACAAATTAATTTAAAAGTTACATATTGTCAAAGTAAAAACTTTAAAAGTTACATATTATTAATCCTCCAAAACCCACCAGAGATGACGATACTGTGCATCAATTTCGAAACGATTATTCATATTTTAAAATGTCATTTTAGTTATAAGGCCCGGAATATTAATTAGTGTAAATTTATTTTTATAATAACAAGCAGTAAAAATGCTAAAGTAATCAAAGACACCGTTTTTAAATGCAATTTGTAATAACATTTAGAGCATGTCATGAATTTTATTGCATTTATGACACTCAATTCTATGTGCTAAAACATAGCACATACTCAGATATACATCGCTAAAGTTTTCCTACTTTTACAAAACGGCATGTAGGTTACCGCACCGCTGTTTGTAAAACAATTTTATTCTAATTAATTGACAACCAACAATTTTTTGATGTTAAGTAATTACAAATACCAGTATTCGTATATTATAATGGCAGTCTTCCTTGATAGAAACATAAACTTAACTATCTGAATAATGACTAATGGCCTATATACTAAGTACTGTAAAATACCAATCTAAATGTAGTTTTGAATATTTGTCCGTTCAAAAAATTCTTGTGCAGTAATACTACTTTGTTTTATTTTTTCCTTACACGACCAAGTTTTCCTATCATCCATTTTTTGAAAATGGTCATATTTCGATGTAAAATTAGATTCTACCTGTGCGAAAACATTTTTTATGTTGCTAGGAAATAATGTTACTAATTTTTGTAAATTAATTTCTTTGTTTTCAAAGATAGAAACATCGACTGTATGCCTAAACAACGATTTGAAACCATCGCTTTTTAAGTCTTCTTCTGCATAATTTTGTAGCATGAGTATATTTAAATGAAATGGGTCGTAACGAGAAACTTGGCCGACAACGTTGATTTGTTTTAATTTCAAAACTTTCAATGACTTAGGAAGACCTCCTAGATCTACGTCCAGCGGAATCCATCCTACCCATCTATCCAAAATCAACGTGTGTAAAGAAATTGGAAATCGATTGAAAGCCGAGCTAGTGCTTCCTACAAATCTTATTCCGACTTCCTTTAGATACAACGATTTTAATTCTGATGGAGTTTGAGCAAGTATTATGTAGTGTCTATTGTCATAGCCTTCCCAATACAATTCATCTACATTTAAAGATGAGAAGTCAATTGTTTCCACTTTAATCCCTTTAAGATCTACAGGAGTGACTGATACAAGAGACAACTTATTACATCGTTTAGGATGCGTTTCGGTTCTGGGGAATGGTGGACTACAACAGACGTTGGTCTTGTGTATTTCAATAATTGGAATGTTTGCCAAACATTGCAAATCAACTAAATCGTTTCGGCAGTCGTGAATTTTTAAAACCGCGAGGTTGGTAAACATTTTTGTAAAATGGTTAATGGGTACAACTTTATTACTCTCGGCATTCAGGATTGTGCAATCATTAAGTATCAACTCTTTAGTGCAATTGCTCATTGCCAATTCTGCACGGTGAGAATTTCCAATACAACTACTACAGTTGCAATTGCAATACTTCTGATAATCATAGTCAATGTAGACCCTACTCTTATTTGCTATATTGATGTTGTTGAAATGATTAAGCTGATGGTAATATTTGTTGATAGATATTCCATCAAACCTTAAAGATTCCTTGTCAAACACAAGACAGCGATTGCCTTTAGAAATTGAATAAAAATCCATACGTTTGATAGATTTCCAGAAACACCAACCTTCCCAACAAAAGAAAGTAAAGTAATCTAAAGGTAATCTATCCAACTCAAACCCTTTATACTCTGTATCATCTAGTATCAGTTCAAAGTATTTTAATTTTGGCATATAAATTTTATATGCACAAACTCCCCAAAATCGAACCTTATTCAGGGAAATTTTAACCAGATTGTAGCATGGAGAAATGGATGATAGCAAAAGTGGCATGTAGATCGTCATTCCCTCTAAACTTAGGCTTGTTAGCGTTAGCAGTTCTGGTCCGGAAAACCTGATACAGAAAACGTCAAAAATTGTTCCTTGGTAGGTATATTCTCCTTCTCGTCCGTAAGTTGAAGACCTTAGACACCCGATATCTAAAAATGAAGCATTTATTTAGTACATTTATTTATTCTGTTCAATTAAAAATTATTTTGTTTTGGGTCATGTCTAGGTCACGGATCACACTTTAATTGGTTATAAATGAAACTGTGATGCTCAAATGCACTCAAGAGAAAGCTATTTTTGCCGTTTGAATAAATTTGTACACATTTTTTTCAATCCTTTCCAAATTTTTAATTCCAGTAGAAATTTCCTTAATGAACCAGTAAGCAAAATAATTAAACGGAGAAAAATTAAAAACTTAAAATGTAGCTTTAAGTTTTTTAGTTAAAAAATATAGCTAAATAGCCAATCGTTGCAAACAGAATAGCAATCAATAATAATAAGTAATTTTCAAACAAACCTGAAGCGGTAGTACCAGATGACATTCCTTCAGAGATGTATATTTTGTCAAGGTTCGAAACTGATTCGTTTCTAATAATTACATACAGATCGCAAATGATGAGTTTTAGTGCCGGGTCTCTGATGGTTTTGTTATCAATTATGTTGCCCAAGTTCAAGTTTATAGCTCCACATGTTATTTTGTTCTTCTGGAATTCTTCATGGTCAATTAAAAAAATATATTTTCTAGCCAGGTTGAACAACTTTTTAAGGATATTTATCCCTTCCGGTACCGTTTCTCTTTGAGATAAGTAGTGTGTTGTTAATTTGCCTAAAAGTCTTAGGTAGCAGCTCCATGTACTATAATCTACGCAGCTACTCTCGCATCGATAGCTTTCTACTACGTCTAGATATTCTTTTGAAATTGGAAAAATCTTTATCTTGTCCCAAACAAGCAATCCCAAATAAATAATTGCAAATACTTGATTGGAATTGAATTTTTTCAGCTTCAGAATTATTTGGCTTTCCCACTCCTTGTAGCTATTGGACAATTCCTCTCTTGGTTTGTTATTCAGATTAATAATGACATTTAAAAAGAATTTATTTGGTATTACTTCATCTAAGGCTTTTAAATGGAGCTGAATAGTGTTATTTTCACCAATGGACCAAGACATTCCAATCTCTTCACCCCAACCAAAAGAGTGTATTTTATCAATATCAAGTTCTTCGTAAAGTGATGCCAATATCTGGAGGAACTTGTTCTGAAATCCGGCCTTTGAAAGGCAAACAGCGTGATTGTATTTAGAAATTAAATATTTCGTTCTTGCTTTTCTCAGGTTGAATGTCTGATGGATTATCAAGGCAAGGTTTGCTGCCTCGATAAATCTTCTCTCTGTCAATAGGTCAGTTAATTTAACTTGGTCAATCAGCTGGGTTCTTATGTGATAAAATTCCCTTTCCAATTCTTCATGTTTTTCAGCGTAAGTATAGGGAATCAATAAATATTTGATTTTTCCTCTGCACTTCAGAATCTTCCTCAGGATCTGTTTTTCAATGTCCTTTCCGTTATGCCTTATCACTTGCTGAAGCAAACGATGGATACTGACACCGAGTATTTCAGTACCCTGCGGACTGCTTTGACATTTTTCAACGCTGGCAAGAGAATACTTTTCAAGTATAGCCACAGCCTTCTTTATGATCGCAATTCCCACCTTCTCAATTTCTCGAAGAAAATCCAATTCGACGTTGTCGGGTTGGATGTAGCCAAAAGTAATTAAAATATTATAAGCAATTGTTCCATTTTCATCATTCTCAATTTGTTTTAAAGATATCTTCATGGTTTTATTAATAGTGCGTTCGTAGTCATCAAATCTCTCATGTATAAGAGGATCGTTATCGTTTCTATCACCGGCTGCTATTTCTTCAACATACTCAGCGATTGTAATCGAGTCATTATTCAAAGTGGATACTGCGATTTGTAATGCCAAGGGAAGATGACCAAGTAATTCACCAAGTCGAGCCAGTTGTAAGTTATTCGAATCAGAAACACTTTTCAAATTATTTTTCATGAATACTATACTCTCCTCAGCAGTAAAAACGTCCATACAGAACTTACTAATTTGCCCATCACCATTTTCCTTTCCCCACTCCTGATTCCTTGATGTGATAATTGACAGAATATTGTCATCTCGGTCACACCGCGGAAGAACATCACGAATCCCTTCATTCCCCACGTAGCATTCGGCATTGTCGTAAATTATTAGACATTTATATCTTCTGAGTTTCAAAAAACATTTTCTTGCTAATTCTGTCAAATGGATTTGCGATCTGCCTTCCACTTTGAGATCAATTGCCAGGGATTGAAAAGATTTGATGAGACTCCCCTCGCCGCAATCAATCCAGAGAATATGATCATATTCCCGTTCATAGTGAAGAGCAAACGATTTGGCTAATGAAGTTTTTCCAATTCCGCCTAATCCGGAAACTACTACTTTAGAGTCTTGAGTAATCACTGCTGTTTTACTGGCTTGTAGCATCGAGTTCAACTTTTCAATAATTGGTTTACCATCAAGTTTTCTTTCGTAGAATGACTTTATCAGTGTTTTTGCTTGTGGCCACCATTTTCCTTGTAAAATTGATTCAGTTTGATGCGAGTCATGCTGAATACTAATATTGGGATCTTGAAGTGACAATTGTTGTTGCTGAGAAGTCCCCGCTTGGGGGCTACCAGTTCCGTTCTGAACGAGATTATGCTGTATAGCTCTTGGATTAACTTTTTCGGCTAAATGTTCGTTTCCTGTATCGCGAAGAATATCAAGGAAAACTTGAGCTACGTCGTCACCTCTTGTCTTCAATATTTTAATTAATTCAGCATTTTTTTGAATATTTGTTGACTTGCTCAACTGAAAATTTTTTTTATTGATACACCATTTTAAATAATTTTTGTGAATAATAATAATGTGTTAAGGCAGAGTCTTGGACTTACAATAATATCGTATTCATGCTGGGTGATTTTATTGTACTGAAGTAAACGAAGAAGTACAGGGATAATATCTCCAAGATTTTCGGTTAAATGAACTAAATTTTGGTGAAGTAAATCTGTCATTGCGAATGTATTAAATGCTAACTATATGGAACACAAAAATTAAAATTTGAATGGTACAAACAAAGACATTTCAAGGAAAATTTCAAGTGTGCCCTCCTCTTTTTTCTCCAATGTTGCAACTAATTCAACATTTCTATCAAAATTTGTTGGCTTGCTTATCTGAAAAAATTATTGCATTGTTTGCAATGTATATGTTTGCAATAAAATAATTTTTGAGAATAAAATAAATGTAGCTGTAACTTACAATTATATCATTTTCATACGGAGTGATAATATCACACTCAAGTAGCCGAAGAAGCACAGGAGGTAAATTAAGATTTTCGGTTAAATAAACTAAATTTTGTTGGAGCAAGTTTGCCATCGTGAATATATTAAATGCTAACTAATGGAGCACAGAAAATGGACATCTTTACACTTTTTGGTGTATAACTTAACTAAAATTGGGCACCTGTTAACTTTGTTAGGTGGTATAACAGAACCGGTTGAAAATTTCCTATTGCGAAGCATGTGGATATCAGTACCTACCTAAATAATGGAATGAAAACAATATCAAACTTATATTTGCAAGAATAAATGGACGATACCTTATCTAATCTTGCTTAAAATGTTTAGCATGTCAATTCGTTATCCTTAAAAAGGAAAATTATTATAAAGCATTTACATTAATGCATTTTCAAGTATTCCAATCGATTTAATCAAACCTGGTCAGGAATCCTAAAGTAAACAGTAATACAAATACATTATAAATAAATACGAAAAAGGTTATGTTACAAATGAATGTATCATCTTTATGTCTTTTGGATGTGTATAATGTATAACATGGTTCAACTTACAATCTTCTTATCTACCATAAATACCAGGAAAAGTATTTATGGTAGACCGTTATCAATTTAGAAATAGGTTTTGCACTTGGCTCGAATGAAAGCAAAGACATTTTTGTAATGTAACGGTTGTCACTACCAGCATCTATAAATTAACCTGGTTAAATCCTAGTTTGCGACAATGAAACTGGTAATTGTGCTGAGTACATACTGAATATTTATTTCAACGCAAATTGCAGGTTTTACATGGTTGATAACAATTTAAACAACTAACTTATTATTGTTGTGTATCCATTAATTTACAATAATTAAACTTTTCTGATTTCTGGTTCGTTGTCAGGTTTTTCAACTATTTCTTGCACGAATGCGTAAACGATCCACATCGTATATAGGCGGTATAAAGTGGATAAAATAATACCAACATATGCGCCTCTAATATGTGTCACACAAAAAGCGTCCTGCATAAAGGATATGACATTATGAAAGATAACTGCTCCCGTGAAAATCAACCAGATTATGCATCGACACATGCTGCCCTGTTAAAAAATTTGTTGGTCAATAGGTTATATTACCACTGCGATTAAATTTATTATGTAGACTCATTTATTTGACTTTATTTAGTTAATAATTATAAAATCAAACCGTATCTGCTCCTGTGAAAAGTACAATTGGCATTGTTACACATAGGAATGCCAAAGACAGCCACATTAGCAATGCTGCATATTCACCTAAATAGTTTTTTAAAAAACATTATTTATGTGAAACAATTTATGGCATAATATTATGATATTAAACAGTAAATGTTGTAGGAAAATAATTGTTTTTCCAAATGTACCGGGTTCAGGATGGCTTCCCTCTGCATAAAAACCCCAAAAATTTCCCATCAAGAAGATTAGGACAGCAGAACAAATGAGCTATGAAAATAAACTTGTAATAACCGACTTCATAAAGTAAAGGATGTGTTTGTATAAATACAGATAAGTGATCATTGTAACTTACAAATTCAAAAATTGCTACCATCTTAGTAGCTCGGCGTAGAGAGAATCCACAACAGGGGTGAGCCATTTTTAGTAGTTCTGCAATAGGAAATAATGTAAAAGACTAAAATGTAAGATTGTTACTATAAGAATGTAAATGAACAATTACAGAAGGATTTTTATTATATTATACCACCAATGATAATTGGGATACCTATTGTATTATGATAGACCGTAATTTGAATGGTATTCTGGAGTTGCTTCCTGTAAATAGAAAGAACGCCAAGAGTTTAGCTGGATGCTGTTTTTATACTCGCAAACCTGAAAGAATGTTCACATAAACTTGAAGCATAATAAAAATCTAAAGTAAACAATATAATTCTAAACAAAGAGCATTTTTAAAACTAGAAAAGGAATTGTTTATCTGAACTAATTAGAGGTATATGAACTTACTACTTTCTGATTGTGAATCCTACTTTGAAAGTAGTATTATAAATATTGCGAGTGAACGAGAAGTTAATTGTGTATATGTAAATGACAATAAAATTGTTAATATTCCAAATTATACTGCACTGTTTACATTAATAAAGTTTTCCTTATTCTGAATGGTAATTAAAATAGCATTGAAAAAAAACATTACCTACCATTCAGTTTCAACGAAATTTTATCGTTTAATTTCACTTTATTATTATTCTATGTAAATTGAAAAGTACTAATAGATGATGTTGTCATTGAAATATCGAAATTGTATTGTTGTCTATGTTAGTTTTTATGTAAAACATGGTCCCCAAATATTTGAAATTCTTACTATTTAGTGTACAATGCTTTACTGCAAGATGAGTTACTTTTATATCAATAATGTTGTTTGTCAAAATATCAAATATTTTCTTGTATCGCAGATTTGTGTTATTTTTTGGCAATTTTTACCCATTCCGAGAAAGCGCTTTACCAACACATGGCATAAATTATACTTTATTAAAAGCATAGAAGAGGATGAGTCGATTTCTGGAAGTTCGTTACCTATGTTTTAAAACTAAAATTGTGCATGTGAGATTTAATTTCGGAATGGTGACACAGTTGTTTGCCTTAAGCTATTCAGCAGTTTACGCAGTTTTGCCCCACAGATTTCGAGAAGTAGGGCAAAAAAGGAAATTAGTAAGCAATAGCCACAGATTTCAAAAATGGTTACTATTTTCATGCCAAGATTGACACTTTTTGCCTGTTCTTCCATCCACTTGCGGTTGGCTTTAAATTCGTTGTATGTTTTGCTATCCACAAAATGTTCAAAATTATTCCAAATATCAGTAAATCCTTCCTCCATGAACAATGCAAATGTATCAAGAAACATGTCTCTATAGCATCCAAAAAATTCCATTCCAATCACATGTTCATGAGAAACTTCCGTTGTAACTGCACATTTGACATTGACTTGTTCCTGTTTAAGTTGGTGTTCAAGAAAGTCAACGAAATACTCCTGGCGTCTTTCAATAACATAAAATGGTTTCGATTTCTCGGTAGGAATGTCATAAATCAAAACATTTCTCAGGGTTTGGTATGAATCAGGAATAGTTATATTAAAAGTACTATTTTCAAATCGACTTTCAATTTTATGGAGTTTAAATATTTCTTGGTATTGATGCATTGACTTCCGTTTGAACTTTTCTGAACGTGGAGTGGCCAGTTTATATCCATTATCTAATAGTTCGACAATGTTTTTCATTATGTACCTTTCCGGGGGCACTATGACATTCCCTGTCATGTACGTTTCGTAGAATGTGGTCAGAAATGTGGCCATGAGTGCTGCAATAGCATAATGGAACATTTGGCTATTATTTTGATTTTGTCGCAGAAAAATCCCAATTGTAGAGATTAAGACAAATTGTAAATTTCTGACTAGCGAAAACTTGGCTGTTAATAATATGGCAATAAAAAATATTATAGGGATGATTGTCCAGGTGAGATCATCAAAAGTATCTTTAATCCAGATGGTTAACGATACCGATTCAAGTTTTTCTGAGTCTTCACAATAGAGAAAGACATAATCTTTAATCGTGTAAATAATATGATTTTTTACATGGACATACACTCTTAAAAAAATTCAGCCAATTTTGTTGAGTAATTTTATTTTGCCTAACTTTGATGAAAAACTGATCAAATGATGATTATTATTTGCTCAATACAGTTGTACATTCTGAGGTTGTATAAAACAAACTTAACTATTGAGTAAATTATCCTCAATGTTGTGTAGTATCCTAAACTAGTCAACTGTTGAGCAAACAATGTCGAAACTTTGAATAAATAATGCTCAATCGCCGGAGTAATCATCACGCGGCTACTTTTGACTACATGCATGCATGCGGAAGTAACCTTCTGGACAGTCGTACGCTTTAAAATCAAAAAAACAGTCTGCTGTCACTGGTGTTATTTTAAACCGTCAAAATTTCATTATCAGCAATTGAAAATACACTCCAGGCCTCAAATCTTGGTCCTGTTTTGGAAATATTTAGAGGTGAGTAAACAAACTGTGTTACATAAATCTGTTTTTGTTTTTAGTTTACTGTTTAATTTGATAAAATATTGACAACAAAATTCAGCTGACTATAATCCGATTAAATATACTTTGTTTTTTGCAGAGAATAAAGTTTTGTTGCAACTTCTATTTTGCCTAGAAAATTCGATGGAAGATCGATTGTTCGCCATTCTCGTTCTATCAGTTGGTAATCGTTTTGAAGATTCTGCAACATATTCTTTTTTTTCTCAACAACCTTAGCATATTTGATCAAAAGGTAATACACAATTATTTATGTACTATTTGTATAAACAAAAATGTTTTAATGTAGAAAACCATTTTAATTGAGTAGCATGTATTTTTAAAATCTTTTTGTTTAAATTATATAGTGTTTGTATTACCCCCATACATATTTTAATTGTTCTTGTAATTAATGTTTTAATTATTAACAATGTTATACTGTTTTATATTTTATAATTTGTATTAAAACATAACAGCTGCAATAAATAAACTAAACGGGATATTACTCAACCTGATTGCATATATTATGCAACTTTATAGCACATTATACTCAACTTGATAGCATATTTTACTAAACATGATAGTATATTTTACTCAACATGATAGCATATTTTACTAAACATGATAGTATATTTTACTCAACATGATAGCATATTTTACTCAACATGGTAGCATAATACATTCAACGTGACAGCATAAATTATACAATCGGAAAGGATAATTTGCTCAACAAGACAGTAAAGGTAAGTCAACTTATGTAAAAACAGGTTACTCAATGCGGTTGAATAAACTTTATTCAACAGTTGAGTCAGCACATTTCGTACTAAAAAATTGAGTACCGATTACTCAAACTTGATGAAAATGTGCTGATATTTTTTAAGAGTGTACCAGGTTTCATATATAAAGTAGCCTTTTCTTTCTGGTCGGATTTCTCCCCAAAAATGATTATTTTTTCTATAATTGGATGTCATTTTCTCATATTTCCCTTTTCCAACATATATAGCAGTAAAGTTTAGTTTCTCAGCCATTGTTTCGATTGCTCGACCAGGGAAAAAGCACGGATAAGGAAACAAATGTCCATTGTATTTAATGAATTTATAAAGAGAGAAACGGCAATATTGATGGTAGTAGTTAGAATTATCCTCAATTGTAGAATCTCTCACCATTATTATCCTCCTATCAAAAAATTTATTGAGCTTCGTCCAGTAACGATGCCAATCCGTTGCTGATATTTTTAGGGGAATATACTGGAACTCCAATGTAAACCTCGATAGAGTGTGCACGGATAGTTTGTCATTGGAATCAATACTGATAATGTACCACTGAGCAATACTTTGGTAGGCGTATTGTGCAGTATTCATAAATTCACCCCCAAAGCAACCTTGGCAGAGAAAAATTATTTTGGCACTGGGCATTCTCTGTTCTTTACTAAAATAGAGAAAAGCTGCTTTGTATTGAGAAAAGCTTACACCTGAATAACCAACAATGAAGTTTGAGCTGCAGTACAATTTAGAATTTGATACTGTGGCATTGAATGTTTTATGGTTATTAAAGGAATTTAGTAAGTTTTGGGTAAGAAAATACGATACAGTCCATGCTTGATTATTTTGGTTATCCAAGATGAACTTGTCGCCAAATTCCAAGTTGTCAAAAATTATCACGTTCATATTACAACTTTCAAATCCAGGAATGAACAAATTTGGAGTAGCAAAAGTTTTATTCAGTAGTAATAAAAGAAATACGAGATTTAGCCACGAATTACGTCTGTACAACGTAAATGACATTTTCAATTTTTATTGTTTAAGAAAGTGAAATTAGTATCAAATTAATAATTACAGAATTGTAATAACTTCCGATCCAGTATTAAGACGTCTATAGAATTGACACAGGTTGTAGTTTACTGGTTTAGATTTACGAAGTATGTCTTGTAGAAATAAATCATAATATCCTCGACTAGTTAGCTTTGTTTTTTTTTGTTGTAATACTTCCGTGTAAATATTACCATGGAAGTATTTTCCCTTGTAGACATTAGAGTGACTCTCTGTTTGCTTGACAAATAGGAAATATTATTGTATGTATGTCAGTATAAGTTTTCTATGCCATACTTAAACTGGTATTCCTTATAATGTTCAACAAAATTATATTCGTGGTGTTATAATAGTGAGCATATTGATTTCGTCCAACAGACTCATTGGGAGTTCTTCTGAAACACATGCCTAAGCAACTTACATAAGTTTCTTTTCAACAGTCACAATCAAACATCAATTTCTCCTAACGAGTACTTAAAGGTACGATAAAATTGTGAGGCGGAAGAAAATAATAGAATGCAAAAATTTAAGCCCCAGTTTGTTTCCTAAGGGGGTAAATACGAACTTTAGTTTGTATTTATCCATCTAAGAGACAATATGGATTTTGACTGTGATACTGAAGAGTCGCTATTTTGGTCAGAACAGATAATTGAATGTTCAAGAATCCTATTGTTTGTATTATGTTCAATATAAACCTTCGTTCGGTAGGAAAACCATGCTAGACTTAGTTTTAAATTCAAATGTGGATTATCGTGACAGTAAAAATTAAATATGAATGAACGTGCAAAGGCTATAACAGCCACTATAGACACCAATAAGCAGCAGAATATAAAATATTGAATCATACCTTGAACAAACAATGAGTTTTGCCGTCTTACCTTTTTACCAATTATTTGTCATTAAGCATAGTACAACTATTACAAAAATCGCTCTTGTATTATGTCTAAAATAAATCGATCTGTGCGAGTTAAGTTGTAGATTCCAAATTTATTAGTAATCTCGGCATTTTTTTTAAATTTTTGCCAGCTATGACTTTACTTGAAAACCGGTAACTAGAGTAACTACTAATATATTTATTTTTCATTTACAAACTTGAAGTGCTTCAATATTCTTACAAAATAATGCGAAAATTGTAATTAAAGGACAGTGACAGATCATTATTAATTTCTGGCAATTACATTCTTCTGATTTCTGGTTGCATTGTATTTGCAGGATTGGTCCGTAACTCTTGAATGTATGCATAAACAACCCACATCATGTATAGACGGTACAAAATGCTTAATATGGCAGTTACAATGTAGTTTTCCATGAGTTTTCCAGTAATAGCGTTCACCATAAATACGGCTCCATTAATTGAGATAACAACAGCCATAAAAATAAACCAGATTTTGCACCTAAACAAGTTGCCCTGTCAAAACAATTATTATTGACTCTTATTTTATTTTTCAATTTATTTTTCATTATATTAATTTTAGTGTTATAATTATTAAATCAAACCTTGTCAGCTCCTGTGAGTAATACTACGGCCATTACGAGACACGCTAGGGAAACTAATATCTCGATCACCATTATAGCTATTGCAGCTCCCACTAAACAGGTTTAAATTGGATGTAGTTACATACAACATCAGATGTATTCAAAATGAGTACATTTTACAATTAAAATAATTATTCCAAACGTACCATATTCAGGGTAATCCCTTTTGAAGAGATTAATAACGGCGACTGAATATACTATCAGAGAGGAAAGGACAATAACCCCCAAAACCTAAAAATGTTTTCCAAAATTAAGAAAAAATGTAAAATGTGTTATATAAGAGTAACTACCAACGCAACTTACAATATCAATAATGGCCATAATTTTAACTCCTCGACGGAGGGAGGAGCCACAACACGGATGAGCCATTTTTTTGAGAATTCAAAGCAAGACGGAGAAAAAAATTAAATAAAAGAGCAGATTTAGATTATCAAACTTTACAGATAGTTATCCCGCCCTATCAGATTGGGGATACGATTAATAAATGCGACTGAATAGAAGGTTGGCAAAATATATAATACTCATTCTTATTTGCAATTCAAAAATGTTTTTCTGAATATTTGACTAACAATGATAATGCACAACAAATATTCAATTGAAAACGATGGATTTATAGTGAAACGACCCCATTATACAATGTACATAACGTAAAGGATGTTACAGAAATATTTTATCGTTGTGGGATAATGTTGGTCCTAAATGTCAATACCTGACAATGTTTAATGCATCAAGCGTATTCTGCAATCTGAAATGACGTAGTAGAACAACCGTCAGTGTGTTATTTGTGTTTCAGTTTCAGCTCAAATAACATCGGGTAAACCCTTAGTCATAGTCTCATCACTCACACGTTAAATAAACAAAAGAGAGTATAGCAGAAATTTAAGTATGCAGTTGTATCTACGTAATTATCACTTTCGTTTCATTATAACTAGTAAAATTTGTTTCAATTTGCAAATCTATTTTAATACTTGCATACGTACTTAATTATACGAAGGATAAATCATCAGGACTGTGAATCATTATTACCGGTGATAATGTTTATTATGCCGAAAACCTCTCGTCGTATCATCGTCATAATATTCTTATCTGCCTTGCTTGACGCGTCTGTCTGATATCTCGTGTGTATTAATAGCTTTAATGCATAAAAGTACAATTTAGTTTTGCTTTTGTACAACAGTCATAATGTATACTTACATTTTACATCGTTCATTCATTTACGTCATTATAATAATTATTATTGTACACAATTATTTCTTGAAAAACAGAACCTCATTTTAGAGTGACCAATAATGCAATAGATACCAAATAAATTGGAATAAGATAAATACCGAAAGCCTAAGTCTATATGCAAATTAAACAGTGGGAAGGTAAGTAAATAGAGTCGATTAGATAGCAAGATCAAAAACATCATTGGCGTCCACTGGTGTCATTTGAAGGATCAATGTCCTCCAGACCCTTTGGCGCTTCTATTCCACTTTAAGTTAATATTTTTATTGCGAAGATGAGTTTTATGGAAAAATTAAAGGGTGGGTCTTATTGGTCGGTCGCGATTACTATGAGCGTTCAGTTAGGTTAGGTTCGTCTCCAGAGGCAGACTAGCATTTCTGACACGCTGCGCTGACACAACCACAAGGTAGAGGTAGAGGATACTTTCGTGAGTTCCAACCGTTCGTTCGGCGATCGTATCTACTTTTCAGGGGCATTTTGATATTGATTAACTTCTGTCTGACAGAGACCCTTGTTGTTATCGGTGGGGATATAATCCTCAGATTACCATTGGGAGCGATGCAAACAAAATTAAATATGATGACACTCATACTATACCGCAAACAAAAATGGAAATACATTTTAAGGTGTATTATATTATATTCTTCCATTTGATTAGAAATTCGAAGGGGCGTAGTGGGCCGGGTAGTTGGGCCCCAATTGTCTGCTATTCTCTATAGGAATTAGAATTTACATCGAAATATAAAGGACCGATAGGAACGTGGCAATCTTATTAAGGGACATCTGATCATTAAAACATCTAGTTTAATTAAACCTGTACCTTCAATAGGGAGGGTTTAAGAGTTATTAGGCCAATATTATAGCTTGTAATAATATTATGTGAAATGAAGCTCTCGCGTGTAATATGGAAGTATTTGTTTTTCGTCTTAAACTTAGATTCTTTTTCGTTGTAAGGATTACTCAAGGCGCATGAGACATTAAACAATTTGGTGACAATAAAATAGCACGGGGAAATGCGACATTCCATTTCTCTTTTGTTATACTGTTAATATGGGCTATGTTCAATAAACACAAGGTTTCGAATAGAAAATGAAAAAAATGAGACAAGTGGGAAACAGGGTTGCAGAAAGAGTAGGTTTTCGTCTATATAGAGCTTCCCAAAATCAAAGAAAAGAAGGAAATATTTATTTATCGTCCTATCGCTCTATCGTGGCGAAAAACAGGAAAGAAAATTGAAGTGAGAATTAAAGAATAAACGCCCATTAAAAATCCGAAACCCTGTATCATGCAATAAAGACATAAAATGTGTTAATTATGACAATGGAACATTTAAAACGTACAAATATAATAATATTCTATTTTCACTAATATATGTAAGCCACGTCATTTAAAAAGCAGGAAATTGAAGCATGCAGAGAACTTCAGAGAAACCTAAAAAGGACATATAAAACTGCGACTTTTCCTTAGTAGCTAAATCTCACTCTTATATTGAAGTTGTTTTGTTTGTGCCCAAAAATTGAATTTTGTTCGACATGAAGGCTATTGGAAATTTCTATGCTTTTATTTTGATGATAACATTGTCTTTTACTTTCGTCTGTGTGGCTAATGGAATAAAATCTTGCCTCTGCTCAAGAGAGCGCAACGAAGTTTGCGGGAGGTAAAATAAATCCATAGTTTCAAAGCTATGTAATTTTTAGGACCCTGTTAAACTCTAGATACATTGAGAGCCTATTTTCAAGTCGATTTTTCTATTTTATGTTCCTATCTTGTTCTGATGTTTTATTCTTATTTTATTTATGTCGCTAAACAGTGATGGAAAAACGTATGGCAATCCTTGTACTTTTAAATGTGCAGCCGATCAAACTCCAGGTGGGTATTGCAAACAGCTCAATTATTTATGTGATTTTTTTTATTATTAATCTAATTTCTAATTACCACAGGTTTGACCATGAAATCAAAGGGAAGATGCTCGGAATAAGTATGAAATGGCAAGAACCGGTTTGATAATGGAATACAAAATTCTGTGAAATTACTGTTTGACACTATGACGTCAATTATCAACTGGCATGCCGTTTGATTTTGTATTACAATATGTTTGGTGCTAATAAAATTTGATAAGAATCATGTTTAAGGGTAGGGTATATTTTTTGAAACCCTTTACCTGTCTCAGCCACAACTGGGGATGTTGCTAGGCAACTAGCAAAAATTCTCATAGAGGGTAAATGTAATTCCGATTTTATGCGAAATTCGTACTTTTTTTAGGAGAATCCCCAAGGATCTGAGACCATTGGTCCTACACCCATACATTAAATGTAAGTCGAAACCTACTCTATGCAGGACATATTGAAAATTTCACATTTTTATCTTCTACTTCAAGATATAATGTTTAACGATGATATCTTGAAGTAGAAGACAAAAATATGAAATTTTCAATATTTCCTGCATAGAATAGGTTTCGTCGGATCTTTTTTACATTTAATGTATGGGTGTAGGACCAATGGTCTCAGATCCTTAAGGATTCTCCTAAAAAAAGTTTATGTGTAATTTAAATGGGAATATGATATTCGGAAAATCTGTCCGTAACTACGAACCCGGACTTTAATGGTTAATTATTTCCAACCATAAATTCTTTATCCAGAAACGGAAATATTTGTATTTCGATTTTATTTTTTCTGTCTCGGAAAGATCGTATAAAAATAATTGTGCAATTTTCATTTTAATTACTTTATGCACTCACGTCATAACCACTATCCACATACCCTAAGCACAATAGCCTATAAAATAAATAACATGTAATTATGCTAAATCAATAAATTAGAAAGTTTATAATTATTATCAGAGCAGTGATATGTATTTGTTTATTTTCCGAAAATATGTCTAATATGTACCAAAAATAGCAAAATATGTAGAAAAGAAAAAGTACCAAAAACATGAAAATGTGTAGAAGAGATACCAAAAAAGAAGACAATATCGTCCCTTAAGGATCGAAAAAGCCTGTATCCACTTTCAGATTGGTGGACGAATAAGCCTATATCCATTTTTTGTTTGGTGGACGAATAAGCCTATATCCAATTTTCGTTTGGTGCAGGAAATAGCTTCTATCCTCTTGCAGCTTTGCCTGTAAAGTTATAGGGGCGTATTGATACACAGTTAATATGGGCGGCGGAAATATTGAACTTTTATTCTACCTTCCAGCCAGTTTAGTTTTATCCAATATCAAAATACGAATTTATGTCATTAAAAGTTTTGTTTTTGTCTTATTGTGTAATTAGATAAAATTTTATAATGCTTATGTACATTCTAGCATGATATATTTCAAGTATCAACATAAAAATAATAAATACTTCATTCCGTCAACTTGTTTATTCTTACTGTGCCCCGACAACTTTACGTAATGCTGTAAGATGACAGAGGCTATTTCCTGCACCAAACGAAAATTGGATATAGGCTTATTCGTCCACCAAACAAAAAATGGATATAGGCTTATTCGTCCACCAAACAAAAAATGGATATAGGCTTATTCGTCCACCAAACAAAAAATGGATATAGGCTTATTCGTCCACCAATCTGAAAGTGGATAGAGGCTTTTTCGATCCTTAAGGGACGAATTATGTAGAAAAATATAAAAAAACTGCATTTGCTAAAAATATAAAAATTATTTTAGGCCAACGGCAAATTTATGTTTAGCAAGACATAACTATATATTATGTATTAAAAATTGCAAACTATTTCCAAAATTGTGCCCTTATTGCTTGGTAAGTTTCTGTGTCATATGTTAAAATATAGGCTTAATTGCCAAAAAAGCCAAAATATGGGCAAATATGGAAAAAATGTCTTTACCTAAATATCACGGCTCTGATTATTATATGCATGCTGGTTGCATTTTGTGTATTGAAAATCAGCGTGTTTTAAAACAAATCGGTGTGAATTAAAACTGCTGGTCTTCAAATGATGATGAAAAGGGTATTTTCGTGCAAACTCACTATCTATCTGGGAAAATGTAAATTACAAACATAGGCAACTTCATATATTTAAATATTTTTTAGAGTTCGTGTGTTGTGTCGGGATTAGGAGATGATAAAGGACAAAAATCTACACATCTATACAACAAAAATATCGTAAATTTGACGAAGTATACATTTTCGAGCTAGAAATAAAAAATAAAAGAAGACTTAGTCATATATGAACGCACTTAGAAGTGTCACACACGGGGTCAAAACGTCAATATTTCGACCCTTTCGATTTGATCCAATTTTTTATCATAGCTGTAGAAGGGTTGATGGAAGTTTTCTAATGCAGTCAGTTAGGTAATAGGTCTAATAAAATCTAAGGATTATTTTTACCAATTTTTCGAATACAAAAAGAACAGAATTCAACAAGGTAATACCTAAACAATCGTATTAACCTATCCATCGTAAAAATATTATCCAAATTTTACTAGGCGGTATACCCAGATGCGACTAATTTAAAAAAACTTCCTTCAACATTCCCACAGGTATGATAAATTTTCAGATCAAATCTTTGGAAATTTGACATTTTTGCCCCTCGATCATCTCTAAAGATTTATTACAATACCAGCGGAACCCTGCCTAGCTCCTTTCCCATTTTCCCAAGGTGTCAAACAAAAGTGGGTGGGAAATGAAAATATGATAAAATCCGAAACAATAGAACACACAGAAACGACTATAAACGTAATAACTATAAGAATGGAACATTAAGCACACGAGCAATTGTTTTACAAATATAAAAGGCTATTTTATTTAAGACTATGGCGGAATAAATTGAAACCGTAGGGGTATATAAAGCTGCACTCCTCCAGAGTCTACTGTACAGTCACTCGCCGAACTGAAACTTTTAACCTCTATTGACAAAACATTGAATTTGGTCACAATGAAGGCTTTTGGAATATTCTGGGCTTTTGTTTTTGCAGCAACATTCTTTTCAGCAGTTATTGCTCTTAAACCGTGCCCTTGTCCAAAGATATCGGAGCCTTTTTGCGGGAGGTGAGTTAAATCGTAATCTATGACATCAAGTAAACTTATAATAAAGGAATTTAATTTTTTATTTATGTGATTAAATATAGTGATGGAAAAACGTATACCAACGGTTGCGAATTGAAATGTGCTGCCGATCAAACTCCAGGTGGGTACCGCAATGCAAACAAACAACTCAAAAGCTAAAAGATTTTTATAGTAAACACATAATTACATATGTACGTTATATATTAGTATTCAAATTTTATTTTCTGTTCCATAGGTTTATACAAGATACACGAGGGGAAATGCTGAATAAATATAAACTGGCTTATAATGTCAAAAATTGATTTTATAATGAAACTAAATTCTGTGCAATGATTGGTGCATTAATTATTTTGACATGTTAATATTGTACTATTCACTGATATGCAATTGTCAATTTGATATTGTTTTTATTGGCTGCTAATAAATTCTGGTAATCGTGAAATATTTCTATGCATGAATTTTTGTAAAGGAGATGCATCGACCTTTATTTCTTTGTCTTCGATGGCTCTTCGAGTTACGCTGATAATGTGATAATATTATGTGCACATTATTCATATTATTGACATTTAAAATATAGGCTTAACTGTAAAACTTAAAAATATGGACAATAATATGTTTTAATCCCCAAAATATTTTTAATGTTCCAAACGTCCAAACCCTAAAATATGTAAAATTGATATGTGCGAAAAAGTGGGTGTGAAAATGGTTGAAAATTTGCCAAACGTTGACATCCGAAGTCTCAGAACTGAATTCTCAAGTTTAAAATACATGTCTTTATTTCAATATCACGGTTCTGTTTATTAGATACACATGTTTGTTACATTGTGTATTAAAAACGGCGTGTTTTAAAACACACCGATGTGTATTACAATTTCTGATATTCAAATGATGATGAAAAGGATATTTTCGTGCAAACCTTTTATATATCTGGGAAAATGTAAATTACAAACATGGACAACTTCATGTTTAATATATTTCTCATAGAGAAAGTAGGGTTTATTAAATCAAAAGGGGGAAGATTTGAGGTTTTGGCCCCGCCCGGGGCATCTCTACTTGCTTTCTCTCATTTCTATCTCGAAAACCCATACTTCGTCAAATGTACGATATTTTGCAATATTTAGTTTTTTGCCCTCCATCATCTCCAAGTTACAATCCAACTCAACACCGCAAGCAATCCAATTTTTTACTATAGCTGTGTTAGTGTTGATGGAGGCTTACTAATGTAGTCGCAGTTACGTACCAGACCTAATAAAATTTAAGGATTATTTCTTAGTAAAAATATTCTGCAATTTTTACCAAGCCAGTTACCTAGATGAGACTACTGTGGAAAATTTTCCACATCTATGATAAATATTTAGATCAAATCAAAAGGGTGGAGATTTGACCTTTTTACCCCTCCATAATCTCCAAGGTTTGACTTATTACCCGGAACATTCCTTTCCCATTTTCCCAATTAGCAACAAAAGTGGGTGGGAGATGAAAATGATAAAATCCGAAACTATATAGAACATATATGCAAACTACTTTAAACTTGCTAAGTATTATTATAAGAATGGAACATTAAGCCCACGTGCCATTGTTTTAAATCATATACGTCAGAAGGCTATTTTATTTAAGACGAAATAAATTGAAACTGTGGGAGTATATAAAGCTGCACTCTTCCAGAGTCTACTGTACAATCAACTCGTCTACTGAAACTTTTAACCTCTATTGACAAAACATTGAATTTGGTCGCAATGAAGGCTTTTGGAATTTTCTGGGCTTTTGTTTTTGTAATTATATTGTCTTTCTTTTCAGCGGTTAATGCTTCAACATCGTGCATTTGTACAATGATATATGACCCAGTTTGCGGGAGGTGACTTAATTCGTATTCTATAACATTAAATCAACTTATCATAAATTTAAGGAATTAAAAAAAATTATTTATACGATTAAATATAGTGATGGGAAAACGTATGGCAATCAATGTGAATTTAAATGTGCTGCCGATCAAACTCCAGGTGGGTATATACTACAAGCAAATAACTCAAAGGCTATGACAGATGCTTATAATAGTAAACATATAATTTGTTATTAAATGTATGTGTATCTTATGTATTAGTATGTAATAAAATTATATTTTCTGCTCCACATGCAGGTTTAACCAAAAAATCAGGGGGACTATGCTGAATATATATAAACTGATTTTAAATGTCAAGAATAATTAAGCTAAATTCTCTAAAATGATAGTGCATTGATTGTCTGATATTTTCACGTATTAATCATCCACTGATTATGAAATATGATATTTGACATCATATTATTGGCTGCTAATAAATTTTGTTAATCATGAAATGTTTCTAAGCATGAATATTTGTAAAGGAAATGCATCGATTTTTATTTCTTTGCCTTCGATGATGGCTCTGATAATATTATCTGCACATTTTTCATATTATTTACATAATTTATTTACCTACAGACAAAAGGCAAAAGGCAGCAGCGAGAGGGGGGGGCACGTTCACGTCATATTTTTTCTCAGTGCGCCCTCGAAATTTTTTTCTGACTGCGGCCCTGCAAAGGCAGCCCTAACTAAGTACAAAAACCAATAAATCTAAATAGCCCAAATGAATTCCCTTTTAGCAGTTACAAGACAAAGAAAAGGTACAAAAGAGGGACAATGTCTCCCCGAAAAATATGCCTAGAATAACGTGCTTAACTGACTTTATGTTACGTTGGTATTGGTATACTAAAAATAATGAACAGTAGCGCAGTAGGAATGAGCTCTGAACATTAGAACACCTTGCATTGTGCGGGCTAATACGAAATCAAAGCGACCTTGAAGAGAAGAACTGCTACTATTCTACTGCACTGCACAATCTGCAATTCGGATGGGATTCGGATTTTGCGGAAGAAAGTCTGACGACGTTACGACATTAGTAGAAGTATACAATCGACTGATTTTCTTTTGATTATATATATTTAATCATGTAGTTTATATATATTTGGTTTTTTGCTACCCGCGTACAGATCATAAAAGGTCAAAAGTTAACTTGACTTGAACGGTCAACCGTGATCAGTGATAAGTAAATATGTTTGAGATTTACGGATCTATCTTACGACGGATATACGGATTTTTGATTCATAATAATTAATAATAAGCATAATTGATAATAGAGACGTTTCCCACAATTGGTGACCGGTCACTAAATTAACATGAATAGGTATTGAAATGACTACAGTACCTGCCTGTGTTATCCTGGAATTGTGGGAAACGTCTATTATAATCATCATAAGATATTTCATATTTTTTATAATTACAGATAATGAATAAATCGAACTAAATGGTTTAAAATCTTGTAAACAGTAAAGCGATTGGGAAAATGAAAAACTGCTAGAAAATGTAAAACGTGAGTGAAGCGATGGAAGATCCGCAAAATGATTCCCTCCAGATGTTTGACAAAAATTGTGATTTTGGTGATGACAATATTCTGCAAAGCCAGAACATCAACCATTCCGGTCTGGACAATTCGGACAAAGGAACTAATCCTATGCTGCTCTTACCGGTACATATATCATATCAATTACAATATTTTAATTACCAAATATTTACTGAATGACGGCCATCCTTTTATTTGTTGTTGGATGGGGAAAAAATGAGTTTCGATGTCACACATTATCATTTGTCATTATACTATCTTATAATACTAAAACAGGTTCAAGCCGTTAATATTATTCTTTATTAGCACGTATATCCAAACAGCTGATACGACTACGACCAATGCATTGCCAAAAAATTACATAATATTTTATTTATCCTGTGTTGCAATAATTGCTTTAAATTTATTTGCAAGAACTCATATTATAATAATAGATTCTCCATTCGTTGTAAAAATAGTTTATTTTAACATCATTACAGATTATCGAATGTGTCTACAAATTTCTGAGTCTGGACGATATCAAAATATTTCGCCATGTGTGCGTTGAGTGGAATTATAGTGCGCAGTTAATTCTTCGAAAACGGTCAAAGATTGTGCTTTCGGAAAACAAAGGTCATAATCCTGATTTGATTCTTTCCAAATTTAAAGAAGTGTTTGCTGAGAGTGAAAATATTCCTTTTACAACGTTCAAATTCGAAAAAGGAACAAAATGGAAAGTAGAAGACTTAAGTAATTTTTTCTGTAAGCAGAAAGTTATAAAGGGATTGGAATTAGACTGTATATTTTTAGTTGACGAAAATGGAAAGCGAATCAATAATTTTTCTGATATTCCTTGGTTGTCAAGATCTTTAGATACTAGAGCAAGTACGACTTACATTACGAAATTATTAATTAATGGTAGCTATGAATTTCCTATGCTAATTCCAATTGATATACTTGTTAATGTTAAAGATATATCGTTAGAATGGTGTTGTTTGGATATAATAGATCCACTTCAAATATACCCAATCAGTTTAAAATTTTCGAACGTTCGGTTTTGCAAAGGCGAAAATAATACGTGCGATCGGATTCGTATTAATGATATTATAAACTTTTCGCAATCGAAAAATGTAGAATTAATTAATTATTCTTATGTAACTAATATAATTGTAGATATAGGAGGAAATGGGGAAATAGTGAATCTAGATCGTTTAAAATTATATAGAGTCGGTGTAATTAATTGGCGCTCATGTAATTGGACAGTTAAAAGGCTGATTTTGAGTGATATACAATTTCCTGGTATTCCAGGGACGGGAATGAAAATCTCAGAGTTAGATTTTAGAAATGCAAGTGTTAATTTATTATATTTACCACAGACACTCGAAAAGTTGTCTATTCACCGAGTTGACAAAGATAATTGTAAAGTTATTTGTACTCAACCTGTTTATTTACCGAATCTCAGATATTTGTATTTGAACATTGACGATGTTGATGCTCGCCCGACTGTTGGTTATTTTGCTAATTGTCCCAAGTTGGATCATATTCATTTTTATGGAAGTTGGATTAGAATTGGAGGTGAACTGAGAATGAGATTAGATTGGAATTCTAAATGTTTAAAAACATTAACGCTAAACTGCGGCCCAATTGTTTTTGAAGGAACTACATTAACACTCGATAAACTTATTTTATACGATTTTAGTTTTGAGGATGCCAAAACTGTTTTTATTAGTAATCTTCAAGTGAATGATCTAATTCTCTACTGCATCAGCTCAATGAATTCTATAGAGATTTTCAACGATTTCGTAAAGTATTTAAGTCGAAAACGACGCAACGTAAAGCGCATTTTCGCTGGTCCATTTAATTGGAACGAAAATTCAAGCAACACTGAAAGTTGCAATTTTGGGTTGAATCCATTAACAAATGATGATGAAGAAGCCAAGTATTACGTTTTTGAAAATCAGAGAGGAGTCCCCATTTCCGAGACTGTGTTTCACAAAGTTTTGCCGAATTTTGAAGAAGACAATGATAATTTGTAAATGTATATTTTATTACTATATTTGTATGTTTATGTATTCAAGTACTAACCTAGGTTCAATTCATTGTAATGTAATTATACATACAATACATAGTAGATTGTAATATGTATGTCCAGTACTTAAATATCTTGTAGAATTTAGAACGGGATTCCAATTATAACGAAAAAAGTCTAGTCTCTACTGATTCTACTGTTTACCAGACTTGCTAGTTTGGGTGAGCCTAAGCGGAGCCACTGGCCTCCAACAACATTAAACGATCCTCGACGGACCCTCATAAAATAATAGCGAACCGAGCTAGCTGGTTCAGAAAATTTCCAGTCGGAATTCAGAATCTAGTATCTGTGGTCTTTACTCAACGAATTTTTTAATTATACCTTATACCTGTAAGTTATAATGAATGATTGTTATGTAGGTATCATGGAAATGCTAGTAAAAGTATGACAATACAGTATTTACAATTTATGTACAATTTGTGCAAAATTTATACTTCTTAAGTATAATTCATCATCATTGAAAGGTTATTTATTAATGAAAACCAATAACATACATAATATATTTAAATGATTTTTCAAAAATAAGAATAATTTGGTTATCTGTAATCATTATTATTATAATTCAACATGAGTAATTGGTTCGCAAGTAAAATTTTCGCTTTCTTGATAAAAATGTTTACATTTGCATCTGCCAGGCAATTCTAAATCATTGTACGGTTCATAGCACTCGGCATTATCGATGCAGGATTTTTTCCCTTGACAGCGAGCCCCGACTAATCCGACACATTTTCTCAGAGTAGCTGAAAATGTGTACATTATTTCATCTTCGCAAGAACATTGTCCATCAATACAAACCAAACCTGCTGCTCTGTCGCATGAAATGATATCTCCTATGTAGTCGCAGGCTATTCCAGGTCCTCCTTCACAATCTCCATCCTTGTTGTCCAAAAATCCTTCCATGCACTGACAGTGTCCAATGGTATTGTTTGGTAGTAGTTCACAGAATGAATTGGAGATACAGTCAGCATTCATTGAGCAAGGACCTCCGACTTTTGAATGGCAGTAGTCCAAGCGTGTATTTATTTTTTGGTGACGCGTAGATGGGCATTTACATTTTGACTTGTAGCAGACCAAGTTGTTCACACACTCTTCGTTCTTTGAGCATCTTTCTTGTTGGTTTGTGCTATATCCGTCTCCACTCATCCATTTTTTACCGCATTTGGTGTTATCTTTATACGGCACCAAATATCCTTCATCACATCCACATTTGGCTGCAGTCGTGAATAGCCTATTTAAATCAGTAGAGGCTGTATCTGAATATTTCAATACATCCAGATTTAAAGCAGAAAGTTTACATGTAGATTGAGAAACGCAATAGCCATCAGGACAAGAACTACCAACTAGAGGAGCACATAATTCAACAAATGGTCCTGTCACAGAATGACTGAAAGAATTCTCTGTACGACGATTGTAATTATAATCATTGTAGTAATATTCATTGTGTCGCTGAGTATTTCGAGAAACAGTATACTGACTTCTTTGGACTTTCGAGTATTTAAATCCACTTTCGCAGTCGCATTTTCCACCTGTGCATTTCAATTTAATTAAATCTTTGTAGATACATTCTTCATCTTCACTGCACTTTTCATTTATTCCTTTTCTAAGCATGCAGGTATTATTTGAAGAATCTCCATAGTGGTCAATATCGCACATACAAATTCCGTCTTTGCACTCCCCTCCGTCCAAACATTTTCCATCGATGCAACTTTGATTTAATGCCCCTACACATTGACCTTCTCTCATTGAATATGTTGAAATCCCTTCTTTACAACCACAAGTTCCATCGACGCAGTGTAAGTGCAAGAATTTTGAACATTTATCTTCGTCAGAGCAGGATTCGCCAAATAATTTTGAAACTTCGCATGTCCCGTTGAAAACTTCGTGGTATTTACTGTCACAAATGCAAATCCCGTCCACTCCACACTCCGAATGATCTACACAGTCAGTTATTTCGACCAGGGACTCTTCTCCATCGTCATCCCCTCCATATCTGCACCTTTCTCCAGATTTTGTTACACATTTTGCTTTGTCTTCGTCATAAAACATCTCTTCTTGTTTGGAACAATCACAAATTCCATCGTAGCAGTAGAGCCAAGCTTTTCGATCACATTTTTTTGTCTTGCTGCATTCTTCTCCAAATAAACTTCGAGTCGATGCGGAAGTTTCTGATTGCAAACATATTATTACAAATAGAAGTAAGATGAATTTCATACTTGTATTTCCTGGAACGCAAACAAAAAATAATTATTATCCCTTGGTTGATATTTGTAATTTTTCATCGTGAGTTTTCATGATTTTTTGGTCAAACACATTTTACAAGATTTTACTTATCTAAAAATAAACGTAGCAATTGGATTAATAACGGAAATAATTTACCACTATGTTGAAGAAAATTACTGTAATAACTGTATAATATGTAGTTAAAATAACTTGCTTGAATAATAAATTGAATGTTAAATAGATGAAAGAGGATTGATTGAAAACAGCAGATTTAACTTTACGTATAGTCAACATGCAGTCACCATGATCATTCTCAATGCAATGAAGTTATCCAACTATAGTGTAAGGAAGAAATTTAATTCATTGAAAGATGATAACATCGAATTCCTTAATACAAAAAGGCTGACGACGACGCCGGGGTGAAATTTGGTCGCCGCCAATACATTTTTGTTTGTGATAATATTCAGCAAAATTAAGATGATGTTAATCATGACTATAATATAAACGTAATCCAAATGTATGTACGGAGTACGGATAGGGCATCCAAAACGATAATTTACCGAACGGTAATTCCCGGTATTACCGGTAACCATTCAGCGGTAAATCCCGGTAAATTCCCGGTAATGGATTATTGTGTTATACTTGGCACTTATTGCACTCTTTACAACGTAAAATCTGATTTCCTTTACATGTTAGTGATTGTTGTCAGTTAAAAATGAAGCATGGCACTTACTAATAGCCAAATTAACTTTGTTGACATTTAGAAAGCCAGTGAATTCAAATTCTTCGGTAGTTCAATTCACTGACACAAGGTCATAACGTTGCATATACATAAGTCTCAAAACAGTAAAAATATGCAATGGATTTGTATGATTTGTGTCATTTTTGACACGAAAAAAATCAAAATATAGATAAATTTTCGAACCAAAAGGTCAACAAAATTTAAGTTAGGAAGGAAATCAATTGCTGATTTGCTTGCATTGCAAAACAAAAAATATTTTTGGGCAACAACATGGAAAATAGGATGTGTAAGTGTGCATTCATATTTTTAACACTCTTGAGACAGACACATATCCTGGAATTAGAACAAAATGTCTCATCAATTGCATTAATTAAAATACGGCGAAAAAATTTTGGGGTTTTAGTATTTTTGAGAAATAATAAACTTTATTTCTAAATTAGAAAAGTCTATTTCCTTTAAACAAATACATATAATTAGTTTTCCATACTTTACACTTACCACACACAAGTCCGTAAATGTAAAACAGGCATGCGCTTTTCTCGAATAAATGAGAAATTGTTGATATTTTTCAAAAACAGAGAAATTGTTGTTTTTAAAAAACATAAGTAATTGTTTATTCAAAAAAGAAAAATCGTTTAAGAATAACATTACTCGAATGACTGCTAAAGACAGCCATCCATTTTAGGCTTTTATAACCAATCACGAATTGATGTATACGGCTTTTTCTTTTTATGTGTAAAATAGTTTCGGTAAATTACCGGTATTACCGGGAATTTGTTACCGGATTTCCCGGTTAGCGGTAATGCGAATTTACCGGTTTTTGGATGCCCTAAGTACGGATGTTTGTATGTTGTATGTTTGTGTGTACGGATGTTAGTGTGTACGGATGTTATGAAATTAATGTTATTACTCGGCCACTGTACGGTTATTTCAAAATGTATTAACAACACAGTTTGGTTTATTTGCAAAATATGCTAAATTCCATCCAGATGGAACTTGGTTTTGTGCATACACGCTTGCGCGATGATGAAAGTCACTGTTGTGCGACGTGGTAGTTGATATTTATGGGATATTTAAATTTTTTGAATGGTCGTAGTGGGCTGGATGGGATGTGTTGGTGATAGCTGGATTGTATGGCTTAGCTTATTTGGATGTTTGGTGGTGGAATGGGGTTGGGTGTTCCATCTTTTGTAGTGGATGGGATGTTTACCTACAACTTACATCTATGCTGCCAAGTGTTATTCTGTTTTATCTGTCCGAGGCAAATAAATTACTTTCCCTGACGCACTAGGTTGGTTCAGTAGAGGTTTCCTATTAAGACTTTGAATTTTCATATGGTCTTGGTCAGGATTGAGACTCAACAATAATAGGATAATTCGAAGAAAAGTTGCATATAAAAGTTAGAATTCTCTGATAGGACCACAGAATTACAATCAAAAATATTCAATTATCTAATTGACCGATTGGCGCTACATTGCCAATTAAGGCTAACTTGGCCTCAAAATGGTCCATTGTCAATTAATGGCAGTATGTTTGATGGTAAACCCTGAGTCAAGTGTTCATGGTGGATAACCGGAGAGTAAGTTGCCCATACCCACATTTCAATTTGAAAACAAAAGTTGACCCTAGGTCGAACTAAAGCGAAGTTTTGAACCATTTTTTGACTCTTTATCAACGTAAAAAAATATTTACCCCTGCCCCACTAAATTAGAAACCGTGAAGAGGACAATTGGAATTAATATAAAATCTATGTATATTTGAAATACATTCTATCCATCCTACAATATTGCCCCGGAATACACACTAGCTTTATTTATAGCAGGGCCTGGGCCCTGTGACCGGCTAGTATGATATAAACGCGAAGTCGGATATGCTCTTAAATAATTTCGTATGTATACCTAAATGATAAAATAAAATGTAAATGATAGTGTTGGTTTGTATGTATCAGAAATTTTTTTGGTCAACATTTTGGTTGAATTTCAAAATACTCTAATACACTATTTAAAATAACCCATTTTCATTCATCGTAATCAACCCTACGAGCGAACATTTTTATGCAATATCCTAACGACTTGCAAAATCAGACACTTAATACGCCCATCAAATCTGTTTTCTTTACATATACTCCCTATTTTTATTTGGCTCTCCCTTGCCCTAAACACCAGATAAACATGAAATTGTAGTTAAGACATAAATCAGGGTACCATCAACCAATGTGCCGTTCCCTGTCCTTTAGACATCACTGGTCAAAGATTAGCGGTCAATTGATCAATTTACCCAACATCCGCCAATAAATTGCTTGATTATGTTCAAAATGGTTCTATTTGATATCTACTACATTATTCAAGTGAATTTCACAGCAGTAACACATTTTTAGTGATTAGTTTTGCCATCAAACACTCAAACAATATTTTTAAATTCAAGCGTTCCTTACTCTTAGTCGTAATTTGTCTTGATAAATTCTAATTAAGCAAGTTAGAAACTATCTCAAATTATCCCAAAAGTACCATTATAAAAACCTATTTTTGCCTGTGTGTTTATAATACAATGTCGACTATGCTGAAAGGTGACTGTTGGGTGAACTATCAACTTCAATTGTACTTGTTTTAAAAATAAGAAAGCGTATTAGCTACCATTTTCTGGTTACAACTGTCCTTTGACAAAATGTCAACTATTAAATGTATACCTACAAATATTATGTTAAAACAAATTATTAAAAATAATGGTTAGTAGTTATTCAGTGCCAAATTTGTACATTTATGGAAATTAATTGGCAACTTACCAGTTCTTTTGGACTGCAATGTACTTCTAGATCAAAGGTTAAGTTTAGAATCTCATATTACCCCAAAATTGTTCTAAATTATTTTTTCTTGTACTAAAATATTAATTCCAAATTTTCATTTGAGTGTTCCACCCAAAATCCTTCTACAACTTCTTCATCGTCATAACCTGATCTTCGCCGAAAGTTTTCATGCAATTCTGGGGTGGACGCCAATGAGATAATACTAATCTTCGTTTAGACACAATTTACAAATTTTCTTTTATTGATTAAAATCGTTTTTTAATTGGGAGACATACGAGCCAACATTTTCTGTTTACAATTGTCCTTTGCCAGAATGTCAACTATTAAATGTAGACTAATAGTATGCAAAAATACATTTGTTAGAAAAATAATGGTTATTATTCGGCTACCGAGCTGTTACCTTTATGGAAACTTTTTGGCTCCTCACTCGTTCTGTTGGTGGTTATTGGAACCCTCTTGGTCAAAGCTTAAGTTTCGGGTCTCATAATATCCCAAAACATTTTATAAATTTCTTATTGATTTTCTTTTTCCCTAGTGCAGAATCATGAAAAAATTTGGCCTAATGTCATTAGGGAGCGACAATTACGAAAAGTAAATGTACAATGCTTAAATGCATATCTTTTCTACCTCATTGAAAAATAATGATGTACTGGGAAACAGGTTTTAATCATTGCTGTTGGTCAACTCACTAGCTATGGTAATAGCAGGGCCTTGGTCCTGTTACCGGCAAGTTATAAATGAGAGTTTTAAATCCCAGGATTTTGTAAATAGAAAACTCAAAAGCAAATATCCACCCTCACCCTCCATAAATGTCTACTAAAATCATTTGATATATCATTTAATTAAATATTTTAATTTTTGAATTCACAAAATAGCCAACGTGTAATAAGATTATTTTCGTTTGTCTAAAACTTATGCAAATTTTTTAATTATAACAATTTAATAATATTATCATGATTTTGAGTAAATTATTGCCAAGTAACTTCATTCATAAGTAATTGCTAAATGTAAATTACTCATTTGTGTTACATTGGAACCTTGGTGTGTTGGTATTTGTTAGTGTAGAATGAAATGTTCACTCTTCACACATACCATACCCATACTACACACAAAAAGTCATGTACACAAAATTTATATTTCTTTTCAAGACTTCACTTATCTCTCAACGACTCATATGAAAAACATGTAAGTAAGCAGCATTCACAAATTATCAAGGACATATTATGAGTATTAAGATGTTCAAGTTGCTTTAAAATCCCTAGCCTAGTATATTGAGCAATATTGTTTTATACTTGTATTTATATTTGGATTACATACAAACAGCAAACAAACAAGTACGTTTAATATTGATATGAATTTGGTATAACAATATGATAATAAGTTTTTATTTACTGGCTACATTTATATTAATTGCTTGGAAATGGCATTTTTAGTGCAAAAGCATGAGAATTCAGAATTCAGGTTATAAAATAGAAATAGAGAGTCCATTAATATTATTTTACTACTGTCTCAAAATCTTTATTAGTAAACTGTCAACTCGTCGCACAATTCCATTCCCATTACTCATAAGGCTGGCAGCGACCTTGTTTACCATGACACCGAAAAGGACAACATGACACTTATCCATTCCTTTACCCCACTCGGAAAAAACTTTTTCTTCTCAAACGGCAAAAAATTGCAGAATAATATTACTTATTACACGGGCCCTCCCCTTTTTAAACATGTTAATAACATAATATTTTTGTACTTCTAAAGCCACTAATCCATTTCCAGAATTAAATTCATGATTGAAAAGCGGTTTATTAAAAAGTTGTTTAATGTATTTATTGATTGATGCAAATAGTTTGAATATAATCTAAGAATTGTCTGCTCTAAGAAGTTGTACGCCTAAGTAGTATAGTTGAATTAAACCAAACTATATATCAACATGAGCTTGAAGCCAAAGTAAATTGATGTTGACTATCAAAATGAACAGAAATTGAAAGTCATTTAATATTGATTATGAAATATATCAGATTTTTTAAAAGAAATGTCATTCAAATTGAATAAAAATAAAAAATATGTCTAATTTGTTGTTATGATAATTTATTTTTGGCTTTAATGTTTCGAATATTATAAAGTTGCATATTTGATTGAAACGAAATGAAACATTTTATACTAAGTTAATAATTTATATGAAACGCAATTGAACCTCTTCTTGATGCCTAATTTTCTGTTTTAGCAAATTGAAGAGAAAGCGAGGGCGTGGTATCTTTGTTACTGCTACTGTAATGTTACCCATTTTCAATATGGTTCATCACAGGTATCTATAGGTAATGTAATTTTTTTGTTAAGTTTAGTCGAAAGAAATCCATTAATGTCTTCAAATGTTATCGTGTAAACGGACGGGACGACGTGGGTTTCTATAAGCTCGCTTCCTCAGTCGAGCTAAAACCCAACCCTAATTGTAAACTAAATTGTAAATAGTGTACAGTGTAAACTGTCGTTCATCGTGGAAAAATTTCTAAACATATTTTTTGGAAAAATTAACAAATGTTAAAGAAACCTGAAAAAGTGAATGAGCCTAAACCGCTTTAGATGCTGCACGTAATTTGTTGTTGTCTATAACTAGTGCCAAATTTATATTTCAACCAGTTGCATTGCATTTAGGTGTCGGCTGAATTTAAGCAGCGGTACTTCGTTGCCGTTGTCGCCGCTGTTGCCGTTGGGAGGTATCAGAGGTATTTATCGAATTTATGCGAAATAATTCAACCTTCACTATTGAAATACTTTGCATGATAAACAGAACCGAAGTTTCTTAAATGTTTGATTTAAAAAAATTATAAACCCCTCCCCTTGTCAGGGGGTGTGACCATTCAAACTGTTCGAAAGTTATCATGAACAGGTATTTCCGGAGCACTGTATATGTCGTAGGCCATGAGAGGACATGAGGTTTCACCGTGACAGCCTAGGCTACGAGAGCTCTCTCGAGAGGGTTCTCTCATAGCCTATATAGGTTTTGAGAGGACGGTATGGCAGGCTCTGAGAGGAAGTTCAGTTCGAATAAGAATGAAACAACATGGAACACTTTGGGTGTGTAATTGGTGGTAGGTCGATTTGGCAAAAGCCATTTTGGCAAAAAACATTTTTTTTCAAATTGACCACTGTGGATAATTTGGCAAATGTCGGTTTGTGATATTTAAGACGCTACACAAGAACATAGTATAAGTTATGTTTTATGCTGGGTTCAGTACTTAATGAGATGGTTGTGCATGTTAATACATTCTAATTTGTATCACTCACCTCACCTCTCAGTTTCTTCTGAGGAATGACTGAGTCAACATTAAAGTACGTTTTCCAAACGCTGACAAAAGTAACGCATAAGTTGACTCGTAATGGATACTCTTTCTATTGACTTTTTTTATTGACCCAGTTACTTCTTTGTATGGACCATTGGACTATTTACTAAAAGCCTTTTTTATTGACAAAAAACCTTTTTCTATATACCCATAAACTTTTACCCATAATTAAATTCCGATAAAATTAAATATTTTCAATTTAAACGATATGTGTCCGAAATGAAGTATGTATTAACAGTAAATGATACTATATGGTTACAATATTTGGTGCTATTTGGACGTACAATCAAAAGGCTATGTAGACTTGCGATGTTATTGTTAAATTTCTTCCCTATAGGAAATTGAATTAAATGGCAACATTTTGTTACATTTGTTAGCATATTTATTGGTAGCTCAAAATTTATGAAAAATTACATACTTTAAGTTTACACCTCAAAGAATTTTCATAGATTTGATTGTATTAATAAATGAATTACAGTTCAATGAGTTCAACAGCACCAATTGGTTCACAAGTAAAATTTTCGGTTTCTTCATAAAGGTTTTTGCATTTGCATCTGCCTAGCAATCCTAACACACTGTAGGGTTCAAAGCACTCGGCATTATCGATGCAGGACTTATTTCTCCGACAGCGAGCCTCAACTAATCCGACACACTTTCTCACAGTAGTTGAAAATCTATACATTATGTCATCTTCACAAGAACATTTTCTATCAATACAAACCAAACCTGCTGCCCTGTCGCACTCGCATGTAACCGTACTATGTGCCCTGTAATCACAGGCTATTCCAGGTCCTCCTTCACATTCTCCATCCTTATTGTCCAGATATCCATCACTGCAGTGGCAGTGACAATGTCCAGTTGGTATAGTGTCGGCTACAATTTTACAAAATGAATACGATCCGCAATCTGAATTCTTTGAACAAGGACCTCCGACTTTTGAAAGGCAGTAGTTCCGGCGGGGATTTATTTTTTGATGACCTGACGATGGGCATTTACATTTTGACGAGTAGCAGACCAAGTTGTTCACTTCACACAGTCTTCGTTAGTTGAGCATGACCCCTGTACTCCTGAGTCATGGCCATCCCCAGGCATCCATTTGTTTCCACATCCGGTTTTATCTATATAAGGCTCGAGATTTCCGTCGCATTCACATTTGGCTTGCCTTGTTAACAATTATAACAATGCATTTAAATCAGTAGAGACTGTATCTGAATATTTCAGTGCCTCTAGATAGATATCAGAAAGTTTACATGTTGATTGGGATTGGGAGACGCAATAGCCTTGAGGACAAGAACTACCAACTAGAGGAGCACAAACTTCAATAAATGGTCCTGTTACAGAATGACTGAAAGAATTTACTTTTCGACGATTACTTCTAGAAACTGTATAGGTATAATGACTTCTTTGGACTTTTGAGTATTTAAATCCACTTTCGCAATCGCATTTTCCACCTGTGCATTTCAATTTAATTAAATCTTTGTAGATACATTCAAAGTCTTCACTGCACTTTTCATTTACTCCTTTTCTAAGCATGCAGGTATTATTTGAAGAATCTCTGTTGGAAACGCATACGCTTCCAAGAATCCCTTTGTTTCATTTAGAATATTGTAGCGCTAGAGCGCATGTGGTTTTACACCATTCAATTGAATTTATTATATTAAGCAATATTCTAATGATTTTCTGTATTCAAGTGACGCTCAGAGACGCTCATAGCTGCTCATAGAGTTTTCTGCCACACACCATTGCACATTGCAATGGGTTTTCTGTTTGTGAATTAATTCCGAGTGACGATCTGCACATTGCAATCTCACTCATTTTGTTTTTAGCAATAGTTTTCTTATTAATAAATTAGTTAGTAGTAACTACTGCGTTTATCAGTGTTTTTACTTCAGAAAACATATTCGATAAAGTACACGCACCCTAGATAGGAAGCCTTACAACCTTGCTAGTTTAGGAGTGACAGAATCATCGACAGTTGACGACAGGCACATGCCTAACGTGCGGCACACTCCAAACATTGGTCCTTCGGAGCAACGGATAATTTTGGATGCCCAAATTTGAACTGTGAAAATTGGGAGTTTCTACGGATCTCGTCAACCGTCATCAGTCATCATATTGTCTTTGAGGTCCAGCAACCGACAGAAGACATTGTAAGTGAATTTAAGTGAATTTGTCATCCGTCAAAATGGATATTGTCAAGGCTGATCGTCGTGAATTGTCAGTCACCATCAATCAGTTGCAGCAAGTCGTCGCCGCATATGACGTCACTGCACCACCCCCATTATATGAAATTGAAGTACAAGAAGGAGCCCTACTCAAAGTGGAAGCTACATGCTCGGAGCTCCTCAAACAAGCCAATGCAGCCGCCAAAACGGAAGCCGAATATCTGACAGGAGCAGCAGAATTCGTCATACTGGAAGATATCATTAGTAAGGCTAGTATCAAATTAGCAATCATGAAAAGTAACCTCCCGCAGGAGGAGAACATGGAGGAATTCCCGCCGGAGGAGCCGACGTGAAGTTGCCGAAATTGGAAATACCACCCTTCAAGGGAGATACGGAAGACTGGTTATCGTTTCAAGTTTGTTTATCTCCTCCATCACTCCATCCACAATAATGCAAGATTATCTGGATCGCATGCAATACTTGAAAGGATTCCTCGAGGGAGAACCACCTTCATTGTTGAAGAATATACCAGTAACCTACTTGACTTACAACCAAGCCTGGGATACGTTGAAATAAAGATATGAAGTTAAACGTGACATCATTAGGTAACAGTTTGACAGACTCTTCTCTCTGCCACACGTTGGGCATGGCAATGCAGCCCAGATGAGAAGAATCTGCGATATAACCAATGAGTGCAATCGAGCACTTGATGTATTGAAACTTACCCCTGAGCAGAAGTGGGACTCAGTGGTCATTCAGTTAATGTGTCAAAAACTAGATCAAGCGTCAAGAGTGGATTGGGAGAAGAAACTCGCACCCGATGAAATTCCAACGATTCAGAAATTTACGGACTTCGTGCTTTCTCAAGCCAGAGCCACAGCAGCGGGAGGTGAGAGGCCGAAATCATCAAATAATTCAAAAGGCTCATCTAATGGAAAAAAGGTGAATTATTGTTCCAATGAATATTCGGATCAAGAATCAACAGTAAGTAGTAATCTGGTTGTTTCTCATATAATGTGTGATGTAAATCCTACACCAAGGAAATTCAAGCAATCAACCAGAAAACCCCAACAGGAAAATATGAAGGGACGAACTTCAGCGAAATCGTCTTCAGACGCAGACTTTGAAGAAATCTGCGCCAAGAGAAAGGGAACTGCCAGACTTTCGGCATTTGGACAAAGCTTGCGCAGTTATCCACCGGAAGTGAAAGTGAAACCCAAGAAGAAAGGCAACCAACTTCAGTGCAGTTTAGACGACAAGGTCAACTATCATGAAGAATGTGAAAAGAAGCAGTCTGCAAGTGCTACGAAAGTACGCCAGCTTGAAGACCAACTTGAGAAAATCAAGAAATATTTAAGAAAAAAGGACTTGCTCATCAGCAACTGATCGACAAGCAAAATCGTCTGGAGGAAGAAATGAGTCACCTCCAGAAGGAAAATGAACACTTAAAATCAACTCTAATGGAAAAGGAGATCGTGTTGGCGCAGATGGAAGTTGGTACGAACTCCAGAGGATCTGTTGTCCTGTCATTACCTTTTTTACAAAAAAGCAAAAAAAGGAAAAAGCAATAAAAAGTAAATTTTATTATTATAAATAAAAATAAAATAAATAAATTTTTGTTCCTTGGCCTACTAGAAACCATAATTCCTACAAAATTGTTTGTAGATGCACTAGCCCCATGTTCTACAGGACCTGGGTTCTGTGACCGCCTAGTTCTATATAAGATTTAAATGTCTACTACGAATTAGGTACAAATACAAACCCAGTAATTGATCTGTAACCACAAAACCGCAATGCCCCATTTAATTAGTGGTATAACGACAATGTAATTAATGTCATTTCGTACTAAACAAGATATCACAATAACATTTCTTCGGAAATGTGCCGTACATAATTTGTATAAAGAAGCATTAAATATCGTTAAAGCAAAATTGCGTGTGAGTGTAACGGTAGCAATAAAATAATACAGAAAATGAATAGAGCGCTAGCATTTTTTGTTAAGCATGAAAATTATAATTTCTGAATTTACTGTTTAAAATTACGCTATTTTATATTATCTCAAAACAAGCAACTTAGCAATATTTACTATTTTGAAAATTTATTTGTGCAGGATAAAATTTTTTAACTGTTGCAAAAAGTAAAACTGTCAACAATATTTTTCAATGGAATTGTTTGCAAAGACAGTCAACGATTGAAAAGTATTGATTACTGTAATATTTACTACATTTTCGAGATATGCTGTAAGAAATTTCCTAATTTAGGACAAGTACTGTGTTTAAAATAGAGTAGTTGCCTGCATATAGATATAAAACTTTATAAATGAAAGCAACTTTGGAGAATTAATAGATTTCATTACATAAATAGACTTACCTATATACATAATAATATATTATGTTAATCTGGACGTAGCATGTATACTACATCTTCATTATATTATAGCTATTAACAATTTATGCCAGTAAATCGTGCATATAAAACACAGCACATAACACAAGACTTTTTAATCCCTTTTGCAATATTACAAAAAATATTTGTCTTGCAGCAGGGTATTGTGTCCACAGGAAGTGTGGCGTCCGGTATGCGGTATAGATAGCACTAGCAAATGCAATTTATTTAGTGGGTTATTAGTTATTGATGTTCTATTAATGTCCCTGTATAATAATTGAAACTCAAAAGTGAATACTAAATGCAAGCTAGGTTGTAAATCAGATTTTTAATTCTCGATCGTATTCACAAAATATGTAATTGGATATTAAACACATTTTAGTTCTTTTAAATGTAGAAGCAGGGGTTTCTTATGTTTATTTCATTTTAGATAAGCGTGAAATCATAAAGGATGCGAAATGTTATTTGTTGGAGGTGACATTAAGCGTGATCACTGGACCCGTTCTTTGTTTGTAGTCTACAGATATCGTTAATTTCAGCTGTAAATTACATTGGATAATTCTGGCCATGGGTAAGTATAACCGTATAACTTACTTTTTTCTTTTATGCACAGGGAAAGCATTGGACTCAGAAGGTTAAAGATTGACATGAAGGAAGGGAAAATCATAATAGTATGAATAATCGACACATTGTCTTGAACTCCTATACTAAACAACATAGATAATGCACATTTCCTATAACACTAATTATAAAGTTCATTACAATAGGAAAGTTAATATAGGCCAACACGTATTCATGCAGTAAAGAGCTTCGGGGTGTGCAGTGTCCCTCTTTATTCTGAGAAAAATAGAAGCAATTTCCCAGTAAAGGCCAAAAAGTCGTAGTGTTTCATCCCTTTGCGGAACTTTGCAAGGTTTGGCCATAGCCCACCTTCAACAAAATTTCTGAGTACGTATATGAATGTAGCCAAGGACGTATTTAGGGGGGGTGCTAGGGTGCTTAAGCACCCCCCAAATATTTTGAAAACACACTAGATATTACCGTGTTTTCACCATTTATTTTATTTAATTAATTATTTAATTCCAATTTGGAAGAAACATTTTTGTTTTCAAATGACACAATTGCATTTGCATGTATCTTATTTTCGAGCATTTTCGAATTTGTTTGAGGATTTTTTAATCTGTAATCTGTTTGAGCATTTTCCAATCCTTATTTTCCTATATTAAAACTTTTAGTATCTGAAAGATTATCGTATAATACATGGTTACAAAATAAAAAGGTACGTAGCAATGGGTCAATTTTGAAATTTTTTTCTGGTTAAAGCACCTAAAATTAAATTGCACCAAACTAAGTGGGTGATGACAGGACACATATTTAGAAGGGGTAATGAATCCTACTGAAACCTATCGACTGAATTTCGATATATAGGGTATTTTATGAAAAACAAAAGAAAATATAAATCGCAAATTTTTTCGCGCTTCGCGCAAAATCTTTTTATCAATATACTGTGGCGTTTTAATTTTTTTGATTTATAATGCATTACTCATTTTTAGAAATTAGCACCCCCTAGATCCAATTTCTAGATACGTCCTTGAATGTAGCTAACCTCGGCATTAGCCATCAGGAAAATTGGAAGTATATGCTAAATGTAGTATAATATTATGCACAATCATAAAATGACAATAAAACCCTTTTTCTATTATTAGCATATTGACAACAATAAACAGGACAAACCCAAAGAGCTGCCCACAAAGTTAAATCCCATATTTTAATACCCTGCTAAAAGTGCAAATTGTACAAATAGATATGGAAATTAATATGCATCTAACGCGCCAGGTTTCTGCGATTTCAGATATGTAAGCCTTATTTCTGTACTCCAATTTTTGCAAAAATGAGAATCAAACGTTAGGCAGAAAACGTTTTTGCCACTGCCACGAAAAAGTGTTTCGGTGGGACCAGAATAAAACGATTTGTGACTTCGTTCGCGAAGGAATACCCAAAATAATTATATCACAGGTTGTTAGACATCACTAGGAACGAGAGAAACAAGTGAATACAAAAAACATTTAGGACGACCTTAATATCCGTGACCCGAAATGGTCCAAGGGAAGAAGGTGGAGAAAGCCTTTGCGGACATTTCCGTATTTCAAAATGTGCTGTGACCAGAAAAGCTAGATTACCCATATTCTATTTTCACATAACAAAGACCAATATATTGAGACCTATTGGGACAGAATCCCATCGAGGTGGAAGATACGTGTGAAAACATATTGACGAAAACTCATCGAAAAATCACTCAATTATGAAAAACCAAAGATAATCGTTCGGGACGACGGCGATCCTTAATTTTCCCCTAACGGACCCATTGAACGATTTTGGGGGGAGTGTAAATATGAATATCGATTTTGTAAATTAACACCCAAAATTATAGCAATACGGGGAAAAATAATAAAGAAATTTGCTGAAAAACAGTGGCCAACCTCTAATGGAGAAAGTAAGAGAAAAATTTGGAAATATTGGACGTGGTATGGTTTTCGCAGCATTAAGGACCAAATATCAGTAGATGAAGGTAGGCACCATTTGTGTGTGAAATATGAAAGTTAACCATGTAGATTTGTAATTTTGGGGGCAAAATAAATTATGGGACTTAACTTAACGGGCAACCCCTTAGTTGAGTCCTATTTTGATGAATACTGCTAATAATTACTAAAAGAGAATACAAGGTAGTATTTATGGCAACCATACCAACCAGTAGTATGGCCAATCTATATGGGCAAAAATGACAACCAAAAAAGTGGTCAATACTAATTTGCAAGAAAAATTCTTTATGATTTTGTAGATAAATAGCTGAAATGGCAGCAGCAATATCTTCTGAAGAAAGAGATCTGGAAAAACTGGAAGAGGAATTCGTTCAGCGATTTTTAGATTATTTGATGACACTTTCAAATGTGACTGCTAACTTTGAAGCTGGAGGACAACCCAGCGCAGATTGCTGCATATTGAGAAAGGCTTTGGATACGGTTCCTAGCATTGTTGGGGCTTTTGGTGGGAATTATGGAAGACCTCTGAAAGAAGTTCTGCAAATATTTTACAGTAAATTGGACAGGCCAAAAATCAAAAAGCTTTATCGAGTCCTCCCTCAGGATAAGAAAATTGCAAGAAAAATTTACGTTGACGCAGCAGTGAAAATCTTTCGAATGTTCGAATACCAATTTTCAAATTTATTTGCAGGGTGTGATGAGAATGGAAGAAGGGCAATGGTCAAGTTTACTAAAGATGCAGTTGAAAGAATAATAAATTATATCATTAATAAATTCGACGATATCATCAAGAATGAATTTCACAAGTCAAAAGATTTCATTTTCAATGCCATTTTGTTAGGCAAATCAAGCAGGAAGTTTCTCCAAAAAGGAAAGACCGTGAAGTTAAAAAACGCCAATGGAGAACTAAAGAAAATGAATACGTGCGATTTGTTTGAAACATCTGGTTACGTCATATATGAAAAGGGAACAATATTTCATCAAGAATTACGAATAGGAAGCGGAGCTGACAGTTATGGATACAAAAAACTTTGGCCATTCGACGAGTTCTACAAAATAAGAAAAAGTAACAAAAGTTGGAAGACAGTTGAGAGAATCTCCATGCAGTACGAGTACAAGTTAACATTTGATGAAGAAGATGTTGGAAGAAGAGTACAAGAAATTGTGACTAAATTAGAAAGCACAGAAAAGTCAACTAAAGCAGATGTGGAAAATTGTCATCTAACTGTGGTTGAGACGATGAAACAACTGCTAGGCATAATCCAAAATTCAGACATTGGTAAGTAACAGAAATTTTGTTTAATTAATTTGAAAGTAGAGGACTAAAATTTTGTATTCTTACATTCATTTCAGGTGGACGTAATGATCTAAGGAGAAAATTACCAAAATGGTGGCCGGATAAAAAGATTTTAATAGAATCTCTTTATCGACGTAAACACGGAGATAAATTCCTTACAGAAGAAATACACGACAAATTTTCAAAAATTACAAATAAAAACAGGATGATTGTAATTTGCGAATCTGCAGCCGCGTCTCAATATTCTGGGATGGGAGGAGTTGGGAAAACTCTCACAGCTAAATGGTATGCCAATGACTATGAAGAAGAATATGACCATATAATTTGGGTTGATTGTGGGGAAGGGAGTTTTCTTCATTCATTTGAAAGTATGGCCAGGGATTTGCAACTCCAGCATTTACAAAAGTTGAATTTGAAGCAAACTGTAACGAAGAGTTTTCAAGAGTTGTCGAAATTCAAATGTCTATGGATTTATGATAATGCAGAAAATTACAAAGGCGAAGGGGGGATTATTGATATTCTTCCATGGAGTCAAAAAAACTTTTACTGTCTAATAACCTCGCGAAGTCGAGAATGGGGAACGGAAAAAATTGGTTTTGGGAAAATACCCACCTTAGAAATCGACGTATTTAGTAAAGAAGAAAGTATTGGTTTTCTAAAAGAGGTCTTAAACATTGAAAACCCTGCTGACTATTTACTCAAAGAATTATGTCATTTATTAGGCTATCTTCCTCTTGCCCTTCAATTGTCTGTCGCTATTCTTAACAGTGGAAAAATAGATTTAAAGAGCTACATTGAAAAAAACAAATTTGAAAAAGTCATCGATGTCAAATTTGATGACTATGAACGAACAATCAATAGCAATGTGAAGATTTCCTTGGAATTAATCCTGCAGGAAATTTGCGGAAAAGAAGCACATCAAATTTTGCTAGTTTTCGGATACATTCAACCTGATGACGTTGAGGTCGAATTTTTTGAACAAATATTGAATATCGAAGATGAGAGAAAAATGAAAGGAGCCATCAAAATATTAATGAAATATTCTCTTGTCGCTAAAAAGAAGCTATATATAGCCGACCAAATTATAACTGTGCTGAGTGTCCATAGATTATTACAGCAAGTTATTCGCCATAATGGACGAAATGCTGAGAAAGAGATACTGACGAAAATTCTTGGCTGTGAGGGATTCATCGATTACAAATTACTTCCATTCACTAAATATGCAGACGAAAAATTGCAAGATGAATTTCCAAAGGTGAAAGCAGAATTCCTTAACCAATACCAATTAAAACTCCTGCTTAAAGAAGAAAGATTTGAGGAAGCTGTTGAATTGGCTAAGTTCATTTACCAAAAGCTTGAGACAAACACAGCGAAATTCAATTTAGCTATTTGTTTGCATAAAAACAGAGATGAGGAGAAATGCTTAAAGATCCTGAAAGAATTATGCCCGAATGAATATAAAGGAAGTGTGAACAATGAAGTCTCAAGAACTTTGAAGAAAATGATGGAATACATAAAGACGACTGACGAACTACGGATAAATATTAAAAAAGGTTTTGAATTGGCGGATTCCAAAACAAAACCAACGGAAAAGGAAATCTTGAATCATCTATTTTTTTCCTATTTGCAATTGGGGATGCTTAATGAAGCATCAATAATTGGACTAGAGATAGCAAATGGCAATCACATCATTGAAATTCTTCGAGAAATGCTACAAAACGGAAGATTTCACGATTCTGTACAATTGGCAGAAATAATTACTCAAGAATTAAATACGAACACAGCGAAATTCAACTATGCGGTTTGTCTGACCAAGAATGGACAGCTGGAATATTCTGTATCGATTCTGGAGCAGTTGAAGAATCAAGAAGGTATAGACAAAGACTTGCAATACTATAGCAGATATGATGTAGGAAAAGAAATGTTGAATTTAGAGCAAGAGATCTCAAGAGATTTGATTTATGGTCATCTTTTGGTTGTTCACTGGAGAATAGGCAACATGAAAAGAGTGGAAGATCTAATAAAGGAGAGGAAGCAATTCCAGATTATTTACTCAAATGATACATTGGATATTTTAATTCAGATTGTTCATTCCAATCTTATTCATTTCAATTACTCTCTCATTAAGGGGCCATGCAATTCTACAACCACATTGAAATTTGGAGCAGACACAAACAAAATCGAATTGACTGAATGTTCACTGGATTTGTCTTCATTCGGTCGACTTTTTCCCGAGCACTTGTCTCTACGGGATGTTTCACTGTCCAAAGATGGAGAATCAGAGGAAGGGACAGTCAACAAATTCCTTGACTTTGACAAAATCAATCGACTCACACTCGAAGGTGGCTATGAAAAACCAATGTCCATCGACTTGACTGGGGATGTCTCTCTCGAATATCTATACTTACAAGATATAGAAGTATTAGCGTGGACAGAAACGAAATGGACTATCGAAAGATTAGAATTGTACGGAATTCCATTTGAGGAAATGACTAAAATTTCAACCAAAGAAATTAAAATTGTCGAGTCTTCGATAGATATTTCTTGTCTGCCACCAAAAACTGAAAAACTGCATTTACATGGAGCAGAGGTTTTTTGCAGAGGGGAAATTTATTTGCCAAACTTGATTTACTTGAAACTGGAGTTGATGGATGACATTTCATCATTGTCCTTTTTCCGTTTTGTTAACTTAACCCGCATTAACTTCTATTGGATTGAAGAAATAAATGTGGATCTTTTGCCTGAAAGCGTCACCCAAATCAAAATTACTAACTACGACACGATTGTCGTTGGTGGACTAAGAAGAATGGAGAAAATCATTCTAGAAGGCTTCTCATTACCTAAAATTGAAAAATTATTGAGTCACTTTCAGACTTACAACGTCGTTGTTGACTATTACAATGGAATTACGCCAAAAGAAGTGGTTACATTGGGGGGAAAAGAAATAAAGACAGTTGCGGTAGGGAAAATCAAGTGGGTCAAACAAGAGGTCTGGCTTCTCTCCAGTCTCTTCGATTTTTATTTGTGGGAAAAAGGAAAATGGAGGGGAATTCTGGAAGAGGAGTTTAAGGAATTGGGAAAATTGTTTTGAAGTTTTAAACTACGTCAAACAGTTAATCTTAAAAATGAAACATTTTATTTGGGCATGTTTATTGCATTTTAGCTACCTCTTCGTGTCTATTCTCGTCCGTCTCCTCTGATAATCAAGCACGTATCCAGAGGGGGGGCCGGGGGGGGTCCGGGCCCCCCCTAAGGATCCAGAAAAAGGCAATTTTTTTGTCAAAAAAGGTGAAAAATCCAAAAAAATTTCGCGCTTCGCGCGAATTTCACTTGAGTTTATCAATATATTTTGATGGGCCCCCCCCTAGGTCAAATTCCTGGATACGTGCTTGCTGATAATTTTAACAGTTCGAGTCCCATAACATCAATACAATTTTCCCATTTCTGTCACAAGTAATCATAAATTACTACTGATTGTCTTCCTTTTATAAAAAACGTAAATTACTAAACGATTTGATTTTCTGAAACCCTTAAATATTATCCCGGTTCTTATGTAAATAGATTGGCTTATTAAATGATAAGATTATGCTTTCATTCTAAGTAATTGCTGTATTTAGTATTTACCGCTGATCCTTGTATGATACTCATGTTTAAAATGAAAATGATTAACTATTAAAAAGCCACATTTTGCGAATAAATTCTACACTAATACTATTGGGTTTAATTATACTGACGCAATGACTTTACAAAAAATTCTTTTCTCTCACGTTCATGATAAAGAAAGTTGTAATACCCTACCATCAGAATTTTTAAGAAAATAAAAAAAATATTTTATATAATCTAAAAAAACACGTGAAAATCGTAACCCCAGCATATAAAATCAGATATCTAAGCCCTACGCAGATACACTCTTTATAATTCTAATGTATATTTGCAACATCCTGGAAAAAACAAAGCAGGGTTAACTCTCTATAAATTAACTGATTAGGTGTTGTAACGACTGATGTAAGGTATAAGGCTATTTTTCGCGCAAATGCTCTTAACCTGGCTGCTGTGCTAAATGCTAAGTGGTTAAAAGCAACCCAACACGGAGAGCGTCACTATTGGGTTATCGCTAACCCTCACACGAGTCCTTTTTACAATAAAGAATGAATGCCAAATAACTTCGGATAATAAATAGACAAAGAACGCAATAGAAATACAATACAAATATATCTAAGAGCTTTGACCAATATCCAAACAACTTACATTAAGCAAACTCACAATACCATAAACTGCCAGATAACCTTTAAGAATTACAACAGTGTAAACAGTGGAGGGAACCCTCAGCAAAGTACTGAGAGGTTAAAAAAGGGAATCACCCACAATAGCTAACCACGAAAACGTAAGAGGGAACGTAGAGCCTCGACCCTGAACTCAGATGTCAAGGAGGACAACACAAAGGACCGAACTCGAGACACTTTGAGACTCTACGGGGAATCGGACTCGATTACCCGGCAGGAACCCACACGTGACCCTGAACTCAGAAACCACGTGTTGAGTAAAGCACCGATTCGGCGACTAAACTCCTACTCCGCTAATTGGCTCCTGAACTCAGAGTCCAACTAGACATACACAACTAACCCCTGACGTCACCAGGAACAGGACAGGAACCACAGCAACAGAAGAAAGCAAGTCCCAGGAATCCCAATCACGACTAGAATTACAATTAACCTATTTCAGCTGCAATCACACCATTGCAGCCGTTTATTCACCAACGACCTTCAACTATTACGGTAATTAGCTCCGTTGATCCTTGACCTAGGATCAACATTAAACTATCTATCAGAATCAGGCCTTAAAGCTCTTTCTGATTTTGCATTCACAATGACCAAAATGTCATTGCAAATAACTTTTATTTAACTTTACCACTTAAAACTATGTTTATTTCCCGTAAGCTCAATCCGAGAGCTTACAATTATAACTTTAACCTAACATTACACTTAAATTACTGTTCCTTGAGGTGCAACTCAACCTTACAGGCTATCCCTATAGCCCAAATCCATGATTCCCTACAGTGTACGGTGTACCTAATAATACAAAGGTACAAGGGTTCTATTAATAATTTGCTTTTGCCAGTCTAAAAATGACATCTTAATTCTAAATGGTAATCAAATAGAATAGAATATTCTACGCAACCACTCAAACATTAGAAAATTTGCATTCTTTGTAAATACAATTTATTTTAGTGAGAGTTTGTAGTGCAGATCTATTATTCTGCACAGGAAGTAGTCTAAAGCGATTGTCTACTGAGCCAAGGACGTATTTAGGGATGGGCTTTACGGGCTGAAGGCCCCCCCCGAAATCCAAGAAAAGGGGAATTTTTTTCTCAAAACAGCAAAAAATTTCGACTTTTAGGCCATTTTTAAAAAATGCCAAAAATTTTCTTAAAATATCTATTGGAAATCTAGCCCCTCCGAAACTCAGTTCTGCATACGTGCTTGAACTGAGCACATGATTGGTTTCAATACAGTTGGTTTGGACCTTGTTTGCAAAGCCCCGTACCCCGTCTACTGGAAAGTAGATTTCAATACAGAGGTAAATAATTTACTATTTCTGAGTAACTATATACCGTATTAATCGATTTAGTTGCCCATATCGCAATAATTCTCCAGTTGGGGAACTAAATGAATAAATTTGGGAGAATATGGCTCTCCAAATGTTTATTTCTCTATATCGAAATAGTTCCCCACCCTAAATGACTTAGTTAAGAGTGATGCATCCTTGAGACAGAACGACTCAACACTGTCCCGCAACTCGATCTTATCTGGTGGGCAGTCAGAAAGGGACCGGAACATGTAAGCCGACCGCCAGTGACCCCAAGCAAATCACTTATATTATAATCGGGTGCCTTTGCCTGTATCGTTGCAAGCATAATATCTCATTGTGTTCACAATGCAGTACATTATTAAATATTAAAAGTAGATGATATTATAATATTATGGTTATAATCTTTGGTGTTAGTTTACAATCCAAAGGTTTGCAGCCTTCCGATTTCCGTTGTTAAATTTTTCGCCTACCTATAGGGAATTAAATTAAATGGTAACATTTTGCTGCATTTGTTAAGCATAATAATATACTTTATTAGTTCAAAGGTTTATAAAAATTACAAACTATTAAGTTTACATTTAAATAAATTTTCATAGATTTGATTCTGTAATAAATGAATTACAGTTCAATGAGTTCAACAGCACCAATTGGTTCACAAGTAAAATTTTCGGTTTCTTCATAAAGGTTTTTGCATTTGCATCTGCCTAGCAATCCTAACTCACTGTAAGGTTCAAAGCACTCAGCATTATCGATGCAGGACTTATTTCCCTGACAGCGAGCCCCAACTAATCCGACACATTTTCTCAGAGCAGTTGAAAATCTATACATAATGTCATCTTCACAAGAACATTTTCTATCAATACAAACCAAACTCGTTACTCAGTCGAATAATGTATATAAAATCTCCTTCATAGTCGTCCTTGTTCACATTCCCCATCTGAATTGTTGCCCAGATATTCATCGCTGTGCAGTGATAGTGTCCATAGCGTTGGTATTGGCTACTACATTACAGAATGATTTGGAGACACAGTAAGCAACAGATACCTCCGATTTTTGAATGGCAGTATTCCAAATCGCTATTCAATTTATTGTGAAAGACGGGCATTTGGGTTTGTAACAGATCAAATTGCTTATGCACTCTTCGTTTGTTGAGCATGATTCCTTTTCTCCCGAGTTATATCCGTCGGTATCCACTCATCCTTTCCTTTCCACATCTGGTTTTATCTTTATAGGGAAACGGATTTCCTTCGTCGCATTCGCATTTGGCTTGCCTTTTATGAATGATGTATTTAATTCAGTAAAGGCTGTATCTGAATATTTCCTTGACTCTATTTACAACAGAAAGTTCATGAAAGAAAGAATGTTGATTTCTTGAGAAACGTAATAGCCAACAGAACTAGTTGTACAACTAGAGGAGCATATAATTCATTAGATGGTTCTGTCACTGAATGACTGAAAGAATTGTTCTGTAAGACGATTTATTATAGAATTAATCATCGTATCGCCTAATATTTCGAACATATAATGAAAATGACCTCTTTGGACTAGCAAATATAATATAGCATTGTCTGTTGTGCTGATAGGGGACGGTTGGGCCATATACTAATACTTATAATTAAAATTTGCTCAGCTATAACTGTAGCAAAGCACCTCGCCGTCAGTCCTTACTCCTTACTTACCGACATTGTCAATTTGGACAAGACAATTCTAAATTAGAATAATGAAATTCTTATACATGAATTTCTAATGATGTATATTATGTTGAAGTCGAATTGACGTACAACAATTACATCAATTGGAAAATGTAAGTAAGAATTGCGTTGTTAAGCCTCAGAACAGAAAAATCAGATAGCCTCTCAGATTTAAATTATTGTCGAGTTGTGTAAAAATCAAAGCCCGGCTGAGGGACGCCCCTCCCAGTTAACGCGACTGATGCTCTTCCAATTGAATGAGCTAAGCACAAGCTTCTTACGCAATCAACTAGCCTACCTATTCTCGAGACTTCCAAGTCTCACATTATACCTACTACGTGACAATATCCTCACAACATCTGGCTACGTATAATGTACATAGCATGCGAATTCTGACTCCAAATTGAAGTACCATAATCTTAATGACATTAAGCATGAAATAGTAGACAAATAGTTGAAGCATCTTCCCTGAAAATGTGTGTTTATTTGAGCATTTATCTTCGTCAGAGAAGGATTCGCCAAATAATTTAGACACTTCGCATGTCCCGTTGAAAACTTCGTGATATTTACTGTCACAAAGGCTAAATCCCATTCTTCCCACATTCAGAATGGTCTACATGGTTATTTATCTCAACAAGAGACTCTTCTCCATTGTCATCCCACATTCTATTATAGGAAATGGCAGATAAATTCTTAGATTTATGTAAAAAACACTGCAAGCATATAAGAGTTATAAGCACCTAAACACTATTATGCATCTTAAGCAAAAAAATAATTATGCCCCACGTCAATGGTTCAGTAACGTATAAAGTAACAATGACCTATTTTCTAAAAAAAATGTCTTGGAAACAATTGATCTTCATGATTTGGATGAGACAACTTGATATTTTATTTTTATATGCATCTCCAGTTATGCAAAACAAACAGACAGTAATTCTCGATTGTTTATATTTATTTTGTTTACAAATAAAATACTTAATCATTTTTACATAAACGGAATTAAATACAAAACTGGAAAAATTTATATCTGAGAACTTTTATTAGCGTTTATAGCTTGAGTTTTTAATTTAAGTTTGGAAAGACTTTGAAGTTCTTCAATTCTGTCGGGTTTGTTTCGAAACAGGTTATCATCGTCTTCTTGCATGTACATATACGTGCAGACTTTTATCTTCCATGAAATTGCTTTTTCTTGCCAAATTGCAGACGACGCCGCAAAAAGAATTAAAACTAGAGATACCAACCACCACCAAAATGAGGTAGCCTCTACTGCGTGTATTTCGCAACTTCCGATCTGAATAGTATGATTGTAGGATTTGGAAAATCCAAAACCAGAAATAACTGCAGAAAACATTTGTTTCATCATCCCACTTCCGTCAATATCCAAAGTAAAATCAAAACCTCCAGTTATTTCAAAATCTCCTTGCCCCTCAGCAATATCACTTAGGGCCATAACAAAAAAGCATAAAAGATTTTCTAACCCATAACATATAAATGAAAGAATAATTGGAATTGTAAAAATCTTCAAAAATCGTAGATATGCAACTTCGTTACTAGCTTTAATCTTGTATGATTTTCCCTTTGCTAACCACTGTCTAACAAATTTAGCTGAGAATACAAAAACAAGAACAAAAAGTATAATAGACAGTGAAATGTCGATTATCTTCCACCACTCGATAAATAATTCAATGCTGTTTTTAGTTTTCACTACAAAAGCTGAAGATTGAAGTAAGAAATCCGAATAGTCTCCAATCATCCATTTTTCTTCGTGCCGAGCTTTAAGGTTCAAACTAAATGCATTTTGGATCTGATTTTGTAAATTATTTAGTCTTGAAATCAAATCACCACTTATTGCTGGAACGGAGCAAAAATTGGCTTTGTTTAATCCAGCACATGTATGAGATCCAACTTTAAGAACATCACAGGTACCCTGCAAATGATAAAATACCAATTTATAGGATTGAACAGTGACAATATGACTTGCAGTTCTGGCTATTGAAATATTTCGCGGAAATAAATAGGTGAAATTTTTAAAACATTTCATTATACTTTCTCTGAAAATGGAAATAAATGAAATAAATATGATGCACGACGTTTATTTCAAACATTTTTCAAGAAATATTCCTTGAAATAAGAAATTAATGCAATGTCTGTTCTGCTCTGTATAATAATGCTAAATAAGTTTAATCCTTTATGGATTATTTGAATTATTATTTTAATAAATTAATTGTGCTATACCTTTAAAAACGTAATTAGCGGTTTGTCTAAAGCCGAGCGACAGTTATGCCATATTTGGTTGACACTTCTTTCACAGTTTTGAAAGCTATTGGTTAGTGTGTTCGAACAATCAGATTTAAATTGTTGTATTGTTTGGATGGCCCCATTCAAAGCACCCTGAGATAGTTGAAGTCCTTCAGCAACGGGGCTTATAACTTTACGGTGAATTTGATTCACTTCTTCTAGATTACTTGTGATTTCTTTGGCAACATCAGCAAAAGCCATCCGAAATGCAATTTCCATAATATCCTTTTGTTGGTTTAGGACATGAGCTGTACATTTTGTAAAATTCTGAATTTGTTGCAAGTTCTCCATTCCTCCAAAAATGGGTCCATTTATCAGAAGAGAGATTGACATCCAGAGGAGCACTACTTTACCATATCGTGAAAACAGCTCAGGAAAAGAAACCAGAAGAGAAGTACGCAGCCACTTGGAAAACACGAACGCCAAACCAGCTGCGAAGGCTAAACATCCAGCGACGATATTTATGATGAACAATTTAGGTCCGAGTTTTATCAATAACAGTCCTACTGTTAGTCCATAAACAACCACCATTATGACAAACAGCAGAAATATCATGAAAGGTTTTCGTCTGTACGCTGTTGAATAAAGAAATATTATTACTGCAGTTTTCCAGCTTAAGCTACAATTATTATTAATTCTCAACTTATTTTTTTCTTAGCAAGAGGAGATATCCCCCTGGTACCAATTAGAGTTACTTACAGCTCATACTAATTAGCTTGTTAATTTCCTTAATGATTATAGTCCACGTTAATGATTGCTAGTACAATTAGTATAAACGTCGTCAGATGTGACAAATTGGTAAAAAAAAGAACTTCTAGTCCGTTGCAATTGTGACAAAAATTACAACATAATATCATCTAAATATGGTCTTCTTGTCATCCTTAGCGTTAGATTACTGTAATTCTGTAGGTTATTGGCTGCGCTAGGTGACATGAAAGGGATTAAGATAAGAACCTAGTTAACCTACCTCAACAGAAACAAAGTGACAAAAATTCTACCAGCGTTGTAACCTATACTAAAATGGAGTTTACCTCAATATTTCAACTTTAACCATAAATAAATTTACCTTACCTCCTGAAATGTATATTTTAAAGTTTAGTATACCATAAAGCAGCTTACTTGTCAAGCAGTTCCAATCAGATTTATTTGGTAGGAAGTTCGTTAAAATTTGTGTATTGGCCATACTATTTTATTATATTATTAAGTCCAAATAAAATATGGAAATTAAAAATTGAAGTTCAAATAAAAATTAAGCAGAAAAAAATAAGGTTTTCCAAATGATGAATATAGTCGCATCATTATTTGGGAGGATAGAAAGAAAATGATACATGTTCACCATTTTCTTCAGTGTTATATATTTCAAACAAAATGTAAGGCAAGCAAATAATTGTATAATATCCTTCCTAAATTTGCGTAAACCTTTTGTGTATATACTGAGATTTTTTTGCATACATTTTTAAGATAAAATTATTTATCCTATCCATATGGTCTGTTTTGATTGGTGACGGTTTGTAACTGACGTAATAAAAAACTGTTGTATATAAGTATATTGAAGGGAAAGCTTTAAGATTCGCAAATACTTAATATACATACAACAGGTGCTTACTGGTACAAATATGTCTATGACACATACAACAGCAATGCAAATATTATTATGGATTATTGTGCCATATAAACCTGCAACTCTATCGGTCGGGATTTATCTTCCAATTGCTAGTTGATATGAAATAAACATTTAGCTTTCGGTCATTCATATGACTCATATATTTATACAAATATTTGTAATTATGGACTCACATACTTATTTATACTGTTATATTTATACACTGATGACTCACATGCAATCAATCTCTTGTTGCTTACTAATTTCTATGATGATTTAAAATCAGTCAACGTCAAACGAGACAGGAAAATAAAAAATGGATTTTCAGAGACTATTTTTATTGCTAAGTAAAACAAAATCTAATATTTACGTCATTTGCATTTGAATTGTTTTTGTTTTCAGAAGACTATCAAGCGAGTGTTATCAACATAATCATATCTATTGGATGTGCCTTAGGGTCATCGATAGTCAGAAGACAAACGAGAAGCTTATAAAATAATATTCGAGTAAAATTACATTGTGCAATTTATCTTAATGAACTTTATATTGTTGGGTTATCACAAATTACCACCAATTCACTGATAGATTGAAAATGACATTTAATAGTCCTTAGCACAGTCTTTCCATTCCATTGGTACAAGCCTTGCTCACAGGAAATATTTATTTCAGGCTGAGACAGCATGTAATCATCGTAAACGACACTTAGTGGCATAATAGGTGACTTCCGACCATATGATCATAAACGACAATTTTCTTATTTTTCATGTAAGACATCCTTAAAACGTTGCATAAATAGTCCAAATCATAAAATTACAATTTCTAGAGATGCCTTTTAATTTTTCAAGCACAATGGATTACTACGAAAATGACTTTCAGATTTAAATACATGTCAAAATCGTAGTACATCATATGTGCAAGTAGACCTTTAATTACAATTATGTTTATAATTTAGTCAAAAAACGATCTACATCAATATGGGTTATACCAAAAATACCTAGGCTATATACCCATATACTGCAATATTTAAAGTCTTAACTTTCAACACAGTACAGAAGAAAAGAAATAAATAAAATACGTTAAAATCGAATTTGTTGCTTATGATAAAATGGCCTTTGTCACTTATGATTAAATGGCCCCAATTCATTTTAAAATGTGGCGTTTATGATGATATGGCCCTTAACTTTCGAACCCTAAAAGAAATACTTCCCATGTAGCTACATTAACAAGTCGTATACCGGTGGAAAGCCTGTTTCAAGGACTATCATCTAACATCATAATATTTCAATTTTTTAACCCACAACAAAAATGACAACATTTCTTGTATGTAACCCATGTCTCAAGTTAATTCATTTTGAAACTATAAATTACAAAATTTGATTTTAGTTTAATATTATCTTATAAGAGTTCCGTTTATATCGTTTATCTATAGGCTATGATGTGTAGCCTTGGACAAAAATCCGTACTGTGGTCCCAGAGGACTCAGGCCTACATGACCTAGATCAAACTGCCACAATTGGTTACAAATAATGTCCTTTGTGATGATGTGAACCCTCAACATTTGAAACCTAGAATAAATACTTGTCGTGTAGATATATTAAGAAGCCTTACCATTCTGAAGGTCGACTCAATTACTATGAAATTTAACCTCAATATTGTAAGCGCTGAACTAATCTGAAGAATAGAGTAGCGTTTCTTATTGTGACCACGATCAGAATTTCATTAATTTTGAATTTAAGAATTACAAAATGTGATTTCATGCTATATAATATTATTTTATATTACTAAGCCACCAATGCTATTGCTGAATATCAAAATGATTGTGCATACATACTAAAATTGTTTAATTGTGAACTAAGCTCTAGATAATCGAACTATAAGTAATCCAATAATGACTCAACTATAAAACTAGTATGCTATCAAAATATTATCTGTAGTCTTAAAGTTTGTTTAATTTTATAGCCGTCATAGCCTTGGCCTGGCAATATTATGATTGCATACCATCCAGTTGGTTTTTAGTATAATAATGTTATGAGTAACTTTCATGGGTTTTACTTAAGCAATTAAAGAAAATGTTATTTGACTCCATCAGGGAATGGGAAACATTTAAATGTGGATTGACGACGATCATAGACTAAGTATTCATAGCAGAAAAAAGCTTTTTTCTGCTATAAGACACACAAAGTCCATTTACCAATGGGAAGGCAAATTTGAATGCCTATACTGCCAAACTATTGCGCCACGAATTGGCGCCTATTCTCAAACTCCAATCCAACTGAGGTGGTCATAATTTAGTCATTGTTATTGGCTGTAAAATAGCCAATAGTAATGATTAAATTATGAGAGATGGCATCAAATATAACAAAGACTTTGGGCATATTAAGCTGTTTCAGGCTTAATCTTAGTATATGGACGACGATAAAAACTAAGATATATATTAACTATACTATTAAGTTTATTATTCAACCTGGTAATAATGTTCAATCGTAGATAACAGCCTCAAAAATGTATTTCTGTATAATGAAATACTTAAATTTAATTTAATCATGACCAAATAAGGGCATTAATATTATGATTTTACCATATTTTTGGGAATGTTTCTATTAGGTAATAGGTATAAAATACAAATGAAAAAATACACTTCCCCGAGAAGAAAGACTGGAAAGAAAAATATAATGATTAAGTATGCGTTTATTTGCGTTGTTCCAAATATTTATACCGCTAAACAAAGATAACTGGTAAATACAAATTCAACCTATTAGCTATTAAGCTGCTAACTAATATTATCTCTTATATTATAAACACAGAAAAGAGATAAAGCAATAAATTTACCAATCTATCTATGTATGTATGTCTGGTAGGAGAGCTTAGGAAACTTGCATACATTACGTAATGCAAAACCCCCTCCCCAACTTATAACGCAAGTGCTGACTGTAACACTTTTGGATTCCACCTCCTCCTCCCCCAACAACTACACACGTAATATATGCAGGTTCCTTTAAACCAAAATACGCATGCTCACTTCCTCTAAACCACCGAAATGAGTTGTTCCGTAAATTATTATGACATCAAAACAATAGTTAAAAATTGATTATTGCTGATTGAATGGTAATGATTAGCGAACGGGGACATTTTGTAATGATCGTAATGTGTGTATTAATTAGCATTTCAAAACTTCTAATGCAAATTAGTTCTGCTAAATCGACAAATTATTTTATATTTTTAGCATTTTTTAGTAGAGTTGCTGTTACTTTTTAATGCCCCATTGATTTCTTTCTGCCAGTTTGCACACCTTTTTTGTATAATTAAATAAAAATATGTAGTACCGGTTAACATAAAAACCTTAGTGAAGTACCGATGATTTTTGGAATTGTTTTTGTTACTGTGATGGGTGGCCTAAAGAAATTCACTTGTGGGCTAGGTTCAACCCCCTTCCACCCGTAAAACCCCCTCTCTCAAGTATAGCGCAAGTGCTAGCTGTAACTCTTTTGGACATCGCTTCTTCCCATCAACTATCAACGTAATATATGCATGTTCCTTGAGAGCACAAAAGTAAAATGCGCATGTCCCTCCCTCTAAACCAACGAATTGAGTTGTTTCATATTATTATAACATCAGAACAATAATACGAATTCACATAAGATGATTATTGGTGATTGAATGGAAATAATTAGCTAAAGAAGACAATTCGTTTTCCAAAATCCCGGGATCATATTTTTTTGATTTTAAAGAAGAAAATTCTGGGGTGCTTAATAAAAATAATCTTTTATTATTCCCCATTTGAACCGGAATGTTTTTATTACTGTGATGGGTTGCCTGCTTAATTTCTCTTGAGTGCCAGGTTCGCCCCTTCGCTGGGTTCATCTAGTAGCATATAAACAGCATCTTCCTGTTTAGAATTGAACTCTAGACCTTGCTCACTCTAAATGCCTACAGATTAACTTGCTTACTAATAAATTTGAGCTGTTTATTACACCAAATCGTAGTACAAATAGAGCAATAAAATACAAGTGTAAGATTACAATTATATCTAAATGTATGCTTAACCTGGAAGTGAAATAACCGTTCAGTTTAAAATTACATCATACGCTACACAGTTTTAAAGGCTATACCTAGTTTTCTTACGACCAAGACTCAGTCACAAAAAGTCAAAGATATTTTTCTGAATTTGGTATAGCTGTGTGAAAAAATTGCAACTTGACATTCGTAATAGATTCACAAGTAAAATTTTCGGTTTCTTTATAAAAGTCTCTGCATTTGCACCTGCCAGGCAATTCTAACTCACTGTACAATTCAGAGCACTCAGCATTATCGATGCAGGATTTTTTTCCTTGGCAGACAGCCCCGACTAATCCGACACATTTTCTCTGGGTAGCTGAAAATGTGTACATTATTTCATCTTCACAAGAACATTTTCCATCAACACAAACCAAACCTGATGCTCTGTCACATGTAATGATATCTCCCATGTAGTCGCAAGCTATTCCAGGTCCTCCTTCACATTCTCCATCCTTATTGTCCAGATATCCATCGCTGCAGTGACAATGCCCAATTGTAGTGTTGGTAATTATATTGCAGAATGAATTGAAGATACAGTCTGAATTCATGGAGCAGGGACCTCCGACTTTTGAATGGCAGTAGTCTAAATCGCTATTCAATTTTTGGTGACGTGCAGATGGGCATTTACATTTTGACTTGTAGCAGACCAAGTTGTTCACACATTCTTCGTTTTTTGAGCATCTTTCTTGTTGATTTATGCTATATCCGTCTCCACTCATCCATATTTTTCCACATCTGGTTTTATCTTTATACGGTATCAAATATTCTTCATCGCATTCACATTTGGCTTCCGTTGTGAATAATGTATGTAAATCAGTAGAGACCGTATCTGAATATTTCAGTAAATCTAGATTCAAGTCAGAAAGTTTACATGTTGATTGGGTAACACAGTAGCGATCAGGACAAGAACTACCAACTAGAGGAGCACATAATTCTACAAATGGCCCCGTTACAGAATGATTGAAAGAATTTTCGACTGTACGGCGATCACTATAGTAGTAATCATCGCGTCTCTGAGTAATTCGAGTAACAATATAATTACTTCTTTGGACTTTTGAGTATTTAAATCCCTCCTCACAATCGCATTTTCCACCTGTACATTTCAATTTAATTAAATCTTTATAAATACATTCAGAATTGTCACTGCACTTTTCATTTACTCCTTTTCTAACCATGCAGGTATTTGTTGAAGTATCTCCATAGTGGTCAATATCGCAGACACAAATTCCATTTTTGCACTCTCCTCCGTCCAAACATTTTCTATCGATACAAGTTTGATTTAGAGCCCCTACACATTTACCTTCTCTCATTGAATACGTTGAAATCCCTTCTTTGCAATCACAAGTTCCATTGATACAGTGCAAGTCCAAGAATTTCGAGCATTTATCTTCATTCGAGCAGGTGTCGCCAAATAATTTGGACAATTCACATGTTCCGTTGAAAACTTCGTGGTAATCACTGTCACAAATGCAAATCCCGTCCTTCTTTCCACACCTAGAATGATCTACACAGTCAGTTATCTCAAACAGAGAACCTTCCCCGTCAAGATCTCGTCCATAAATGCACCTCTCCCCAGATTTTGTTACACATTTCCCCTTGGCTTCGTCGTAAAACATTTCCTCTTTCTTAGAACAATCACAAATTCCATCGTAGCAGTAGAGCCAGGCTTTTCTATCGCATTTACGAGTATTGCTGCATTCTTCTCCAAATAAACTGCGGGTCGATGCTGAAGTTTCTGATTGGAAACATATTATTGCAAAAAGAAGAAATTTTGATTTCATTCTCATATTTCCTACAATCCAAACATAATTAGAATTTACGTATTCTATTTTCGGTTTTATGTTGCAAATATAAAATGATAACTCTAAGGAAGATATTTTTTCTTTCAAAAGTTAAATAGAGAGTTATTATTACCTTTACAGTGGGTTCTATGTAATAAGGAACAGATAGCTTTGATAGTTTCAATTGCCAAGGTTGGAATGTGACATGAAGAAAAATAGTTTGCTTGCTTATATAGAAACTAGCCAGTTACAGGGCCCAAACCCGGTACTAAACAAAGCTAGTGAGTTTAAGAAAAACAATACTATTTACTGCTTTCCAGTACACCATGTAGGCTGTATTTATAAGGCTCTAAAATTTCCTTGGTCTACAAAATAGATATTTTAAAAGTAATTGATAGCTACAATGCTTAGCATAATATGTGTATTTAACTGTAGGTCTTGTTGTATGATAAACTTTGACACTTTATCTATGTCGAATATATGAATATGACAAAATTAATGGTGCATTAAATCCATAGCCCAATGGCCATCCGATAATTTTGAAGAGCTTCGACATGGACCCGGAGTGCGGAGATGAATTTGTTCCTTGTCAATAGCCAGCTACGAGATAAAATAGGGGTACTACAAACAATGAAACAATTTATCTTGTGATAAGAAATTATCACTACCAGGCTGCTTTACGTCAAGATATAATATTACGACGTTTTGGAAGATCTACTGTCTGTTCGTATGAAAATATATAATCATTAAACCATCCTATAATTTTGTCGCGAGTCAATGAATCATCTTGAAGATTTGACATTGTTTGGTTCGTTTTTATTAGTTCCATTAACTGCACCAAACAAAATTGGATTTTATATGCATTTATTATACTCAGTCTGAAAGTGGCTATAAGGCATTTTCTATTCTTGAAGGACGATATGTGCAAAGTGCATGTGTGTCAACACAATATGGAGGAATATTATTTTACTTCAACGATGATAAAAATTGACAAGAAGAAGAGAAAGGAAACGAAACATGTTTATCACCAACAAAAACAAAACATCAGTCAGAGAATAAATAATTCGTATAAATCCAATATTGGTAGTTTGACGAATTCCGAGCCCACAGGATGGGAAATAATAATACGTAGTATACTAGAAAAGTAAGCAATTGATTGAATAATTATCATCAAGCAAACTGTTGCATCAGAAAGAGCCACTGGGTAGATAGCACAAAAAATGCAAAATAAAATTAGGACAACTGCGCAATTTAGAACGAAGTGAGATAATTCGTTCTTGAATACGCATATTGTGAAGGTCAAACCAAGGTCATGCAAAGAACTGAAATATTTTGTAATTTTGTTAAATAGGTATTTAGTACAACTATGCCCAAGGTACTTTAAATAAATACCATGACGACCTAACAAGGTATGCTTATAGTTTTTAAAAAAAATCTCTCAGAACCACTAATGGGGATCAAGGAGAAGGAGCCATAGAGCATTACTCAATGGCATAGGGACGCCTGTACGTTCCCCCGTAAGTGGTTCTGGGTGAATTTCAATCCCCACTATCAGCATACCTTGTTAGGTCGCCATGGTGTTTAAAGTACCTTGACTATGCCAGTGATACATTTTTTACTAACTTGATATCAAACTACTAATCACAGCAACTAACATAATATATTATATAACCTAAACAAAAACTGTCATCATCGAGTATAATGAATGACTGAAAATGATAGCAACTTTATGGGAATAGAGTTGCAGGTCAGGACGATTTTAAATGAAAATATAAAAAATTGTAACACTAGGTATACAGGAACAATAAATAAAACGCAGTTTTGAGTTACAATTTTGTAGTGTCACATGTTAGAATGGTCGTCGTAATCGTGACCTTTGTTATTTTACTAACCTTATTTCTTAAATTAATTTGAATTAATTTAAATGTCACAATTCTAGTTATACACTGAAAATGAGTATATAAGGAACTGCAAATGCATTGTAAATCTATCAGAATACATTTTAAATTTAAAGGAAGATAATATGGCAGGAGTGACAGGTACCTGGACAGTTCCGTTAGGCGGGAACGCTTTTGTTACTCCGTGGCCAAATGGTCACTCACATACAGCTGTGGTCACTGGCGACGGATTAAAGAATTGGATTTCGGAAAAGACAACTTGTAGCATTTTCTTCTACGTGACAAATCCTGGTAAAGTCAATTTATCTTTGAGACTAAAAGTTCCTGGTCATGGCAAGAGTGTAATGAAGGTGACACTCAAGGACAGCGGTTTTACGACATCCCTTGACATCAAAGGAAGCAGTGATCAAATAGTTCCTATCGGACCATTGAATATTGACAAGAAAGGATATGCCAATTTGGAATTGCAAGGAGTGTCAAAAACTGGTGACTATTTTGCAGAAGTTTCTTCACTACTGATTTCCTGCAAAGACGAAATACGGTGCGTGGCTGACGATTTCTATTTCGGAAGAAGGGGTCCTTCTGTACATTTCAATTATAATTTACCTGCAGACAAAAGGATAAAATATTTCTACAATGAAGTTACTGTCCCAGAGGGTCAGGATGCAATCGGAGCTTATTTTTGTTCAACTGCTTTCCACGCCGGATATTTTGGTATGCAAGTAAATAGTGAAAAGGAGAGAAGAATTTTATTTTCTATTTGGTCCTCCTTCCATTCTGATGACCCAGCTGAAATACCCGAAGATTTCAGAGTCCGCTTGGTTAGAAAAGGAGAAAATGTCCATGTGGGTCAATTTGGCAGTGAGGGATCTGGGGGACAATCTTATTTGAAATATAACTGGAAAGCAGGGTCGACCTATAAATTCCTCGTTTATGGAGAACCCTTGCAATCAAACTCCATAAACAAAGATGAGCTGAATTCACAGTTTTCAGCTTGGTTTTGGACTCCGGAAGAAAACAAATGGGTTTTTATAGCTACCTTCATAAGACCTAAAGAGAGGGTCTACTTGAAAAATATTTATTCGTTTTCCGAAAACTTTCTACCAGAAACAGGCTATATTGAACGAAGAGCTTTATTCTGCAATCAGTGGATTAATGACACAGAAGAGCGATGGCATGAAGTTACAACGGCTCAATTTACCGGTGATGATACATCAAAAAAGAATAGACTCGATTTTGCTGGAGGAATTGAACAAGGCGGTTTCTTTTTGAAAAATTGTGGATTTTTTGATGATAAAGTGGCCACTGGACAGTTTTTTACGAGACCCGCTAAAGGCGTTGCACCCATAATTGATTTTGGCAATTTGCCTTAAATTATCCTATTTTAAGTATTCACAAAATGTCACATTTAATAGAATTTCTCGAATGAAATATGAAATCTAGCTCAGTTCCATTACGTAACTTTACTAGCCCTATATACCCATATGCTTAATAAAACCATAACATTCACTGCATACTATTATCAGTATCTCTACAAAATTTTCTATTATATTTCCAGCGGATGCTTGCAAATGCAAAATTTTTTATACATACTATTTTCAAAAAAAATTTACTTACAACAATCTGCTTGTTAAATAATCTTACAAAAACATATTATAGCAAACTATATAAGAAATGTTTTACAATTGATTTCCTCAAAACACAAGGCTTTTTTTAAATATAAACGACATTTTTGATTTATAGGGCCAAATTAATACGTTTTTCATACACCAAAGTGCATTTTAGTTGCTCTAGGATAGGACAACTGTCATGTAAATTATGAAAATGCAAAATACATTTTAAATACATTTTTTACTTATGTTTTATATCTTGAGAACCAACTGAGTAGAGTAGGAATCAACTTAACCAACAAAATTCAGCAAACATCATATAATATTATGTAGCAATGATCATAAGAAACAGAAAGGTACAAATTATAAGATAAAATTACAACAACGAACATTAATTTATTAAAGCGGGTAGAGAGAGAGCATTTATTTGCTACTGACCTTAATATGTAAGGCTTGCCACGAGACACAGTAATAAGATTTCAATATGTATCAGAACAATGATTTGATTAAATTAAAGAATAATAGAATACAACAAATTAAAATTTTTCAATACGGAGAGAATAAATGATTATGGAGAATCATCGAAGAGCTCCTAATCACTGAAAGCACAATATCCTTAGTTAGCTCTTTTGATAGGGAAAACCTTTTACGAAAATTTTCAAAAAATGAAGGAATAGTTCCACGAGATCCAATCATGAGACCAATTACTTCAACATTTCGCAGGTTATAATTATCTCTAAAATACTTAATACAAGGATCATATATTGCTTTCTTTTCAATATCAACTTCCTCAGGTTGTCCTTCCTTTGATTCAATGCGAATTGTTGGATCAATAATATATCCATTCGTCCCTTCAATGGCTAAAATGTCTATTCTTCTATTTGATCCAGACTCCGAATTACAATGAATTTCTTCATAAACAGTATAATTTCTTTGTCTAAGGGCATCAGCTATCAAAGTTCGTACTTTGTGATGACGGTTATTACGTAGTAATTCCGTTTTTCGGCAAAAACCTAATACATGGCCAAGAGTTTCAATCTCGCTACACGTCGGATAACGGCAGCGGTTTGTATTAAAGTTTCTTCCCGGAACGGCATTAACTGCAACAACTGATCCATTCATTTTAATAGCTGTTAAACTTGGCATTTTGTCACATAGTCACATTACATAATAATCAATATTTGTACACGATACGCATATCAATAACTTAAAATTCATCAATATTGTTTTATAGAGTTATTTTTTAAATCTAATATCTATCTAAGTTTATTTACCAGACAATCAGACAATGACAAGACAAAATGAACACTTTTATTACTCAGCTAACCTATAATTTAATATTGTTATATTGCGTAGGAGCGTCTATATAGTATAAATAGTTTTATATAATATAACTGGATAACTAAAGACCAATAATCGCAAAAATATTCATACAAAAATGTTATACGCCGTAATATGATATAAATAATAAATAAATTGTACTGCAAAAACAAAAATTCATTAACGATAGGCTATAAGATAATTTAGGTTATTATATAATATTAGCAAAAGATAATTATCATAGAACATTAATGTAATTATTATAAGATATTCAATACACGATTAATTTTAATAGTACATCTTCCTTACCTAATAATTTCTAGATCGATTATAGCATTAAGTTTAAAAATGAAATTCCCATTCTGGCCTGGTGATAAGCAAGGTATCTATTTACGTAGTATCTTTTGGGGTATTTTTGTTTTCAATGGTGCATACAAATGGCAACAACTTTGAATGTTTTTCCAGGTAGGGCGGTATCGCGAAGTTTGGTAATTCAGCACATGATGAATGTAGGGCAGAGCAGAATTCCGTCTGAGGAGTGTAGACAGGAAGGATAGTTGTGTTTTCTATAGTCTGGAATAATTCAACCAAAGCGTTAGCCCTTCATAATCGCAGTGTCAATTATTATGAAATGGATAATGTATTAAATACAAACTTACAGAATCTCTGGTGGTAAAAACAATTCTGGCGTTGTAGCACTGATTTAGATGGTTATTGCCCAGTAAAGTCACCCAGACATAGAGACACTCATCTTGGAAGATCGAGTAAACCAAAAACTGCTTTTGATCGAACACAATGTAGCGAATTTGGGCATCGTTACCTGTAAATTAATTATAATTCAATATATTATGTCATTTATATTACTGGTTCTGAATTACTATAAATTGCCAGCCCTTAAGGGTTAAAAATTATCAACAATCTACTATAATTTATCGTAAATTATCATTTCCTTCGATCTACTTAGTTAATATAGATTATTTCTGCTTACAGCTTTTGTGTCTATAAAAACTCAATATAAATATAACTTACGTTCAGGATTGACAAAAATCCGAAGAGAAGCCCTATCTTCAGTTTCCATAGTTACACCTTCGGTGTGGTGGTTTTGCTTCAAATGATGCAAGTACCATCTCGTGTGTATTGGAAAATTTGTGCACGGTTCGTGTGTCTTGATATTGCAAATAATAGGCCTGGAAAAATAATTCATAATTCACAAATTTTATTAAGAATAATGTAAAGCACCTTTTCAAAAGTCACAAAAAAATTTCCACACCTTTCCTTTTAAATGGAGAAAGCGAGTGAAAGTCGAGAGTCAGAAAAATTAAAATTCATGTCTTCATGTCTTGAAAAAATTATATATTCTGTTCATAAAATGACTAATTTATTAGATGTGCTACGTTCCTATTTAAAAAATTTACTTTTACCAATCGTATAGTTTGAAATAAAATGACATGTAAGTGAAAATGTAAAATATAAATAGTTTACAACTTAAAATTAAATAAGCTTGTCATTAAACACTTTCTAACCTGTATTGGCATATCATCAAATGCAAATGATACAGTTCTCCTTTAATAATCATCGGACAGCCTTCATAGTCGTATTTGCAATAGAAAAAAGTAGACTCCAGAATTTTTTCTCCAAAGAAACATCTTTTGTCTGTCCAGGGGCTTGGACATTGGCACAAGTCGTAATTTACATTTTTGCAGTCCTCGCAGATAATATGCTTTCCCTCACGACATTCAAATAGCTTTACAGGCGGAATGGGCACTGATGAGCAGATTGAGCATTCCAGAATCTTGGTGATATCCTTCGCTGGAGCAAGTTGTCGAATTTTGTCCATGATTCTGTAATTTAACTAACTATAACAAAAATTGGTTTTAATAATTTTAAAGTATATTTAAAAGCGATGGTTTTTGGAAATAATTATATTACCTGTGTACCTGATAAAGATCCAGAACGCTTCTCACTTAAAATTTACGTTTCAGATAGATTTGAAGAAATAACAATTTGAGTGTTGACTTATCGATGGTCGAATTCGAAATGGGATGTTTTATGAAATGTTCCATGCCTTCACAGGATTCCTTTGTGTTCGTAGCAGGTGGGGATGTCTTTGATGGAAGGTCCAGCCCCCAGGCACACATGACAATGGGCTTTGCTTTCCACACAAAGGACGATAAGGGCAAGCTGAAGAAAAAATAACTAAAGAGTGCACAGGTACTTAATACATTAAATTTTTTAGTAATAAATGTACATGTTTCATAAATACTTACGACAGCCATTTTGTTTTGATAGCTCACAACTCAAAGGTCACAAACGAATAACGATATCAAAATGGAGGAATCTCTTCTAATTTTCGTAATAAAAATTTACTTTTTACTTTTAGTATATTCAGTAATGGCAAAATTTTTCGATAATATTGTACAGTGACCAATTTTGCAAAACATATATCACGATGCTTCTCGGCTCTCATTATGCACAGTCCATTCAGGTTGGTTAAAAATTCGCTTCCCACATATCCCTTTTGAAACAAAATATAATCGAATAAAAATACATAAATTACAAATTACAAAAATAGTTGAAAAATTTATTTTTGAATAATTATTCATTATAATAATTAATGGGGCTCACCGTTGGAAACTGATAAATCCCACAATTGAAAAAGAACAATTATCAACTGATCAATATGAGGCATCTCACTAACAAATTATTTTGCTCAACAAAAAATTTTTAGCAAAAATAACTAAAATTCTGTTGGTGTTTTTGGCTTGAATTTAAGAAGAGTGAGTTGTCATATGGGATATAAAATGTCGGGATTTTGAGAATTTCTGACTGCAAATTTGGCAAGAGTATGATCCATTTTGTTTATGGACTTTTCTTAAATGTGACTTCAGACTTCTAAAATGATTTTGGCAAATCGGACATTGCTCCTTGTCTTGACTGTGAGCTGACTTCATATGTGTAGTTAAACCACATGCTTGGAAAAATGTTTTGCTGCAGATATGGCAACAATAAGGTTTGTCCCCCAAATGAGTTTTTGAATGATAGTTAAGGGCGCTTGAATAAAAAAATTTTTTGGCACAGATTTTGCAGGAATATCGTTTTCCCTCAGTGTGGGTGCTTTTATGCAATTTCAGTGTAGATGACCAAGTAAATGTTTTCCCACAAATGTCACATACATAGGGATTTTCTCCAGCGTGTTTTCGTGCATGTTCTTTCAGACTAACGGGCATCGAAAAAGATTTTTCGCAGACATTGCAAGAATATTTTTTTGCGGCGGTGTGGATTTTTAAATGGGTTTTTAAACCTTTCTTTGAGAATTTTTTCCCACAAATGTCACATTCGTGTGCTTTCTCTCTATGGGTCTTCATGTGATTTCCCAAAAGGAATTTATTTGCAAACAGTTTGTCGCACTTTTGACATTTTACCTCTTTCGAATGAGTTTTTGAATGGTTAAAGAATAAAGTTGAAGTGGGGAAGGATTGTCCACAGATGTCACAATTTTTGGGATAGATGGCATTTTTATTCCGATTTCTACTTGGTTGGCCAGCGTGAATCTTTTTATGGTGGTATAAAGAACTGGAATGTAAAATTTTTCCGCAAATTTCGCATGGACTTCGTTCTTCGTTGTCCATGTTAATTTTTGCTTGGATTTTTGTCTTGTCAGGTAGAGAAAAACATGGTCGACTTTCAGTAGACTTATCTTTAAGTTTTAAATTTTCTTCCAAGTTGGCATTAGCAAATGTTTGTGGGATTTCTCCATGTATTATTTGCTTGTGCCGTTTTAATTCTTTGGATATTGTAAATTTCTTGCCGCATTTTTCACAGGTATATGGCGTGTTTCCCAATTGAAGTTGTTTTTGATGTTTCAAAGAATTGGACTTGCTCAATCCTTGATTCTTCTTCTTCTTTTGACTAGAATTTTGTACTACAGATATGTGTATCCGTTCGTGACATTGAAGCATGATCCTCTTCGGAAATTTTTTATCGCACACTGTGCAGGTAAATGGAAGAGGTCTGCCGACAGTTTTTGGAATGCTGCTTAATGAGACTGGCAAAGGGTTGATCAAGTCTCCCTCTGCAATATAAATAAAATGAACTGACATTAACATTTAAATTATTAAATTTTGTCTTTCTTAACAATTTTAAACGTGAAATAATTGGATTCTTTTATAGTACATGTTAATGTAGTACTAAATACTAAAACTAAAAATATTTTTGCAAAAACAAAAGCATGTACCTACTGAACTGCTACAATTCCAATAGTTTACTATTTTTTCTCGATCTTGGGTGTGTAAAAAGTTAAACGGTTGATCTCAAAATGCAATAATTTTAACCATGCCATTTTTGTCTAAAAACCACTAAATTTCTAATTCTTCTAACCAGACTGGTATGAAATAAAGATTTATTGTCGCAATATTACAATTTTTTCCTTTTCCAAGGACCACTGGAATCTTTCGCCATAAAACTACTTTATACCTTAATTCTAGATTCTAAATTTTATAATAATAAGTAATATTGCATTGCATATGAAATGACATCAGGTTTAACTTAATATAATATGCTGTTAATGTTCCATTACAATAACAATACCTGCTACGGTGGCACCTGTTTCGTCAATCTTAATTTCGTCGTCTTTCTCCATTGAATTCAAATCCATCATAATTTCCATCTTATAAGTTTACCTCCTTGTGAAAGGTGTATCAATCAACGATAAAAGAGCGAATCTTGTACTGATTTGGAACTATAAACAACAAAGTAAATTATGGGCTTATAGAGTGAAAATATCATCAATTATTGAGTGTACATTTAAACTTACAAACTTACTTTTACATTACAGGAAACCCCGACCGATGAAAGACCATTGCATGATTGCATCAAAATAAATTATACAGGTAGACTCAATCTAACTTGCTTCCCCACTCTAGTTCTTTTCCTAATAAATGTTCATTTTCAAATCGTCTCCAAACTGTATCCTGAAATAAAAAATATCCAATAATTTTTTTACAAAAACTGAAAAATGCAACTAGATTTGGAACTTAGAGGGACCCATATGTTGTACGTTGAAACCAGGTACAGCAACAGCATAACAACTCACCTAGTTTGTAATTATTGATAGCCCGGTGTTTCAATGCCTAATCTGTGTATTATATAATCATTATTCTGATGATTAAAGCTAAAATTTACTCTTCGACAGTTGCAATTTTTTACATTTTCTAAATTTTCTTGGCCTTTTTGAAATGGAGATGTTCAACCGCCTCCAGAATGTCGCCGCTACAACCATTATATAGCTTTGAGACAGCCGCATTTACCTTTGCCCCATAGCTTTTATAACTATGTAGAAAACGGAGAGCAAATAATCAACTCAATTTTTACAAAAAAGAAAATCTACTTTAATACTATTTCCACACCATCTTCATCCACTTTGACATATTTTTGCCATCAACTGTTTGCCATAACATAAATAAGTAGAAAAACGGGCGAATATAGTAGACGTGACACGTAGCATGAAATATAATAAATTCTACTAATTTAATTATAATAAATACAACCTGAAAACCTTCGATAGGCAACCTCAAAGTAAGTTTTTAGGTTCCATTCAGTTTCAGTGATCATAATATTATTATCTAATTATGCACCCTTGTAATTATTTCTATTTTCAACTTGGAATACTTATTAAAACCTTTTTAAAAATCGAGTTTTTTGATTTTGGAGAATTTCTTCACTTTCAAGCTCATCTCACCCCATATTAGTCAAATGTTATGGATAATATGCTCCGGCTCCACTCCTCTATCATATTTTATTATTATGATCTGTTTTTTTAATATTTTATTTTACCATAATTATGTACACAATATTATATGGATAGATAGATAGATATTTTATTGCGTTTTCAGCGGGCCCATCACACTAATGTATAAAATATGTTATATTGTTTTGCCGTAAACAAATGCGTCTCTTCATTTAAACATGAAAACTGCATACTGGTTCGATTATGCATAAAAATATAATATAATACATGGTAATTACCTATATCACTATAGCTACCTATATTGGTTTAAAATATGCACCTACTCACAGGACATTAACCAAAGAAATTGATATACTATATTGTACTCATGCAAGTATTGGGCCGTTTTAGTTTCACATTAAAGAGTTTAATTCTGTTATATACTCATAGCCAAAAAAGCCGGTCTTGATTTACAGCAAACTGGGCAAACTCATCCATATTGACAATAATCACGAAAGTACTTCAACTTAGCTTTCGATTCAAGGTTTTTGCCAAGGCTTTTAGTGGTTGGGAAATAATAATGATAGATATTTGTAGACAATGACTATACACTTATATGCTTCCCTTCTAGTTATTACTTATTACATTTATACCTTTATTCTGTTTTTACAATCGTGCTCTTCATTCTATACACATAATATCCTTTATAGCTTTTTTACTTGAAGTATATGCAAATGTGACTCCTCCAGTATACAGTACATAACATACAAATACATGATGCATGCATGTATAATATCCTCAGCCAACGAAGTTTGAGTTTAGTGAGACAGAATAGTAAATGTACGAATACATGATAAACATTCGAGTTTCGGTATTATGTATGTAAGAGTTCGGTCGGGAAATCAGCTGTGTTTACAACCTCTCCCTCCTTGTTCCATTACTGAAAGGTAAGTGTAAAATATTACAATTACTAACTAGTCGCTTAATTGTCAATGAAATAAATTATTTTCCTATTTTTTGTTTGATTAGACTTATCTGTACACCAGTGTGGGTGTATTGCAGGTGCTGGAGACTTGACTGACACTTGAGTCTTACATACATCCGTAGTTCAATACAAAATATACAGTCAATAGTATATAGTCTCAGTTTCATCTGTTGCCGTTTCCTTGTCTCATATTTTCTGGTATGTATATACTATACGATCTTAACTCTACAATAGAAAATAATAGTATAAACTGGTAAGTAATAATTAATAGTGGTGCAACGTGCAACTTCAAATCGATTAAATTATAAAAAAACAAATAGCCATTATACTTATAAAAATCCGTTTAATACTGGAACTAGGCTGATGGTACTTATCGAATAGCGTGTAAGCCAAAATCAAAAATAAATCAATATTAAAACAAAATGTTGACAAAGTTGGGAGTGTTAGAGTTAAAGTCTCAGATGCCACATTTTTTGTAACTAAATCCAATAATCCAGCGCCTCAGGGAAAATTTTAAGTATTTCAGACTTTTAAATTCTCAAGAGAAATTTCAAGAGTTTTTTCAGCTCATACTATGTATTTTTACATCTACATATTTTTTCGGAATTTTGCAATATAGTCCCACTAACTTAGGATACTTAACTTAACTATTAATACAATTTGATTTTGATGTAGAATTGTAGATTAATTAACTGTTTTAACAACCAACTTATTTATTAAGCTTATAATTTTATTATAAATGGTATACCTATAATATTTGAAACAAATAAGCTAATTTGAGCATTTTTAATTCAAGTTCAGAGTTTAGCAGATTACCCTTTCGAAGATGTCAGCAAAAATAAAGCCTCTGAGTGCCTTTGTGATGGGATCAACGGGAACTGTTGGAAAAGCCATTGTTAAAGCTCTTATTGACAACCCTGGATTTAGTAAGGTGACACTTATCGGTCGTCGTCAGCTTGAGCTGCCGACGGATTCGGAAAAGCCTGGCTATGCTAAAATCGATCAGAAAGTAATTGACTTTGATGACGAGTCGAGTTACGCGGATTGTTTTCAAGGCTACGACGTTGGATTCTGTGCTCTGGGAATATCCAGCGTTGGACTGACCAACGAGGAGTACTACAAAATCACTCATGATTATGTCGTTGGACCTGCCAAATTGGCCCAGGCTGGAGGCTGTCGACATTTTCACTTTGTATCTGGAAAATCAACATCCAAGACTTCGGTGTTCAACTGGGCCAGGGTGAAGGCGGAAGTGGAAGAAGAACTTTCTCAAATGGGATTCGAGAAACTGTCCTGCTACAGACCAGCTGGGATCATCAAAGACAAAAACGAAGTTACAACAACCAAAGAAAAAGCTGGGATATGTGCTTTCAAAATACTCGACCCTTTTCAACTCATGAGCGTCGATTCCCTTGTTCTAGGGAAAATGATTGTGGACAACACATTCTTTGGGTCTGGCGAAAAGGTTGAAATCCTAGAGAATTGTGCCATACAGCACTTGGCTAAGGAATTCAATAAAAATCAAAGCCCTTGTATGAGAGGCTCTGAATAATTCTTGCACTCAAATTAAGTAAATCAGTATTTTATTTTCACTTCCGTTTTTGTGTACACAAATACTTATATTAGAAATATGTAATTACCGATTGTGTATTATTTATAATTGTGGAACTGAAACTATGGGCATAGTTAAAAGTTAACTTCAATAATTTCTTGCATTAATAATTTTTAAAAAATAAATATGTACTTAATTATTAGCTTTAAATGAAAACCCCACTTAACGTTTTGATTTTAATTATTAATGTACACTGATACAACAAGGTTAGGTTTAGGTAATCGCTTCCTAAACTTAAAATAACGCCATCCTTTCCAATATTCAATATGTGCAATGTGCAAATAGTACAATAACTATGTACCACTTCTAGACAGTAGACAACGTTTTGTCTTTGTCTTACCCAAGTTAGCTAGCAGAGTTTTGAAAATAACTATTGAGTGTCACATTCTACAACTATATATTAAATATCCATTATTTGTGGTTTTTTAATGTAAATCTAGTACTATCTACGTTATCTACTTAATAATATTAATTAATATTATAAATGTTGTGATGAAGATGGTCGTGTGATGCTAAATTAAATGTTTAATAAAGTGTGGTTAGGTTACTAAACAAAATTATAGTATAATATTATTTTTCATATAAAGGTCATAATAACACACAAAAGTACTTTTTCGCTACTGGACACAACCCTTACATAGCTGTAGGGAGAGAACCACACCACTATCTTGCACAGAGCTTACCTACATTTCCGGTTCTTATTCCAAATGAACTCGAAATAAACCATTTTAAGGCGTCATTTATTAAAAAATAAGCAGACAAAAAATATACATAATATTGTTATCTAAAAGGTGAAGTACTTTTTAGACGATATTCCACTTCATTCCCGTTTTAGATTCTCCAACAAACATCTAGAAAATTTTTTGTCTCTTTAATTTTCTAATTACGCTAATAGTTCAAAAGCCCTTGAAAATTGAAAATTATCGCAATTTCAATGTAAATGGCCAAATTATAAATATAATGAAATAATGAAATCCTTGAGCGCACTGAAACCCTGAAAAATTTGCATACAAAATGTAGATTTGCTTCTGTTATGAAATGAATAATAAGAAGTCGTAGCCACTACACTGAGTGCACAATGCACAATGTATATTTTTTGATGCGCACTGGCATGGCATGGCAAAAAGTTATTCTGCTTCGGACGTGTTGGAAGTTGGAATTTGCCACATTATGGGCGTTATTGTAAGTATGATTTAATTGCATTAGATTGTCCCTGGCTGCATTTTAGAATTGGGGCAAATAAACACACAGAAGTACAAACAAACCTACGGAATTAGACTTTAGCCGTTTATTTATAAGGATAGGATTATTGAATTACTAGCCGGACACAGGACCTAGGCCCTGTTATAAATAATGCTATTCCGGGGGCAATATTGTACCACGAGAAGAAAGTGGGTCGGTGTCGGAGGATTTAAAAACAAACATACCTACGGAATTGTTAATACATGCCTAATCATTTTGAAATTCAGCATTAGTACTGGGAGCCTAGTCATGTCTATAATATAAACGTAATCGGAATGTTTGTGTGTACGGATGTTTGTATGTACGCCATATATATAAAAACTACAATATAAATAATCTATATACAGCATTGTCTGTACCGTCAATGTTAAAAAGTTATCGTTCTTGTGATTGGAGGCAGTCATGAGCGGAGTCCTTTTCCGCAATCTTTTAAACTGAACTGCAATATATTTACATACAGTGACTAAAACTCCATCTTCATATGAGCATTTAAATTTTTTAGCCATGTCATATGATTTTGATGGTAGTTTTCTCAATGCTTCATATAGATTATTTAAATAGTTTATCCTTATAAATAAACGGCTTAAGTCTAATTCCGTAGGTTTGTTTGTACTCCCGTGTGTTGATTTGCCGTAATTCTAAAACGCAGCCAAGCACATAATAACGTACATAACGAAGCAAATTCCAACACGTCCAAAGGAGAACAATTTGGAGGCAGTACGGAATTATGCACAGCACGGTATATAGTCTCCCACGGCTTACAAGGCACAAAAAATTTCATAACAGGAACAATGCATGCATTCTGTATGAAAATTTTTCCAGCTTTCAGTGCGCTCAAGGTTTCTATTACTTCATGTGCGGGGAAATTTAATTTGGCCATTTACATTGATGTTTTGAATTTTGAATTGGTTTAATAAAAGTTAGATTCCCAAAAATGTAAATTCTGTAAAGCTAATTTTGCACCGTTTAAATAAGGCAGTGGTGCAGATTTCAAAAGACTGTTTTTGCCACAAATAGGGACGCTGCTAGGTAACGAGCAAAAATTATCATAGAAGGTGAATGGGAATGGCGAAAATTCGTACTTTTTTGGGAAAGTCCTAATAGATCTGAGATTACTGATCCTACACCCATGTATAGTAAGTGTAAAAAAGATTCTTCAAAACTTATTCTAGAGGTTATACTTTAAAAAACTTCACATTTTTGTCTCTGGCTTGAAGATATGATCGTTTGAAACTTGAAATTGATACATAACCCTGTATTTGCATTTTGTGATCCGTGTATCTTCCAATCAAAGACAAAATTATGAAATTTTAAAAATATAACCTCTAGAATAAGTTCCGATGAATCTTTATTGAATTTACTTTATGGGTGTTGGATCAGTAGTCTCGGATCCTTTAGCACTTTCCCAAAAAAAGTTAATGAGGAATATGAGAGATTAGTCAAGAGCGATCATTTACGTTTGTATGCACCAGGACTTCAAGCTCGCGGTACCTCAGATTTGGAAATGTCTGATGATCATCAACATACATGTAAAAATTGTGTGCAACTCTTGGAATTCTGTCTAAAGTTCTTACCCGATTTTTCTTGTGTGGTACATTTTTGGAATCCTGAATATAATGTCGACCATCACAATGTATAAAATATACGATATACATTAATGGTATATAATAGTATGCTCAATGAGTTCCTCCAATAGTCAAAAAATATTCTAAAATTTCATCTTACTACTACCTACGGTAAGTAGGCATCGAAAAAATTTCAATTTCCAGTGTAACAAGCCCCGCCCACTGGCTAATTTCATCACTTTAGCTCCGCCAATTAGCCGCGCCCCCGAATGGATCTTGACATTCTATTCGCTGAGAACAAGTAACCTCCTCCTACTTTGGGGGGCGGGGCGAGGGCCGATTTTCGATGCCTGAGTCAATATTTTTGTATTAAAATGGCATACTGGCGATCGGTAACATACTCTGGCCACCCACTAGGGTCACATTCTTAACCTGGTGTATAAGGTAATACGTTATTTTGAGAGGGGCGCTGCACTCCTTTTCCCACTGTTCACGTCCAAGCACGCACTCACGTTCAAATTTTACTCTTTTTCGAGTACAGAAGTAGAGAACAAAACCTACAGCAAGCCGTAACAGAAGCTCGCCCGAGTAAAGGCGCCCATATGCACATTTTTGGTAGAATAATAGTAGAAATAGGTCTATTTTGATTAACAAGCACGTATCCAGTAGAGGGTGGAGGGGGGCGCAGCGCCGCCCTAAAAAGAGGATTTTTCCAAAAAAGGCCAAAAATTGAAAAAAAGTTCCACTCCTGGAAACTTTGAAACTAATAAAGGTGATAATTCAAAGCCACCCTCTATGAGTGTAGTCTGCAGTTGGATCGTTGAAGCCTGGTATTCCTTAACAGCAGACGTTGTTAAAAAATCCTTCTTCTCTTGTGGAATTCTAAATGCCACGGATGGAAGCCAGGACAATTTAATAACGGCCTTCAAACCAGGCAAGGATTGTAATAAAGGGCGAGAAATGCTACAGCGGCAGTACATGCAAATAGAACAACCCTTAATTCATGAGGACGATATTTTATTGTCTTCGAACGAAGAAGACATGGACCTCGATTTAATCGTTCGGATAAATATATCCCTGTCTTCAGATGATGACCTCTAAATAATTTTTTATAATACATTTTATCCCATGTATTGAAAATAAAATAAATATTGACTTAATGAAAAATAATTCCGCGTTCCGATATTTTTGGCCTTTTCAGGAATTTTTTAATGTGCTTGAAACAATAATTCCGCGCGGAATTATTTCGATTATTACGGTATCTGAAAGACTACCTATCGTACAATATTGCCCCGGAATACACACTAGCTTTATTTATAACAGGACTTGGGTCCTGTGACCGGTACATTATATTAGTGATGAACTCAATTGAATGCCGGTGCAATAGGCCTACTAAAAACCATAATTCTTACAAAATTGTTTGTAGATGCACTAGCCCCATGTACTACAGGACCTGGGTCCTGTGACCGCCTAGTAATATATAAAAGCATAATAAATAAGATATAAGTCCTAAACATACAAATTTGAGACGAGTGACCAGACTACCACATATATATGTCCAGTAGATGATTTGGAAAGGACCTTAAAAATATGTAATTGAGGCTGGTACACATAATTGTTCACTAAAACGGAAAGGAAAGCTGCAACAAAATTTCAACAAAACAACAAACCTATAATCATTAATTAAAACACACACATGCATTTCTTTGAAATTTGTGCAGTGCATTGTTTAAGAAAGATGTAGCCGTGGGAGATTATAAAAAAAGTTTTATCTATACCATAATTATATCCACTAATCTCTTGTTTGTATTACATTATAAATACAAATGCACTTTCCGACAGCTATTTAGTTCATCGTTATTCATTATACATAGTTCTACCATAGATTACAATCTCAAAAGGCATACCGTCTCAATTGAAATAAATAGATTTTTCAAGATGTTTTTCTTTTCTTCAACATTTTTCATTGTATATCAATTCATTGAAGCATTTTATCTACAGGTCAAATATCATATTTACAGATTCTTTCCTCCTGTAGTAGAATACGTTGTCAAAAGACGATTGGCAAGAATTAATACACTAAACGTGCTAGATAAAGAAAATCCATGGGGCCTAGAAATTTTTGACAAGAGTAAAGTTTTTGCAAGAATCGGTGCTTTTTCCTCGCTGGGAGTGGGAGAGGCATATATGGATAAGATCCTCGATTGCAAAGATCTGGTGGGACTTGTTGTGCAGTTTTCCACTGGCGATAACTATAAGCTATTTAATGGGTCTGGTTTCAGCCTACAGAAATATTTCAACTTACAAACAAAGAACCGAGCATGGGAAGTTGGGAAAAAGCATTACGATCTCGGTATGTGCAGTAAATATGTTCTGTTCTCTATGAGAAACTGAAGCGACTGTTTGATTATCATTGAGTTATGCCTTTCAACAGGGATGGCAGAAACAGTCAAACTTACATTTCTAGGAAACTTCCAAAAACTTGCCTATATATTAGTCAATGGTGGGTACTTGAGGTACGGAGAACGGGCGTGCCTTTGGATTTATCTGACCCATTAGCGAGATCTGCTTATTTCAAAATAAACTTATTGCTCTAAGCTTATTGCTTATTAAATAAGCTTATTGCTTCTAAGATAATAATCTTAGAAGCAATAACTTTTTGCGCAGGAACCGCCATGAAGCAAAATTAGCCTCAACCATTTTTAAAAGCTCAGACTAAGAAATAACTGCCTTAAAGTACTCTTCTATTTTATTCAGGTAACGACTTATTCGAGGCGATGTTGGATCCTTGGATGCAATACACTTGCGGGTACTGGAGAGATGCGACCAATTTACAAGAAGCACAAATTGCCAAAATGGATTTGATTGCAAGGAAACTGATGTTGAAGCCGGGAATGAAGATTCTTGATATTGGGTGCGGCTATGGCAGTTTGGCCAAATATTTAGCTGAAAAGTATAACGTACGAGTAGTTGGTGTCACAATTTCTGAAGAACAGGTCAAATATGCCAAAAAACATTTTGTACATCCTGACGTGGATATCCTCCTAATGGACTACAGGGACGTGAATGAAGTATTTGACAGAGTTGTGTCAGTGGGAATGTTTGAACATGTTGGCCATGCCAATTATTCAACATTTTTTAAAACGGTACGCAAATGTCTAAAAGATAATGGAATATTTCTTTTGCACACTATAGGCATTTGTGACAGAGATCTGATTAATATCGAACCTTTTACACATAAATACATTTTCCCAAACGGTATATTGCCCCGACAAAACGAAATCGTTAACTACTTTCACGGTCATTTTTACCTTGAAGATTGGCATAACTTTGGTTATGACTACAGCAAGACTCTTAAGGCATGGGAGAGTAATTTTCGAGAGGCGTGGCCCCGACTTCAATCTGCTTACGATGAAAGAATTTTTAGAATGTGGATATTTTATCTTTGCTCGGCAAATGCTTTTTTCATAACAAGAAAATTTAATTTGTATCAAATTGTTTTAACAAAAAAAGGTATGAAAGGAGGATACACATTTGTTCGATAAAATAATTTGGGAAGTAATGCCCAGCAGCCTGTCATTATCATTATGTGAATTTTATGGAACAATCGCTAATTGTCATAATATTGCATTTTTTGTTGGACTGCGACCCGCTTGAAAATACTGGAAATGAAACGTAATATATGCTCTAAAAGCTGATATTTAAATAAAGAATCCCTAATACTAATAACCTAGTAAATATAGCCAATGGTCAAAGATATATATATAGCGTCTGCTTAATATTACAACGTAACAAGCCATTTTATCATGGCTGCGACAATAACAAACATATCTCTTGATACAATTGTTTGTTACATTGTCTCAGCTTAGCCATGATAAAATGGCTTGTTACGTTGTAATATTAAGCAGACGATAGATAGTTAATTGACTTTTAATTTCAAACTACAATTAAAAACTAAGAGAATACCACATAGTAGTCAAGAATTGAGTTTTAAAAACTAAGCGATTGGGTATTTATATTAACTAAATGAAAAACAACTTAGTATACAACTAGGTCTTTAGTACTGCTATTGAATTTCAAATTGTGCGTCAATATTTGATCTAATTGCAAAACATTCTTATCCCAATAATCCCAAATGTAGTTCATTATTTTATTTATTGGAGAATATATAATTATATATATTATATTGATAATATGATTGTGTATGCGAAGAAACGAACAATAAAATACTACTACTACTACCATTCGCTATATTTTCAAATTCTTCGCAGCTCAATCATTTTTAGAGTATATGGTTAAATTTAAATACCAATTTAATGTGCTGCCAAAAAGGAGGTCAACACAACATAATAGATTTGATCCATATCCCGCAATAATTTACAAATGGGATTTGAAATCATTGGACTATCGAGTTTGAGTTTGCATCACCGTATTGAAAAAAAGTTTAGCTTCCTTTGGACTATATTATATTAGACAGAGTTTAAAAACGAAAAAAGCCTAGCTAGAAAATGATGCCAATTGAAAGTACGAATAAATAAATATATAATGCATCATTGCTTCTACCACATCGATCGAATATAGCAAGCAAACCTATTGAGGTTTCATGCTTCATGAATTTAGCATAAGAATATGTTAAGACTTTATATATACTAACTGCTGTTGAAACAGCACTATTTACCAGAGGTGGGCGCCATCCCTACTTTAACCATCCAAATATGACCCATATTCATACCCATCCCCTACTTTTATTTGATTTTAGGGATGGGATGGGAAGGGTAGTTACTTTTAAACCAAGTACGGGATGGGTACGGTATCTTCAGGTTTACATTATATTCAGAAGTATGCAGTGGGGATGGAAAGTCTTAATGTCAAGTAAGTAGGGGCCAGTACGGTATGACTTGAGCTGAGCTTTATGTGGTAGGGATGGGTAAGGTATGGCTTGAACCCAGCTTAAGTAGTAGGGATGAATACGGGAAGGATGACAGGAACCGTACACTCAACCTACTTACTTATTCGATTGTCTATAATATATTACCACTTACGCACGTGGTATTCCAAGAAAAACAATATTACCACGAGCTTTATTACTATAAGGTCGAAACCAACAGCTCTATTTCTGATTGTTAGTAATTATATCTATAAGTCTTCCACTGCGCACTTATTGACTACCAAAAAATTGTCTTTACATAATTAACAATAAATATTATTCAAGCTTTGTATACTTGAAGCATTTATGGGGTAGTTCATAATATATAGTGGCTATAGTTTTTAAGCGTATCTGTTCACTTCTCCTAAGTAAACAGTCCAATTCTGGGAACAAATTGTATTAATAGAAAGGTTACAGCCATTTCCTTAGGGAATTGGTTTGTTTTCTGCTTTTACAACTTTGAATTATACAAAAAATTAACTTTACGTAAAGCAACACAATTTATTACATTGATCTTGGCTTTTGACCCTTACATTAGGGATGGAGTACGGTAGGGTAAGGTATGGTTCCTTGTATCACAAGCTGAGTAGGGTAGGGTACGGTAAGACTGCTTACTTTACTGGATGAGTACGGTAGGTTACGGTATGCTTTAGAATCCGACGGAGTGATATTTGGTAGGTAGGGTATGTTTCCTTACTATACCAGTTGGGTAGGGTAGGGTACGGTAAGACTCCTTACTTTACTGGTTGAGTACTGTAGGGTACGGTATGGTTCCTTACTTTACGAGTTTAGTATGGTAAGGTAAGGTATGCAAGTACGATCAAGCCCACCTCTGCTATTTACACTGTTGTCGCCAATTTGTCGGCTAGACTCATGGTCATAACTCTAGAAAGGTGAAACCAAGTTCGGTTTGCAGACAGTATTAGACTTGTGTTCTTTAGAACACAGAAAATCAAACATTAAACAAACGATGATATTTTATAGTTCTAATATTTAAGTTGACGTAAACAAGTTCAAAGTTGAAGCATGCATGCAATGACAATTATTTCGGCTGATATTGAAAAGCACAAAGTAGACCTCTGAATTGCCTATTGAACATCTTTCCGTTCGTGAGATTCTATTTTATAGTTAATGTGTTCTTCTAATACACAAATATAACGGACATCGCTTGTACAACATCATATCGGACAAGTACGTTGTGTTGTTTTTCAGTCCAAATTATTTACACAATCGTCGCCAATTTGTCGGCTAGAACTCCTTATTTCGCAGCAGTGAGTTAAAACAATATGTTTCAAATAGTTGGCCTATGTCCATTTGAATACATGTAATGAACCATTAAACAAACACTATCAGCACGAAAACGTTAATACAAACAAGCATGCATGCAATGTGAGTATTACTTTCTTCCTGCTCTGACCTTAAGACGAGGCGAGGAAAAATCTATATTTTGTTTGTACTAAAATGAATATTAGTAACGTCCTTATTCTATTAAGCGTTTAGACTATTCTGTACGTAGTTCTCTCTAACAATTTAATTTTTTGGATAATTTTCTAAAAAAATATATAGAAAGATATAAGATAAGCTTTTTGTATTATCCAGGGAGTACGTCAATATTAATATATATCACCTATATACTTTCACGAATAGTAATTAAATATTATAATATTGCTATACTGACGTTCCAAAATAACAAAACTATTTAAATACTTATTTTAACTTGTTTCTACAGGAAAATAATTTCAGGGTATCAAATTATTTAATTCAACATTTTTGAAAAATATTTAATAGTCAACATTTACTATCCTGAAATGTTGGCACATTTGGCGTTAATATTTTTGTTGACTGAAATGGGTTTGGGCTGGAAATTGAAGGAGGTTTTGGAAATTGAAAAAGTTTGTCACATCAGTCTTCTATTGCAGGATAGTGTCTTTACTGAAGCATTTGAGGAATCATTGCAAGAAGTAGATATCCCTTTTGCATTTACAAGACTGAAATTTCATGAGGAATTCTCTAGTTGTTCAATATCTTCAGCAGTTAACACCCCTTATGGAATTCCAGAATGCATTGTAAGAATAAACAAAATGGACCTTAATATTTCCTCCCCTCGCCCCTTGAGCCGTTTTGTTTGTGTGGCGCATATTTTGGTCAATTTCAATTCTATTAAAATTAGTGAAATATTTGTAACTAATTACATTAGTGAAAGATTTTCCAAAGTGTCAGAATATGAACGCAAAACGGGAGTGAATTGGCTAAACTGGTACAATTACGAAGAATATACTTCGGTTTACGTGATTGTCGAGCGGCAGTTTCTAGAGCTGGCAGAGGCAGGTCATATTATCTTTATTGATGACAACAAAATAGATCTTGAGGGTTGGGGTAGCAGTATAATATATCGTATATTCTATCGTAAATCATGGTTTATACTGTCTTTGGAAGATGAAGACGATTTCTTGTATTCTATTTGTCCACATGATGCATTTTATTATTTTACAAGATTTACACTCACAATAATTCCTATATGTTCAGGAAACTATTGCCTCATTCAACAGTTACGTCAATTGGCGATCAGAAACTTCATCACAAAAAGTAATATTCCAAATTTAGCATATTTACAAATTAATAACGGTGGTGTTTGGGAACGAATTTATAAAAAACATTACTGTGGACGGCAGCTTCAGAAAACATCTTTCACAAACACGTTTCTGAACGAAGAGCTTGGACCTTCAATTCCAATTTCTTCAATCATTTTCCAAAATTTCCCAAATGTGTCTGTTGGATTTATTTCTTGCGGTTATCATGTTCATTATTTAGAATTAGATTTTCAACAAGAATCAGATTGGGACTACCATGGACCTCACTACATAGTAATTCCAACAATGGAGGATTCTATCAATTTTATTTCCTGCGTCGTTTTAGAAGATGAGAGTCTCTCTTTTTATGGATACATTAAACCTTTTGAACTCGAAGCATGGATAGGGTTTTTAATTACGATTATTATTTTAACTTCTTTTGTCTACGGAGTAATGTCTTACAAAAGTTATAGTAGTTTTCCGTTTGCTTTATTTTTCTGGGCAAATGTGTTAGATATCGATTATCCGTTATCAACGCAAACCAATAAAATTGTTTGGATCAAACTGATAATCGGTCCGTAGCTGCTCATGCTTATTGTACTGACAAACGCGTACAAGGGAATTGTAACTACTGATTTAGTGGAACCCCGTCCAGTAAAACAAATTGAATCGATGGAACATTTGGCTAATTTAACTGATTTTATAGCTCTTGGAGAATTTAAAGATAGCACTGAGTTCAATCCTTTCAATTTCAATCTACATAAGAGTGACCCATTAAGGCATTTAATACATGTTGAGAGCAACAATTGTCGGAAGTATTATTATTCACTTAAGACGAGAAGAGAAAAACAGTGTGATAAGTTAAGCAATTTAACTGCCGCTTTTTCGATGAAAAATGCATACGATGAAGACAACGATAGAATTATTAAATTTTTTAACTATTTCGAATCAATGCAAATTGGTGTTTTCAAGTTATTACATTTTTTGAATGCATACCTTCCAAAGCACAATAAGACTCTCAGTTTAAAAACATTGAATTCCGCCAATGCAATTGTGAAAACTTTACGCATTCCGCCTGAATTCTATTCTAAAAGTCCCTCAGAATGGATATCCCAGTGCAACAATTCTGTATTCATTATCAGAAGTTCTCGTCTGCATCGAACTCTGGACGATTCTCACTGGAATCCAGAAAGGGGAGGAGTTCGACCACTTAAGCAATTATATCAAGGAAATGAAGAAAATCCATTTATGCCTATGTCTGTACACACATCTTTTAGAAATCCATATATTCCCATGTTCACCACATTTTTGAGAGAGAAATTGCGTTCTGTGACACATTCGGGACTTTACCAAAGATGGATTGATCATTTTAAGGAACGTAATTATACGAGGTGCAGTACTTGTTGGGACAGAGTTCCCCCAAGACCTTTAAACTTTTATAACTCTAACATCGGCACAATATTTCCTATTTTTTCTTTCATCTTAGTTATATTTGCACTAGTCTTTACATGGGAAAAAAGGGCAAGATATAAACAATTTATCTATTCCATCGCATTAGGTAGAGTTTTTAATTCTGTAAAAACTATTTATCATACCACTTTGCATTTCATTCGCTACCTAATAGCAAAGAAACGAACTCCAATCCAATCGTTTGATTATCACTCTGGAAAAACTACAATGCAAAATAATAATAATTCACCTCGATGACTCATTCACAAACTGTTATGAAGGAAAACCTTCTCCCAAATTCCAAATGCACAGTAATGATAAATAATTTGCATAATTAGCCTATTATTTACAGAATACTGTTATCACAACACAAATTGCTCAGGTCAGGCTATTTTATTCTTATTATTATATTATTATTATATTATATCATGGATGGTACGAAATCGTAGGTTTTCACCTACAAACACAAAAAAGTTTATGCAATTTCTCTTAATTTGCTAACCAATAAATACCAATCTCGTTTTTAAACATCAGACAACATGATTAAAACAAATCTTTTGCTTTCCCTTCAATTTTTGAAGCGAAAGCTTTAAAGTTTGTAAATAAAAATCGAAGGGAAAGATTTAGCTACTGCCTGGATCCAAGTCAAAAACAAAAGCTGCCGTAGCTATGACTTCAGCTCCGATTCGAAGCAAACGTTTTATTTCGCCATGAATGAAACCAAAGTGAAAGCTTCTTCTTCTTCATAGCTAACGCTACGAAAATGAGGATCACCTCAGGAAGTGGATCCGACTATGTTAAAGAGTAGGAATATTTTGAAAGTTCAATAGCAATACATACTGTCCAGTTTAGTAACCACGACCATCAACTACCAATTGTCTGACGAGAGGAAGGGTAGATTAGCAGACTTGAAAAAATGTCAAGTTGCAGAGGGCTCTGATTGGTGGAACCATAGTAACTAATTTGTGAACAGAAAAAATGCTAAAATTGCGAAGCAATGCTTCGTAGCAAAAGTTTTTGCTTATTCATACGATTTGAAGCAAACACTCTCTCTAGGAGCTTTGACTCATCTTTGACTACGTAGCTAAAACCTTTAGCTTTGACTTCTAACTTCGAGCTTTCACTTCGTTTTAATCATATTTCTCATTGTAGTATTTAATAACTTTTTACTCCGTAAAGGTACCTTTTTCTCTAAAATACACTTTAGGATTTGCTTTAATGCTTTTAGTACCTTACCCTATGCAATACTCGTAAAGTAAGAGACCGTACAATACCGTACTCAACTCTTACAGTAGGGAATCATACTGTAACCTACCATATTCAACCCGTCAGATTGTAACTAACGCACATTACCGTATTTATACTCAACTTGTGAAGTAAGGTATCATATCGTAAAGTGAAGCGGAAAAAACATGTCAATAAATCAATTGTATTTTTCGTAGAGTTGAGATAAGAAACAAAATGATTGCCCACCTTGTCTTTACTAACTGCTTTTGTATATAGCAATTGGTTGACAATGTATGTCTGTTTTTGGCTTTTTTACAGTTTCAATTTCTAAATAATTAATAAGACATTGGCAAAGGACAAAAACTTTTAATAATTTATAGCATAATATAATAATCGATTTTGTATTTTGTCTAATAAGTATGGAGAAGCAAAACAGACAAATGTTATGAACAAAGAGTTTTGTTAGAAGTAATCATGTTCTATATCTAAGCATTATTTTTCACAAGACATATCGTCTGCTTAATATTACAATGTAACAAGCCATTTTATCATGGCTGAGACAATGTAACAAACCACTATATAAGGAGATGTGGTTTGTTACAATGTCGCAGCCATGATAAAATGGCTTGTTACGTTGTAATATTAAGCAGACGATATGCAATATATTATGGAACAATTAAGGTGTATAGATATTCTTTACTCTTGGCTATTGCTCATTCGCTATATTCTCAAATTCTTCGCAGCTCAATCATTTTTAGAGTATATGGTTAAATTTAAATACGAATCTAATGTACGGCCAAAAAGGAGGTCAATAACAGAATAGATTTGATCCATATCTAGCAATAATTTACACATGGGGTTTCAAATCATTATAAACTATCGAGCTTGAGTTTGCATCACCGTATTGAAAAAAAGTTTAGCTTCCTTTTGTTTTTAATATATTAGACAGAGTTTAAAGACGAAAAACCGCCTAACTAGAAAATGATGCCAATTCAAAGTACGAATAAATAAATACATAATGCAGCATTGCTTCTACCACATCGAATATGACAAGCACACCTATTGAGGTTTCATGCTACTTGAATTTAGCATAAGAATAGGCTAAGACATTACATACTAATATTGTTTCTTGGAACAACACAATTTACCAAGTTGTCGCCAATTTGTCGGCTAGACTCATGGTTATATCTCTAGAAAGGTGAAACCAAGTTCGGTTTGTAGACAGTATTAAACTTGTGTCCTTTAGAACACAGAAAATCAAACATTAAATAAACTATGAGATATTATAGCCCTAATATTTAAGCTAAGGACAACAAGTTTGCATGTAATGAGGGTTATTTTGGCTGATATTGAAAAGCACAAGGTAAAACTACTAAATTATCTAATGGGTCCACGTGTACAATCATATCAATAGTGGTTTCATATTATACGAGTATGCATTTAGCAAAGACTGAGTCATTACATACAATTAATCCTAAGTCCTAATGGTAATGTTAAATGTTTTTCGAACCACCAAATTATTTACAGTCGTTGCCAACCTGTAAGCTAGGTCCTTACAAGTTAAACGAAATGTATTTCAAATGGTTTGTCCGTGTCCATTTTAATGCCTGTAATCGATACCCGATACACACTGTCAAGACGAATAGGTTAATGCAAACAAATGTGAGTATTACTTTTTTCCTGCTATGACTGTAAGACAACGAGAGGCAAAAAGCTATTTAGTTTGTAAAATGGATATTAGTAGCGTTCCTATTCTTTTAAGCATTTAAACTATCCTGCAGATAGTTCTCTAAAAACCTATTTTTTTGGGCAATTTTCCCAAGCTATTGTATTATCCAGAGAATACTTTCATATCATTAACATGTTATATTATATATTATTATAATATATCCACAGACATTGCAAAATAACATTATATAATAATGAAATTATTTTAACTTGCTTGTACAAGGCAAATCAACTTTAGAGTATCACTTTTAGGTCAACATAAAATTATACTGCAAATTCATATTGGATTTAGGTCTACCAGTCTGCCATTATAAATACATGGTACAAGCATTGTAAAAAATTATTACCTGTTTATTTTGTGCTAAAGTGTATTAAATGTTTTGAAAAATATTGGTCAGGCATCATTTCCTATCCTGAAATGTTGGCACATTTCGCGTTAATAATTTTGCTGACTAAAATGGGTTTGGGCTGGAAATTGAAGGAGGTTTTGGACATTGAAAAAGATTGCCACGTCAGTCTTCTATTCCAGGATAGTGTCTTTACTCAAGCATTTGAGGAATCACTGCAAGAAATAGATATCCCTTTTGCATTTACAAGACTGAAATTTCTTGAGGAGTTTTTTAGTTGTTCAATACATTCAGCAGTTGACATTTATTATGACACACCAGACTGCATTTTTAGATTAAACAAAATGAACCTTAATATTTCATCCCCTCGGCCCCTGACCCGCTTTGTTTGTGTTGCGCACATTTTGATCAATTTCAATTCTATTAAAGTTAGTGAAGTATTTTTAACCAATTACATTAGTGAAAGATTTTCCAAAGTGTCAGAATATGAACACAAAACGGGAGTGAATTGGCTAAACTGGTACAATTACGAAGAATATACTTCTATATACTTGATTGTCGAGAGGAACTTTCTAGAGTTGGCAAAGTCAGGTCACAACTTCTTTATGGATGACAAAATATTATATACTTATAGGGGCTACAGTGCGACAAATATATATCGTCTATTCTATCGTAAATCATGGTTTATATTGTCTGTGGAGGATGAAGACAATTCCTTCTTGTATTTTATTTGTCCACAGTCAGCAAATGATTATTTTAGCGTATTTACATTCACAATAATTCCTATATGCTTCGGAAACTATTGCCTTGGTCAACCGTTACGTCAAATGGGGATCAGAAACTTCATCACAAAAAGTGATATTCCAAACTTAGTATTTTTAGGAATTCATGATGGTGATGCTTGGGAAAGATATGATAAAACCCAATACTGTGGACGACAGCTTCAGAAAACTTCTTTTACAAAAACGTTTTTAAATGAAGAGTTTGGACCTTCGATTCCAATTTCTTCTATTATTTTCGAAAGTTTCCCAAATTTGACTTCAGGATTCATAGATTGTAGTTATAGAGGTAGTATTATAGATTTAGATTTTCAACAAGAATCTGATTGGGATTATTATAGACCGCACTACATAGTAATTCCAACAATGGAGGATTCTATCAATTTTATTTCCTGCGTCGTTTTGGAAGATGAGAGCCTCTCTTTCTATGGATACATTAAACCTTTTGAACTCGAAGCATGGATAGGATTCCTCATTTCAGTTATTATTGTAACTGCTTTCGTCTACGGAGTAATTTCTTACAAAAGTTATAGTAGTTTTCCGTTTGTTGTAATTTTCTTGGCATATATGTTGGAAGTCAGTTATCCGTTATCCACGCTGGCCAGGAAAAAGATTTGGTTCAAACTGATAATCGGTCCTTTGCTGCTCATGCTTATTGTACTGACAAACGAGTACAAGGGAATTGTAACTACTGATTTAGTGGAACCCCGTCCAGTTAAGAAAATTAAATCGATGGAACATTTGTCTAGATTAACAGATTTTATAGCTCTTGGAGAATTTAAGGATAGCACTGAGTTCAATCCTTTCAATTTTAACCTAAATAAAAACGACCCACTAAGGAAACTAATAAAGGATTTTATCAACCATTGTCCCCAAGGTGATACTAAAGACTTGTGTGATAATTTAGGGATTTTAACTGCCAATTTTTCACTGAAAAATGCATACGATGAAGATGACGATAGAGTTATTGAATTTTTTAACAGTTTTGAAACACTAAAAAATGATGTTTTTAAGTTAATACATTTTTTGAATTCCTACCTCTCAAAGCATAAAAAGACTCTCAGTTTAAAAACATTGAATTCTGCCAATGCAATTATCAAAACGTTTCGTATTCCACCAGAATTCTATACAAAAAGTCCTTCAGAATGGATATCCCAGTTCAACAATTCTGTATTCATTATCAGAAGTTCTCGCCTGCATCGAACCCTGGACGATTCTCACTGGAATCCAGAAAGGGGAGGAGTTCGACCACTTAAGCAGTTATACCAAGGAAATGGAGAAAATCCGTTCATGCCTATGTCTGTACACACATCTTTTAGAAATCTATATATTCCCATGTTCACCACATTTCTGAGAGAAAAATTACGTTCTGTGACTCATTCTGGACTTTACCAAAGATGGATAGAGCATTTTAAGGAACGTAATTACACAAGATGCAAAACTTGTTGGGACAGAGTTCCCCCAAGACCTTTAAACTTTTATAACTCTAATATCGGCACAATATTTCCTATTTTTTCTTTCTTCTTAGTTATATTTGCAGTAGTGTTTACATGGGAGTACAGGGCAAGATATAAAAAAATTATCTATTTCCTCGCATCAGGTGGATTTTTTAATTGTGTAAGAAATAAATGTCGTACTGTTTGGCATTTAATTTACCAACTGACACCAAAGAATCAAACTCCAGTCCAAACGTTTGATTATCACTCTGAAAATACAATACGAAATAATATTAAGTCACCTCGATGACTCATTTACAAACTGTAATGAAGGAAAACCTTCCCTGAATTCCAAATGCATAGTATTGATGACTAATTTGCATTATTACAAATACCAAATTCCTAAAAGATTAGGTATTTCTGTTCATGCAGGATACGAAGTTATATTATTCCATAACCACAGCCACATAGACATTTTGTTTATCTACCTGGTTACAATGTTAAGATTTTTATGATGCATAAAATATACTTTTAATAGGTCTACTATTTACAGAATCCTGTTATCACAATACAAATTGCTTAGGTCTGGCTATTTTATTTCTATTATTATAATATGTATCAATGGTATGATATTTGTAGGTTTTCATTTCACCTACAAGCACAAAAGTGTTTATGTGATTTCTCTTAATTTGCTAACCAATAAATTCCACTCTCGTTTTTAAACATTGTAGTATTTATTAATTAACTTTTTACGCCGTAAAAGTACCTTTTGCTCTAAAATACACTTTAGGATCTGCTTTAATGCTTTTTAGTACCTTACCCTACAATACTCAACCCTTACAGTAGGGAATCATACCGTAACCTACCATATTCAACCCGTCAGATTGTAAAACCTAACGCGCATTATCATATTTATACTCAATTTGTAAAGTAAGGAATCATATCGTTACCTATGGTACTACATCCGTAAAGTAAAGGCAAAAAAACATGTCGTTAATCAATTGTATTTTTGTTGTAGTGTTGATTAAGGTAAGAAACGAAATGATTGCCCAAATAGTCTTTACTAACTGCTATTGTATACAGCAATCGGTTAACGATCTATGTCTGTTGCTAGCTTCTTTACACAGTTTCAATTTCTATATAATTAATAAGACATTTGTAAAGGACTAAAACTTTTAATAATTCCTAGCATAAAATAATTGATTTTGTATTTTGTCTAAAAGTATGCAGAAGCAAAACAGACAAATGTTATGAACAAAGAGTTTTGTTCGAAGTAATCATGTTCTATATTTTCGCATTATTTTTCACAAGACATAATAATATGTAATATATGGAACAATTAAGGTGTATAGGTATTCTTTACTCTTGGGTATTGATCATTCGCTATATTTTTTAAATTCTTCGCAGCTCAATCATTTTCAGAATATACAGTTAAATTCAAATACGAATCTAATGTACTGTCAAGGAGGTCAATACAACAGAATAGATTTGGGCCATATCACGCAATAATTTACACATTGGGTTTTAAATCATTGAACTATCGAGTTTGAGTTTGCATCACCGTATTGAAAAAAGGTTTAGCTTCCTTTTGTCTACATATTGTATGTAGACAGAGTTTAAAGACGAAAAAATCCTAGCTAGAAAATGATGCCAATTCAAAGTGCGAATAAATAAATATAATATATGCAGCATTGCTTCTATGACATCAAATATGACCCTCTCATATAATATCGAGGTTTCATGCTACTAGAATTTAGCATAAAAATAGGCTAAGACATTGCACATTAATATTGCTTTTAAGAAACCACACTATTTACACTGTTGACGCCAATTTGCCGGGTAGACTCATGGTCATATTTCTAGAAAGGTGAAACCAAGTTCGGTTTGCAGACAGCATTAGACTTACGTGTCCTTTAGAATACAGAAAATAAAACATAAAATAAACTATGATATCCTGTAGCTCTAATATTTAGTTGACATAAACAAGTTGCATGCAATGAGGTTTATTTTGGCTGATATTGAAAAGCACAAGGTGGAACTACTAAATTATAGATTGGGCATCATTAGGTTCATGAGAATCTACTTGTAGATTCTATGTGCCTCGAATACATAAATATAATACAGCATATCTTGTACAACCAAACCTCATATAAGTATATCAATAGTGGTTTCATATTATACGAGTATGCATTTAGCAAAGACTGAGTCATTACATTCAATTAGTCCTAAGTCCTAATATGGTAATGTTTTTCAAACCACTAAATTATTTACAGTCGTCGCCAATTTGTCAGCTAGAAGTCCTTATATTATAGTTTGCAGCAGTAAGTTAAACTAATGTATTTCAAATGGTTGGACCGTGTCCTTTTAATACCTGTAATCAATACTCAATATACACTATCAATACAAATAGGTTAATGCAAACAATTGAAAACATGCCTGAGATGCCTGCAATATGAGTATTACTTATTCCTTCCTGCTATGACTGTAAGACAACGCGAAGCAAAAAGCAATTTAATGTGTAAAATGGATATTAGTAGCGTTCTTATTCTTTTAGTATTTAAACTATCATTCAGGTAGTTGCAACCTAATTTTTTGGAAAATTTTTCCAAGCTTTTAGTATTATCCATAGGGAATACTTTCATAGCAATAATATGTCACATCATATTATTATTATATTATAATATATCCACTGACGTTGCAAAACAACATTACTAATGAAATTAATTTAACTTGCTTGTACAAGGTAAATTAACTGTAGAGTATCACATTTAGGTCAACATAAAATTATTACAAATTCATTTTGGATTTAGGTCTACCAGTCTGCTATTATAGATACATTGTATGTACAAGCATTGCAAAAATTATTACCTGTTTATTTTGTGCTAAGGTGTGTTAAAACTTTTGAAAAATATTGACCATCATCAATATCAGCATCATTTACTATCCAAAAATGTCTGCATATTTGGCTTTAATATTTCTGTTGACTGAAATGAGTTTGGGCTGGAAATTGAAGGAGGTTTTGGAAATTGAAAAAAATTGCCACGTCAGTCTTCTATTCCAGGATAGTGTCTTTACTCAAGCATTTGAGGAATCATTGCAAGAAGTAGATATCCCATTTGCATTTACAAGACTGAAATTTGTTGAGGAGTTTTCTAGTTGTTCAATATTTTCAGCAGTTGATATTTATTATAACATACCAGCATGCATTACTAGAATAAACAAAATGAATCTTAATATTTCCTCCCCTCAGCCCCTGAGCCGTTTTGTTTGTGTGGCGCACATTTTGGTAAATTTCAATTCTATTAAACTTAGTGAAGTATTTGTAACCAATTACATCAGTGAAAGATTTTCCAAAGTGTCAGAATATGAACGCAAAACGGGAGTGAATTGGCTAAACTGGTACAATTTTGAAGAATATACTTCTATATACTTGATTGTCGAGCGGAACTTTCTAGAGTTGGCAAAATCAGGTCACATCTTTATTGATGACAATAAATTAATTACTTATAGGGACTACAGTGCGACACACATATATCGTATATTCTACCGTAAACCATGGTTTATATTGTCTTTGGAGGATGAAGACAATTCCTTCTTGTATTTTATTTGTCCACAGTCAGCAATTGAAAATTTTAGCGTATTTACATTCACAATAATTCCTATATGCTTCGGAAACTATTGCCCCGGTCAACCGTTACGTCAATTGGCAATTAAAAACTTCATCACAAAAAGTAATATTCCAAACTTAGCATATTTAAAAATTCATGATGGTGACGTTTGGGAAAGATATAATAAAGCCAATTACTGTGGACGACAGCTTCAGGAAACATCTTTCACAAAAACGTTTTTAAATGAAGAGTTCGGACCTTCGATTCCAATATCTTCTATCATTTTCCAAAATCTTCCAAATTTGACTTCAGGATTTATAGATTGTAGTTATCAAATTAATATTGTAGATTTTGATTTTCAACAAGAATCTGATTGGGATTATGTTGGACCTCACTACATAGTAATTCCAACAATGGAAGATTCTATCAATTTTATTTCCTGCGTCGTTTTAGAAAATGAGAGTCTCTCTTTTTATGGATACATTAAACCTTTTGATCTCGAAGCATGGATAGGGTTTTTGATTACAATTATTGTTGTAACTGCTTTTGTCTACGGAGTAATGTTTTACAAAAATGATAGTAGTTTTCCGTTTGCTTTGCTTTTATTGGCAAATGTGTTGGATATCGATTATCCGTTATCAACGCAGACTTATAAAATTGTTTGGATCAAAGTGACAATCGGTCCGTTGCTGCTCATGCTTATTGTACTGACAAACGCGTACAAAGGAATTGTAACTACTGATTTAGTGGAACCCCGTCCAGTAAAACAAATTGAATCGATGGAACATTTGGCTACTTTAACAGATTTTATAGCTCTTGGTGAATTTAAAGATAGCACTGAGTTCAATCCTTTCAATTTCAATCTAAATAAAAGTGACCCATTAAGGGGATTAATACACTATAAAAGTCGCCGTTGTCAAAGGGGCTATAATGAACATAATACTAAAGGCACGTGTGATAATTTACGGAATTTAACTGCCAATTTTTCGATGAAAAGTGCATATGATGAAGATGACGATAGAATTATTGAATTCTTTAACAGTTTTGAGACACTAAAAAATGATATTTTTAAGTTATTACATTTTTTGAATTCATACCTCTCAAAGCACATTAAGACTCTCAGTTTAAAAACATTGAATTCTGCCAATGCAGTTATCAAAATTATTCGTATTCCGCCTGAATTCTATTCTAAAAGTCCCACAGAATGGATATCCCAGTGCAACAATTCTGTATTCATTATCAGAAGTTCTCGTCTGCATCGAACTCTCGACGATTCTCATTGGAATCCAGAGAAGAGAGGATTTACACCACTTAAGCAATTATATCAAGGAAAGGAAGAAATTCCGTTTATGCCTATGTCTGTCCATACATCTTTTAGAAATCCACTTATTCCCATGTTCACCACATTTCTGCGAGAGAAATTACGTTCTGTGACTCATTCGGGACTTTACCAGAGATGGATAGAGCATTTTAAGGAACGTAATTATACGAGGTGCAAAACTTGTTGGGACAGAGTTCCCCCAAGACCTTTAAACTTTTATAACTCTAATATCGGCACAATATTTCCTATTTTTTCTTTATTTTTAGTCATTTTTGTAGTAGCATTTACATGGGAGAACAGGGCAAATTATAAACAATTTATCTATTTCCTCGCATCAGGTGGATTTTTTAATTATGCAAAAACTAAATGTCGTACTGCTTTGCTTTTAATTCACCATCTAATACCAAAGAATGAAACTCCAGTCCAAGCGTTTGAATATCACTGTGAAAATACAATACGAAATAATAAGTCACCTCAATGATTTATTTAAAAACTACAAGAAAAACCTGCCCCAAATTTCAAATGCACAGTATTGGATTTCTATAATAAATACCAAATTTCTGACAAACCTACAAGCACAAAAGTGTGTATGCAATTCTCTTAATATGCAAACCAATAAATTCCACTCTCATTTTAAAACATTGTAGATTTTATTAACCTTTTACGTTGTAAAGACACACTAAAATACATTTTACTAACTACTTTAATGCTTAAGTATTTATCAGAATATTAAATCTTATTACCCATATATACTTATATTGAAGTAATAAAACCGAATAATTCTGGTTATATTCGTTAATTGGTGGTTAGGGTTGGTTAATTATCATTTTGTGTTACAAAAAGATAATCTTTCCGTATCTGGAGTTGTCACTTACTTTTATTAAATTGGATATCGCGACACAACTGTAGATTAACACTGTACACAGTTAAGATGAGAAAAGGAAAGGGTTTCAGCCTCTTGCATATTTTTCAAAAAAGGTTAACAGTCTATATAGTATTTAGCTATGGCAGAAGGGAAGTAGACAATTATGAAAAGTACTCCGCCTTCATTATAATCAGTAAAATTGTTCATTATTTTCCATATCCTCCGCCGCCGTAACCGTCCAACCAAAATAAACAATTTGGATTACTAACTTGCCATTGCCTTTAATAATGTTAAATTCATTCAATAAGGTGTCAATAAAAATAAGATTTTTTTTGTAAAAAATGTGTCAAGTAGGAAAGGTCTTTGCCATTTGCATGCAAACTGATTGTTGTGGTTAATAATTTTGTATTTTCTAATAAGAATAAGGTAAATAATATTTTAATACTAAAGAGATACGTACTGTTTCCTTCTTTACTTCAGACGTAGCCACAGAAATAAATGGGACCTCGGACACCTCCACAAGCTCCAGGTCCGCCTGCTCCATACCCACCACTGCCAAGGCATGAAAAAGGTTGCCTGTTTGCTAGCAAAAAGCCACCTTTTTGTGCTTTTTTCCTTTTTGGAGTAGCCGTCGCCACCTATGAAACTTCATTGAAGCTAACTTTTGTAGACTGTGTCGTCCTACGCATTTAAATATTCAGGCAATATGCAGATACTAATTGGTTTTTTGATTATTATGCTATTTATTACTAATACTACACAATATAAAATGAACTATATTGTATTTGTGACTAACCGTATAATAAAAAATGAGGCAGGTCGAACATCTTCGTATTTTGTACAATATTGTATGAGATATATCAACTCAACCAAAACATCCAGTATTTGACTGTTACTGGTTAGCACATCCTTAGGTTCTTGCCTTCCCAGCCTTGGTTCTGATTTTGCTAGGCTAGGATAATTTCAGTACTGAAGATAGGCCTGCTCCTAGTCTTACAATTCTGAATGACAATCAGAATTATGTACCTTCAATTACAGCCACATCTAATGCTAAACCTTCTACACATTCAGTAATTTCCAATCAGACAGAACAATCTAATTCATCACACATTCGTTCTGGTACAACTGCGTCCAACAAATCAGTTAGTAATCCGAGTACCGTTTCCAATGTAGGAAGTAACAGCAACGTGCATTCTTCTAAAAGCTCTTCTGAAGTTTCTATATCTTCACAATCATCTAATCCCACAATGCATTCACTTCCACATAACGATTCTGAGTTAGGAAATTCCAAATGCACAACCTAGACCACCATCCACCTCCAGAAATTCTACACTTGTAGTTATGGATCCTTTATCAGACGAAGTTATCTCTTCTGGTAGTGACAATCATTCATCTACTAACAATACACCAATTGAACCAATTCCTTCTACTTCTAAATCACCTTGGAATTTAAGAGTTAGGAAACAATTTAATAGATATTCCCCACCTGTAACCGCTCGTAAAGTGGCTAATCCAGCTCGTAAAAGCTTAAAATCGCAGGTCACTAAAACAAACACTTCTGGCTCTTTCCAATCTTGTTCTGAAACCGAAGCAGAAGTAGCACAACAGGTTCAGCCAACACTGCGCAGTAGTAGTAGGACAACCATCCCAATTAAACGATACGTAGGTTCGGATTACGATCCCAAGGCACTGGCCAAAATACTACAATCTGCAAAAAATTCCACCCAACAGGAAATGGATCACCGTGACATCATCGATTTGACTGATGGAGTCGCCGAATTGTCTCTACACGATGACGAGCTTCAAATTATTGCCCCAGAAAACATAGATGAAAATTTACTCGGATCACTGGTTTCCCAGCGCGAAAGACCCACGACTTCACGCACGGTATCTCGAATTGTAGGCATGGTTACTCCTTTTCCACCCCTAGCAGTCTCTAACCGAAGAACGCCACCTACGATGACCCAACGTCTATTAGCAGAAAATAATCAAAGTCATCCAGCTTCAATTCCAGCTACTCAATCGAGGAATAGACCCCCAACCCCACGTAGAACAGGCCCACGCCTCAAAAAACATTCTCTATTCCCCCGAATTACTTCAGATTCGCCCAAGCCCTTGATGACAGCCAATTTCAACGCCCAAATAGACCCAAACCGCAAACCACACGCAAAATAATACCCATCGTGAGGCAGTTCAGACATAAAAGAAAATTTTCACGCTTGCATGCCAGAATTGATCATCTTAGACATCTCAGAAACTTACCTACACCAGAAAGAATCATTCAAGAAATAATGGAATTGACGCATTTGTTAAGAAGTCTCCAAATACCTCACGACCCAGAAGCCGTTCGTTTTGTTCCCAATCCCAACTTTCGAAAACCCACTCAAAATCCCACTTTCAATCGCCCAAACCTACGAATGCGTATTCTAAATCCTCGCAAAGTAAAACCCATCCCGGCGTTAATGAATATCTATTTTTCCCCAGGTGAGTCACAAAACTTGTTACGACTTCACCATTTATTTGTATCTTCAAACTCAGCAATAGCAGTAACGGATCAATCAATTTACCCACCCCATAACTCTTGCAACTCTAAATAAATATTAAATTATTGTAAATAGCAGGCTACTTGCCAAATACTCATCTTTTCGTCAAAAACTTGAATATTATACATCTAATCATCATTTCACTTATCTATCCCAGTACACTTTGTTAAATTCTATTTGATAGCTCTATTTAGACGTAATTACTTACCATATTAAATACTGTTGTTAAATGTACTCTCCATCCCTTCCCAGAACATATTTTTCAATTTAATTGTTATATTCTACAGTATTTCACGAACACATGATTCTTCTACGTACCCAATTTTTCTATATCATTAATTGTTAATTTTCTAAACCCTTTTTCTGTCAAAGCAGACTATAGGCATCAAAACCGCATTAAAATCGGCAAAACGGGAACGGGAGCCGATGGGATGTTACCGTGAAATAACTTATTCCCACATCCACCCTTGGTATAGGCGTAAGCCTATAATTCCATCTAAAACATCGCTAACATTCGTTCACCTCGAACTTCGATAGCTTATTTCCCAATTATCATAATATACAGAATCAAATAAGAATGTATGCTTTGGATAAGCTGGAGAAGAAGGAAAATGCTAGAAGTCCGGACTCGGACTGCGAAGCTGACCACGTCAAGACCTAAAACTGATAACGTCTTCCTTATCTTTTAGTCAGCCATTTTCTAGATTCCCAAAAGTTGTATTTATTTCCCTTTAAATTGAAATAATCAATCTCAACTTGCCAATTCTTATTTACTTGAAATATCTGTAATCTTGTGTTTTGCTAATTCAGTCCTTCAAACATCTCTTGTAAAATAATACAAACCTAAATCTTAACATAATTCTTGTGCAATAATATAACTCCCATTCCACTAAATTGTAAACATTTAACTTGAATCACATCTCAAAGATTGTTATATTATACAATACACCTCGATCAATAGTGTAATTCCAACAGATTCAAAGTGTCAAACAATATCTTCTTTCTCGTAATTTCCTTTTCACTGGTTTTCTTACCCAGAGGGTTTCCGGTGCTTAATAGTAAAATCATTCTATCAAAGTAACATTTTTCATCATCTCGTGAAATAAAAATTTCCTGTTCGGTTCTTGCAATCCAACAAAACACCTGTGTACTAATTGTGATTTGACTTACCATAACTTACTATCTCCAATATAGTGACATTTAATCAAGGAATTGCATAAACAGTAATCTATGGCCGTTATACTATAGTTCCTGATACTATTCTTATACCGCACTTACAGTGCGTAGTCACTGTAGCCCTTTAAACACGGAGAAGCACGAATGGATAATTGAATTTTCTAAATTCATTTAAAAACCGTAGAATCAAAATATCAAAAATCCACCTCAATATTGGTCCTTAGAAGCTGCAAAAAAAATTTGATAATGATTGGTTGAAAACTGTATGAGGAGTAGTGGTGATTAACGGACCCTTGTAGGACTTTTATAGGACGGACTTCTTATCGGACGGACTCTTAACGGACGCGGACCCTTAACGGACGGACCCTTATCGGACGCGGACTCTTATCGGACCGACACCTAACGGACGGACCTTAACGATACAGTCCGCTATGAGTCCGCCAGACTCAACCTCATGCACAGTGGCAGAAAACATCAAACATGCGGCCAATACTAAAGCTTGCACCGAAATTACAATCTGTGGGGGATTTCAGTGCTATTGTTGCCGACCAACTAGGTCGGATGGAATTTATTATGTTTAAGATATTAACCGACTGTTTTTAAGTATTTTCGAATATTTTCAAATGGTTTCGAATATTTTCGAATGGTTTCGAATATTTTCGAATGGTTTCGAATATTTTCGAATGGTTTCGAATATTTTCGAATGGTTTCGAATATTTTCGAATGGTTTCGAATATTTTCTAATGGTTTCGAATATTTTCGAATGGTTTCGAATATTTTCGAATGGTTTCGAATATTTTCGAATGGTTTCGAATATTTTCGAATGGTTTCGAATATTTTCGAATGGTTTCGAATATTTTCGAATGGTTTCGAATATTTTCGAATGGTTTCGAATATTTTCGAATGGTTTCGAATATTTTCTAATGGTTTCGAATATTTTCGAATGGTTTCGAATATTTTCGAATGGTTTCGAATATTTTCGAATGGTTTCGAATATTTTCGAATGGTTTCGAATATTTTCGAATGGTTTCGAATATTTTCGAATGGTTTCGAATATTTTCGAATGGTTTCGAATATTTTCGATCGGTTTCGAATATTTTTGATCGGTTTCGAATATTTTCGATCGGTTTCGAATATTTTCGATCAGTTTCGAATATTTTCGATCGGTTTCGAATATTTTCGATCGGTTTCGAATATTTTTGTATCTTTTCGAACGGTTTCGAGTATTTTCGAATAGATTCGAATTTCTTCGAAAAATTTCGAAACTATTTGAAAATATTCGTAACTATTCAAAAGAAACTAGTTGAAAGTATTAAATACTAGTCGAAAATATTCTAAACTGTTTGATAAGATTCAAATATATTCGACACTATTCAAAAATATTTGAAACAATTCGAAAATATTGGAATTTATTTGAAAATGTTCGAAAATATACGAAAATATTCGAAACCATTTCGAAAATATTCGAAACCATTCGTAAATATACGAAACCATTCGTAAATATTCGAAACCATTCGAAAATATTCGAAACCATTCGAATATATTCGAAACCATTCGAAAATATTCGAAACCATTCGAAAATATTCGAAACCATTCGAAAATATTCGAAACCGATCGAAAATATTCGAAACCGATCGAAAATATTCGAAACCGATCGAATATATTCGAAACCATTCGAAAATATTCGAAACCGATCAAAAATATTCGAAACCATTCGAAAATATTCGAAACCATTCGAAAATATTCGAAACCATTCGAAAATATTCGAAACCATTCGAAAATATTCGAAACCATTCGAAAATATTCGAAACCATTCGAAAATATTCGAAACCATTCGAAAATATTCGAAACCATTCGAAAATATTCGAAACCATTCGAAAATATTCGAAACCATTCGAAAATATTCGAAACCATTCGAAAATATTCGAAACCATTCGAAAATATTCGAAACCATTCGAAAATATTCGAAAATACTTAAAAACAGTCGGTTAATATCTTAAACATAATAAATTCCATCCGACCTAGTTGGTCGGCAACAATAGCACTGAAATCCCCCACAGATTGTAATTTCGGTGCAAGCTTTAGTATTGGCCGCATGTTTGATGTTTTCTGCCACTGTGCATGAGGTTGAGTCTGGCGGACTCATAGCGGACTGTATCGTTAAGGTCCGTCCGTTAGGTGTCGGTCCGATAAGAGTCCGCGTCCGATAAGAGTCCGTCCGTTAAGGGTCCGCGTCCGTTAAGAGTCCGTCCGATAAGAAGTCCGTCCTATAAAAGTCCTACAAGGGTCCGTTAATCACCACTAATGAGGAGATAGGTTTTGCAAATTGAGTTTTTCCCTATCCCTCCTATGGTAAGATTTGAATTTCAAAATATCAGAAAACGATTTCTATGAAACCGATCGTTATGAAAATGATCATTTACGGTTACCTGATATAGGTAACATGATCTTTTATCGCTTTACGAAGTCCTCGGTTGCCAAAATAGGTATTATTTGGCAGCAACCATAACTTTAGCTTGAACGACACCTTGCTTGGGCATTTTTCGACGAAAAATAACATTTGACCTCTGCATTCTCGTAGAGGTCAACAATTTTGAAATATTTTTCCCCTGTAAACCATAACTCTATAAGGGCTTTATTTTTATACGAGCAGAATTGTGATGAAACAATCCCTTAAATGAAAAACTGCCTATTTTGAAATTTATTTCGTAATTTTAAAAGGGAAGAAATTCGAATTTTTCATAGTCATTACTATAGTCATGATGACGGTAACATTATATATTATCATCATCATGACATAATAATACATATAAAATCATAATAATATTATAGATATAAGTTTTACAAGTTTGCGATTTACATTAATTCACATAAAAACTCGATAGCCGTCCATCGCTGTATATGCCCACAATGCAATGCCTAGTATAATCTGGTCCTAACCATACAAATTTGAGACGAGTGACCAGACCAGACTACCACATATATATGTCCAGTAGATGATTTGGAAAGGACCTTAAAAATATGTAATTGAGGCTGGTACACATAATTGTTCACTAAAACGGAAAGGAAAGCTGCAACAAAATTTCAACAAAACAACAAACCTATAATCATTAATTAAAACACACACATGCATTTCTTTGAAATTACATTGTGCAGTGCATTGTTTAAGAAAGATGTAGCCGTGGGAGATTATAAAAAAAGTTTTATCTATACCATAATTATATCCACTAATCTCTTGTTTGTATTACATTATAAATACAAATGCACTTTCCGACAGCTATTTAGTTCATCGTTATTCATTATACATAGTTCTACCATAGATTACAATCTCAAAAGGCATACCGTCTCAATTGAAATAAATAGATTTTTCAAGATGTTTTTCTTTTCTTCAACATTTTTCATTGTATATCAATTCATTGAAGCATTTTATCTACAGGTCAAATATCATATTTACAGATTCTTTCCTCATGTAGTAGAATACATTGTCAAAAGACGATTGGGAATTAATATTGGGAGTTGGAGAGGCATATATGGATAAGATCCTCGATTGCAAAGATCTGGTGGGACTTGTTGTGCAGTTTTCCGCTGGCGATAACTATAAGCTATTTAATGGGTCTGGTTTCAGCCTACAGAAATATTTCAACTTACAAACAAAGAACCGAGCATGGGAAGTTGGGAAAAAGCACTACGATCTCGGTAAGTACAGTAAATATTATGTTCTCTCTAAAAAACTGAAGCGACCGCTTGATTATCATTGAGTTAAACCTTTCAACAGGGATGGCAGTCAAACTTACATTTCTAGGAAACTTCCAAAAACTTGCCTATTAGTCAATGGTGGGTACTATAGGGACGAGTGGGGAACGGAGTGTGTGCCAATGTTTGGGTTTATCTGACGCATTGGCGAGATCTGCTACTTATGCGTTTATTTCAAAATAAACTATCTTAGAAGCAATAACATTTTGCGCAGAGGAGCCACCATAAAGCAAAATTAGCTTCAACCATTTTTAAAAATTCAGACTAAGAAATAATTGCCTTAAATTCTAAATGATCCAGGTAACGACTTATTCGAGGCGATGTTGGATCCTTGGATGCAATACACTTGTGGGTACTGGAGAAATGCGACCAATTTACAACAAGCACAAATTGCCAAAATGGATTTAATCCCAAGGAAACTGAGGTTGAAGCCGGGAATGAAGATTCTTGATATTGGATGCGGCTATGGCAAATTGGCCAAATATTTAGCCGAAAAGTATAACGTGCGAGTAGTTGGTGTCACAATTTCTGAAGAACAGGTCAAATATGCCAAAAAACATTTTGTACAACCTGACGTGGATATCGATCGTCCCTTAAGGAACCAAATAGCCTATCTCCACTTTTCGTTTTGTCTGCGAAATAACCTAAATCCATTTTTCGTTTTGTGGACGAAATAGCCTATCTCCATTTTTCGTTTTGTGGACGAAATAGCCTATCTCCATTTTTCGTTTTGTGGACGAAATAGCCGAAATAGGCTATTTGATATTTGGTTCCTTAAGGGACGATATCCTCCTGATGGACTACAGGGACGTGAATGAAGTATTTGACAGAGTTGTGTCGGTGGGAATGTTTGAGCATGTTGGCCATGCCAATTATTCCACATTTTTTAAAACGGTACGCAAATGTCTAAAAGATAATGGAATATTTCTTTTGCACACTATAGACATTTGTGACAGAGATGTGATTAATATCGAACCTTTTATGCATAAATACATTTTCCCAAACTATGTATTGCCCCGACAAAACGAAATCGTTAATTACTTTCACGGCCATTTTTACCTTGAAGATATGGCATAACTTTGGTTATGACTACAGCAAAACTCTTAAGGCATGGGAGAGTAACATTCGAGAGGCGTGGCCTCCCACTGCTTCAATCTGCTTACGATGAAAGATTTTTTAGAATGTGGATATTTTATCTTTGCTCGGCAAATGCTTTTTTCATAACAAGAAAAATTAATTTGTATCAAATTGTTTTAACAAAAAATGGCATGAAAGGAGGATACACATCTGTTCGATAAGTTAATTTGAGAGTTAATGCCCACCAGCCTGTCATTATCATCAATAATATTGTAATATACTTAATTGACTTTTAATTTTAAACTACAATTAAAAACTAAGAGGAGACCACATAGTATTCAAGAATTGAGTTTTAAAAACTAAACGATTGAATTTATATCTACTAAATAAAAAACAACTTAATATTATTCAACTAGGCTTTTAGTACTGCTATTGAATTACAAAATATTTGTGCGTCAATATTTGATCTAATTGCAAAACATTCTTATCCCAATAATCCCAAATGTAGTTTATTATTTTATATATTGGAGAATATATAATAATATATACTATATTGATATGATTGTGATTGTGTATGCGAAGAAACGAACAATAAATACTACTACTACCATTCGACATATTCTCAAATTCTTCGCTGCTCAATCGCTTTTAGAGTATAATATGGTCAAATTTAAATACGAATCTAATGTACTGACAATTAGGAGGTCAATACAACAGGATAGATTTGATCCATTTCACGCAATAATTTACACATTGGGTTTCAAATCATTGGACTATCGAGCTTGAGTTTGCATTACCGTATTGAAAAACAGTATAGCTTACTTTTGACTATTTTATATTAGACAGAGTTTAAAGACGAAAAAAGCCTAGCTAGAAAATGATGCCAATTAAAAGTAAGAATAAATAAATATATAATGCAGCATTGCTTCTGCCACATCGAATACGACAAGCACACCTATTTAGGTTTCATGCTACTTGAATTTAGCATAAGAATTTAAGAATAGACTAAGACACTACATACTAATATTGTTTCTTAGAACAACACAATTTACCAAGTTGTCGCCAATTTGTCGGCTAGACTCATGTTTATATCTCTAGAAAGGTGAAACCAAGTTTGGTTTGTAGACAGTATTAAACTTGCGTCCTTTAGAATACAGAAAATCAAGCATTAAATAAACTATGAAATATTATAGCCCTAATATTAAAGTTAAGGAAAACAAGTTTGCATGTAATAATGGCTGAAGGTTATTTTTTGGCTGATATTGAAAAGCACAAGGTGAAACTACTAAATTATCTATTGGGTCCACGTGTACAATCATATCAATAGTGATTTCATACGAGTATGCATAAAGACTTTACAAGAGTCATTACAAAGTTAGTCCTAAGTCCTAATATGGTAATGTTAAATGTTTTTGAAACCACCAAATTATTTACAGTCGTTGCCAATTTGTAAGCTAGAAGTCCTTATATTATAGTCTGCAGCAGCAAGTTAAACGAAATGTATTTCAAATGGTTAGCCCGGGTCCATTTTAATGCCTGTAATCGATACTCAATACCAAGACGAATAGGTTAATGCAAACAAATGAAAGTTCGCATGCAATGTGAGTATTACTTCCTTCCTGCTATCAAGGGCGTATCTAGAAATTGGATCTAGGGGGTGCTAATTTCTAAAAATGAGTATTACATAAATCAAGCAATTAGAACCGTCATTACAAGCACGTATACAGAACTGAGTTTCGAAAGGGGCTTATTCCAATAGATATGTTAATGATATTTACTCGCGCGTAGCGCGAAAATTTTTAGACTTTTTTGACGGAAATGTGTCAAAAAAGGCCTAAAAAAGGAAATAATCGCGCGGAGCGCGAAATTTTTTGTGATTTTGAGAAAAAATGCCTCTTTTCGTTGATTTTGGTAAAGCCCATCCCTTAATACATCCTTGCATCATTATATCAGTAAAAAAGAAGAAATATACGCGCGAAGCGCGAAAAAAATTATGATTTTTAATCTTTGTCAAAAAAATCCACTTTATATCAAGATTAAGGGGCTGGGGGCCTTTTAAATATGTGATTTATCTGTCATCACCCACCCAGTTCGACCGATTTAGTTTCAGATGCTTTAAACAGAAAATCTCATTTCAGAAGTGGTCAATTGCTAAGCACATTTCCATTTTGTAACAATATAATATAAAGTAATCTTGGCATTTTATTCTGAATATTTGTAACATGTATTATTTTATTTTGTGTGATGGGCGACAGCCCGCTGGAAGCGCAAATAAAACCCTACTACTACTACTACTACTACTACATATAAAGTAATCTCAGATCCTAAGGTTCAATACAGGAAAAAAAGGATTCGAAAATGTTCAAACATATTCGAAAATGCTCGAAAATAAAATATATGTTATTGTGTCATATGAAAAAGAAAATATGTTTCCTCCAATTTGGAATTAAATACTTGAATATTACATAAGCGGTGAAAACGCGATAACACCTATATAGTGTGCTTTCAAAATATTTAGGGGGTGCTTAAGCACCCTAGCACCCCCCCTAAATACGTCCTTGCCTGCTATGACTGTAAGACAACGAGAGGCAAAAAGCTATTTAGTTTGCAAAATGGATATTAGTAGCGTTCTTATTCTTTTAAATATTTAAACTATCCTGCAGATAGTTCTCTAAAAACCTATTTTTTTGGACAATTTTCCCAAGCTTTTGTATTATCCAGGGAATACTTTCATATCATTAACATGTTATATTATATATTATTATAATACATCCACAGACATTGCAATATAACATTAATAATGAAATTATTTTAATTTGCTTGTACAAGGTAAATTAATTTAGAGTATCACATTTAGGTCAACATAAAATTACTACAAATTCATATTGGATTTAGGTCTACCAGTCTGCCATTTTAAGTACATGGTACAAGCATTCACAAAAATTATTACCTGTTTATTTTGTGCTAAAGTGCATTAAATGTTTTAAAAAATATTGGTCAGGCATCATTTTCTATCCTGAAATGTTGGCAAATTTGGCGTTAATATTTTTGTTGACTAAAATGGGTTTGGGATGGAAATTGAAGGAGATTTTGGAAATTGAAAAATATTGCCACGTCAGTCTTCTATTCCAGGATAGTGTCTTTACTCAAGCATTTGAGGAATCATTGCAAGAAGTAGACATTCCTTTTGCGTTTACAAGACTGAAATTTGTTGAGGAGTTGTTTAGTTGTTCAATATCTTCAGCAGTTGACACCGATTATGACACACCATACTGCATTTTTAGATTAAACAAAATGAACCTTAATATTTCCTCCCCTCGGCCCCTGACCCGTTTTGTTTGTGTGACGCACATTTTGGTCAATTTCAATTCTATTAAAGTTAGTGAAGCATTTTTAATCAATTACATCAGTGAAAGATTTTCCAAAGTCTCAGAATATGAACGCAAAATAGGAGTGAATTGGCTAAACTGGTACAATTTTGAAGAATATACTTCGGTTTACTTGATTGTCGAGCGGAACTTTCTAGAGTTGGCAAAATCAGGTCACAACATCTTTATGGATGACAAAATATTATATACTAATGGTGACTACACTGCGACACACATATATCGTCTATTCTATCGCAAATCATGGATTATATTGTCTTTGGAGAATGAAGACAATAATTCCTTCCTGTATTTTATTTGTCCACAGTCAGCAATTGATAATTTTAATGTATTTACATTCACAATAATTCCTATATGCTTCAGAAACTATTGTCTTGGTCAACCGCTACGTCAATTGGGGATTAGAAACTTCATTACAAAAAGTAATATTCCAAACTTAGCATATTTAAGAATTCATGACGGTGATGCTTGGGAAGGATTTGTTAACAAACACTACTGTGGACGACAGCTTCAGGAAACTTCGTTTACAAAAACGTTTTTAAATGAAGAGTTTGGACCTTCGATTCCAATTTCTTCAATCATTTTCCAAAATTTCCCAAATTTGACTGTTGGATTTATTTCTTGCGGTAATAGTTATCATTATTTAGATTTAGATTTTCAACAAGAATCTGATTGGGATTATTATAGACCTCACTACATAGTAATTCCAACAATGGAAGATTCTATCAATTTTATTTCCTGTGTCGTTTTAGAAGATGAAAGTCTCTCTTTCTATGGATACATTAAGCCTTTTGAACTCGAAGCATGGATAGGATTCCTCATTTCAGTTATTATTGTAACTGCTTTTGTCTACGGAGTAATGTTTTACAAAAGTTATAGTAGTTTTCCGTTTGCTGTAATTTTCTTGGCATATATGTTGGAAGTCAGTTATCCGATATCCACGCTTGCTAGGAAAAACTTTTGGTTCAAACTGATAATCGGTCCTTTGCTGCTCATGCTTATTGTACTGACAAACGCGTACAAAGGAATTGTAACAAACAACTGATTTAGTGGAACCCCGTCCAGTTAAGAAAATTGAATCGATGGAACATTTATCTAGTTTAACAGATTTTATAGCTCTTGGTGAATTTAAAGATAGCACTGAGTTCAATCCTTTCAATATTGATCCAAATAAAAGAGACCCATTAAGGCAACTAATAAACCTTTTTATAGATTATTGTCAAGGGGAAACCAAAGACTTTTGTGATAATTTAAGGATTTTAACTGCCAATTTTTCACTGAAAAATGCATACAAAGAAGATGACGATAGAATTATTGATGTTTTTAACAGTTTTGAAGTACTAAAAATATTAAATTTTAAGTTATTACATTTTTTGAATTCATACCTCTCAAAGCACAATAAGACTCTCAGTTTAAAAACATGGAATTCTGCCAATGCAATTATCAAAACTTTTCGTATTCCACCAGAATTCTATTCAAAAAGTCCCTCAGAATGGATATCCCAGTGCAATAATTCTGTATTCATTATCAGAAGTTCTCGCCTGCATCGAACTCTGGACGATTCTCATTGGAATCCAGAAAGGGGAGGAGTTCGACCACTTAAGCAATTATATCAAGGAAAGGAAGAAATTCCGTTCATGCCTATGTCTGTACACACATCTTTTAGAAATCCATATATTCCCATGTTCACCACATTTCTGCGAGAGAAATTACGTTCTGTGACTCATTCTGGACTTTACCAAAGATGGATAGATCATTTTAGGGAACGTAATCAGAGTTCAGTTTTAGCCGGCTAAAACTACATTTGCCCACCCACCCGGGTAAAAGGGGCAAAGTGGGTAGTGGGCAAAAGGGGCAAAAGTACCTAATATTCAAAATTTGGCGCCAATTTTTACATCCTTTAGTGTATCTATTAGCCCCATTTTGGCTTTTGCCCACTTTTGCCCCTTTTGCCCACTAGCCACCTATCAATTTAACCGCCCACTAGCCACTTTTGCCCCCTAGCCACCTAGCCACTACCCACCGGCTAGTTGAACTCTGAACGTAATTATACAAGGTGCAAAACTTGTTGGGACAGAGTTCCCCCAAGACCTTTAAACTTTTATAACTCTAATATCGGCACAATATTTCCTATTTTTTCTTTATTTTTAGTCATTTTTGTAGTAGCATTTACATGGGAGAACAGGGAAAATTATAAACAATTTATCTACTTCCTCGCATCAGGTGGATTTTTTAATTATGCAAAAACTAAATGTCGTACTGCTTTGCTTTTAATTCACCATCTAATACCAAAGAATGAAACTCCAGTCCAAACGTTTGAATATCACTGTGAAAATACAATATGAAATAAGAAGTCACCTCGATGATTTATTTGCAAACTACAATGAAGAAAAAAACCTGCCCCAAATTTTAAATGCACAGTATTGGATAATTTCTATAGTAAATGCCAAATTTCTGACAAACCTACAAGTACAAAAGTGTTTATGCAATTCTGTTATATGCAAACCAATAAATTCCACTCTCGTTTTAAAACATTGTAGTTTTTATTAACTTTTTAGGTTGTAAAGACACACTTCGCATTAAATACATTTTACTAACTACTTTAATGCTTAAGTATTTATTAGAATCTTATTACCCATACATACTTATATTCAAGTAATAAAACTGAATAATTCTGGTTATTTTCGTTTTATCATTTTGTGTTACAAAAAGATAATCTTTCCGTATCTGAAGTTGTCATTTACTTTTATTAAATTGGATATCGCGAAACAAATGTAGATTAACACTGTATACAGTAAAGATGAGAAAAGGAAAGGGTTTCAGCCTCTTGCATATTTTTCAAAAAAGGTTAACAGTCTATATAGTACTTAGCTATGGCAGAAGGGAAGTAGACAGTTATGAAAAGTACTCCACCTTCATCATAATCAGTAATTTTGTTTACTATTTTCCATATCCTCCGCCGCCGCCGCCGTAACCGTCTAACAAAAGGAAACAATTTGGATTACTAACTTGCCACTGCCATTAATAATGTTAAAACGATTCAATAAAGTGTCACAATAAAAATAAGATTCAATGTTTTTGTAAAAATGTGTCAAGTAAGAAGGGTCTTTGCTATTTACATGCAAACCAATGGTTCTAGTTAATACTTTCGTATTTTCAAACTTAATATCTACTAATAAGTGTTTATCTACTGCTACGAATTCTGCACTTCTACTTTTGTAAATAACGAACTGTAAATAATATTTTAATAGTAAAGAGATACGTACTGTTTCCTTCTTTACTTCCGACGTAGCCACAGAAATAAATGGGACCTCGGGCACCTCCACCAGCTCCAGGTCCGCCTCCTCCTCCTCCTCCATACCCACCACCGCCTAATTGTAATTTTATTAAATGTCATATTTCAGGCTACATACGAAGATTATCATTGTTTGGAGTCGCCCAAGCTAACGCAAAGGAAATATTATGCAAATAAGGAAAACGAAAAGTGGTCAATTTCTCAAACAAAATCCAATTTATTTTCATGAAAATTACAGATAATAAAAACAGTGTTCAAAAATTGAATATTTTGAGAAATGGCACACAATTCTTTTTTCTTACTACACTACTATTTTTGAAATTTGTGTGCTAATGGTGCTGGTAGTATCCCTGATCTTCCAACTGGTCCTGAAGGCGGAGCAAATCTTCGTAGAAATGCTCCATGTCAAATCCTTCATTATGGAGCGAGGCTTTCAAATTCAGTCAAAATTAGTTGACGTCATTCAACTAAAAATATCTAATTTTACCAAAATTTTTTAGTATTCTTACCTCCTCCACGTCCACCTCCACCACCACCGTAGCCTCCTCCTCTTTTCACTCGTTCGCCAGATGAGTCACCGGCTGTGCTTAGACAAACACATGCCACAAGAAGGACAAACAAGACGCAAATCTGCAAATAAATTACAATAAAGTAAAATTAATATATTTAACATTAAATACTTTAAAATTGAAACAAATAGTTTTATATATTTGAAATTAATTGAAATGGAGATAAATTTTAAAACTGCTTATTTTACGTCATTTTTGGTGACGATAATAAATCTCCACTTACCATTTTGTTGGTCATTGTAATATAGTTTATGGAATAAAAGTGTTGAGAAGACGAAAATATGTTAGTAGTGATAAACTGAATCGGAAGGAATTAACTGATGATTAGTTAACTATTTCCTTTGGCTTTTATATGAACTGCACCTCTTCCTTCTCACTTCCGCTCCCTAAATAGTGTTAACAAAGATTCAACAAAAGCTGAAACAATTCATTTCCCTTTTCTTCAAAACATTACATACACGAGCCTGTTGTTCTTCAGTTTTAATTGTTTTCGGTGGAGTTGCAGACACGGATGAATGTTTTAACTGAGAAGGTTCTGAGAAATAAGGGAAACGATTTGTATATAGGTACCTATAGGCAAGAAGAGAAATTTCTTAGAAATTCAGCAGGTAAGAAAGTAAGAATTGTTAGCTTAAGTAGCTGTGCCTATTGTAGTCAGATGCAATACATACACATTCTTTGTCATTCAAGTGTGGCCGAATGACAATACGCACACAAACCTTATGCATGCATACTCCCAACCATGAGAGCGAAACTATTGTGCGTTAGAGAAAAGACTGAGACTAAAAAGATCACTTTTAGAAGAGTGCCAATAAACACATTGTTTTTTAACACCTAGAACATTATTTTATTTGTCTACATTATGTAAATATAGGTACTGGATACCCTAGACTTTAATTATTTAGTGTTACCTAAATAGCCATGCTGTAATCCGTGATCACCATTTAATACTTCGTAATTGAAGCTATTCACTATTATGTAGTTATATAACCAAATTGAATGAATTTTCTCTAATATTCTCACTACTGAATTTTTAAAATTGTCAGGAGAAACCGCTTAGACTGACTTACAATTAGCCTTCATTATCTCAATAATGGTGTTTTTATCGTATTTAATGACTTTTATATGAAAGTTCCTATTCATCTGCACATGAACTTTATGCATTAAGTATATCTATATTATAAAGCCAAAGTGCAATATTAGTTTCACAATATACATCAATATGCTTGAATCTTATCTTATGAAATTTAGTAACTCATGCTGGGGTCTACTATTAATGGATAAATAAATAATTTGTGCTAAATTTATTCGGTTTTTGAGTAACTCCTCCGAGAAAAATGTTACTCATTTAATTAAATGGTTAATTTTAAGACTAAAGAACTATTTATTAAATACTAGGCGGTCACAGGACCCAGGTCCTGTAGTACATGGGGCTAGTGCATCTACAAACAATTTTGTAAGAATTATGGTTTCTGGTAGGCCAATTTCACCGGCATTAAATTGTTTTCATCACTAATATAATGTACCGGTCACATGACCCAAGTCCTGTTATAAATAAAGCTAGTGTGTATTCCGGGGCAATATTGTACGATGGGTAGAATGTATTTCAGATACATAGATTTTTATGTTAATTCCAATTGACCTTTTCATGCTTTCTCATTAGGTGGGCCAGGGCCAGAGGTACAGATTTTACGTTACATTGATATAGTCAAAATATATTCCAAATCTTCGCCTTAGTACGGCCTAGGGTCAACCTTTTGTTAGAAAGAGAATTTGGCTATTGACAAATTACTCCGGTTATCCACCACATTTTTGACTCGGATACTTTTAATCACCATTATACATACTGCCATCACTGGACAATGGACTACTTTAAGGCCGAGTTAGCCTTAATTAGCAATGTAGTGTCAAGCGATTAATTAGAAAATTGAGTGTTTTTTATTGTAATTTTAGCTCATCGCCTGAGGAAGCGAGCTTATAGAACCGCAGTCTCTCCGTACGTCCGTCCATCTGTCCCCACGATAACGTTCAAATGCAAAGACGGATATTGACCAAACTTGGCAAAAACGATGCCTATAGGGACCACTGACGATCCCTATTGATTTTGGGACAAATCGGTCCATTGGTTGCTGGGATACCGCGCGCTCACTTTGTTTCATTTTGATAGTCAAAATAGAAGATGGGTGTTAAAAAGTTCAGTTGCGTTTCCTATAAATTGTTTGCGGAAAATATTTCACTCCGCTTCTACCAAATTTAAGATTTATTTTGATAGTCAAATATAACTTATTTAAAAAAATTTTGATTTTGATAGTCAATTATGATCAATATTGATTAAATTTGAATTACTGTAGACTTTAGTAATCAACAGATACGTATATCTAGAAATTTGGTCAAGGGGGGGAGCGCAACCAAAAATGATGCTAAAACTAATAAAATAAGACATATTCGAGCGAAAATTTTTTTCAATTTTTGGAAAAATCCCTCTTTTCCTCAGATTTAGGGGGGCGCTGCGTCCCCCTCCACCCCCTACTGGATACGTACTTGGTAATCAATTCTATTTCTACTATCATTCTACCAAAAATGTGCACATATGCGCCTTTACTTAGGCGAGCTTCTGTTGCGGCTTGCTTTAGGTTTTGTTCTCTACTCCTGTACTCGAAAAAGAGTAAAATTTGAACGTTAGTGCGTGCTTAGACGTATCCAGTGGGGAAGGGGTGTAGCGCCCTCTCAAAGTAACGTTACCTTATACCCCAGGTTAAAAATGTGACCCTAGTGGGTGGCCAGAGTATGTTACAGATCGCCATTATGCTATTTTAATACAAACATATTGACTCAGGCACCGGAAATCGACCCTCGCCCCGCCCCCAAAGTAGGAGGAGCTTACGTGTTCTTAGCTAATAGAATGTCACGATCCATTCTGGGGCGTGGCTAATTGGCGGAGCTCAAGTGTGGAAATTGGCCAGTGGCGGGGCCTGTTACATTGGAAATTAAAATTTTTTCGATGCCTATTGACCCTAGGTAGTAGTAAGATGAAATTTTGGAATATTTTTTGACTATTGGAGTAACTCATTGAGCATACTATTTTTACCATTAATGTATATCGTATATTTTATACATTGTGATTGGGATGGTCGACATTATATTCAGGATTCCAAAAATGTACCACACAAGAAAATCGGGTAAGAATTTTAGACATAATTCCAAGAGTTGTTAAGCAATTTTTACATGTATTTTGATGATCATCAGAGATTTCCAAATCTGAGGTACCGGGAGCTTAAAGTCCTGGTGCATACAAACGTAAATGATCTCTTGACGGTATTCGGAGATTTCGTCAATATAATTTCGACAATTGACAATGGTGGTTCCTTCCGATAATGTTAAATAGGAGATATCGATAATGTTAATGGGGAATTCGACAATGAATAGGAATTCGACAATCCTTTACCATTGTCGATATTAAACTTTTTCTTGTCGAAATCTCCTTTGTCAATTGTCGAAACTGTATTGACGAATTCTCCTACAACCCTCTTGACTATCATATTCCTCATTAACTATTTTTGGGAAAGTGTTAAAGGATCCGAGATTACTGATCCAACACCCATAAAGTGAATTCAATAAATATTTATCGGATCTTATTCTAGAGGTTATATTTTAAAAATTTCACAATTTTGTCTTTGATTGGAAGATACACGGATCACAAAATGCAAATACAGAAATATGTATCAATTTCAAGTTTCAAACGATGATATCTTCAAGCCAGAGACAAAAATGTGAAGTTTTTCAAAGTATAACCTTTAGAATAAATTTCCCAAAAAAGTACGAATTTTCTCGATTCCCATTCATCCTCTATGATAATTTTTGCTGGTTACCTAACAGTGTTCCCATTTGTGGCAAAAACAGTCTTTTGAAATCTGCAGCACTGCCTTAAACGGTGCAAAATTTGCCTTACAGAAACGAAAATTGACACTTTTTTGGGTATCTAACTTTTATTAAACCAATTCAAAATTCCAAACATCAATGTAAATGGCCAAATTGAATTTTCCCGCACATGAAGTAATAGAAACCTTGAGCGCACTGAAAGCTGGAATTTTTTTTATACAGAATGCATGCATTGTTCCTATTATGAAATTTTTTGTACCTTGTAAGTGGTAGGGGACTATAGACCGCGCAGTGCATAATTGTGTACTGCCACCACCAATTGTTCTGCTTTGGACGTGTTGGAATTTTCCCCGTTATGTGCGTTATTATGTGCTTGGCTGCGTTTTAGAATTACGGCAAATCAACACACGGAAGTACAAACATACAAACGGAATTGTCACGTGACTGACTTTTGCCGTTTATCTAATAGTAGTGATGAATACAAAATATATTTAGAAAACAGGAATTGAACAACCTTCTAAAATATTTCGTTGGTACTTTAACTCTCATTAGATTATTTTGATATTTTGAACGAAAACAATGTTTGAAATGTCATGCATGCTCTTTAAACTGAAATTATGAAATTCAATCAGCTTTTTTATAGTTTTATCAACATTCTTTTCATCATAAAAGACTTACATTTGAATTTTTGTACATGTTATAATATGATAGTAGTCAACTTAATACAATTTTTGCTTCAACCTACCTTGGAGAAAAGTAATTTTTTCTAAATCAATACCAAACAATTGGACATATTATTTATTGCTAATTATTATGAAAAACAAAATTCTGTGAAACTTACGTTTATATATGACCAGGTTTATTTTTTATTTTGTAATGTATACAGATAGTATGTACAAAGTGGTAGCACATTTATTAGTAAGATTATAAACAAAAAATTAAAACAAATTAAAAAACACAAAACATGAAATTGTACATAATTGATAATACATAATATTAATATGGTTAAGGTTCATCTTATTTTTAGAATTTTTACTATTATTATGCAAATAAACTTTTAATATTTTTAAATATTAATCCTTCGGCCGCTTTATAAGTTTACACGCTATTTTCAGTATATTATTATATGATTGACATCATAAAGGGTAGTCAATTTTCAGGATGATAACAAAATATAAGAAAATAATCAATTGCACATAAATCTCATTAAAATGAGAAACACAACCCAAAAAATCGTACTTAGAATGCAATAAAATTATGTTGTTTGTACCAGAGTGTAAAACACAGAATAATCTTTCTTGGGGTTATAACCAAGCGAGATAGATTTTTAGGATTTTATTATAATCAAATAAACATTTTAAGACTCGTAATTTAGATTTAGGTAATAATATTAAGCTCGTTGAATACAAATACTTTTTAATAGTAGTAAAAGTAAATTATAATATTACTTATTGCAGAGATTCAAAGTAATGTAACGATAATTGACTGGTAGCTTTCATTCTGATGCTGGTCTCTTGTATTGATATTTGAAACGCAGACGACAGTACTCAGTAGTAACCTAAAGACAAAAATAATAAAATTTTATAAAAATTGAATTAATTTGAATTGCCGAGGAAATAAGTATAAAATTTAATAATATATAAGGACTTACTATCCCTTTCAAACATAATGGGCTGTCCACCCATTCCTCCTAACCATCCACAAATGTAAACAGGTCCCAATGCTCCTCCACCTGCTCCAGGTCCGTCTGAAATCAGAAATAAGAATTCTATAACAAATTATACTCATGACTATGATCTATTTCGAAAAGTATCTTACCAGGGTAACCGTTGCCATAGCCGCGTGCTGAGGGACTAGAGGAGGGTGAGTGGAGGACCCCTTGAGGAACATGGTTGGCAGAAGCCAGAGCCACAAGTCCGCTTCCCATAATACTTGTATCGTTATCTATGGTGATGGCCATTCGATTTGTCAGCAGCTGCTGGATGTGAAAGAAAGCGTCTGCCTTTTCCTCGTCGAAACCCGTTTCCTCCCATGAGTAAGTTAATAATTGTCTCTTCACTTTGACTGTAGAAGATTTATTGGCAGAGTCAACATAAGCTAATGCCAATGCACACAAGCCTGAAACGAAGCCCAGGACAACCAACCAAATCTGCAATTCATAGAAAAATCTTATTATCTCGATATTATCTCGAAATATTTCGAAATTGCCTTACAAAAATTCAATAAGAAACAAAATACAAAATCTGCATACAATGGACAACAAATTTTTTATCTTCACTGAAATTTACAAAACAAAGTTGCCAGTAAAATTTTCAGTACTAGACTTATTCCCTGACTTGATTTTTTACCCATTGGCTTAGAATTTTTAAAGAGAATACTGCCAGGTGTTAAATTTCCCATTTTTATGATTTTCACTAAAAATTATTCAATCGACTCTGCATAATGTCATGTCAGCAAAGACAACATGCTTTGTTCTTTTTACAACTTAAACTATTCATTTAGCATTATGATATGTGTATACTTATTAGACACCTTTACGATTTTTAATAATTACAAATGAGCAATATTCTTAGTGTGGTTATGTTAATGAATTAAGTAATCTGTGCGCACCTGTTTCTCCATTTAGAAAAATGTATTGTACTGGCCAAGCAATGATGGGAAATTTCATTCACATTCCTCTCCAAAATGTCACTAAAGATGTCTGGATCCCTGTAAGCTTGTTTTATAATGCGGAAATGATTTGTCAGCTTGTCAATTAAAATAAGTGCCTTATAGTAGCAAAGTATACAGCTCCGTAATCGATCACCCCACTTCTCCTACACAGATACAATGTGAAAGTTTCATCTTATGTACTAAATCATCTTCACTTCATCGTCAAACGTACATCTCCCAGTATTAGTATGCATAGCAAGTATCATCAAAATATGCAGGCTATATAATTGTAACATATTTTACAGATCCCTATATACTATGCTGATTACAAATTTTAAGAATCCCCGTTAATAACATCTCTTTAAGATAATGAGGCAAATTTTGTCCGGAAAAATTCCATTTTAATGTTTTCGCATTTTTCCTTAAAATGTCAGTAACATGGCAGTAAATAACATTACAAAAATTCTGCCATTCGATTTAATTGAGACGGTTCCCCTCTGGACTGTATATTCTTGGTTTATGCAAGAATTAATATTGGTTCTCTGCATGGGATGAAGGATTGAGAGTGTAAAAGACATCTAAATTTAATTTTTTAACAAAATAAATAGTAAAAACCTCGGGGTTATTTATTATACAAGGGAATGAATGGAATAAGTTAAACGATAAGTTATAGTAACTGCAATGGAGAATAAAGTTTGTACTACTTTCTCTAGCACCACACACACTAAGGCTGGTATTGTTATCTAGATGCAAGATGCAGCATCATGAAATGAATAGGTACCTATAAAGATTTCTCCCTAGGATTCCAAGAGTTGTTTCTTATTGAAAACAAAGAAACATTTAGAATCGGCACTGCACTCTTTTCACGTGTCATTCTATCTAAAAGGATTCCTTCTCAGTTTCAATGCGTATTGTGAATTGTTCACAGTTGAAAGAGCGAGGGTTATATAGGTACCTATAGCTCAGTGGCTGGTGGTGTCTATTAGGTACTTGTATCATCCCGTTTCTGTGCAAAAATCTAAATACCTATTACTCTACTTGATAATGTACATATTGTTCCAGTCAAACTCCGTCAAAGGCTCTTTGAAGTATTCTTGTTTGTTTTAATCCTTGTTATGCAAGCACAATAGGAAGGAAATGAAAATTGGACTACCTGACTCTACATGGGGTGTTCCACTTGTAGGCGGAAATGGTAATTAAATGGAACTACAATTTATATAAAAGGCTTAATCACCGGTTAATTATTTACAAATCTGCTTTATACAGCTAACTAATATTTTGTCTCGCATATCCAAAGAATCCAAAAAAAAATTCAAAATGACTACTAAAATGGTACGGTTTGGTATAAATTTTTCTCCCTAAACATTTCATCAAAATTTTACTAAATTATAACTTCTGTCTTTTTACCGACAGATTTTTGTCCTTTTTGTCCTTGTGGCTTGCATTTGTTTGACAACTTGGGCTGGCGAATCCTCAGGAAACCGAGTGAAGAGAGGCGGTGGATACGGTGGTGGTGGCGGTGGTAAATATTAATTTTTATTAATTACACTAAAAAATTCAGCAAACTTTTTGAAAAACAGTTTTTGTTTTCCGAACTTGCTTTCATGCAGTATCTAAAAAAATTAAAATGCTAAAAAGTTAGAATCTCATTTAAATAATAATTATTTACTACAAAATGGAATTTTCAAGAATATTGAATACGCATACAATAATGGTCAGTCTTTTCCATTGATTAATTGAATTTTATTAAATTTGCAAGCCTCTGCAAATGAGGGATTAAACATGGAGCATTTCTACGAAGATTTGCTCCGCCTCCAAGACCAGTTGGAACACCAGGGACACTATCACTAACGGAATCGTGTGTCATTTCTCAAAGCATTCAAGTTTTTAACAATATTATCTGGAAATGTTATCGAAATAAATTGGAATTTGTTTGAGAAAATGACCACTTTTCCTTTTTAATTCTTTGGCATATATTCATAATAAGATCAATCAAGCTTTTTTGGTTTATCAAGTAGGAATACAGGAGTATAGATTTTGCCATGTTTCCAAATATCCCTTTTAGAACGATTTCCTCAGAAAGGGTTCCTGAAAGAAGGGTTGTTATAAAAATTAATTTTTTCAGTTTGGTAGCACGAAATTTTCTATGAAACAAAATGTTTGTTTTCCTAGAAAATATAATTGAATTTTTGAATTTATCTACAATAGCAAGTTTACTACAAAGTTATAATTTTACTACAAAGTTATACTTTTAAACTAGGTGGTGGGTATGGGGGTGGACCAGGAGCTGGGGGTGGTGCTCGTGGACCAGTTTATTTTTGCGGTTACGTTGGAAGTAAAGAAGGAAACAGTACGTCATTTTTTGTTCAATATTTTATCAAAATGGTTTAATCCTACTTCTTGTGATTCAATTTAACAAAAGTTTATAAGTGTAAAGATTTTGGGGAAATTAGCTAATTGGTTGACAATGAAGCCTGAATAGGCACAATGTTACCACAAGACAAGCATAATATTATTATTATTATACTGTCTGTAGCTTTAGCACAGTGTGGAGTGGGTATAATTGTTAGTTTAAATATCTCGGAGCAAATATATAATTATTTTTTATTTTTAGATGGCCATGGCGGAGGATATGGCAAGTAATAATTTTCTACCTCAATGTGTGAATGTACGGCATGAAGGACATGCACTTTCCTTTCTCCAAAGTCTCACAGAAGTCTTCTTCCTTTGCCATACGTATTCAACTGTACAAACCATATTGTTATATACCTCTTTGTGTGGATTTTTGTCCAGATATTTGTGTGTGCGTAAATATTTTTTCCAGGTAACCAAAGTGGGTATTTGAAAGCTCAAAATAATAATCAAAAAAATAATAAATTGGATTTTCCGTCAAATCTCTAACTTTGTTCAATTGTTTGCTTTGTCAAAATCCTAATTTCTACTGCACATTGCAACGTTAACTAGATAAATAGTTTTAATGCTTCCCCTTTGATACTGAACTATGGAAAGACTCAGTTTGATATAGGCACACCAATAACATTATAAACTGTTAGTTAGTATCAAACCATGCTGGCCAAGAAGAAAATAGGTCAGGCAAAAAGTCCGTTTATAGGCAACGCTCTGGTCCAATCGTAAATTATGAGCCCGCTAATAAGACAAGACTTTTGATTAGAACGTAATAGTAATATCTACCCATTAATTTTGGAAAGGGTCCATAACCAACCTTGTTTATACCATATTCATGTTGCCTTCATAAGGTTTATTTAAATTATGAGTTAGCACTGGAATAGTGAATAGTATAACGACCTTTTAATGAGACAGCATAATTTGATGATGTAAGACTTTCTTTTGGGCTAGATTCAACGCTATATTAAATATCTTAGCAGTTTTATTGGGATGGATATGAAATATTTACGTAGCAATACCATTTTGCATAAATTATTGCAAACATGAGGATTCCATTTAACTGCCTGAATAAGTTAATGAGAAACAGAAGTTTTCTACTGTTTGCGACAGTTGATCAAATGGCTTTGGCTTTGACAATTTTGCAAGTAAAGTTATAATAAAGAGTAGGCTACATTGAATATTCTGAGTAGGTGCGTAACTTCATCAAACAGTTATTATCGTTCAACGAATACTTGAAGAAGTAAAATCCAGGAAATAATAGAAATACATTTTCTAGTAGCATGAATGTCTAAAGGGGGAATTGAAGTCTATAGCTACTAACTTAATTAGTTGCTCAAATGACGTACATTAAGGCTATCTCGTCGATTCGCATAACATTGATAACTCATCCCCCTTGTGGAATAAAAATTCAGTCCCACAAAAGTGACTTAGCCTTAGGCTTCTCGGGTATTAATTAACAATAATACCAGTGTTGAGGGAGTTGGCAATAGGCCCGTAATGAGGCCTGCGCCAAGTACTATCACTATGTAGTGAGGCAGTACACCTCATATAACATACATACCTTTCCTTCCGGTAACTCTAATTTTTACTAGAAAGTATGTCACCGATTTAAAAATTAAGTCCCATTATTGTATTCACTGGCACTGGGTATGTTTGTTACCAAGAATGTAAGAAGAACTTCTCGTTGCTAGCATTGCTTGTTGCTGCAGCGCATCGTAGTATCCTCGAATCGAGACAGCCTTAATGTACTGCATCATTATGCAGGTACTGCTTTTGCAAGACAAATAAATAAATAATGCATTTCGGCATGTAGTACTATACTCTTCCACTTTCCTTCTCATGGACTTTTGTAAATAATGCATCTCTCTCGTTGTGCAGAAATGTCATGAAAATCGATTGATATTTAAGGCAAAATAAAATTACGGAATTCAAAAGTGGGACAACTTTCCAACGCTAACAGATGAGAAGCTCCATCATCTATGGAGATGTACGTTTCAGAAATTTCACTATTGTGAGTTAATTAATGTCAACGTGCCAGGAGCCCTGAGTACCAAAAAACGTTCTATTAGTTAAAAGTGATCCTTAATTTCACTTGGTTGGGTTTAACTTAAATATCAAACCAGTCAAATATCTGACCTACCACACTGATGAGGATTTCCTGTAACAGAGTTCATATATTAAGAAGAGGTTAAGAAGAAGTTTTTAGTTACAACATTTGATCGCATGACGCATATCGTCCCTTAAGGATCGAAAAAGCCTCTATCCACTTTCAGATTGGTGGACGAATAAGCCTATATCCATTTTTTGTTTGGTGGACGAATAAGCCTAAATCCATTTTTTGTTTGGTGGACGAATAAGCCTATATCCAATTTTCGTTTGGTGCAGGAAATAGCCTCTGTCATCTTACAGCCTTAAGTAAAGTTGTCGGGGCACAGTAAGAATAAGCAAGTTGACGAAATGAAATATTTATTATTTTTATGTTGATACTTGAAATATATCAGCTAGAATGTACATAAGCATTATAAAATCTTAGCTAATTACACAATAAGACAAAAACAAAACTTTTAATGACACAAATTCGTATTTTGATATTGGATAAAACCGAACTGGTTGATGGAAGAATAAAAGTTCAATATTTCCGCCGCCAATATTAACCATGTATCAATACGCCCCTATAACTATACAAGAGGATAGAGGCTATTTCCTGCACCAACCAACAATTGGATATAGGCTTATTCGTCCACCAAACAAAAAATGGATATAGGCTTATTCGTCCACCAAACAAAAAATGGATATAGGCTTATTCGTCCACCAAACAAAAAATGGATATAGGCTTATTCGTCCACCAATCTGAAAGTGGATAGAGGCTTTTTCGATCCTTAAGGGACGATATATTACTAATGAAAAGTTTGTAATAATTTATTATAGAGGTTGAACACCTTAGAATATTACAACTTCATCAAAAGGCTTTTATTGCTAGAATACACATCACTACTATTAGATAAACGGCAAAAGTCAGTCACGTGACAATTCCGTTTGTATGTTTGTACTTCCGTGTGTTGATTTGCCGTAATTCTAAAACGCAGCCAAGCACATAATAACGCACATAACGGGGAAAATTCCAACACGTCCAAAGCAGAACAATTGGTGGTGGCAGTACACAATTATGCACTGCGCGGTCTATAGTCCCCTACCACTTACAAGGTACAAAAAATTTCATAATAGGAACAATGCATGCATTCTGTATAAAAAAAATTCCAGCTTTCAGTGCGCTCAAGGTTTCTATTACTTCATGTGCGGGAAAATTCAATTTGGCCATTTACATTGATGTTTGGAATTTTGAATTGGTTTAATAAAAGTTAGATACCCAAAAAAGTGTCAATTTTCGTTTCTGTAAGGCAAATTTTGCACCGTTTAAGGCAGTGCTGCAGATTTCAAAAGACTGTTTTTGCCACAAATGGGAACACTGTTAGGTAACCAGCAAAAATTATCATAGAGGATGAATGGGAATCGAGAAAATTCGTACTTTTTTGGGAAATTTATTCTAAAGGTTATACTTTGAAAAACTTCACATTTTTGTCTCTGGCTTGAAGATATCATCGTTTGAAACTTGAAATTGATACATATTTCTGTATTTGCATTTTGTGATCCGTGTATCTTCCAATCAAAGACAAAATTGTGAAATTTTTAAAATATAACCTCTAGAATAAGATCCGATAAATATTTATTGAATTCACTTTATGGGTGTTGGATCAGTAATCTCGGATCCTTTAACACTTTCCCAAAAATAGTTAATGAGGAATATGATAGTCAAGAGGGTTGTAGGAGAATTCGTCAATACAGTTTCGACAATTGACAAAGGAGATTTCGACAAGAAAAAGTTTAATATCGACAATGGTAAAGGATTGTCGAATTCCTATTCATTGTCGAATTCCCCATTAACATTATCGATATCTCCTATTTAACATTATCGGAAGGAACCACCATTGTCAATTGTCGAAATTATATTGACGAAATCTCCGAATACCGTCAAGAGATCATTTACGTTTGTATGCACCAGGACTTTAAGCTCCCGGTACCTCAGATTTGGAAATCTCTGATGATCATCAAAATACATGTAAAAATTGCTTAACAACTCTTGGAATTATGTCTAAAATTCTTACCCGATTTTCTTGTGTGGTACATTTTTGGAATCCTGAATATAATGTCGACCATCCCAATCACAATGTATAAAATATACGATATACATTAATGGTAAAAATAGTATGCTCAATGAGTTACTCCAATAGTCAAAAAATATTCCAAAATTTCATCTTACTACTACCTAGGGTCAATAGGCATCGAAAAAATTTTAATTTCCAATGTAACAGGCCCCGCCACTGGCCAATTTCCACACTTGAGCTCCGCCAATTAGCCACGCCCCAGAATGGATCGTGACATTCTATTAGCTAAGAACACGTAAGCTCCTCCTACTTTGGGGGCGGGGCGAGGGTCGATTTCCGGTGCCTGAGTCAATATGTTTGTATTAAAATAGCATAATGGCGATCTGTAACATACTCTGGCCACCCACTAGGGTCACATTTTTAACCTGGGGTATAAGGTAACGTTACTTTGAGAGGGGCGCTACACCCCCTTCCCCACTGGATACGTCTAAGCACGCACTAACGTTCAAATTTTACTCTTTTTCGAGTACAGGAGTAGAGAACAAAACCTAAAGCAAGCCGCAACAGAAGCTCGCCTAAGTAAAGGCGCATATGTGCACATTTTTGGTAGAATGATAGTAGAAATAGAATTGATTACCAAGTACGTATCCAGTAGGGGGTGGATGGGGGGCGCAGCGCTCCCCCTAAATTTGAAAAAAAGAGGGATTTTTCCAAAAATTGAAAAAAATTTTCGCTCGAATATGTCTTATTTTATTAGTTTTAGCATCATTTTTGGTTGCGCTCCCCCCCTTGACCAAATTTCTAGATATACGTATCTGTTGATTACTAAAGTCTACAGTAATTCAAATTTAATCAATATTGATCATAATTGACTATCAAAATCAAAATTTTTTTAAATAAGTTATATTTGACTATCAAAATAAATCTTAAATTTGGTAGAAGCGGAGTGAAATATTTTCCGCAAACAATTTATAGGAAACGCAACTGAACTTTTTAACACCCATCTTCTATTTTGACTATCAAAATGAAACAAAGTGAGCGCGCGGTATCCCAGCAACCAATGGACCGATTTGTCCCAAAATCAATAGGGATCGTCAGTGGTCCCTATAGGCATCGTTTTTGCCAAGTTTGGTCAATATCCGTCTTTGCATTTGAACGTTATCGTGGGGACAGATGGACGGACGTACGGAGAGACTGCGGTTCTATAAGCTCGCTTCCTCAGGCGATGAGCTAAAATTACAATAAAAAACACTCAATTTTCTAATTAATCGCTTGACACTACATTGCTAATTAAGGCTAACTCGGCCTTAAAGTAGTCCATTGTCCAGTGATGGCAGTATGTATAATGGTGATTAAAAGTATCCGAGTCAAAAATGTGGTGGATAACCGGAGTAATTTGTCAATAGCCAAATTCTCTTTCTAACAAAAGGTTGACCCTAGGCCGTACTAAGGCGAAGATTTGGAATATATTTTGACTATATCAATGTAACGTAAAATCTGTACCTCTGGCCCTGGCCCACCTAATGAGAAAGCATGAAAAGGTCAATTGGAATTAACATAAAAATCTATGTATCTGAAATACATTCTACCCATCGTACAATATTGCCCCGGAATACACACTAGCTTTATTTATAACAGGACTTGGGTCATGTGACCGGTACATTATATTAGTGATGAAAACAATTTAATGCCGGTGAAATTGGCCTACCAGAAACCATAATTCTTACAAAATTGTTTGTAGATGCACTAGCCCCATGTACTACAGGACCTGGGTCCTGTGACCGCCTAGTAAAATAATATACTTATAAGAAACTATGAAACATTTAGGATAATATTACAGATTGATTTGAACAAGGAGAGAAAGAGAGATCTACTCATTTTAGCAGCATTGTTATTTAAAAGAAGAATTGTAGACATTAACATTTAATTATTAGTTCCTCGAAAAACTCGTACGAAATATTGCCTTCTAAAAATAAATATAGCGAACGATAGTCTACGTTATAATTATAACCAGCACTCGTCTCTAGCAAAGAAGGGAAACCCCAAAGAGGTAATTTTATAAGGTTCTGTTTCATTACCAGATAGATTTATTATTTATGTACGTAGTAAATTTATTAACAAAAATTAAACCTATAAATAGCTGTGTCACCGGAGTTTCCAGTCCACATTTAAAATACGAATTATAAACATTAAGAAATAAAAGTATAACATACGAATTTAAATTTGAAATTGTTTTAAAATATTATTGACTGTATGTATTTGAATTCATACAATAAGAATTAAATTGTCAGAATGGCACATCATCTCACTAATCTTATTTCTAGTTTGAAGAATGGCTCCATAAAAATTGAATTTATACCGAATCTCTCTCTTTACTCTGGAAATGAAATTTTAGGTTGGACTGGTTTTTACTTAAACCTCTCAATGGGATATATTCCCATTAGATATGACAAATCCGAGAAAACCTTTTCTGCAACTTCACCATGGCCTGTCCTAAAAGTACAAAAGTGCTTTATAATTGCTTTGATAGTTTACGAAGCGATACAATTCGCAATTTTCTTCCAATCTGGACAAAATATCAACATCGAAGCTGTCAACATTCTCATTTGTCTGCTAGCTTACGTATACATGGTACCCGTTTTTTCTACTTTTCTGACCAAGTCACCTGAAGTTGCACATGTACTGAATCAACTCAGTCTGGAAGGCTACCCAATTTTAATTGAAGGTAATTAACCAAATACCAGAAATGAAATTAGAATAGAAAATAATTCATTTAGTAAGTAACTGAAAATACACGTTGTTATATTATTTAATGATTTGCTATAATTTTGGAAATTTTTAAGGTTGGCAGAAAACGGGAATCAAATCCTTCGTATATTGGGAAGTGCTATTGTCCAAATGGCTTTTAGGAGGCTACATCCCCACTATTTGGATGTTGGTGTACTTACTATTCTATGTCGTTCTGGGAAAACATATTGCTGCCGAAAGCGTTAAAGAACTGGAATTCTTCCAACTGAACAAATTGGAAAGTTTGGTAAGGTTTCTTCAATGTTGGTTTGTCGCGGCCCCAGGACTTAAACTGGTGACTCTTCTTGGGACTCTGACTTTCATCTATTCAACAAGGACGTGCTTATATTTGCACATGATAAGGTAATACAAACATATTTTGTAGAAGACATCCTAAAAAAGTTGCCAAAATAATAGTTGAATATTTACTTTTAAAAAATCCGAAGATTACTTTAAAAAGATCCGCAATAAACTAAAAAGCTAAAACCAATTGGTTGACATTTGCTTTCAAATATTACAAATCGTCTATAGTCAAAATCTTCATGGTTTGTTAGCCTTCAGGAAAAAAGTGTTTTATTTAACTATCCGTGCCCCGCTTATCTGTGTCCAGAAGAATTAGAATTAATTACTACTAAACAATTCTGCAACGAAATAATTTATTGATGAGTTACTTCTGTTACAGCAAAAGTGAAGCGACTCTGGAAGAGAAAATCAGGACGTTCAATGGACTACGCACATTAAATGTATTATTCAATGACAGTCTGCCAAGGTCATTTGTACCCACAATGATTTATTTGTTCGTGGTAACTGGATCGCTGGCTCTGTTTGCTCTAATCAGACAAGATACAAGTGAATTGGGCAATTTTGCTGTCTTAGCAAATATGTTTACTTGTATCATAGTATATCTCACCGGCCTACTGTTCTCTTACTCCATGTGCTACAAAAGCTCATCAGACACTCTGAACGAACTACAAATGGAATTACCACTCCTTGCACATGGGGAGAGTAAAAAATATTGTGGAAAAATGCTTGCAAGCACAACTGCATTTGGTATTCGGTATGGAGTATTCCATGCGGTGAAACACAAACACACGTTGGACTGTTTTGACGCTGGTCTCAACATTGTAACATCCCTTCTCCTTTCTTCCTCGAATTTGTAGGATAAAATAATTTTCGACATTTTAGCCACATTAAAACCTTTTTATTTTAAAGCCACAGCCATTAAAGTTTTTAACTGAAATCGGATTTATTTTCCGTATGCCGTTGGCCTTTAATTTACGACAGCGACAAGAATCACTGCCTTGAGGTTGAGATAGACTTTTGACGTGTATTAAGAAATGAGCCAACTGTGTGGAGCCCAGCTGTGGGGAAAACCATACTTAATTTGATATAGCGTTAAATCTTGAAAACTGACATGGCCCACATAAATTATGCAATTACCAAGAAATAAAACTTTAAGGCAGTAAAGGTATTATAAAGAGGGAACAGTTGATAATTATAACTTGGTCGAAATATGAAATGGGTTTATAGCCTCATGTCAAAAATATTTCTACTAAGCGAATACCTCCATAGATATCACTCAGATATATAATATCATTGTATGAAACTGAAGTATTTCGTTAATATTATGGCTTCACTTGACATATCATGGATGGGGACCATTCATTCCAGATAGCAGCTACTAGATAGTATATAATTTCTGAAGGAATAGCTGACTGAAAGTACTGCCTTAATTGTGTTCTCGAATGACGCATACTGCTTTTGCTACTGTGCAGGACAAATGCTTTATAGTTGTAGCCAGTTTAAGTTATAAATTATAATACTAGTTAACAGCGTATCCATCTCATGCATGCATGAAGAAAATATCTAAATAATAATAAAAATGAAACAGTAGCGAGGATTTGCATTATATTTATTGTTCACTACGGAGAATGGTTAATCTAAAATAAAGTGGTTAGGCTAAGCCATATTTATTACCAATTATACTTTTTTCTGTGTACAAATAAGATGCATCAAGTATATTTGTTTCTGTAAATATTCTGTGTGTAGAGTGTGGCCACAATCACTAATCAATCATGAAAATCGCAACCGCGCAGAAATGTTAACTAAGGATCATAATATTAAAGGTTAGATAATATAATTGATAATATAAATATGCACATATTTTATACCACATAATGTAATACTTAAGAACAATACTGACTTTAATACGTTACACGTGAACTTTACTTTTATAATAATATAGGTACCATGTAGTATAGATATAGCCTATACTATGTTATAAAACAAAGTCCACATAAGAGGCAATGATAAAATAATCATTGTGATTCATGTAGGGTAAGTTAATATCGATTAAATCAAATTATGTCAAATAAACTATTCTATATTATGTGATTGTAAATTCCTCATGGCTCGACGGACAAATTACTCGGTCGAAACGTCATCAACAAATAAATAAATGTTAATGGCCCGATTCACAATAATTAATTTGGTTTAATTCAAAGTTGAGTTTAGTTCAATTCGAAATTATTTGCCAATCATTCCTAAGTAAAAACAAAACGTATCAGGGAGTCATATAATTATATAGAGTAGTACATCTACAAAAATAATTGTCGTGTTTCATGACAACGCAGATTTGGCTGTGCTGTTTTATTATATAGTAAATCAATTTATAAGTTTAAATCAAGATAACTAATCAAAATCAACTTATGAAATATTCGAGCCGATAAAGTGGGCCAGTCAAAATTATAAGTGTAACACAAATGCTACGCCAGAAATTAGAACATTATTAGAAAATTAATTTTAAAATTTTAAAGCGTCAATTATACCTTTAAACCTTTTTGACATTTTTTCGATTCCATAGAATTACAAAATAGAATGTAAACATTGTATTATTCCGAATATAAAATTAATTTGGAAATGACATTTAAATGTGAATTTTAACGTATATTTACTACTCACAAGATTATTTTATTTCATATAGGTATAGGCAGTGCCAATAGTTTCAAAATGCAAGAAAAGGATCATTTTTTACTCTGTCAGTGATAATAAAGATTTTGAATTCGGAATGCAAAACATCTTTTGAACTCTTGGATATAAATGCAAATTGATATTAAGACCAGTCATAACTATATCACCACCACCAAAGCGTTTTTTGAAAATGCTCATAATTCCCATTTTTGACTTCAAAAGACTCTACAAAGTTTAAAACATTAGGTTCCTTCGAATTTTCAAGTCTGAGGTATCAAAAGTTTCCCCCGAAGACCCCAAGGCTTTATTTTGCTATTAATGACTTCTAAAAGACCTTAAAGCTGGTCTAATGTAAATATACGACAACGTTATAATTATGTCGATACTATTTCGAAATCATATGAAATATCTGCATACGATATAATCTGTCATACAAACCTATTCCTATAACATATATTTGGACGTCATTTGGATGTCAGAAAACCACAGGGAACTATTGGTAGTTTATTTATAAAGTGAGATTATTAATCATTAATCACCCATAAGTGTGTAGCAACCAAATACAATTTAATACACGAATGGTCCGTGCCTGACCATGTGTAACGTAGAAATAGAAATAATAAGCCATGTTGAATACAAACGGGTATAAGTAGTGGAGACAATCAAGCTTTACGACGTCACATGACGTTTTGATAGTGTATTTTTTCAATGGCGTTTGACCTTTTGACCCCGTCTGCTTGGCCTGATCTTGACCTACATGGTGTTTAATTTACTGACAAATAACGAGCTAATTCATATCGTTCTACAATCTTGAGAATTAAAGTTATCGATTTTAGTTTTTGAACTTGTCCCACACCCACAGGCAGAGGGTGTAAGGGTGTGTCCGATTTTGCATATTTCCATTGACCTCACTTTTTATTCCTAGATTAAGTTTGGAGAATTTGATTGAACTGATTATCTCTAACCGTTCTTGAATTATAGTGTGTTAACCGACGGACAGATAGGACAGACAGATTGGGATTTTTAGATTTCATAAACTTCGTAGTCAGGATGACACATCATCTCACTAATTTTGTTTCACGTTTAAAAGTAAAAAACTAGTAATATTCTAAGTCTAATAATATATTTTGGAAATAAAATTTCAGATTGGATTGGCTTCTATTTAAACCTCTCATTGAGATATATCCCTGTAAAATACAATACAGCCACAAAAACCTTTTCTGCTATTTCACCATCTCCTGTTCTAAGAGTGCAAAAGTACATTTTGTTTGCTTTAATAGTTTACGAAGCGATACAATTTGCAATATTTTTCCGTTCAGGACAAAATATCAACATCGAACCAGTCAATATTCTCATTTGTCTACTAGCTTACATATAAATGGTACCCGTTTTTACTACTTTTCTGACCAAGTCATCTGAAATATCACATGTACTGAATCAACTCAGTCTGAAAGGCTACCCAATATTAATTGAAGGTAAATAGATAAAAATGCTATTAGGAAAAAAAATTATTGATTGGGAATAACTTCATTAAGGGCGCTTAATAGCGGGGCAACTTGAGCATAGACTTTTTGTGTATTAGTTAGGATTGGAGTGTAGCCTGTATTTAACTGCCAAAAGTCTTCAATAATTCCAAAAAGTGACGTCTGGAACTTTTGGCTCCTAAGTTTTGAATCATATCGTTAGCGGGAATACGTGATTTCCCGCTAACGCTATAATTAAAAATTTATTAGAAATTTCAAATTTTCCTGAGCCACAAGTCCGAGATGTTCACCTTCCGCCACGTTTTGGAAATTTTGAAAACTTTTGGCAAATAAATACGAGCTACACTTTTATCCTAAATTACTATAAGCATGCTCAAGTTACCCTTAATATACAGATATGAGGGAATTAATTATTCAATTCAATGACTGTGATGTTTGAAATTTTTAAGGCTGGCAAACAACGGGAATCAAATCCTTCGTATATTTGGAGGTGCTGTTATCGAAATGGCTTATTGGAAGCTACATCATCTCCTTTTTGCTGTTGGTGTATTTACTATTCTATGTCGTTGTAGGAAAACATATTGCTGCAGAAAGTGTTAAGGAGATAGAACTTTTCCATCTAAACAAATTGGAAAGTTCGTTACGATTCCTACAATGTTGGTTGGTGGCAGCACCAGGACTCATTTTAGTGTCTATTCTTGGTGCTTTAACCCTAGACTACATGACATACGAAATGAACTGTAACACATGACATGTCCCAATTGGGATTCCCATTAGTCCCATTTGGGATTGATTCCCGCGGCCTCAGTGCACAGTGTTTCGAAATGACATGTCCCATTTGGGACATGTCATGTAATACGCAAAGTCCAGTCACACTGGACTTGTGCTATTGTTCAAGTCCATGTTAATTCTGACCTAAATATGAATGCTGACACAAAATTTTAAAACCTGATCCAAAAATAAATGCTGACCCAAAAATTTAAAACAGGATCCAATTATGTTAAGCCTTAAACCAAATATAAAAGCTGGCTCAAATGAAGGGCTGATCCAAATGCAGAGCTGAGCTAACCCAAAAATTTAAAACCTGACCCAAAAATTTAAAACCTCACCAAAACCTGACCCAAAAATTCAAAATCTGACTCAAATAAAAATGCTGACCCAAATGTAGGTCTGACCCAAACATAGGCCTGACCCAAATATAAATGCTGACCCAAATGTAATTTTGCCATATTTCAATCCCGGTTATATCTGCATTTCACGTAATACGTGACTTGTCCCAAATGGGATTTGTCCGATTACGAAATAGTGTACAATCCCATTTGGGACATGTCATGTATTAACATAGTAAATAGGTCCCATTTTCATTTCTTAATTTTTTCTAAACTTAGTTTATGGTCCAAATTAATTGAATTTAAAAATATTAGCAGAGAAACGCATTTGTGACACATACAAAAATCCACGAGGTTATACGGTATACCTGCTCAAAGCTATGGCACAGTAAAGTCAGAAAAATCCCATTTGGGACATGTCATGTAGTCTAGGGTTAACTTTCTTATATTCAACGAGAACATGCTTATATTTGCACATGATAAGGTAATGCGAACATACTTTGTGGATGTCAAACTAACTTATTAACAAGGTACGGATAGATATGTTTAAAACTCAAAACGGACGGAAGGACTGTGGGGTTATATAAGCTCGCTTCCTCAGGCGAGCTAAAAACTCAAAACAGCTACAGGAAAAAAGTTTTTTAAAACTAACTATCCACACCCTGTTAATTTGTATCCTGAGATTGAGAATTACTTTATCAAGGAAAAATATTTTTCGGTTACAAAATGATTTATCGATGAGATGTTCTTTTTACAGCAAATGTGAAGCAACTCTGGAAGAAAAAATTAGGACCTTCCATGGGCTTCGCATCTTAAATGTATTATTCAACGACAGTTTGCTCAGGTCATTTGTCCCAACTATGATTTATTCGTTGGTGATTACAGGATCACTTTCCCTGTTTGCTCTAATTAAGCAAGATACAAACGAAATGGACAAAGTAGCTGTCCTAGCAAACATGTTTCTTTGTATTATAATATATTTCACCTGCCTACTGTTTTCTTACTCCATGTGCTACAAAAATTCATCAGATACCCTGAATTCTTTACGAAAGGAACTACCAGTCAATGTTCATGGTAAGAAATACAAGTATTGCAAACAAATGCTTGTGAGTACAACTCCCTTTGGTGTTCGGTATGGAATTTTCCAAGCGGTGAAACACAAACACACTTTGGACTGTTTTGACGCTGGTCTCAACATTGTAACATCTCTTCTTATATCTTCTGCGAATATGTAAAATATTTCAATATTTTTAGCATTGCTTAACGCACACCCTAATTTAAAGTCTGCCAATTGGAAAAATTAGTAGTAAACAATACAAGTTCGACCCATAAACTATTTATTGTTTGTAAAAGAAAGAAGAAAAAATACGAATCAGAAAATCGAAGAAAATAAAAATAATATTAACAAGCTGGATATTTCGATAAATCTCTGCTTTTGTTCAATTCAGTCATATATTGGGTTTAATTAGGTCCAATTCATTTCAATTCGGTTTGGTTGGGAACAATCCCTCTGAATTGCCAACACTCTCTTTGGTCCGTCAAGAATAATATTGTTACATTATGCTTCAAAGTGTACCATAATTAATAATTTATAGCTAATACTCGTTTGTCTTTGCTATTAAAACTGAAATACAGTGCTATACAATAAATAATCTTAAGGATAACTAAAAATATATAAAGATGTTTTTAACGTTATTTAATTGCTGTAAAACTATTTTTTATAACAATTAACATTATTACTCCCAAGGCATTCTATTTATATTGTATAACGTATTCTTAAATTAACCCGACTAGATTTATTTTTTTATATTGTTGGAGATAAACGATAATAATTTATTTAGAGGTAAGTTTGTAAATATACCTATACAATTATGTTCTTTGTTTAGCATTTCTTGGCTGAGCTCCAGAACTTTTGTGAAGAAACTGGGGTTTTTAAGTTGGGTGGTAAGGTTTTTTTACGAATCCCTGATGACACATGGAATAAAACTTTCATTCATTACATGATAAATTACGTTACAGAGAAACACAATAAAATTAGTACCCAGCCCATTTCCAATTATAAAACAACGATTTTTTCACGGTTTTGGTGTTAAAGGTATCTACATATTTAATTTTTTGCCATTATTGGTTTGGTTGTATAGGAAATAGGAATGAATGTTGTGGGTGGACGGTGGATGTGTACCAAAGTCCATATAGCGCAGTACATGAAGAATGAACTAACAAATATAATATTTATTAACTTTTGATTCGCAGGTTAAGCCCACCTTTCGGCAGACCGTCCAAAAATAATTAAATACTCATTAAGTGTCCCCCTCCACGGAAATCTTTAGTAAAAGGCGAAAGATTTATACGGCTTGAAGGGAGACCCGAGTTGCTGAGAACTAGCAACCATGATTATCCTTGATTGAATTGACTTCATCCGAACCTACGACTTTTCGTTTTTGCACTAAATTTTAGCAGGTGCTACCACCATTAATACAATTTTTATCAACCAGATATATTTTTTACCACCAAAAGTTTCATATTTTGCATTTAAATTTGTCACTAATCACAGAGAAGGTTTAACTAACGTATAATTAATGAATAAGGCCACGTCTTGCGTGATGACATGCATGATTACGTTGGACAGTAAAACGAGCTTGTTTGTTTGCCCTCGAAAGGTATTATGAGGAACTACATTATGCCATTCATTACATCTAGCTGGCTAATTGACAACTGTGGACATTATACCGCAAATTTTGAATTCTATTTTTATGCAATAAGTAGTAAAAGGTCACTTTGTGTAGTCACTTTGTGATTTTAGAGAGCCTAAACTTCAAATTAAAAGTGGGTTTAAAACATTAAGCGTACAGATCAATTCTCGGTCATTAGGTTTTAATTGTCTATTTATATTTCTTCGAATTTAATGAATAACAAATTTGGCCTGGAACCCGCCCTTCCAACTTTGAATTTTAGTTGGAATTTTCTTTTCCTAAGGTATTTTTGTTTGTATTTTAACATATAGATATTTATTTTTTTAATTTAAACAACTATTTAGCTTAATAATATTTAGTTTGTAAAAATTATTAAACAGGATTTGTTAATGTTCTCTTCGTCAACAACCAACAGTTATTGATCTGGAATTCGGACATCATCTCTAATACCTGCTTTATAAAATCCATTTTGATTGATCATTCATCATTTACAATATAATAATCTACCTATTCATTGAAGAGAAAATTCAACGAAATATCATGGATGAAAATTCAGAGGTTGGAGAGGAAGCAGCAGTCTGCTTTTTGTGTCATAAAACATATGACTCTGTCACATCTAAAAAAATATTTTCTGGGTTACCCAAAGACAGCATTCATCGAAGTTGTTGTCTACACTTAAAGCCCGAGCATCTAACTGAAAACTTTTTGAGCTGGGATGAGGCGATGCCGCTTCCGTTCTGCAAAAAATGCTTATTCTGTGCCCAGAAGCTTTCCCGAATGAATGAAAAATTAGAAGAAATTCAGAAAAAAATCGATAGATTTGTCAGTAAATTTTCTGCTGACTTTTTGAACTCTAGAAAACATATTTTCAATTCCAAATCGACCCTTGTGTCGAGCAGTGATAGTGTACTGACAGATGAAACTGTAGAGAACTTTACGGAAACAGTGATAGTAAAGCAAGAAGAAGAAGAAATTACAAATTTTGAAGAAAATCTGGATGACATTTACAGTGGATACGATTCCAGTGAAGAATTACAAGACCCTCTCGTCGAAATGGAGCAAAAAGCTAACACTGATCCGGTTGTTCGTCGAGGTAGAGGCCGGCCGAGGTTAACTGGAGATCGCAGCTCTGTGAAGTCGAAATGCAAACCACAACATCAGTTAAAGTCTATTCGCATCAGCATTAAGCGTACGTTAAATTCCTAATGCTTGTACACTTACACATGGTCTAAAAAATCCAAATACCGATATATTTCTATGGAAATTCTATATTTAGAATCAGCCTAAACCTACTAGAATTTAATATAATTCTTGTATTGATATCACACAGCTAATTCTTGGTTGGATTACCATATTATGTATTACCTACGGCATATCATTGGCATTTCACAGTATAAATTTAATTTAGGTAGATTAATTATTGTAAGTTGAACCTACCTAAACTAACTTCCTTTTTCTTGATTAGGGTTGGAGTTTGATACCCAGGGAAACCCGATTCCTGATATAGTGATTTTACCGCGGAGAAAAGCTGCAATTAAAGCTGAAGCAACTTTCTCGTCATGGGTAGAAGAAATGACTGGGCGTTCAAAGCAAAAACGGAGCTCTAACACGGAAAAATCTCACGAAAACGATTATGACATGTACGTGATTCAACAAAAGTTTTACAACTAGTTTAAGCTCTCCCACAACTGCTGAAAATGAAAATTCTAATATTTTTTAAAACTATTTTTTTATCAGACTGGATTAAAAAATTCTAAATATATTTCTATATCAAAGGTGTGATGAGGCATCAAGGGGCCAGAAAAATCTTTCATCAAAATCAAAAGAGCAGTCAGGAAGTAGTAATAGACGAAGAAGAAATATTCTTCGAGCTTCGACTACAGCAGCTTCGAGGAATAAAAAAGTTGGCCTGAAATGCAAAATCTGCGGCAACATGTTCTCGACCCCTTCAAAGCTAAAGATTCATTTGAACAGTCACAAAGATGGACGACCATTCACCTGTGACGAGTGCAATTTCCCTTTTAAAAGCCGTGAGACCCTGAGAAGACATCAAGACACACATTCTACCCAAAGAATGTTCCAGTGTCCACATTGTGACAAGTCTTACAAATACCGAAGAAATCTTAAAGATCATGTTAAAGCTATGGAACATCATAATCCTTTAAATGAACATTGTGACTTGTGTGCTCAAGCTTTCTACAGAAAGAAGAAATCGCGTTTCGATAATAATACCCGAAAGTCGGAAAACTTTGAAAATGAATTGGATGCTGGCGAATCTCAGTCTGAAAGGTAATACAAATGTGCATGTAACACATAATTATCCAACAAAACTGCAATGATAATCAAAATGATAAAAATGTTTTCCCGGCAAGGTGAAGTATGAAATCTTAGAAAGAAATAAGACCTACTCAATACAATATTTGTTTACAGAAATATATTTTTAATCCATCTTAGTAATTAGTGAAGGAATATCGGGTTAGATGAAGCTTATTTATCTTCCAATATTTATATCTATAGTTATTTAGTCAGACTTTGGTAGAAAGTGGATTATTTTCTTTGTAAATGTTTTCCCCTACATCGTTTGTTTAGTTAATTTCTTCTTAGAAAATCTTCAATCATCTTCTTAAAATATAGCATATTGAACTGAAAAAGAATGAAAGACGAATGAAAATTCCCCTATTTTAGCTGAATTAATTTCCATTTTATAAGATCATCAAGAATAATCAGACAATAATCAAAAGTTTTAGTAATGTTGGTTGTCTCAAGTGTTTTGTTACCAAGAATCCTAAAAGTAATATACTACTTAAAAAGATTGAGAAATTAAGGTATAAAAAGAATTTAGAACTAAGTCAATAAAAATTATGAAATTGCAAAGCATTAAAGTAAAACTTACCCAGACCTGATTTTTTGTCCAAATTCTTAATCGGATTCAATATGTGGATTTTAAGTAATGTATATTTATTTTCAGACACTCTGCCTCAAACGAATATGGTCAAGACCCTGAAGCGAATGTGAATTCTAGCAAGAGTAAGACCCACATTTGTGAGCATTGTGGGAAAGTGTGTCCATCGTCTTACAAATTAAAATTACATATTCGAAGTCACACAGGAGAAAAGACGATATCTTGTGATATCTGTGGAAAGCTTTTTTATGACCGTCATGATGCGAAAAGACATGCGGAGACTCACTTTGCTGAAAGAACTTACAAATGTAACCATTGTGACAAATCGTATAAATATCAACGGAATGTTAAGGAGCACATCATTAAGCATCACCCTGAACATGTTTACATGCTGGAGGAGAATGAATCACAAGATTTTGGAAGAGGGAGAGGAAGTCGACTACCTAAGAAAAGTAGAAAAGAAAAATATCGTTGTAGTGAGTGTGAAGACTCGTTTCGTGACAAAGTGTCCCTACATTGTCATTTGTATAGCCATCAACCAGAAGGGACTGAAATCAGCTGCTACGAATGTAACACAAAATTAGATGATTTGATGGATCTCCGACAACACATTTTATCGACTCATGCTCAAGAACGACAATTCCTTTGTTCTTTCTGCGGAGACCAATTTAAAAACCAAATGAGTCAGACTGAGCATGAAATCCTACACTACAATCTAGATGAGAACGAAATCAAAGAAAAATATTTTCCATGTCCAGAGTGCCCAAAAATTTTCGTGACAAATATTCGTCTTAAAGCCCATTCATCTGTTCATTGTAAAGAACGACCTTACGGACCTTGTGAAGTGTGTGGTGCGACTTTCAAGACTATCCACATCTACAAAAGCCACCAAAGAATTCATCATGTTGATCGGACAAAATTCCAGTGCTCCGTCTGTTCAAAGCTATTCTCCTCCAGAGGCTGCCTCAACAAACACATGTATCTACATAGTGCAGAAAAACTTTTCAGTTGTTTTTGCGGCAAAAAGTTTTCAACCCGATCTGGTCTGACTGCACATTCTGTCTATCACCGAACTGATAGACCTTATTTGTGTGAAGAATGTGGCCAGGGTTTTTACACTGGAACCAAACTCAGAGAACACAATCGAATTCACACGGGGTTGCTCTTGTACTGCTCAACCTGCTCCAAAGGATTCAAAAATTCAACCCTGCTCAAACAACATCAACAAGTCCATGATAAATCTTTAGTGCCCTTCCGACCCAAACGACCCCGTCAGACTGAAAAGAAACAACGAAAAAGTGGAGGCAAGAAGAGAGGAAGTAAGTTACTAAAGTTAGAGGAGGTGACTGAAATCGCCGTCGATCAAATTCTGCAGTTTCAGTGCTCTTTATGCGATGATTGGTTTGAAGGTGAAGAGGATATAAATAAACATATGGACATGCATAATGATGTAGCTGTACAAGATTCTGTAATAATCATGTAGTAACAATTATTATAATTCTTAAATCCATTCTATTGGGATGTCGTTCAATGGACGAATCGAATTCTCTAAACTGCTTTTTTACTAATTAATTTATGTAAATAAATAAATAAATAAAATGACTTAATAAATAAATAAAATATACTGTTTCTTCAAAATATTTTTACCGTAGTTACTCACAACAGTATAAACAGCTGTTTATCAGTAGTACATGAGTAAATACATAAGAGACCACGCAGGCTGGGAACAAGTTGTCACAACCAAAGTTGTTACTTTCAGATTTTAATCTACTTAGGGATATGAAAAAACCAATTTCAGGATTTTTATTGAAAACCCGCCGTTTTTAAGTTATGGCGGTTTTCCGCCTTATGTCGTTCATCTATGATTCATTTCTAAACTAAAATTTTTTCGAACTTTTTCGAAATTTTTTTCAAAATTTTGAAAAAAATTTGAAAAACTAAAAAATGGGCCATGTGAAGAAAGCGTTTCCGAGAAGAATGGCGCTGGTTTCATGAAAATCGGTCCAGTAGTTTAGAAATGAATCATAGATGAACGACATAAGGCGGAAAACCGCCATAACTTAAAAACGGCAGGTTTTCAATAAAAATCCTGAAAATGGTTTTTTCATATCACTAAGTAGATTAGAATCTGAAAGTAACAACTTTGGCTGTGACAACTTGTTCCCAGCCTGCGTGGTCTCTTATGTATTTACTCACATATTAGTATGCAGTACATACAGCTTGTATATTGTACTAGGCGGTCACAGGACCCAGGTCCTGTAGTACATGGGGCTAGTGCATCTACAAACAATTTTGTAAGAATTATGGTTTCTGGTAGGCCAATTTCACCGGCATTAAATTGTTTTCATCACTAATATAATGTACCGGTCACATGACCCAAGTCCTGTTATAAATAAAGCTAGTGTGTATTCCGGGGCAATATTGTACGATGGGTAGAATGTATTTCAGATACATAGATTTTTATGTTAATTCCAATTGACCTTTTCATGCTTTCTCATTAGGTGGGCCAGGGCCAGAGGTACAGATTTTACGTTACATTGATATAGTCAAAATATATTCCAAATCTTCGCCTTAGTACGGCCTAGGGTCAACCTTTTGTTAGAAAGAGAATTTGGCTATTGACAAATTACTCCGGTTATCCACCACATTTTTGACTCGGATACTTTTAATCACCATTATACATACTGCCATCACTGGACAATGGACTACTTTAAGGCCGAGTTAGCCTTAATTAGCAATGTAGTGTCAAGCGATTAATTAGAAAATTGAGTGTTTTTTATTGTAATTTTAGCTCATCGCCTGAGGAAGCGAGCTTATAGAACCGCAGTCTCTCCGTACGTCCGTCCATCTGTCCCCACGATAACGTTCAAATGCAAAGACGGATATTGACCAAACTTGGCAAAAACGATGCCTATAGGGACCACTGACGATCCCTATTGATTTTGGGACAAATCGGTCCATTGGTTGCTGGGATACCGCGCGCTCACTTTGTTTCATTTTGATAGTCAAAATAGAAGATGGGTGTTAAAAAGTTCAGTTGCGTTTCCTATAAATTGTTTGCGGAAAATATTTCACTCCGCTTCTACCAAATTTAAGATTTATTTTGATAGTCAAATATAACTTATTTAAAAAAATTTTGATTTTGATAGTCAATTATGATCAATATTGATTAAATTTGAATTACTGTAGACTTTAGTAATCAACAGATACGTATATCTAGAAATTTGGTCAAGGGGGGGAGCGCAACCAAAAATGATGCTAAAACTAATAAAATAAGACATATTCGAGCGAAAATTTTTTTCAATTTTTGGAAAAATCCCTCTTTTTTTCAAATTTAGGGGGAGCGCTGCGCCCCCCATCCACCCCCTACTGGATACGTACTTGGTAATCAATTCTATTTCTACTATCATTCTACCAAAAATGTGCACATATGCGCCTTTACTTAGGCGAGCTTCTGTTGCGGCTTGCTTTAGGTTTTGTTCTCTACTCCTGTACTCGAAAAAGAGTAAAATTTGAACGTTAGTGCGTGCTTAGACGTATCCAGTGGGGAAGGGGGTGTAGCGCCCCTCTCAAAGTAACGTTACCTTATACCCCAGGTTAAAAATGTGACCCTAGTGGGTGGCCAGAGTATGTTACAGATCGCCATTATGCTATTTTAATACAAACATATTGACTCAGGCACCGGAAATCGACCCTCGCCCCGCCCCCAAAGTAGGAGGAGCTTACGTGTTCTTAGCTAATAGAATGTCACGATCCATTCTGGGGCGTGGCTAATTGGCGGAGCTCAAGTGTGGAAATTGGCCAGTGGCGGGGCCTGTTACATTGGAAATTAAAATTTTTTCGATGCCTATTGACCCTAGGTAGTAGTAAGATGAAATTTTGGAATATTTTTTGACTATTGGAGTAACTCATTGAGCATACTATTTTTACCATTAATGTATATCGTATATTTTATACATTGTGATTGGGATGGTCGACATTATATTCAGGATTCCAAAAATGTACCACACAAGAAAATCGGGTAAGAATTTTAGACATAATTCCAAGAGTTGTTAAGCAATTTTTACATGTATTTTGATGATCATCAGAGATTTCCAAATCTGAGGTACCGGGAGCTTAAAGTCCTGGTGCATACAAACGTAAATGATCTCTTGACGGTATTCGGAGATTTCGTCAATATAATTTCGACAATTGACAATGGTGGTTCCTTCCGATAATGTTAAATAGGAGATATCGATAATGTTAATGGGGAATTCGACAATGAATAGGAATTCGACAATCCTTTACCATTGTCGATATTAAACTTTTTCTTGTCGAAATCTCCTTTGTCAATTGTCGAAACTGTATTGACGAATTCTCCTACAACCCTCTTGACTATCATATTCCTCATTAACTATTTTTGGGAAAGTGTTAAAGGATCCGAGATTACTGATCCAACACCCATAAAGTGAATTCAATAAATATTTATCGGATCTTATTCTAGAGGTTATATTTTAAAAATTTCACAATTTTGTCTTTGATTGGAAGATACACGGATCACAAAATGCAAATACAGAAATATGTATCAATTTCAAGTTTCAAACGATGATATCTTCAAGCCAGAGACAAAAATGTGAAGTTTTTCAAAGTATAACCTTTAGAATAAATTTCCCAAAAAAGTACGAATTTTCTCGATTCCCATTCATCCTCTATGATAATTTTTGCTGGTTACCTAACAGTGTTCCCATTTGTGGCAAAAACAGTCTTTTGAAATCTGCAGCACTGCCTTAAACGGTGCAAAATTTGCCTTACAGAAACGAAAATTGACACTTTTTTGGGTATCTAACTTTTATTAAACCAATTCAAAATTCCAAACATCAATGTAAATGGCCAAATTGAATTTTCCCGCACATGAAGTAATAGAAACCTTGAGCGCACTGAAAGCTGGAATTTTTTTTATACAGAATGCATGCATTGTTCCTATTATGAAATTTTTTGTACCTTGTAAGTGGTAGGGGACTATAGACCGCGCAGTGCATAATTGTGTACTGCCACCACCAATTGTTCTGCTTTGGACGTGTTGGAATTTTCCCCGTTATGTGCGTTATTATGTGCTTGGCTGCGTTTTAGAATTACGGCAAATCAACACACGGAAGTACAAACATACAAACGGAATTGTCACGTGACTGACTTTTGCCGTTTATCTAATAGTAGTGATTGTTTACGAAAATGTGATCGTAAAGGCATTTAGATAAATTAGATATACTCCAAACAACTTTTTTGCATAATTTTTGGATCTTTTGTTTTTTGCAACGTACCAAACATATTGTGATTATATTATTATAACTTTTAGTTATAAAGCTAAAATAAAAGTTTGAGAACATTTACTGCAGGAATAATAATAGTTGAATAAATTAAAATTAGTTTATTTTGCACTTAAGTCCGACTATTTTAAAGCAACAAAAATAAATGCGGAAAGGGAACTGAATTTGGAATATAATGAAATCGGCTGGATGAATTTTATAAATAATGTCACAGACAATTAAAATCCAAAACATGGCCTGAAACTAAGTTGTAGATTGTGAATGAGTCTGTCTACGATGTAATCCGAGAGCAGTAGTGGTCATGTAGGCTTTTCCACAAAATTTACAGTTATAGGGTTTCTCCCCAGTATGGATTCTCATGTGTTCCTTCAGTTTTCTCTTTTCTGACAGCTGTTTGCCACAGACGTCACATACAAACGAGAGTTCTTTGGTGTGGACAATTTTAACGTGTTGATTGAGTAGCGTTCGGAGTGGAAAAGTTTTGTCGCACTGCTCACACTTGAGTCGACTTTTGCCATGCCGGGCTTTGCAGTGATTTTCATAGTCGGACTTCCGTTTGAATGTTTTTCCACACTCGTCGCACACAATTTGCTTATCGATACTTAAATGAACAGCTTGGTGATATTTTAACTGGGATTGCAATTTAAAAGTCTGATCGCACTCTCCACATTTTAACAATGGAGCATCTTCGGTGTGGTAGATTATTATATGAGTGGTCAAGTTTTGTTTCTGGCTAAACTTCTTCTCACAGTGGGGACAACTGAAGCGTCTTTCATGTAATTTCATATGTTCACCTATTGATCGTACATCTTTGTTGCACAAGTCACAATGATGACGTTTTCGATTTTTTAGTTTTATATCCACAGCTGTTTTCTCATTTGAATCACCTTTTGGTTTTCTGCTAGAACGTCTGCGGGGACGACTTTCTTTGACTTCCATAATTGAGTGAACTGCCCATCTGTGAATTTTTAAATTTTTCGACCACCGAAAACTTGCATCACAAACAGAACAAACATGGCACCGCCCTGTTTGGTGGGGTTTCTCGTGTAATTTCAAGTCTGCTAGAGATTTAAATGATTTGGAGCAAAACGAACACTGGAAAGGCCGCTCAGTTTGATGGACACTTTTTTTGTGATGTTCCAAACGCCACAAATCCTCAAAACCTTTCTTGCACATTTCACATTTTGCAATATTTTTCTTCTTCGTCTCATGAATTCGATTGTGAATTTGAAAGGTCCTTTTCCTGAAGAACTTCCGGTCGCATTTCTCGCAATAAAAGTTCTCTTTGTTCAAATTGGGCAACCTTTTCTTATTATCAAACTCCAAACCTGAAAAAGATTAAAATGTTAAGTTTAAAAAAGACGATAGCCATCTAGCAATTGGTATATCTACGAGTTAAAAAATTGTATTAGTTGATATAATAAGTATAAATGATCAAAGTTACGTTTGACATCCACGCGCAGTTCTTTATTGGTGTGGGTTCCGGATAAAGTTTCTTTTCGCTCGATGTTAGTACCTGATCTGCTCTCAGATTCATTTTCGAAGGTTTCCGAATCCGAAGAATAATTTTCATTACTACGTCGCAATTTTACTGTGTCTAATGATTTTTCTGACTTAATGAAAACTTCTTGGCGTATTGCGTCAATGGTGTCGTCTACGGAGAGTTCTGTTCGAAATTCTGAATCATTACAGTCCTCCGATTTTGTAGAATTGGTTGAATTGACGGCGTCTATCTCTTGCTTGACACGAATTCCTGAATTTTTTGTAGCTAATTTTTTTCGTTTTTTTATGGAGTTGGAAAATTCGTCCGCGAATTTAACAACTTCTTTCTGAACTTTCTCCAGCTGAGCAATCAAAGCATTCATCTTTTTAACAGAATCGAAACAAAAATCACAGCCAACATATTCGATGTCATCAGTAAATGATTCATTCTCATCATCGGTCAGATATTTTGAACACCTTTTCAAATGCTCTGAAATTAAAATCTTCCATGTAGGCTTTTTCGTCTTCAATTTCTGCTCCATTGTAAGCCAACAAAGAGAACAACTAAAATCGCTCTCCATTTTCCCCTAAAAATTTTCATAAACCAGCCAATAAGTTTATATTTTAAATAGATCGGACAATAAAATTAATAGTGTTACCAAGCCTTTTAAAATCTTTCAAACAAAAACCATAATAACCTTGTCAATTCAGTGAAACTTCTGCGATGAGAAATGTATTTACATTTTCACATTATTACCTGGTACTGTTATTACAAAATGTACCTGTTCCGATAATTACAGTAACTGTTTTTAGAAGTTAGATAATTTTTTTATCCGATAAATAAATCATCTTTAGTATTTCATCTCAATTCAAATTGAAAATTCAAAACCGCGCTCAACCCCTACTGTATTCAGAGTGCAGGACATCGCATATCGCATCAGAATGAGAGCCACCTCCTTACCACCATGCACCACCGTTCCTTATTAAACTCTTTATTAGTTCTTTGTAATTGGAACAAAACTTTTAAACTGTTACTGTGTTACTTAACTATCAACTACCACATGAAAATCCACATTCCACATTAGATGAAAATATGAATGTTAGCTTAAGAGTTTTAAACATTTTTTTATTTTTGTTTTGGAAATATTTATGATAGACTAACGATTGTAACGATGATAAGTAATATTTTGGGGATATAGGGAATCCAAAGCCATTAGTCCATGTAATTACCAAAGTCATATTTTTCCGACATTCTACAATCATTAATTGATATTTATGCTTATACTAATCGGTCACAGCACTGCATTAAGCAAAGCTGGTGAATTTACGAAGAATATTTATTTACTGCTTTCGTATTCCGGCACACCATATAGGAGGTCATTGTTAAGGTTCGTTAATGGTTAATTTATGAGCAAAATGTAAGGTAGAGTAGCAGTAATCATGATGATGTAGAACATACTCTTCAGGGTTACATTTGCCATCTTTCGCAATTAAGCCAATATTGGATTCTCAATCCTTTTGAAATTCAATAATAATACGATACTGATACAAACACAAACCGACACAGTTACCGACAGGGATTATTAATTTATTTATTAACATAACTTGTAATTACATCAGTCAAGTCAAATATTCACCGACGATAAAAATCGTCAAAATTTTCTAATCATGTAAATATATAAAGTGTAACAAGGAAAAATTACTCATTACCGACTTATCGATGATATTGAACAGTTGAAAAATAAGGCTTACAACTTTTTTATGCTTTTCTTTTAAATTCTTGTCAACATTAATAATAATAGTTTTCACAATTGAAGTAAAATTAGCCTAGTTTAAGCGATTCTTTAAAGTTTGAGACCTAGAGAATTTGTCATAGGGATAGATTTCTTAAATAAATACATAATAATAATATTAAATATAAATGTAGGTATATAATATGTTAATGTCTATTGTGAAGAATTTTCTCCAAAGAAACATACATTCGGTAGTATCAGTAGTAGATATTTAGGAAAATAATTGCATATTACATAAATTGACTTAGTAAGGCGTTACTATAACTGTTATAATGTGTTAGGGTACAAATTTTAATAAATTAGCAAGTTTCTACTATTGAAAATGTAGTAATAATATACTTAGTGTTACAAAATAATCCTAACAAGAGTGTATGATATATCTACAGTCAGATCTTTGAAATGTACAGCTCTGATTTCAACTGGAATTGCTGAGCAAGTCATTACAATTACCCTTACAAGATGATAACTCATGATTACAGAACAGAGTGAAAATTATACAATTGGACACAAATTATTTCGAATAGTATTTTCAAGTGCACATTAAAAATTACTTTTTCTTGCCATCAATAAATTATCCATTTTTCGTAATTGTATTCAATCATTTTGAAATATTAATATCCACATACTAACCAATATTTATGTATTTCCTACATTCGGGTGAAACTTGCTAATAATAATGCATCTTGAAACATAATTTAAAACATATATTTCAAAAAATGCTATATAATGAAATGAAAGTTATTGTAGAAACTCGTGTCTATACCAATACCAACCAATCATTTGCAATCACTTGTGCGTATTCATATGCTTTTTCAAAGATGAGGATACGGTGAAATGTTTACTGCAGACGACACATCCGAAAGGCTTTTCTCCAGTGTGGGTTCGCAAATGATATACCAAATTGCTTTGTTTAGAGAATGCCTTTTTACAGATGGAACATCTGAAAGGCTTTTCTCCAGTGTGGGTTCTTAAATGGCCATCAAAATTCTGTTGTGCAGTGAAAGTCTTTTTACAGATAAAACATCCGAAAGGCTTTTCTCCGGTGTGGATCTTCATATGCTTGATTAGATTGCTCTTATCTGAGAACGCTTTTCGACACTCGGAACATCCGAAAGGCTTTTCTCCTGTGTGGGTTCTTAAATGGCGATGTAAATAGCTTTGTTGAGTGAAAGTCATTTTACAGATAGAACATCCGAAAGGCTTTTCTCCCGTGTGGGTTCGTAAATGGACATCCAAACTCTGTTTTACAGTGAAAGTCTTTGTACAGATGGAACACTTGAAAGGCTTTTCTCCGGTGTGGGTTCTTAAATGGACATCCAAATTGCTTTGGTGAGAGAATGCCTTTTTACAGATGGAACACTTGAAAGGCTTTTCTCTAGTGTGGGTTCTTAAATGGCTATCCAAATGATGTTGTACAGTGAAAGTCTTTTTACAGATAGAACATCCGAAAGGCTTTTCTCCCGTGTGGGTTCTTAAATGGCTATCCAAATGATGTTTTACAGTGAAAGTCTTTGTACAGATGGAACACTTGAAAGGCTTTTCTCCGGTGTGGGTTCTTAAATGGCGATACAAATAGCTTTGTTGAGTGAATGCCTTTTTACAGATGGAACACTTGAAAGGCTTTTCTCCAGTGTGGGTTCTTAAATGACAAGAATAGTCGCATTGAAATAATATTTATATAATGTACATGATAATAAGGCAAAATCAGTGTAATTAGTGTAAAGCTCACAAAGGCATCGGCTAGCGGCTTTTGGACCATTCACGCAAATGCAATGCAGGCACGTATAAATACCCATTATAGATTTATTAACGAGACGGGGCCGAAACAAATATTGTAATATTACATAATATAAATATTTGTCAAAAATTTAATTTTTGAACGAATTTTAGCCTTTTTCCGAAAAAATCTATTTGGTCTTATCAGAATAATTGTCAGCGAGTAAGTACAGCAATTGTCAAAAAAGTATATAGCTACTGTCAAAATGTAGCATTAGTATGATGACTCTGCCCAACGCGCATATTTAAAAGTTAATACCATAGATTGCAAGATAGATGTCAGAAAGGAAAATAGTAAAAATTGTAGTATGTTTCATTACAATCGACTCGGAAAAACAATTTCAAATCAATAAAAATATCTTGGATAATATCAATACATTCAAATATGGGCCACTAAGTTTTAAAAAATGCTATGGAAACAAAATTTTGCAAAACTATACGTCAGGACTCATATCTTATGAACTCGATGCAAAATAAACAGTCAAGGCCAAGGGTCAGGGTACATATTCGGCTGCCGAATGGTAGATAGCCGACCGACAAAAGGTACATATGCGAACGCCGAATGGTATTTAGCCGAATCCGAAAGCCCCCGAAAAGGTATATATCCGAATCCGAAAAGTTACCTAGCCGAATCCGAACAAAAATACTTTCGGAAATCCAGGGTACATATCCGAATCTTAACCTACCAAAATTGTAGAGGTGGGAATAATTCTACAACCAGACCCCCGTGTCCAAAAAAACAAAGGCATTTCATAAATAAAATCAAAAAAATCTGAAGCTACTCAACTAATTTTTAAAAATTTTGAGCATATGATAATAAATAATGACAAAATTCAAGCAAATACTCCTTAATACTACCAAATTCCAGTATATTCTACTTATTAATATTTCCAAATTTAAATACAGCAACCTTTTTTGTACTGAGGAGATAGGAGCCTATCCCTTCTAAGTCATATTTAAGTAGCATAAACGAATACTTCTAATCATTTGAATATAGGTGAAGATAGAAATGTCATATTTTGTCGTGAAAATTGTATTTAGTATTTCGAATCTTTAGAAGGGTGGTTTTACGGGTGTAGGACCAACTTTTATATTCGACATATTTAAGTAGCATAAACGAATACTTCTAATCATTTGAATATAGGTGAAGATAGAAATGTCATATTTGTCGTGCAAATTGTATTTAATATTTCGAATCTTTAGAAGGGTGGTTTTACGGGTGTAAGACCAACTTTTATATTCGACATATTTAAGTAGCATAAGCGAATACTTCTAATCAGTTGAATATCAGTGAAGATAGAAATGTCATATCTGTCTTAGGTCGAATATATAGGTCGAATATAAGGCCAATTTGATCTGTTATTTACAGCCCTATGGAAACAGCCTAGAGATCATATCCAAAATGACTTTCGGACAGGGCAGAAGGGCGTGACATAGCTTTAACACGTTAAAATCACTTTTAGCACACACCAGACGGGCGACAAATTTAACCCTATGTTAAGTTAGTTACTGTAGAAGAGATAGGTTCGTATCCCTTCAGTACAAAAAAAGTTTCTATATTTGAATTTGGAAGTATTAAGGAGCATATGCTTGAATTTGGTAGTATTAAGGAGCATGTGCTTCAATTTGGTAGTATTAAGGAGTATATGCTTGAATTTTGTTATTATTTATTAGCATATTATGCTCAAAATTTTTAAAAATTAGTTGAATAGCTTCAGATTTTTTGATTTTATGTATGAAATGCCTTACTTTGTTTTTTTGGATACGGGGGTCTGGTTGTAGAATTATGCCCCCCTCTACAATTTTGGTAGGTTAAGATTCGGATATGTACCCTGGATTTCCGAAAGTATTTTTGTTCGGATTCGGGTAGGTAAACTTTCGGATTCGGATATATACCCTTTCGGGAGCTTTCGGATTCGATACCCTTTCGATGGCTTTCGGATTCGGCTAAATATCATTCGGCGTTCGCATATGTACCTTTCGTCGGTCGGCTATCTACCATTCGGGAGTAGGATATGTTTCCTGACCCATTCGCCAACAAAAGCATTTGAACTGTAGTCATGGTGATAATGAATATAGTACTCAGAAAACTAACCGTAAGACGGTCGTATATGTCGCATCGAGTTCATAAGCAAAGAGTCTCGTCTGTATGAATATACTGATATGGGATAGATTGGTGCGCTAATGCTTCGCATTAATTAATCATCGTTTCTTATATATTAAGTAGATTATCAACTCCACATCAATCGCTTAGAAATAGGATATTATTTTGAATTTTTAAAATTGTGTAAATGGTTTAGGTATTAATAGTCTTCAGGCAGGATAGTCAGGAGTACCTGCTGCTTTAGGTGTATTTCCTCTAGGTTAATATTCATTTAGATCGTAATATTACTTATTAGGTCTAGTTCATTAGGAGAAAAGACGTGGAACCGTTTTTGTGATTACCTTTGGGGTGTTTTTCTGTCTTGTGCCATTTGAGAACCAACTCAGTTCTGAACTTTAAACTGCAATATGAACAGTCAAATATCAGTCCTCCAGTGTGAATCTTCCCCTCTCCGAATAATTTTCGATCTTTCACAGGGCCACAACTCTTTTCACAAAACAATCTTCCGCTCGGCTTTTCTGAGTCTGAACATATCCTCAGAAAACAGGACACCCGGTTCGGTCTTGATAACTACACCTGAATAGCATTAAGCAGTGAACAAAATTAGGGAAATGTATTTATAGCAATAAACGTCTACATAGACAATTGAATGTTTATTTGAGTTTAGTGGTTCAACTTTTCTTCCTTACTAGTTATATAATATAATACTCAATAGCAGTAATGAATGTCAGTTTATTAATAAAATATTACCCACATTGATATTTAAAAACTGTGAGAATCCTTCTTTACTTGTACAATTTAAATTTTACCCATTCTGGTATACAAAACCTGGGTAGAATTACACCCAGCAGTTGAATTTTGCCAAAGTTTACGAGTAATAATTAGTAATTCTTCAATTTCTGGCTTTCAGATTAATTGGAATTGGAAAGATCTATCCATATTTCCGTACCCAACCCTCACCAGTCACCACCATTTCATTAATTCGCAATCTTTCATAAATGTCAACTGCCTTGTCAATTTTTGTCATTTTACTACGCAAAATTTTCTTCCATCTTTTTTCGAAGACATGGGGAAAATAAGAATACTATGTGACCAGTGCCACTATTTTATCCTGGTGTGGTTGCGATTATGACTATAACATGCATTGTTATAAAGGTCGTTGCATATATACAAGGGAATATTTAAAGACGACAGACGATGATTTATTCCTTTTTACGCTCTTTTCAAAGATAAAAAACTTTTAAAGTAGGATTTAATAGCTTGACTTTCTAACAACAAACAATAGTAAATGATAAAATCTTGCACCTCTCTACCATGGCCATCTACAATATAACGCAACCTTTGGCTAACAGCTAATAAAATTCGGGTCTCACGAAAGCTTATAAATTATGATGACCACATAATAAGAAATACGTCAAACGTGACTTACCTGTTATTTTGAAATTCGGTGCTTTCGATATTTCACCCCTTTTTTCTCCGTTGATAGGTTGACACTTTGTTTTAATAAAAAATACTTGAAATACTAAACTTCACTTACAATCCATTTTAAGCTATTTTAAATTCCATTGTTTTTATGTAGGAATAAAGAATATTTATAACAATTTTTAATTCATAAACCTAATGGAAGTAATTAAGTTAGTTAGCAACTTTCTTGATGACAATTACTTCAGGCGGGCAAGATATAAGTTTAGTTTTGTTACTATGGTCGCCACTTTTCTTTTATGAATAGACCTCGAAAACAAATAGATTGAAAGATAAAAAGACAATGAAAGCTCTCGCTCGACAGGGCTCACCGAGGTATATGCGTACCTATAGAAGGAGTGCACAGTGGTGTGTCTAATTTATAAATTAGTGGACATAACAGCGCAGTGTAATCAGTGTAATGAGTAATGAGTAGAGACTAGGAGATTGTTGAAGACCATGAATTAAACATTGTAAAGTGGCATGATGCATATAGATAAAATCTGAATGCATTCAGGTGTCTTATTTCATAATATTATTAGTTATTCTTAACATTCATCAATTTTTAAAATAAAAAGTCAGTTTTCCTAATTACACATGTCTAGTATAATATGCTGCCATTCAAGCATAATTATGTGATTAACACTAACATTGTCTCTTGTATAATAGTTTTCTTCTTCATCATATTCAGAGCTCATTGACAGTGGCCAGTCCATTAACGTGGACAATGCACTAGACATTGAAAAAGGTGGGTTACTAGTAAAAACGGATTAGGATTAGTGTAGCATAATATTATATCTAGGCAATATAAATAGATACCATACATGCGCATGTATAAGTACCTGGAGCCAATAAAGCAACTTCCACTAATGTGCAGACAATTCTACCTCATATTTAAGCTATTCATGTTGTTGTGTTGCTTTGCTTTGCTGTTCAGTTTTACTGTCTTTTTATTTAAAAAATAAAACCTAAAATAAAACTAGAGTCAGTATTGGCCAGTTCAATAATCCAATCCCAAAATATCCTTTTCCTGAGAATATTAAGAAATGAAACAAAGTTTTGTAATGACTAATGACTATGCATGGAATTCCATTACATACTTAAGGAGGTTAAAGGCCATTTTTGAGAAATAAGTTAAAAGGAGTCATCGATGAAGTACCCAAAAGGATTGGATAGCCTATTATTGTTGAATAATGATGTTCTTTCTACATGAATCTACTACTAGGTGACCTTTATGTGTATACATACATACAAATAATACATAATATTACCCAAGTAGCTAAAAATCAACCAATACACGTTGTTCATTAATCAAAATGACTTTTAAGTTACATTGGCTGCCCACTAAGTACAGCCAATCTTTATTTCTTGACGTTGGGTAAAGTCACTCTTAATCGACCTCTGGAACCGTTCTTTCCAAAAATGAGTACAATAAGTAAATTGAAGTTGATAGTTTTTGAGGTCTTTAAAGCATTATTAGAGCGTCTTCTGCACAAAACAGAACACCTTCTGACCTACGAAGAAAATATTTGTAGTACTCCAACTCCAAACGGAATTTTGAAGAATATAAAACGATTGACTAGTCTAAAATCAATGGTAAATTTATAATAAAAAATAAAAATTGTTTACTTTTGTCATAATATATGTGTGTCATCAATAGTGTACTTTACTATACTATTTAGCCCAAACTAAAGGAGAATCTTCTTTGGAAACTGAACCCTTGGAACAAAGAAATGGAAACAGCGTTGCAGGATAAAAATGAAGCGCTTTTGGCAACTTGTCAGCGTTTGTCATCAAATACTTTGGTAGGTATTTCTTAAATTAACTATATTTATAAGAGAAATTATCAATTCGAATTTCGCCCATTTGATTTACGTATTATGTTTGTAAACAATGCATGAAAGCTGTATTGAAAATAAGTATAATTATATATTATTTAACTTTAATGATTTTGGTCAATTCAGGTGCTAGACCAGATTTTTGCGTATCTTTCATTCAAAGATTTGAAACGTGTTCGTTTGGTCTGCTCTACGTGGGAGGAAACAAGTCAACGCAGGTTTGAAAAGCAAGCAAAGGTCTTAATTTCTTCATATGGACGAATCGCTGAGAATTTTCTTGAAGATTTTGGAAAATGTCCCTTGATAATTAGCAAATATGAATTTGTTAGTTGTAATATTGCGTCATCGCATCTGATAAAAATTTTGCGAGCTGATATTCATCACATTTCTTCGTTGACATTGGTGAACATAGCTCTTTTCGAGAAAGGTAAAGAAATTAGGCAATTTGATTTGAGCCAGCTCATCGGTGAGAATCTGAAAAGTCTGAACGTTGACTGTTCCACTTTAAAGACAAAAATGATAATCATGCAAAGAAATCTGGCTGGACTTCGATACTTAAACCTTCATTCGTGTAAATTGATCTTGGCTTCGGGAGCGACAAAATTTACACCCGACGAAGTTCATTTTCACAACATGTCATTTTGTCGAAGGAACGGGCAGGAGATATCAGTATATCCATTACTATGGCCTTTTTATATAATTGAATACGACTGGCTTTCAACATTAGAAATTACGATATACACCCAAAAGTTTTTACTTTCTGTTAACTGGGACGATTCGTTAGGGCCCAGTATCAGTTTGACCCTAACTAATTTTAATTTCTCCCAAGCTCCATGGATTAAAAATATAGTTTTGACCAAGTTAACAATAACAGGCGTGACTACGGGATTTCATTGGTCACTTTTGCCCGAAAATTTAGAAACTCTTATCCTTGATGATATTTATCCCGCACTCCCAAACCCACCCGTTGGTTTCTTGCCAAATTTAAAAGAATTCCATTTCGTCTGCAAATATTGGAACAACCCTAGGAATAATCCAAATTTTTTCTCCCGTTTCTCCTCCCATACCGCTTTAAGAAAAGTTAAACTCAAGTGCGAATACTCCTCTGTCTCGAGAAATACGTGCAACTTGAACTGGATTCCAAGCAGTGTCAAAGAATTACATTTGCACCAAATTAATGTTGTATGGACTGATGAAAGCTTTGAACGCGACTTGGAAACTCTCATTTTAATTGAGTATCCACTCTCGGAAATATTTTCTATTTTGAAACGAATCAATACTAATAATCTCCGATGTATCGTTTCGGACTATCCGACTAGAAGTATTTGCATGAAAATACTTTTCAGAATGAGACTTTGGCAATTATTACGATTGTCAATCCATAACATTTCTGTTGCAGCTTTCGAATAAGGTCTATCCTAATCTATACACTTAATTATTTAAGGTTAAGATAATATTGTAATTAGTATACGGCGAACTGGCGCGAGTAACTGGTCCTAAAAGGAAAATGTAAACTGTTCAAATGAGAGACGTAATAGAAATACTAATATGATTCTATTAGAGAGGAAACTGTTCCAAAACAAAACGTGAACTGTACTACCTTAGCTGTACTAATAATACTTTTGAATAGTATATTACATATTTTAATGATATACAAGTTCATTTTTTCAAAATTAATAATAATGTATAAAAATTGAAATTCATTCTGTTGGCTTAGTATTGTATAGCTGTCAATAACACCTGTAAATTATATTATTATGCTTCCAATATTTTTGTACTTAGAAAGAATACATTTGTTTAATACATCAAAAAACGTAGGTTTTTATCTTGATGTGTCACCTTAAGTTAACAATGACGGAAATAAACACGTAGAACACCTGAGAAACCATTTCACCCAATTTAATGCCAATCATTTCATGTATCTAAATTTATATACCTATCTGCATAATAGGTTGAATAAAACAAAGGTGACAAGATACGGTGACATGTTACATCTATACCTGCTACTTGGATTAAAATTGGTTGAAACCTGTTATTAGCAATTGAATTGCAAGTCCCTTTAACAACAGGTTAAAAATCTTAACAGAAAGGCTCTGCTCGATTCCCTAAGGTTTACGCTAAGATCTTTTAGTTTTGTATGTAGGCAGAAATAATCATTCTAAATATTACACATCAAAAAAAATCCATGCAGTCTCATATATGTAAATAAACACAACACTTAACTCATGTACCAATTCAACAATTTTGGAGACATTTAATGTTTTTAGGGACTTTTAAAATTATTTTCCGAATATTTTAAATTATTTTAAGGAGCAATTAATAATAAAAAAAGATTTTATGGCCAGGTATGAGATAAAGGAAAAACAACATTGAATGACATACATACTTACCCTACTTAGGTAGGTTTTTATCAATGCTTGTGCGTACTTGAATGACAATTGATATCGATACGCTTATCTTTAATTAATGTTGGGAAAGTTTACAAAAATTGACATTACTAGTTTGTATTTTCCAATGGTTTTTCGTCGCATTTGATTGTTATTGTCTAGTAATTAATAATATTTTTTGTAAATACATTTCAGTCCAATCATAGTTACAGTTTTCTGTGGATTATGATATTTGGTATTGAAATGACCTTTTTAATATCCTTGTTGTGCATTATTTGTATCACAAGCTACTCAACAGTTGAATCCAACGTCAAACAAAATTCGCCTTTATTTTTAACTCCCTATATACAAAATGGACAGATTGAAGAGGCCAGAAATTTATCACGGGTTCACATCTTATCTTCAACTGTTACAAGCTACAGTGGATTTCTAACAGTGGACGAGATCAATGGAGCTCATACATTTTTTTGGTTTTTTCCAGCAGCAGTAAATCATTTTCACATTTTTCATTCAGTTAACAAATTAAATTACTATGTAAATACTATTAAAATATATTTTCTTCTTAGGAAGATGCCGAAAATGCCCCAGTCATAATTTGGTTCGAGGGTGGTCCTGGCCTGTCCGGACTTTACTCCGTTTTCTTGGAGCACGGCCCATTGGCAATTACCCCAGATGGCAACATAATTGATAGGGAAGTGACATGGACATCGAATCATTCAGTAATATACCTTGATCAACCTATGGACGTCGGTAATTAAATGAGTGACAGTTATAACTTTTAAAATACGTTCAACATCTTAAAACTCAATAAGCATAATTAAATAAATTAGGCTACAGCTTTATTGAAAACGAAAATGGCCATGTCTCCTGGGGTGCAGAAACTGCCAATAACACCTACAATTTACTTGTTCAATTTTTCAAGTTATTCCCTGAACTTCAGAAAAATGACTTTTATTGCGCTGGAGTGTCTTATGGAGGTTAGTGCCAATATTTTGAGGATTTTATAGTTATTAGACGTAGTAGTACTGTAACATTTTAATTTGTCAATAGGAATTTATGCTCCTGCAGCAGCCCATTACATCCATACTCAGAATCAACAAAATCCGGAAATGAAAATCAATCTTAAAGGGTTACTATTGGAGACGCCATGGGTAGATCCAGTTAGTCAAGTCGACATCGGAGAATACTTGTATCATGCTGGTTTAGTTGATGAGCACGCCAGAGATCATTTTAATGAACAAGGTGAAATAATCAAGCAGTTAATTTCTCAAGGATCTCCGGCTGAAGGTCATAAGGTAAAAAATAAACTCATTTGTTTCCAATTAAATTACAACTTCATTTGCTGTAATATTCCTTGACAGGTATTTGAAGAGCTCATTTATGGACACTCTTATGTGTACCCGACTTACTATAATAATGTCACTGGACTCTTTGATTTCTACAACATTCTTCGAGAGGAAGACGTGAATTCTGGTGCAGTAATTCCAATTGCCGAACCCGCTTTTAGGCAATTTCTTCACGTTGGAGATTTAAATTTCACCTACTCCAGTAGATTAGTATCCAATGTCTTTGAACCGAAAATGCTCCTGTCTGTGAAACATCTTGTAGAAGATCTTTTGAACGAGAATTACAAAGTCTTAATATATGCAGGACAATTAGATGTAATTACATCCCACATTGGTGTCAATGCAATGATTCAGAACCTGAATTGGGATGGAGCACAAGAATTTGCCAGTGCCGATAGAAAAATATGGCGTGTCAATGATACTGTCGCTGGTTATGCAAAAACGGCAAGGAATTTTACACAGATCTTAGTTCGAAATGCAGGACATGGAAGTGCTGAAGAGCAGCCAGTATGGGTATTTGACTTGCTTAATAAATTCACACAAGGAATTCCATTTTATTAAAATGGAATTTAAACTTTTTTCTTAAAGTGTTACACTTGTTATTACTTATTTCTATCATATTTATTTTTGCTGACGTTTTACCACCACCAGATTCCTTTGTGCGAGTTATTCTTTTTGTGGTATAATACAATAGATGTACTACTGGAGGTAGAACGTTAGAAGTATAAAATTGCATTAGCACCTCCTTAAAATGAAACCATAAATGGTAATGCCTAATTCTTTTAAAATGTAATGGCAGTACAGGTATCATACACTAATTTGGTCATTTAGTAATTTGGTATCATACACTATTGTCCATAATTTCATATGAAGGTCGATGGCAAATTGAGAGATTATTTAAACATTTTAGTATGAATAGTAACTAGAAGTGACTCTTTGAAAATCTTTTATCGTTTAAATCAATCTTTAAAGTTGCTTCCGCATTGTTTTACTCGACGAAGCAGCCGCAGCGAGAGACTTTAATATATAGGCAGTCATATTTACAGATATAAGTCAAAGCAGTACCTAATTTTCTCAAAAAATCATTAGCAGTGAAGAAATTTGATAGCATTGAACATAGATATTACTAGTATTCATCAAAACAATTAATTCAAACCCATATAATAATAATCCCAAACATAAAATGGTACTAATGTGACTATTTATATTATATTGAAGAAATGGAGTAGTAAGGCAGGGAAGGAAGATTCTTATGGATATTAAATAATTATCACTCATTTGCGTGTATGGCTCCCTGGTGTTCTTACCATTCTATTCTTTCCCATGAGAAATAACTAACGTAGATATTCAAAAACGCCCATTAATTATTTACTATCCTTATTTATTTATTACTACCCTTTCCTTGTAAAATGTATAGTTACAACTTAAATTTTTTCATAAATACTATCCAGGTCAGGCCAAGTAACTATATTATACTACCTAAGAAGTATATTTTTGCAAATGAGTACTGCAGTGCTCATTTACATTATATGGACAATACCATCAATCTGCCAAGCATGTTTTGATGTTTTCAAAACTACCAAGTTGTTATTTTGCGTACAAAAAGTAGAACTATGTGTATTAAATTTACTTCTATTACCCAAGCGAATTTCCAGATTTCCTTTTTCCAATGCTTTATTGGGTGCAATTATTAAACAGTGCTATTGAGATTTTTTGTTACGTTGTCTTAGTGCGAAATTTTACAGTATCTGGACTGATGGTGTAAGGTCAGCCTACCTTTTGTGGTTTAATTAACCCCCATTGCTTAACTTCAATATGTACGAGGGAATGGAGACTAAAACAATCTCAAGTATTGAGAAGCAAGTACTAGCAGGCAGTATTACATTAATTACGTTTCTATGCATTCAACTTAATCATGATATACTTTAAGTTAACTAGGTACTCTGTATCTGGAATATCTCAACAATTATGTCTACAGCGTGGGAACTATTTAGTCGGTCAGAACGTACGCGTACTGGAGTGCAATTAATCGCTGAGAAAATGGAATGTTCTTGAATTCGTGTATTACATTTTCTTCATATATAAAACTCGACCATAAAAATTTACTAACTATCTATCGCTTCAAGAAAAATTAAGTAGCAGTGATTAGTGATCCATTGGTACTGCATGTACTTGTACAAGAGTCTTAATTGCACAGCCAATTTTGTGTTTACAAAAGTCGAATTATTGCGTTAACTCTTTGGAGAAGACATTTATAATTGCAACCGTCGGAGCAGTGTAACAGGAGGGAGATAAAAGAGATTTAGTAACGATTGTTCTAATAAAGTCCAGTTAAATTTTTAAAACGTCCGTATAATTATTCTTAAGAAAATGCCATTATAAAATTTGTATTAAAGCGGTTGCAGAAACTTTTATCGTAGTTGATTGATATTGTTTAGGGTCTTCAGGAAAGCTTCAGTAATGGCAGGTAAACAAAGGCAAATTTTTTGAAATTACTATTTTATTCGAATTAATGTGTTCCTGGAGCTAGAACAGCCTCAGGGTAAGGTTGTTTACTAACAGACAGACACGTACTTGATTTACTAATTACGATTTTTATGACCTTAAGTGGATTTTCAGGAACAATTCTAAATTTAAATAAAAGATTGAAATGTTTGGATGGTATTATATGGATTTTAAGTGGGAAATCGGATGCAAATATAAAATATTTTTCATCTTTCAATTGTTACAGAACAACTGTCCGGGATGTATCAAGAAATATGGAGACCCCGAGATTCTCCATTTCATTTCAAAGTAGATTTATCCAGTCTCCTACCTACGTCAGATATTTATTTGCAAAATTTGAACAAGCTTATGCTAGAAAATTCGAAACTATATCTTTCAATGAAAGATGACGTCCATTTAACAGAGAAATTGTGCAGTTACTATTTTATTTCAGCATTGTATAAGTTGGGATGGAAACCAAAAGTTGGGGATGGATTTACAACGGAAAAACTCATGACCGACCTTCTGGTGTCTCCTGCTAATTCACGATACTTGAACCGAATGTTGGAAGTAATGTCAGAAGATGATATTCTGCAAGAAACTTTTGCGAATGGAGAAGTAGTATGGGTAGTTCATAAAAATCCATTATCTAATTCTGAAGTTAGAGAACTAATTGAGAAATTGCAAACAGCAGATTTAGCAAGCGTGGATAATGCAATTCATAAATTTGGTGAACAAGTTAGTGACTTCCTTTGCGAAAAATTTTCTGGGACGGACTTACTTTCTGATGAACAAAAAAGTAGTTTTAACTCTTCTATTTTGCACAAAGGGGGAATAGTGAATCAATTAGCAACCTTGAGAGCAAGTGCTTACGTACAAGTATTATTCACTCAATTAAAAAATAAGAATGCAATTGTGAGAATTTTACAAGTTGGAGCAGGAAGTTACGCCACAACTAAGGAGATTATTACTGGTCTTCAGAAACAAGGAATACAATTTCGATACACATTTACAACTATTTCATCCCATCTATTGACCGAAGCTAAAAAATCATTAAAACACATTTCTACCGTGGATTACAAATTACTTAATATTGAAAACGACCCTAAACGGCAAGGATTTGCACCTTATTCATATGATGTAATTGTAGCAGATAATGTGCTTCACGGGACAGAATACTTACAATCTTCCCTTGCAAATGTCCGTCAACTTTTAGCTCCGTCTGGTGTATTGTTATTGATGGAAATTTTGAAACCCATTAGATACATTGATATGATATGTGGAACTGTGGAAAATTATTGGCGCTTCAAAGATATTGATATCCGGTCAAATCATCCATTTGTCAACGAAAAGACATGGTGTGATCTTTTGCAGAAAAGTGGTTTTAGCTCTGTTAAAAATATATCAGAAGATCAGGAATATGTTGGAGTACTTATAGCAGAAGCAACATCACAAAACTTTATTTATAAACCTAGAGAAGAATCGACATCTTTGGATAGTAAATCCCCGACGTGGATAATTTTTGCAGGGGATAACCAAAGAATTGCTAATGATTTAAGGGTCTTAATAGAAAATGCTGGTGATAGCGTATTCTTAGTTGGTGATTCCAACCAAGCTGGAAATAACTCACAGTTTGGATACATTGTAAACTACAGCGACGAGAATGAAATTGGAAAACTTATGACTGCGTGTTTTGATAATTACGATGTGAAAGGCTGCATTTTGTTAATAGGGTTGGATGACTCGAACGATCAAAATTATTTGGGAAAAACGACATTAAATATCTGCAAGTACTTTTGTGTATCAGGGAAACCCTGCAAAATCATAATTGCCACTAGAGGAGTTTATTATTTTGGAGATCAAGGTCACGTAGATCCTTCTAAAGCAACTTTGCCAGGAATACTGAAGAGTAGTTGTAATGAACATCGGGGACTTAAAGGCTATGTCATTGATTTGGATCCTGATGACTCTGATCCAATAGCTGAGACGAACCAAATATTTTTTCAGATGTGGAATTCAGATAACGAATACTTAGTTGCATTTAGAAAAAACAAACGTTTCGTCTTGAGACACTCACCATTAACACTCCCACAAGCTCAACTGCTTTTGCCAAATAGCTGTTACGAAATTGCTATTCCAAAAACAAGAAGCATAGATGATGTTACATTTAAAATCTTGGCAATGCGAGATTTGAAGCCAAACGAAGTGGAAGTGGCTGTTCGTGCAGTAGCTTTAAATTTTAGAGATGTGTTAGTAATTCTAAAACCAAATATGTATTTCACGGACTGGGAGTCAACAGTTGGAACAGATTTCTCCGGCGTGGTAACTCGGGTAGGTAGTGACATCACTAAGTACAAAATTGGAGATGAAGTTTTTGGAATCTCCAAAGTGAGCTCTGTCGCTAGTCACGTTATTGTTACAGCTGGATGCATCGTCCCCAAACCTAAAAATTTATCATTTGCAGAGGCATCTACTCTGCCGACTGTTTTCCTTACTGCATATTTAACTTTAGTTGTGGAAGGAAACTTACAAAGGAACGAAACCGTTTTAATTCACGTTGCCTCAGGGGGCGTCGGCCTAGCTGCCATTCAGATTGCCAAAGAAATTGGAGCAAAGATCATTGCGACGGCAGGAAGTAAAAGGAAAAGAGCTTATCTTCGATCACTAGGCATTGAAAATGTTTTCCATTCACGCGATTTAACATTCGGAGCGGAAGTACAAAAGATAACTGGAGACAAAGGAGTCGATCTAATTTTGAATTCGCTAACAGGTCCAGGATTTAAGGAAATGTCATTAAAAGTTTGTGGAAAAGATGCAAGGTTTATAGAAATGGGAAAAATAAATATCTGGCAGCCCGATGAAGTAAAACGACTTCGGCCAGATGTTAAATACACTATTGTAGATCTAGAAAAAGTGGAAGACAGCTTAAAGGAATCTTGGCTAGTGAAAATGGCTGAAAAAATTCAAGATAATATTGTTAAGCCGTTTCCATTTACGAGATTTTCAATTTATCAAATTAGAGAATCTCTACAATATTTCTTAAAAGCACAACATATTGGAAAGATTGTTGTTGAAATGCCTGAAACTAAAGAATATACTGAGAAATCCTATTCCAATGACTTATTATTCAACAAAAATTCCACGTATTTAGTAACAGGTGGTTTGGGTGGAATTGGTTTACAAATTGGAAAGTGGACTGTCCAATGTGGAGCAGAGCATTTGGTTTTAGTAGGTAGATCAGCTCCAAATGAAAACACACAGGAAGTGTTGAAATCTTTAAGTGCGAAAGGAATTCAGGTTCTTGTTCATCAACTTGATGTTGGTGATCTGAAGCAATGCCAAGAACTTTTTGAAACTATCAAGAATGAAATGCCTCCGTTAAAAGGAATATTTCATGCAGCTGGCCAATTGTCTGATAAAACTGTTAAAAAGCAAACCTGGGAAAATTTTGAAACTGTGTTTAACGCTAAGATTAACGGTGGATGGAATTTGCACAATTTGACAAAATCAATGAATTTAGACCATTTTATCTTATTTTCTTCTGTGGCTGGCATCTTTGGTGCAAATGGACAGAGTAATTACTCGGCTGCTAATATGTTTCTAGACTCATTGGCCCATTATAGACACGCGTTAGGGTTACCAGCCCAGTCAATAGATTGGGGACGTAAGTAACAAAAATATAATAGCAATAATGCACGTAAAAATAAATAAAATAATATAATAAATGTATCATTATGATAGTTTAATTAGCTTTTAATTTTAATTAGCTTGGTCAGAAATTGGAGCTGCTGCTAATACAGTGTTTGGCAAGGAAGGAGCCTTTGGCATTTATCCGCTCAAACCAGGTTGATAAAAATACAATTAATTTTATTTATATAATATTATATTATTCATTAGTTATTTTACTAACAACACTGCGTGATAGGTAATGAAATGTATTTATTCACGCATTTATTTAATAGATTTAACAAAATAGGTAATAGAGGTTGGGGCAATGTGCAATCACGTTAGTGGCTTATCTTATAACCGTTTCAAATGCACATTTAATAATCAACCAGTTCTTTTCTACTCTTACATTCATTATATAATTATGATAATTACTTTAAACTTATTTTCAGATCAAGGGATCGCAGCCTTAGGATATATTATGACTCGTCCTTATACACAAATTGCTGTAGTACAACTAGATGCACCGACACTTACTAAACCATTCCCAAATTTACGAGCTGTTTTATCTGAGCTTATTCCAGCCAACAACAGCTAGACGACCAATTCTTCCTCTCCAAACCGGAGCAAAAGAAATCCGCTGAAAATGAAGAATATACTTCGATTGGTACACCTAAAATTAATATTATACAATGTGTCCCTAATAAACTATATTTAGTATTATTGCTTTTACCTTTAATAATTCTGGAACATTATTGTAACAATGGTACCAATACCAATATCTTTAAGACTTTGCGTTTCTCAGTGAGATTAAAAATTTTAAGCACTATGCAAAATTCTGAGTATAATTTTCATGCTGTTATTAATAACATGGATTATGTTTAGAAAATAAGAAATGCTTTACCATGATAATTTCAAAATTCAAAATGAATTTTGCAATTTTCATGCATAGAACTTTTATTAATAAATTATTTCGGGAGAGACACCAATTGGATTGCAGTGATGGTACTTTACGTGAGTGATATACTGATATAATGGTTAATTTTAGTTTACAAGTATTAAGAAATTTAGTGTTTATTCTATTGTATTCAAATCCGAGGTTGGAAGGCCTTGAGTAATAATATGAAAATTCTACCCAATGCTTCTTCGATTACAAAGTCCAGGACACTGGGAATGATGGAGACAGTTTTTACAGTTGCCGTTGGGTAATTGACATTTTTTCCAACATTTTATTACTACTGCATGGCAAGTTCTTATACAGACCATATCTCTCGCCATTATTTGGTAATCTGCTTGTAATGGTCACAGAAGTGAATTATTTATATAAATATGTACAGGGCATAGCATGGCTAAGTTAGCCTCATGTATATGATGAGCGAATCAATTAAGATTAATCAAAATTACCTCGTTAAAGTAACTTTCAACCAGTATTTTGAATTGCATATTTTATTATAGCCTGCACTATTTCGTTTAGATACAGAGGACCACCTTAGCCATGCACCACCCAGTATTACAAAGATTTACATTTCCAACACTACAGGCCTCCATAATTATGAGTATATAATTTTAGTTACAGATACAGTTAAATATAAATCCACTAACCTTCTTCCGATGAGAAAATAGAACGTAAATCCCTTCTTGGACTGTACAAATAATATTGTTCACTTTCTTCTCCATTTCCAGGAATTTCGAACGCAAGATTCCAATTTTCATCAGCTGTACCTCCAATCACTATAAATATTCAACAATTGTTTTTTTTTCAATCAGGTGCTTTTATACCTACATCAAAATATCCGATCAGCGTCAGTTAACGCAAAAATAATTGGACCATATTGCATACGTCTTCGGGCACGCATGTTGCATCACTTAATTAAAGGATGAAAATATTTCCCAGTTTTTAATTTTCCTGTAAGAAATACTTTAATTTAGAGTGAAAATGTGAGATTAAAAAAATTACCAGGACGATCCTAAATAGTAAATACATAGTTTGGTGATTAAAACGGTTTAGTTTGCTAATTGCCTGCCTGCTAATTGCTAACTTTAGTTTGCTAATTTCCTACATTTTATATTATGGAAAAATTGTAAAGCTTACATATACAACTCCCCAAGATGAGAATGGCAGCAAAAATTCGTTTCATCTTTAGCAATCAAAAATTAACGAGTTTAACAAAGTGCTTAGAATTAGTGCTTTCCTTTTCAAAACGGGGTCAATTTATATGACTTTTCTCAATGCCATTTCCATTATGTGTGTATTCAGTAAAAATTTCTTCACATTTTAAAATTAAGATTGCAAATAATTATTTCTTTGTTCTTGATTACAAATGTACAGTAGTTGTGCTTTGAGTGAACGAGACATATGTGACAATTTCATGACTGTCGGCAAATAAGTAATGTGTACGTAGACGTTACATTGTCCCATGTCTATTTTAATATTTTTATTTGTACTACATCATAAACCCATAGTTCCCAATAAACTCAGGGTGAAAAAATTCATCATATCATAACAATATCTATACAGGTGACCCTGGAAAACAAAATGCATGTGGAAATAACACATTTTGTAAACGCTTGAATTGTACCTCATTAGAAAGCTATAAAAATCTGGATCACAAAGAGTGGTACAAATAAAGCATTCTCATTCCATTAAGTTGATACTAAAAGAGCTATTGAATTCCGGAGATAAAACGCGTGAAAATATGACGTTCATAGCCGGTCGATTAAGGATTAGAATTCGGGATAAACGCAGAGCCTTTAATAAACCCTTAGGGTCCCAAAAACCCGGGCAGGGGAGTAATTGGGAAATTTCGGTAGTTAGATTAGATGTTTTCTATTGAATGCACTTTCGACGAGCAATAGCCAATAGCACATGACAATTTAGTACATTAAATTTATTCACATCATAGGTACGATAGGTAACAAACATCTACAAGCCGAACAACCGACAACTTCAGAAGAAATATTATGCCTACACAAACATAAATATCACTCCTTACTTATAACGATTGAACGAAAACTATTGCCTTGCCTCCTATGCCATTCGACTCGCCAAGACATTGCCAACACAATGGAAATGAATTCGCACCCACAGATTGTACCAAATTACCTGTAAACCGACAATGGAGATATTTATGCAAATTGTTCGGAGTAATTTTGACTAAAGTTAGACAAATATATTGATATACATTTTTTGTTATTATATAGCTAACAGCACACACAATATTATGATTTACATTTGTATCTTCCAATACGCAATCATTGGCTATAAGGTAAAGTACAGATTTCATGGTACAGTTACTACCTATGCTTGCTAAGTTTTTGGATAATTTTTGTGAAATGTTGTTTCACCTACTCGTTCTTCCTATTGCAGATTACAATTTCAGCGGTTGCAGACTTACAGAGCTTTCGATTTACACTTTACTGTTTTTCCAGCATATAAATTCTGCCTGTAACTGTTTACTATTAGCTTTAGTCTAGTCATTTGCAGAAATTTTCGACTGACATGTTTTTATATAAAAAATTGTTACTACTAACCATACAAGACTATAGTCAAACAGAAATAGATAGTATATATTTATATAGCCAATAGTATAGGTGTAGCTACTCTTTTCCTCGCCATTGTATACTTAGGTACATAGTGTAGCTTCCAACAATCGAAGATAACAAAATTTTCTTAATATTAATACCTTTCGTGCTGTTTCTTCCCAATCCAAGTGCAATTGGATGGGGGAGTTTGTTTGTTCTTACTTCTCTCTGCTATTTTATGGCGTTAAAAGTATCACACTAAAATGAGAAAACGTTTTTCAAACCTACGGCATGAAAAATCAGGATTTTCACAAAAAACGTAGTTTATTTTGTTTATAACTGGTGATATATTTGGGTCGAAATCCACGACTGCCCAATGTGATACAACTTATACAATCCAAGTATCACGTACCTTTCATACCAGAATTTCAGTTTTTTGTCGGAACACAACAGCACATGTACTTCTCTCTCCTCACAAACAAGCTATAACCAGACTGGATTTTACAATTATGGATTAAAATAAGTTAAATGCAGCTTTTTTTGTTACATATGTTACAGTAAATTTGTACAAACCGGACATGCGCAAAATATCTAACATATATGGATTTAAAAAAAACAAAATTTTGATTTTTAACGAACCTAACCTAATTTAAAACAATCAAAACTACATGAAGTAATTTTGACAGTCAACAAGTTCTTTTAAAGGCTAGGCTAGTTAAAAATCATCATTTTGGTTTTTAAAATCCTTATTATCCTAGGCATTTATTTGCATATCTCCGGTCTGTAAAAATTTCCTGTAACACATATACCTAACAAAACGAGTAATTAATATTGAAACATTTTTATTGTTTCAATTTAATATAACAAATATTATTTTTCTGTACTTTATACTGTGACCATTGGCGATACATCACTTTCTTCCGAATGGTTATCTCCGTCGAGAAGTATTAGGAACTGGTCATTTTCATACGTTGGAAAATAATATTCAGGTTGATCCCAAACTTTCATTTGGGGGAACTCTTGGGCAGCAGTTGTATGTCTTTGTAGATGTGAAAGCAAAGACGTTTTTTCTAGGAATCGTTGTTCACAGTATAAACAAGTATTCTGGTACACACACCGACGAACAAAATTGACAATTTTCACTTTTTGGTAGAAGTCATAGTTAGCTGTGATTTTTGCAAAATCAAAATTATGGTCTGAAGTCATGTGGGTGAGAACACAATTGAAGTTGGTTGATTGGTGAGAGCAGAATAAGCAAACGATACTCGTAATCTCTTCTTTCACTTCCACCCATTCCTCCTCGATTTTATCATCTTCTGGGTCTTCCTCATCTAAGTCTTTCCAGGACCTACCAGGTTCCAGATAATTAACAACGTAAAATCTATCGTATTCTGGATTTGTGGGATTAATTCGTTTATGCTGCTTCTTCCTCATGTGCTCCCGTAAAACTGCCTTGTCTTTGAATACTTTCTCACAGTATATACAGATAAGCATATTCAATTTGTGATCAATGTAGTCAAATAACTCCTCCACGAAGACAAGGTTGTCCGGCTGTCCAATATGAAAACTGTGATCCTCTGCCATATGATGAAACAAGTCGGATCGATTCCCAGAGCTTATTTTCTTGCAGAAAATACATTTTCGGTTAAAGTCAGTCTGGTCTCTTTCTTTACGATTCACTTCCAAAACTAATTCCAGGCGGTCATTCCACAATTTCGTTCGTAATTTCTTGTCTTCCGGAAGCACGTCACTGATCATAAAAAATTTCTTTTTATCTTTGTCGCTAGAAGATTTGCTGTTGTCTTGGAAGTCTGCGCTGGAACTCGTTTGTTGTACTTTGGAAGTGGAGCATCCTGGTTTTTGAAGTTCGTCCATTAGAAACGCGACACAAAAATCCTCAAGCTTGTTGTGCTCGAATCTTTCTTTCCAGTAAATTATATATTTGTGTAAATTAGCAATTTGGCCAACTTGGTCTATGACAAAATTGTGCTGTTCGAGAAGATGCTTTAAAAACAAGTCCTTAGATGTATTTGGCCGATGACTAGTACTAGCACTGACTTGTTTTCCCAGTTGAGCTATATTCTCAGAGACGATGCAATTTTCGCACAACGGATTTTCGGAAATGTACGGGCAATGTTGTATGGGGCACGGAGTACATAAATTCTGACCTAAGATAACACTTGCTGACGGCACACAGTAATGCAAACCATTTTTGTCAGCGGACGACTGTTCATTTCCAGGGACACTCTTTTCCAAATTCACGGTCAAATCGGTTTCTAACGTAAAGGTTAAAGCTTCCAGTATAGGATCCGCCATATTTATGTTGTACACCTTAACAAAGTTAATTAGAATTGAAATTTTAATCAATAATTAACAATTTTATGGACAAGTACCATACCATAATTTTATATTTTAGAGAAGTTTCACATTGGTGGCCGGCCACCAAATTAAAATGAGTAATGAGTAGGTATTGAAATGCCTCTAATACCTGTCTGTGTTATCCTGAAATTATGAGAAACGTCTACTAGCTTCCTTCTTTTAAGTTTCTTTCGAAAATTTATTGATTTATTGGATCAGCCAGCAGTCTCAGCAGTTGATTTCTTGCAAAACTGAATTTGGCAGACAAGACAAGAGCAAATGCCTACCACGCGATTGATAGCGTCTCATCTCATTCACTATTAAAACGTTCTTTCTTCAAGAGAATGCTTGAGGCTTGAGAGCACAAAAGTTCACTTTGCATTTTGTGATTCTCATATCAGGGGATGCGGATGTGCATAAAACCTAGTGCTATAATAATATATGTCAACCTTCGAATAAGCAAATTTAAATAATTCATAACTTTTTACGATGAACACCCAAGTTACCCCGATTATAAGTTATCAAAAATTTAATTTGAACCCCTCTCTCGGTCATGGGGTGTGGACGATCTTACTCACATACAAACTCGGTCTTTTTTCTAATATTTTACCCTGAAAATTTGAGTACTCTGGTTCAATCTATTATAAAGGTATAGTGCAAAGGGATTTCCAGACACACATGACAGACAGAGTGGCATTAGTCAGATAGAAATATATACAAATGTAACAGCTATATGAATATTATAATATTGTTGCATTATGTGGTACCTAATATATATAATATCCCAATCATTTTATACTTTGTGTAGATCTATGATGTATCTACTTAGATATCAATATAAAGGTATGTATAGGTATACATAAATACATATACATTTACATCTTGTTTTAAGAAGTTGTTAATATATCTGAGAAGCATGGAAGGTACCTGACACTAATTTGTATATTATTGCCTTTTGGTCGGCCTTATCTTCGTCTCCGTGTTCTTATCGATATTTGGCTTGTCCCGTTCGCTTCCAACTACATCCAAATTACGATGGAATCTCTCTAAACTGCATAATATCATTAAGCTGTCTGCCTATAACTGTCAACTCGAGAAAGCCGCAGGAATTTCAGTTTGAACTCCAAGAGGTGAATCTGCGTGGAGGGCGAGGGAGGACGTGCAGGAGACTTTTTCAATATTCATCTGAATTGTTTTAACGGCCGTTTATCCATGTTCAAAATATTCAATTAAATTTGGATAATTCCTAACTATACCATCATAACTAGTCCAAAATAACATCATTCATCATTATCCCTTTTGAGAGCGCAATGTTTTGTCTATGGTAATGGAGCATCAACTTAATCATTTGGAATCGCTTTGGGAAAGCATTTCAGGTAAGTCTTTAGTTGTAAGAATACTTAAATAATAGCTTTTTGTGACCTATTACCACATTTTTCGTCAGGAAAAAGCAATATCATTTTTATAATCCGCTACTCTTCATGTTTTCCGATAACGAGAGTTCTATGTAATTATATTATGTTTGCAGAATTTAAAAATCGTTTTGGAAGATCTGAAATCATCCCTCAAACGTTGGAGAATTATCTTATTTCTGTGACGAGAACAGGAAATATACTTTTGCCTTGGGATCACGTAAAATGTCTCTTCAGGTATAACTTTCATATAATTAGTTCCCTGCCATGCCTGCCTTTAATTAGTTGACATTTTAATTAATTGTACTGCGCAGATGTAAGTTGGTGCTGGCTGTGAGGGAATTCGGAGATGAGAAAGTCATAGAGGATGAAGTTATGATTTTGAGTCGTTTTGACAATTTCCGTGGTGCCCCATTCACAATTCAACGTTTGGCGGAATTAATTCTGGAACCTAAACGCCATTATACTTCCAAATTAAAATACCTGAGAGCCTTAGAGAAATGTGTGCGGGTAACTTCGACTGTGGAAGGAATGCCATTTGAAAGTCATCTGGAGGTCAAGGAGGAAATAGATGAAGACGAATTTGGAAATGAAGGTGAGGATGAAGAGGAACTTTTAAATGATGATTCCTGGATAACGGATAACGACTCGAGCTATGTGGAGGAAGAAGATTTATTAGGATCACCTGATGTAAAAATCAACCTTGTTCAACAAATGAAAGAAGAAGTGGAAGACGTTGGAAACAAGCTGGATGGTAAGAGATTATTACACTTTTTATTTGTCTTGCTGGTTATTCATATTTATTGTAAGTTAGTATCCAGTTAAGAATAAACACTATTCTCATTAATATATTAACGAAATAATATTGTATCAGGAAGGAATTGGGACAAACATCGACTACCACCTCCAAACATAGAAAGTAAGAAGATAATTGACCATCCCGCTCTACTAAAAAAACCCCGGTCCATGATGGTAAAACAAACACCGACCAATCTGACTACCAGCACAAATTCCACGAGTAACAAGTGCCCATTCTGTCCTTTAACCCTTCGAACTCAACTCGTTCTGAAGTGGCACATCGACGATAAACATCCACACGGTAATTATTCATTTGTATATTCACCATAATTGCTTTTTGGTCAGGAAAATCTTTTTAATTTGAATAATTGAATTAAAGAATATATAAAATTTCAGAAGAGAAACCGAAACAGGATTTAAAGTGTATTGCTAAGAGCTGTAACAACTTCTTTTGCTGTGGTGGATCTTCCGGAGATTTGCTATGGAAACACTCGCGTGAAAAGATCTACAATTGCCAGATTTGCCTCAAAACATTTGGAACAGACCTCGGCCTCAAATGGCATATGGAGTCACACACCAGAAACATGAAACCTGTTAAAAAACCTTCCGATGACTCAAATCAAAAGGTTTTGTATAAAAAATCCGAAGATAGGAAATTCGGATGTTCTTACTGCCCCAAAAGCTTCAAAGCGCCCAGTCTTTTAAAGATTCACGAGAGAATCCACACCGGAGAAAAGCCTTTCGGGTGTTCCGAGTGTCGAAAAGCTTTCTCAGATAAGAGCAATCTGATCAATCATATGAAGATCCACACAGGAGAAAAGCCTTTCGGATGTTCCATCTGCAAAAAGGCTTTCACTCAACAAAATCATTTGGTTGATCATTTAAGAATTCACACCGGAGAAAAGCCTTTCAAGTGTTCCATCTGCATAAAGGCTTTCACTCAACAACATCATTTGGTTAATCATTTAAGAATCCACACCGGAGAAAAGCCTTTCGGATGTTCCGAGTGTCGAAAAGCTTTCTCAGATAAGAGAAATCTGATCAAGCATATGAAGATCCACACAGGAGAAAAACCTTTCGGATGTTCTATCTGTAAAAAGGCTTTCACTCAACAAATTACTTTGGATATCCATTTAAGAACCCACACCGGAGAAAAGCCTTTCGGATGTTCTATCTGTGAAAAGACTTTCACGCAACAACAGAATTTGGATGTCCATTTAAGAACCCACACCGGAGAAAAGCCTTTCGTTTGCTCCGTTTGTGGAAAAAGATTCGCTCGGTCGTGGACTCTAAAGTATCATTCCAAGACTCACATTACAAGAGTAAAACCATACGGTTGTTCTATTTGTCATAAACGCTTTAGTAGCTCCTCACATCTTCAAAAGCATACAAAAACTCACAAATAATTAACTAAAATGTGATCGGAGTAATCTGAGAGTTCAAAACTCTTGAAATGTCTAACCTACAAAACGATTTCCTTATTCAATCTGATGATAATGAATCGTCGATTTTTTACAACAATAGCCATATGTAAATCAGCATTCCTACTATTTTACATTTAACTATCCGAGTGATTAATGGCTTTCTATGTAATTGCTAACTTTGTCTATGGTAAATCTGTTTTCATGGTTTACTGCTTACTAACCAATTAACAGTGTAAATGTTAATCTTAATATAATAGCAAATCGATGAACTGCAGAAATGTCTTTGACGTTTCAAAGGTTTCGTTTCCTATTTTCATGTAATTTTAATTGGAATACAAAAATGTGGGATATGTATCCAAGTGTCGGATCCAATGTGGTTTTTTAAAGACTTCTATGTTATTTTTAAAAAAAACTTTGGAGGGTCGTCTCGTAAACTAACATTTTGTTGCAAAAAGTATTCTGTGTAAAAATATCATACTGGCATATTCAGGTTTTTCTGAAAATGTATTAACTTGTAATAATAATTACTTTAAATAAATATAATCACAAAAAAAGAATAATAATACACTTATTTTCCAGTTTTATTTACTTAAAACTAGTTGCTTATGTTATGATTCTTGTGCATGTGCATATGTAGTGAAGTAAAGAATGTATGTTCGAGCTTAAACAATCGTTAATATTAATAACAAATATTATATAACTATCATATTACTGGTATTGTACTTGAACTTGGGCAATTCTCCACTTGAAGATTGAGATTCATCAAGGTTTTACAAGCTCTGTACTATTGATCATTCTCAAATCTTTCAAGGGCAATGATGGATTGATTGCTTCAGTTTTCGTTTAGAATTGCAATTAAAGCACATGTATAATTTAAGACTTTATGCAGAACTAGACTGGAGTGTGGATTCCGTTACGAAACAGAGTATTACAGTTGAATAAATGCTTAATACATGTCGAAGTCGAAATGGAATTGAATAATTCATGTTCTCAGGAATATAGTTTAGCCTACATCCCTGCCTGCACCCAGCAGGGGTATTCACAAGAACAGCATCAATATTTTAAGCGAAAGCTTATTTAATTGACAGACACAAATAAGCAGTAGAGTCTTCTCCTATAAATAATAAACCAGGAACTGCTCATTAAATTATTAAGATGTACATTTACGGTATCAATCTCCCCGTCTCAAGCATATCATTAATTGAATGTCCAAATAACTTAACGGACATAAAGCAAGAATTATGATTTTATGGCCTCAAGCATAATATACATTTACTGACTTGTAAATAAGAGAAGGCTTGAGACTTGGTCTTTTAATTTCCTAGATAATGTCTTCGTTATACTTGTTAATTAATTCCTTGTTTATAGCAAAGTATGTTTCAGTCGCAATAAGAATAATAAATATTATGCAATACCCAGACAAGGGTTTAAAAGAGGCCGATATTGCAAATTTAGTTTACAGCAATATATTTCGTATATTTTGGTGTTAAGGCGAAGTTATTTGAGACATTTAAAATAAAGGGATAAATAATGAAGGGCATACATGGACTATATACACTCCCAAATCCGACAGTTGCTATCCTAAAATCATAATTTATATTTTCCTGTTTTATGGATAGGTAAAGCAAAGGTAGAAATGTGCTTATTAAAATGTATTTTCTATTAATCAGATAAGTTAACCTCTAGCTTACTTAAACAGCTGAACCTACTATTTAGTGAGGCATATCTAAATACTCCATATCTCAAATAAGTAAAGTTTCAAACTTTTACGATATAATTATACGAAGAAATGAATATTTAATTTCATTCAGCGTCTCGTTAAAAACGTTATATCCCTATCTCTATATAATAAAATTATTTCTTCCTATGTTGCAGGTAACTATCTATGTATCTATCTATGCCATGGACAATGCGGCATTTTGTTGCAATGCACATGCGCGTATACAATACATGTTTCATAAAGCAAGGAAGTTAAATATGGGCTAACATTAGCTTATTTCGAAATTAGACAATGATAATATGAATAATCATTTTGAAATTCAGCAATGGTACTGAGTGCCTATATTATTATAACATCAAAACAAAAATAGAAATTTACATAAGATGATTATTTTGTGATGGAAATGATTGGCGAAAGGGAACATTTCGTTATGATCGTAATAATAATAATAATATTGCTTTATTAAAGTGTCAAATGAGTACAATCAATACATCAGATCGATATCAGTAGGCACAGTTGAGAACTGGTCACTGCTTTCCAACACATGACACACTAAATACTACTTAGATATTATTCTAATATAACAATACATAGTACTATGTTGAAATAGCATAGTTAGTAGTTAACTGTGCGTATTAATTAACATTTCAAAACTCCTAATCCAAATTGGTTCTGTTAAATCTATGCACTTATTTAGCATTTTTTAGTAGAGTTGGTTTTACTTTTTATTACCCCATGGACCCCCTTGATTCCTTTGTGCCAGCTTGCACATCTTTTTGTAGAATTAAATAACAGTACTGGGGGCCACTATTTATCCTTCAAAAATATTAATTCGCAAGTTGCACTCTTAGAATTTGTACGTTTTTCCAAAATCTCAGGGGGAATCTTATTTTTCTGATTTTATATGGGAGCTTTTTGGTAACTTATTGGGCTGTTTATTAAAAATGGAGTCTTTCATTGTCCCCTGTATTTGATGCTACGATCTACAGTTATTGTTGTAGTTTAGTAAAATCCTTTTTATCAGGAAGTTGGAACTGCAGTTAATTTTTCCAACCACTGTAGAAACTAAAACTATATTTAAATTATTGTATTTACAAATATAGTAACCTAAGGGAAATACCGATGATTTTTCGGAATTGTTTTTATTACTGTGATTGCGCCCCTTAGCTGGGTTCACTAGTTTTGTAGAATTTTTAAAAATAAGTAAAAAAGGATCAACAGCATGAAGCTGAAACACGTCAGCTTTGTATCTAGTGTAACAAATGTCCCCAAAAAAATAAAAACAAATATCATTCAGAATCTGTCAAACTATTCGGGAGATAAAATTTTAGATTGGATTGGATTTTATTTCAATATCTCATTTGGACATATTCCTATAAAATATAATAAGTCTACGAAAACATTTTACACTATTCCACCATCACCTCTTCTAAAGATCCAAAAATATGTTACTTGGGCTTTGATAGTTTACGAAGCGATACAACTTACACTATTCTTCCATTCAAGAAACAATATCAACCTCGAAGTTGTTCTTATTGTGATGTGTCTACTAGCTTACATATACATAGCAAACGCTGTGTCTAATTTTCTTATAAAATCACCTGAAATTGTACACCTTTTAAACCAACTCAGTCTGAAAGGATACCCAATTTTAAATGAAGGTAAAAAATCAAAAATGATATTATAGCGAGACATAATTTATTCAATCCGGTTTTTAGTTTTAAGAAAATTCTTAATTGTAGTCTATAAAATGAAATTCAATTAAGTTTTAATATACTTTTAGGTTGGCAGAACTCAAAGATCAAAACCTTCGTATATTGGGAAATACTGTTATCTAAATGGTTTATAGGAAGCTACATCATCCCTATTTTGTTATTAGTATATTTATTATACTATGTCGTACTTGGAAAACATATTGTAGCAGAAGGCATTAAAGAGTTCCAATTATTATCCCACTTTGAGCTCCTGGAAAGTGTACTGAGGTTCTTACAATGTTGTTTCATAGCTCCAGGGATTATTTTGCTGACTATTCTTTGTGTTTTGAATATGATATATTCGAAAAGAACTTGCTTATATCTGCACATGATAAGGTAAGAAATTGTGACATTTTTAAGTAGAATATTAATTTTGCCTATTAAGAAAAATATATTGTGGAATTTGTCCTAGGATAAAAAGTTAATTTATTATTCAGTTTAATCCAAAATAAGTTTAGGAATTGAAATATTTTATCGACAATATTTTCATAGATAGTGAAGCAACTCTGGAGGAAAAAATCAGGACTTTTAATGGACTACGCATTTTAAATATATTATTCAACGACTGCCTTGTCAGATCATTTGTCCCATCCATCATATATTTATTTGTAATTACAGCATCGCTTTCTCTGTTTGCTTTCTTTGCTCTGATGAAACAAAATACTAAGGAAATAAGCAATATGGTTGTTCTAGCAATTACATTCGTTTCAGTTGTAATTGGTGTCACAATTCTTTTGTTCTCCTATTCCATGTGTTATAAAAGCTCGTCAAGCACTCTAAATGCATTGCAAATGCGATTACCAGCCGAAACTCTGGTAAAAAATATGAAATGTTGTAGACAAATGCTTGCGAGCACAACTGCTTTTGATGTAAGGTATGGTGTTTTAAAAACCGTGAAACACAAACACACTTTGGATTGTTTTGACGCTGGTCTCAACATTGTGGCATCACTTCTAATTTCTTCTGCCAATCTGTAGAGTAAAAATAATTTGCACATTTTTATTGATATACCCAAATCTACTTAACTTCCCTATAGTCTGAATTGATTTCAACCAAAATAATTTGTCAACAATTTAATTCTGCTTATAACTGCTTGGTGAATAATTTTTTGCATAATGTGTCCACGGAAAGCTTACCCATATGAAAATTCCTTTAGAAGGAGGGATAGGAAGTGTAACTAATTTTCTGCAATGTTAAAAAGCTATAGCGGCTGAAATGGGTGATTTGATTACCGATATTACTTTAGCTTTTCATTTTCCCTCTCTAAAATTATAAAAAACCCGCACTGATCCTAATAAATAATGATTAATAAAATATTGCTTTATGAAGGGTAGAACAGAAGTATACAAAACCTTGGATATTAATTTTAATAAGTAGGTTGTAGATTTTATTGCCGAATCGTGTTCAGTGTTTTTACAACAGTCTTACTCAATATAATGTACAAGGTAATTATAGGTCAACATGTCCAACCTGTCTTTCTGTCTGGTTATAGCAAAGAAAGGTAACGGATTGAGATCATCTGTTCAAATGTTTAGTATAGTAGGTAATCGTCAGAGTCAAAATCAAAGTGAAGGTAACTTACAGTTTTAAAATGGTCAAAATTGCATACATTCCCGTATAATGTACATGCCAACTATTATTGTATGAATTTTGCTTAAATGAAATAATTGTCCTTTGCAAGAAAACGCTTTTTACAAAATAGAATTTTTGAATTCGACTGGTTCATAATATTTCGCAGCAGTTCATAGTTCATACACAAAACTTATAACAGATAGCTATTTAACAGATATTTTATAATGTTGCATATGGATCAGAAACTGGATCAAATATAAAGTAAATTAAAGTCTGTAGACACCATGCGATTTCCAATACTTCATTATCATATCTGCAGCCTTTTCTCCAATCATTATGGTCGGCACGTCTAAAAGATTACATAGCAAACATGTATTAGAAATTTTGACCGTCTCAAAGCAACTCCATTAGTACTTACTTGTGTCCCCAACCACAATTGAAGGGATGACAGATGCATCTACCACCCGGAGCCCTTTGATGCCCAAAACACGGAGCTGACTGTCGACGACTTTTCCCATACTACAAGTGCCTACCATATTATGGAGACTAACAGAGAACTGTCGTGTGTAGCATTCCCAATAGTCCGAACTACGGAAAACAGATCCTTCACACCCTGGAAATGGCTGGTCTGTAAAAGTACCACCAATTTTTTGAAATGCTTTTGTTTTCTCGACCAATTCCACGGCTTTCTGTACTCCTTCGATCATAACTTCCATGTCTAATTCATTATTGTAGTATCTTGGCTCAATTATCGGATATTTGTATGGATCTGTGGATTTTAATTGAAGGTATCCTCTTGAAAGTGGCCGGGCAGGACTCACCACTTGAAAAAAACTGTCCCTCCCAATTGCATGGTAAAAGTACTCTTGAAGAACTTCGTCCTTAATGCCGAATCCGCGTGCCAAGTCGTGTGGGAAATTATTCCCAATGGAGACACCCATGAGCATCATCAGAATGTCAGGCCAATCTTTGTTGTCTGTGTAATTGCTGCTTATAAATCCCATGGCTTGCACTCCTGATGTTGTCAGAGGACCTGTCCCTTGTGTTAAAAAATCGGCTAGTGTAGACGGATTGATTACATCTCTTTCCACTGAGAATGACACAGGCTGGTTCACAAAGAAAGGTCCCAAATAAGTGGACATCTAAATTGCAGAAATATTTTCTTTATTATCAATCTTTATTTTTACGCCGCCATCTCAAACTATTTTACTGCAAATAATTAGTCATTAAATGCTTGAACCCAAACCATTTTTATTTAGTGTGCAATATTTTTTCTAGTGTGGTCAACTTACATGATCTTGAAGGTTTCTTCCTACAGGCAAGCCTTGTATCACTGGAATCTGGGGCACATTGTGAAAAGGTGTTAAAAATTAATATTTGATAAAATTATTGAAGAACCTTTAACTTAAATCGGAATAAAAATCATAAAAATAAATGATGCAATTGTCATTGTGTCTATTGAGTTCAGTAAATAGACAAGTGACCAAAATTGTCAAAATAATAGTTTGTGGATTTTAAACTAAAATCTGCAGTAATTAATATCTAGAATAGGATAATATACATTTCCCTTACTTTTAATTTCTGTAAATGTTTTCGTGGACCCACACCAGACAACATAAGTAATTTTGGAGAATTTACAACTCCAGCAGACAATATAACTTCCCTGTGAACAATGGCAGTCTTTTCAGTTCCATGATGATCATACAAGACACCAAACGCCCGCTTATTTTTATCTATCAAAATCTTGGAAGAGAGCAAAAGTTAATATTGTCACACCGAAATAGCATTTTTCAACAATAGGTGCCTAATCACTGAATTACTCACCTTCTTTACATATGCAAATTTTCGAATAGTCAAGTTTGTTCGATTCCTTGCTGGATTTATATACGAAGAGTAAACATCATTACGTAGCCCATTTTTAACGGAATAAAATATTGTGTCGAATCCTACATATTAAAAGTCAAATCTAATTTAAGCAATTTACCTATACAAGCCAGATAAGTATACCATGGATTGATATATTAATGTTGTTATTCTTATCAGCATCGTCAACAGTAAAATATAATATTTAATATTACTACCACGCATGTATGCGGTATACATACGCACGTATAAAACTTTCTATTCTTTTACAAATATAATATGGTTGAAGTAAAAAGAAAAAAAGCGTAATTCCTTCCGCAGTTTTATTTTCTATGTTTACGATTTTGTTATCAATATAGTAGAAAACAAGTTCAATTAGTAACGTATACCTTGCTTGTAAAAGCCATTCAAGTCTGCTCTGCTGTAGCCTAATTCTTGTGCTGCTTCCACATACATATTTGCCATTCCTTTATAATCCGGTTCTTGCACCACGATAGGACCTCCTCTGCCATGTGCAGAAGCTATAAAAATAAATAATTTAATTTGTATTTGCACTTTTAAAATGCAGAGGAAACCAAAATTATAAGTTTTTAAGCATCTATGCATAAAACTTAGTAGATGTATGCATATTTATCAATATTTAATTTACATTCTGCCCATCTTCCGTAATAATCTTCACTTTTTTTGAAATACTGAAGAACATTTTTATAGTTCCAAGTTTTGTCCTTAGTTATATTAGCCCAATTTTCGTAATCCCTCGGATTTCCTCGTGATTGAATTCTGAAACAAAAAATACATACAATTCATTTTGATATTGCAAAATTTGATGCTTAATATAATTATGATCCTAAAAATTAGAAGTTTTTAGGAACTAATCAGAATCATTTTAATTTGCTAGTGACAATGCATAAGCTACCCTTGTGCTTTAATTTACTTATTCTGATCTGCTATTATTAAATGCAAGTTAAAAATTGGTGTTATATTATCCAATATCCATCTATAGATAATATTATAGCACCAGAAATAAGCCCGTCCTACGGACGGGAAATTATCAACACTACCCACTCATAATAACACCAAATCCAATCATTTTTATCAAAAGTGAAATCTTTTCTAAAGTTGCAGTTTAAAGTCCTTTTACCACCCGCGCAACATTTGGTTTAATTTCGAAATATTGTAATTATTCTTGCGCCTGCGTAGTTACACGAAGTTCATCTTTTACATTTAAACATTATCACGGAAATTTTTAATTGCACAACTCCACTTTACGATTATCCTATGGGTATGATATAGCACACGCTTTATATGGATCCTGATTTACTTTCTAGCAATGAACCTTGTCAGTTGTATGGTATGTATAAGTAAGCATTTTATGTCATTGAAGCAAAACCTTTAGTGAATAGAGTCACACAGCCATGAGTACCTATATGTTATACTGTAAATAAATCTAAGCGTCATGCCACATTTTTATTTTGGCTAATTACCTATACCGCTGGTAAGTGCCAAATACAGTGTCTGCAAATTCATTACAATAAATATGAATGGGGCTGGTAATCGTTGGTGTCAGTAACGTCATTAAATATACTATTAATATTTATTATTACCTGTCGTACCTGGCATGTACTAAGAACGTTTAATTACCATTTCAACACCGCATATTCTTTATATTGTGTATACACTTCATATAAGTGCCTTTGATAAGTTCCTCCATTATAATGTTTTGAAAGAATGAATCACTCGGCGGAAATTAAAATATAAGCATTTTTAATTAAATCTAGAACGTAATAATGAACATCAGATATCTTACAGAAAGTGAAGGTTTGACGTTCCTCCTAGTCCTTTTCCCGCTGACCAGTGAGACTTCTACAGTGAAAGTAAATTAATTATAGAATTTCAAATTACATTATCAACATTCTTTTAAAAAGAGATTGAAATAAAGTCATCATTAAATAAACAGAATTTAGTATACTATGTGTACTTAATGATGATTATTATAATTATTGTACTCTTGTAAAAGCCAAGCCGCAGACAGTATTAGATCGTTTATATTTGAAATACCTCATTCTTTGATGCAAAGCAAGAGTTTTTCTGTGGTACAGTTTTAAACATCCAGTCGATTTGTCTGTAATTTAAAAGCAACATGGTCAAAGCGGGTATTGTCTGAATATCACTCATTTCCCCTCCAGCTTCCAAAAGGAGAACGGAATAGCGTTCTGATAATCTTGTTGCCACAACTCCGCCTCCAGTTCCTCCACCAACTTTCAACATTTCATTCGATAAAATGCATTTTTTTAAATTAGTAATATGGTAAAGGTAAACTTTTTAGCTTTTATAAAGTTTACTTTCTTTTCCATAAGAATGTAGGCCATTTCTAAATGGTTTAACTCAAAGGTTGTTATTTTCAGAAATGTTAAAATGATACACTTACCCACAATGAAATCAAATTGGTCCGCATCTGAAGGGGGATTGAGAAGGTTATTAAAATTATCTGCAACTATTTCAGCTCTTTGAATACTACTAAAATAAACACTGAGAGATGTCAAAATAGTCCCAATTGATACAAAACTGGTTAATCCGCTAATCGGGTCAAGGGGTATTGGACCCTTTGGCTGAATTCCTTGCAATAATAACATATTGTCTCTTGAAATTTGAAACACGCATGAAATGGACAAATATCACAATTGTTCACGTTTAAGGTTAAAAGTCTTTCTTATCTTGTTCAGATATATCATGGCAATTTACATTATGAATGAAAGCAGGTATTTAATTGAAGAAATTATTTTTATCACAAAACTGACAAATCTGCCGAAATGGCATAGTTGGCTAAAATATCACTGCAGTTTGCTAAATTAATATTTGCAATCTATGGGATGTGCATAGCAAACTAAAGTTCTACATTTTATGCACCTCGCCAAACTTATTTCTAGCCCCAGTAATAAAATTCTCATTTAACTATCATAATTAGATTGCCAGGTGTTCTCTAGGGATGTGTCAGGGTTCAATTTTTGTAAATTTTGTAACTCTTACGACAAAAGGTGAAAACAAATTTACCGACCTCCACATGGGGGCGGACCGGAGAATAACTAGTTGATAATAGCAAAATATTTAGTCCTTGTATTAGTAAGAATTTATAACTTACTACAGTGGTTTATTTTTTAAAGTTATAAGTAGGTAAGAAAGCATCTTTAAATTTGCTAAATGCTAATATTAAGTTAAGTAAGGCTATTGTATCTAAGATGGGCAGAAGGAAAAACATGGATGACACATCTCTGGTTGGGATTAAAAAGTTGTAATATTTTTTAAAATATGAACCCCTTATTTCCCTTTCACTCTTTTTTGAGTTTGAGGTTTACATTCCCGTAAAATAGAGTTATCAATGTTTTTCGCTTTCGCTATATGCCTGTCTACACAGTTTTATTATTAAACTGTATCTATTTTTATGACGTTTCGCTGCTCCTTTTCTAGCAACAGTACCATCTAGGCAGCCTTTAATAATTTGTCATAACTTGTTAGCTATATAATAAGTCGTAAATTCAGGCACCCTGGGCTGTTAAGTAGCTATAAGTGTAAAGTGCAAGTTCAAGGCCAAGTAAGTCAATGAATAATAACCATTGGGAACAGATAGCATTATGACGAAGATTAATTTGATGTTACTAATTAAAAGCTTTTCGTGCCGTCCTGCACACGGCCATTAAATTAGCATAGCATAACTACCTGAACATGATCACAGTCAATCCATAACTATTACTAGCCGCAGGCACACTGTAATTTATTTCATCAGTGAGCTTATTTTGTAAAAAAATATCTATTGTAGAATGTAGAATACTTATTCAATGAAGTTCTATTCTACGAACAATAAATTACATTTTGATCGTAATCAACTGGAAAATAAGGATTATTTATTACTTTTGTCGCAATGCAATGTATGAGCATTTGTTTGTGGTAAGCACAAAACGTAAATGTGAGAAATACAACTTTATTCAATGTAGCTAAATATATTAAAACACAATTGGTGTACCTTATTTAGTTCTAGTAAATTTCATTAGAGCTTAAAAGGTATCAGTTTGTAAATGATATAAAATTTGTAAAAATAAACATAACAAATTATAAAATGATGCACAATTTGCAATAATACCAACTGTTAAGTTATGCAATAACTTAAAATAGAGAAAAACATTTCTTGTTAAGTAAGTCGCTATAATTACTCACTTTTCTAAATAGTTTACGTATACTGTTTTATACGTACGCAAATGGATTACTCACAATCATGTTTAAGTAAACAATTAATCATGTTATGCTATATAAACCGGAAATTGGTCAAATTAATATACGTAGAGTAGATAGATTACGCTAATGCAAATCGGTTTGTATAAATAAGAAACAAAAAGATTGAATAAATCAAGCTGTAACACAAGTTTCACTCTTAAGGCTTGTCGTACGCTACCACTAAGCAACTAGCGGAATTCGTTTGAAGTAGTAAAAATGTACAGGAGTTAGAACGAAACTAGAGATTGAGTAGAAATGTCTGACTTGCTTCACCGGCATATTCAAACAGATGAACCAATTCCATTCTCATACAACTGACAGTTTTCGAGTTTTCTTACGCTTTCAACTACAGTTATCTTTGCGTACGATTAGCAATGGAAAAAGAAATTTGCAATCCACATGGAACCCGAAAAAACCCAGAAACCCCGTCTTTGTCGGTTGCAACGGTAGCAGTATTTTAATACATTCTTACATGATAATATTATAAATCATGCATTATTTAGATTGTATTATATTAGTTCAATGATCAATAATAAATTAAATACATCATGTTTGTCGATTTCAGATGTCGGTGGTCAAGGCAGCTAGCTCTCTGAACTCTACTGATTACTTAAATCTTGTAATGGAACTAATTAATAAAAGCCCTTTCGATGACGACCAGCTGCTAAAAGTGAAAAATCATGCTCAGAATACTTTGAAGAGAAAGAAAAAAGCAGACGAAAAGTTAAAGTCGTCCACTGTGGGTGTTGGGGTGAGTGAAGTACCATGTACAGTATTTTCGAGTGCCCCAAACCTCACTTCTTTAAAACCGTCTCCGGCATTTTCTTCGGTATTTTTTAAGCTTTTTATAAAATTCATATATTTAATCATAAAATATCATAATTTCATAAATTTCAATAATTGCGTTTATTTATAGACAAATTTTATTTATCGTGGGGACTTAATCGTATCTGGTGAGAACATGTACTTAGATATTGAAAATGTGACAGAAGCTAGCACCCACAATTCTCTGCCAGCGTCAGTTGCCGTCGTCGACAAACACGGACGATTAATTTTCTGGGCAATAGTCAAACACGGTAATATTTGTCGGTACAACACTGCATTGACTGGAATTGACAAAGAAAAACTGGGGTCTGGAATAAGTTATGATATAGTAAGTTATTTATTGATTATTGCGAATTATGGCTAGTCAAAATTTAAGAATTTTACATGGAATCCTCACTTTATTTTACAGCGTTGTAATAATTAAAAGTAGAGTTAAATTTCAATCTTTATTACAGGTACGACAAATGCTACAAACCTGTATTGAAGGAAAATTAGTTATAGGATTTGCCATTTCCAATGATTTAAAAACTTTGAAAATTGCTCATCAAAAAACCGAGGATCTTCAAGACTTTTTTCGGGACAAGAAAAATACTGCAATATCTGCAGAAGACTTAGGTGTACATTTTCTAGGGAAAAATATTCAAGAAAACCCCGCCGGACTTCCTCATCATTGCTGCATCAGAGATGCAAGATTAGCAGCTTTATGTCACAAAAAAAAGCGAAGTTTTTTAACCAAGTATCCAAACAAGGCTCGCTTCGAATGCGATGATTTAGACAAACACCGCGACATAAAGCCATCTAGAAAAGTTAATCCTAAAACCATAAAGTGGGAAGGGTGTTCTAAAGGTTGTGCATTGAAAGAAACATTTGCCAGTGGTAAGAAAAAACAAAAGCTATGCCGAAATATGCTGGGAGGATTCAAAAAAATCAATTTTGACAACTTTGAGTTTGGAGGTACGTTTTCTGGTGAAATTGATGATGACGATGATAATTGGGAATAATGTGAACTTAACAATTCTTAGATTTTTGATAATCTATTACATTTATTTTTTAATTAGCTAATAATAAAATTAACCAAGCTGTCAGTTACCCGTTACGGTTTGTTCTATCGTCTTTAATATTTTTACAACTTCTTTAACATTTAATTAAGGACAAATGTAAGTTAAATTTTGAAATAATAAAATTAAAATGGTTCAAGAAAAATAATAACTACGTAAAACTGTTACTTATCATTCATTTAAAAATTGAATCACTGGGATGGATTTTAATAAAGTAGAAAAGGCAAACCAAAATATTGGTAATGGGTGAGTACAAAGCATGATAGTATAAAGCATTATATATTCGACAGCCCATCCAAAGATGTGCATTGCTTTTTTAAAACTTTTCGAGGAGGAATGTTTTCTTTGTTCCGCTTTGAAAGTTTTTTATTAATTGCATCTTTGCGATACTGTGGCTGTCTGATTGGCATATTGCGATTAGAACGCGAGTTAATTATCTCTGGAGCTACATCTTCTTCATAAAACTTTAAAAATTTAGTGTACATTTTTTTCCATTCATCATCTGTAACAGAATTTCTTTCAATTCGTTCTATAAATGGTGGGAAAGGTACATGCAAATTATTTTCAATTTTATACGAGTACACCACAAAATCACAATATTGCCTATTTGTTACATAGATTTGCATTATAACTTGTTTGTAATAAGCATGTTTCCTTTTCAGCTTCAACTTTTTGGTGATTGTGTCGAACTCTAGATATGAAGATTTCATTACATTAGGCATTTCAATTGGATTGTGTCCTATCATACTACTGGGACATTTAATTTCCACTAAACCATCAGATCCAATCAGCCCATCTGGTGACGCTGCCAATACACCGTTTTCAAGTGAAATAAATAGCCCGCATTCTGTGATTTTATTTCCTGTTTCCACTTCATATTCCCTTTTAGCCTCCCCTTCTGTAGAAATGCCGTGTCGAATCGAATCCAATGTTTGTAGTTTTGGATCAGGCTTCAAAATAGCATTGATGATAGCTGTATTGTTAGTGTCATCTCGAAGCTGATTTAGACGACCTGCCAAAGAAGCGGTTATTCTGTGCCGCCTATAAAAATGCCATTGATGGTTTGATGACTGTCCGATTGTTTGTCGTTCTATGTCATCTCGTGTTCTTGCATCTATCTGTAGACTTTTGATTTTGACTTTAACTCTGTCTTTTAATTCATCCTCACTGATTAAATCTTCGTCAGCAGCATTTTTTCCATAGTCCGCATCGTTTTTTTGGCTATTGCCAGAGGCAGTAAAATATAATTTAGTTCGTTTGATGGCAGCTTTTTTCAATCTGGACGACAATTGCTGAGAACGTTTCCATACAGCACAGGGGCTTTTTTTCTCAATCGACTTGAATACTTTAGTGAAAAAACTAGCTTTGTTACTGTATGCCAATCCAGCTGTTGTAACTCTTTCGTTGTATCCACCTCTTTTGTACACGTTTAACCTTTTTCCTAGTAAATACTTTGAACAAGTGCTCATAAATCTTTCAGCTCGATTGCTTGTTATATTTGCAATTATTCTAGATGATATGTCGGCAATACGATTGGTTATCTCAGATAGATCATCCCACATCAGTGTTTTTCTTAGGGAAATTACTTCATTTTTTTCCTGTTTTCTTTCTTCTGAACAGTAATTTTCATGACATTTTGAATGTTGTCCAAATATATGAAAAGGAATATTTCTAATATTATCTGCCAAATTCTGAATTTTATGAGGACTTTCTTGACTGTGGTGATACTGAACTGCACAACGTAGGGCCACTCCAAATCTGTTAACATTTTTTCGGATAAGCAGGTGCTCCTTTCCACTATAGCGTTTGGTGTTACTTGCAATTTCCTTTATAGCTTTATTGAACCGTTTCACCGTGTGATTGATGCATTCAATTTTTTCAATTCGCACCATTCCATAATCAACCTTCGAAACGTAATGACACAAATCATGACCAATTCCAAATAAAATCTTTTACATTATAATAGAATTTCTCGGACGTACAATACAAAGTCATCCACTCAATTCTAGAAACGCGCTTATTATGCTATAGGAACTTAGCCGTGGCGAGTGAAGCAAATAGTTATTTGTATTCGAGGGCTACTTTTAAAATATTTATAGAGTAATTTGAAAAGGACCTTTGAAAGTAGATTTATGTACACAGAAGAATCTCCATCGGCTACAAATTGCTTATAGACTAGACCGTGCATTTCAATGCTGGAATTAAATCCTTTAACTAATATGTCGGCTTCCATGCTGCTTGAGCTTTGAGAGTCTTTCCAGTTTTTATAACAAATATGATTTCTTGGTTCTCTATTTTCGTCTAGTTTGCAAATGGAGCAGTATCGGTTTCGCATGTCCAAGTATAAAATTTTCTTTGAAAGATGACCAACTATTACAGCACATCCAGAATTAGAATTATATGAGTGTCCATATGATCGTTTCCCCCAACCACCATCGATGTAAACCATTGTGTATGGATATAGAACTCCATTTACGACAACAAATTGCCCTTTTTCTCTTGCTAATTTCTGTTCCAACCTCCCATTTTCGGCTATCTCTTCTTTTAACGCTTGACTCCATTTCTCCGTTGTTACAGCTTTATAGTTTTGATATGTCCTATGACTAGGGAAATGACACTCGAGAACGTGAAACAAATTTTTACTACCTTCATAACTTGATGCTCCGGCGAGGTTCCCCATGATAGGGCTTCGTTAACAGTCAGATTACAATTTAAATCGGTGTCAACTTCTTCTTTCCAGCGACAATATTCACATTGAATGGTGAAAATGGAACGCATTCCCAAAAGTTTTTCATCAGCAATATATCCCACTCCTTTTGGACAGACTTTGCCATGGTTCATTGCTAATTGCATACAGTATTCCAGCGATGTAATTGACATTAACCGTCTCCCCTTCATTCGTACATCTATTGGTTCTGGTGTTGTAATGGGTGGATTTGTTTGCTGTTGTGGAATGTCAACTGGGGTGGATTGTTTTTCTGTACCATTTTGATTTTTTGTTCTCTGCAGTAGTTTATGGGGATTCTTTCTTTTACCGCTATGGATGCCTCTGTATTTTGGCATTCTAAAATACAAACATAAAATTATTGTAATGCAAGACCTTACCGGGAAACTATAATATATATGGATTTATAGTAGATGTAATTAATAGCTGTAAAACTGTTAATAATACCTTTCTTTAATTCGTGACAACTAAAATCACTCGGATGTATTTTACGTTTTACTCCTCTCGATTTTTCAAACTAAATGTTGTACTGCATTGGTCTCTTGTTGGATAACTAAAACAAATGCAATATACGTATTAATTGGAATGATTACAGAGCTGGTTAAGAAGAATCAATTCGTCTATTCAATAATATTTTTTAATGTTTGATTTAAAATATTCAGTTATATAATACCTTTTGGGAGTTAGTGCGAAAATCACTCGGATGTATTTTACTGACTACTCCACTCGATTTTTGAACAATTGTAATTTCTGAACATACTTGCCCATTTTTAATAAAGTACACATATTGTTTTTCAAGGCTCACGAATATCACACAGCTGACTCAGTAAATTAAATGTTGAATACCCAAGTTCTTTAATGTTTACCAAATAATATTTTTGCTTTTGTAGATATTCCTGGTATTTACAAACACCGACCTTACACCGATTTATCAAATGAAAAGAAATATTGGTGTCAATCCGTCAATTGCAATCAATAGCATAGCACAATTAGTAATGTCAATTTACAAGTAAAGAGCCAGATGTTCGGTTTCTGTACACAATTTTGCATTGAATGTATGCATTGAATGAATGTAGAATGAATAGCAATAGTATTGTTATGGCTGCAAGGGGCACATGACTTTTCCGCTCTGTCGTTCTTCCGTGTAGAGTATTATACTTGAAATTCAAATTTTTCGTTTGTGTTTCAGTTCGTATAATTCAAAAACGGGTCAACTGAAAATTTTCACATTTTGAACATAAGTTTGTTTCATATTTATCTCGGACCTATGACGCTCACTTTTCTAACATTTCTATTATTTGCTATGTTATTCATTTATAAACATTTGCCGCCGAAATATATTACATTTTTTTATTTTAACCTAGTCGGGTGACCTTTAGAGGTCAAAATTGTAAAGTTTTCTCGAACTTAGGTCCGAGCAGGATAATTTATCTTTATTTTAAGGCATCATACGTCCAGATTGACCCAATATTAGTCGAGTTATTCAGACTGAAAGAGAGTGGGAAAACACATACAAAAGCACCTGTGTACGACGCACCTTAACCTCTGTGTGTGCACTTCATTTAACTGCTGCCAACAGGCACAGTTATCTTATTACTTTTCGCATTTCTTAACACCAACAATGTTAAAATAATAAATGTATTAAAAAGGTAGTTTTATTTATAATGAAAAATAGGTTCTCTATTTTATATGTGGTCAATTTCTTTATTGTACAACTTGTATGTGGTCAGTGATAATTTGTACACAAGATTAATTTGATTAATTAATCTCAGTTTTCAGGTACATTATTATTACGTTATAATTAGCAAGTAAAGTTCGTGGGGGACGGATTTTTACCATAAAATACTCTTAGTTACCATAAGCTATGATCTATCATCTTACCAAAATTTCATTTCGGAATACTTCGGAAAACTTATGTGTACATTTAGAGTAGTGTCACATAGCTACATATTTATTCACAACCTCCACCAAAAGACATTGCCTTTGGAAAACGTTTCAAAATAACGAAACATAAAAAATTGAAAATATGAAAAAATATTGCATTTGAATTTTTTTAATTGGTGTTGGTCAATTCTAATTTTACTCATGATTTTTAAATCATGAAAAATCTTCTAAAACTAGTTGTGTAGATATATTGGCACTTGGCACATCCAATTAGATTCAAATCTCTATACAAGAAGGAAAACCTGAGGGAAGACTTCAAGTATCAACTTGCTCTTCATTTTTGAAAATTGATTAAGATTTTAGTTTGTTGCAGAGTTATTTGGATGAGTGTCTAATGTAAGGTTAATTACAAACTGAATCCTGCATTAGTAAATTGTAGAGGTATTTCAAATTTTAAATCTTTGGATTCACAAACCACACCAGGGTTGACCATATACTTGAGTACTTCGGAGTAATGATTTTATACACGAGGCGTAATAATATCATTCGTTGCTTCATGCTCACTCATAGGCAGGAGTAACTCTTCGAAATACCCAACTCTCCAAATCCGAACCGTTCTGGTACACTCCATGACTGATATCAATAGAGCCGTATAGCTTGTATCCTCTCGCTTTAACATTTGCAATGATTTGGCAAAGGAGCAATCTTCCGTAAACGGTTTCAGATCCATCTGGCCACCACGGGGTTCCTCTTAGCTTAACTTCTTTGGAGTCATGATAATCCCTTTCTTCTTGGATTCCCCACCGCCACTGACTGTTAACAGCCTCGATCACACAGGGCATTAATTCGGGAGCGCCAATCAACCGGATTCGATCTATATTTTAAAGTTCGTGGTCAACAACAATTACAAATTGTGAGACACAATTGCATGGATGTTCTTCAGTTTTTAAAAGGTGTAAAATAAAATGTTTTCAAAAATACTGACAATATACAATCTAGCATTGAAATATAAAAATACTCAAAAGTAAAATTATATAATGCCCTAAAAATCAAAAATTGGTTATAGATATAAAAAATAACTGTGACATTGTCTTTTTATTTTACTGAAACTGATTTTATATATTATATTACAGTTTGAATGTTTGTTTTGGGAGACTGAAAATTTGAAAAATAAAAGTCATTGAAAAACTGAGCAAAATTTTACATTTTTTTAGCATAAGAGCTTACCTCTTCTGTTGAATGACATGGCGAAAATGTGTGTGTCAGGATCAGGAGCTTTATATTCGAAGAACATTGTATCCTTATCGTAGGGTTTCTTGCTTACATCTGCACCTTGTAAGAGATTCCAACCTTTGATAGCCATAACTTGCAAAATTGCAGCTAAAAGTCTTCGGGAGTTAACTGCTTGTGATTTGAGCCCTTGCCATGGGTGTCCCAAAAGTTTGAACTCATGAGCTCCATGATAATCTCTCTCGCCTTGGATTGTACCCCAACTCTTATTAATCGCTTTTCGAATTGAATGAGTCAATTCAGTCGGCAGAGCTATCAGCCGAATCCGGTCAGTCATATTGAACGATATGCAGCCAACTTGAATGTCATTATAACTGGCAGGGAGAAGCTGCGCATACGATGCCATTGTTAATCCCTACCCTCAATTTATCACCTGTGGAAAGATTCATCAAATAATATTAACAATTCATCTGTGAATAATAATATGGCAAATAAAGATTCTCAATCAGTTTGAATTATGTTACAATTTAACTGATGAAAAGAGATTCTGTCCCCACTTTAAGAACATTTAGAGATGTTTATTATATTAAAATAAAATATATACATTAGTTTTATTGTCTACTAAATTCTACTGGTATGTTATTTAAAAAGATTCACGTACCTAATTAGATTTCCTTTATTGCCACTTATTAATCCGTCTTATTTTTTAATGACATAAAAGTCACAATTGTGCTCTTCGCCACTGAAAAATAAAATTAAAAATAAATTAAACCCTAATTTAATGAGTTACACTTATGCAATGCAATACACAGATAGCACCGAGATATGGTGCAAGCTGTGACAACCTAGATACCACCTAGATTAATCTAAAAAACTTTTGAAAAACGTATTTTACAGGTGGTTGTTTGGTCCTTACAGTTTAAATATAACAGCTACTTTTGCACGATATACATTATGGAGAACCAGAACTGAATGTCTGAGTCTGGGAGGATTGAGATTTTCTAGACATATTTTTAAAAAATAATTTGTTTCGTCCCCTGACCATATACGTGCCGGATGCATGATAAAATACTATACTGACCATCACTTATATTATAATTATTTACAATATTTGTAAAACATGAGCAGTTCAGAGTTACATCCTTATTTTCAATTTCTGAAAAATATCGAAACACCTAACACAACATCAATGTTAAATACATAATTTACTTATAAATAAGCTACAGTGAAAAAAGGTTGCGTTGTTAATTAATTATAAAAATAATTCAGTCATTTTTATCATTTTCATATCAAGTATAAATCATTTTTGAAGCGAAACAAAGTGAGCTTGTAACTTACAGCTTATACATGCTATCCAAAAATTAAAATGAAGAAGGGTTTTGTGTTTTAGTTTAATACTTTTCTACAGTCAACAGTAAATTTGGTGTAGTTCAAGGCTGTAATAAGTAATTTAAAATTAGTTATTAATAAATTAAATAATAAATACATAATAATATTACTATTAAACACAAATTAAATAAATAATAAAATTAAATACCTAAATTCGTTCTTTACAACTCATTGTAATTATAAATACATAAGAAATTAAATCTTTTAAGTATTGGCAATAATGCTAGGCAATAATAGATCATGTTTTGGGTCAGGTTTAAAAACTCGAGCTTGGACTCCGGCTCATGAGGAGATAGGAGAGAGAGGAGTTTCCCAAAAAATAATAAATCTTTAATATTAGGGGCATAGTGATACTTCACAGACTTCACAGTTCACACACACTTCTCTTCTCCCAGCAGAAAAACGATGAGTATAAGTAGCAGAAGAGATTGAGGTACATTTGCCAACGGCCATACCACGTTGAACACACCAGTTCTCGTCCGATCACTGAAGTTAAGCAACGTCGGGCCCGGTTAGTACTTGGATGGGTGACCGCCTGGGAACCCCGGGTGCTGTTGGCATTCTTTTTTGCGTTAATTTTAAGAAAATATCTTTTCATTACAGAAATGTAGCACTGAATTTTATGGTGAATTTTATCACCATAAAATTTTATTTGGTGTCAATAGCTTCTCTAAACCTAGATTTTAAACCCATTTAAGCTTATTTAAAAAAAACAGGGGTAATTGAATAATCCGTGATATCATTCTGAATGCTAGGATAATTTACTATTATAGTCTGTCTTTTATCTGAGAAACTTTTTAGCCTCAACATTTTAATAATTTTAGTTTCATGGTTTTCAGGCTTATTATAACCTCTGTTCCCTTTGACCTGTATTGTCAACCATGAGTTCCATATAACATTTTTTAAGCAAAAATTTCGTAGCTATAAAAACAGACCTAGTAATGCAGTCTGAGAACTAAGTTAAGTAATTTTTGGTTGATTTTTGAAGAAACACGAATATCATTATATAAATTATTAGAAGCCAAGTCAGTCAAGTCAATACTAACTAATTAGATAGTTTTCCTACAATTTTCAATTTTTAATGCCCATAATTCCATAACCTAATTTTTAGTGCACCAAATGAAAGTTTGCACAAATGGATAACTCTGCGCTGAACTATTAACCTTCAGAATAGCATCTGCAAGTTCAAACTAATCTTTAAGAACTCTGCAGTTAATCAAATTTTAATTTGGTTTATTGTTTAGCATCAAATAATTAGCATTTTTTGATTTTTGATGAACATCATAATTAGTATTAGAAAACGGAATCCTTTTTTGTCAACACGTAACTTGCTTTTTGTCAACACGTAACACCCTTTTTGTCAACACGTAACACCCTTTTTGTCAACAAAATGTCTATATATTCTGTAACTAGTGAATCCAGCTAAAAGGAGTGAACCTAGCACTCAAGAGAAATTCAGCAGGCCACCCATCACAGTAATAAAAACAATTCCGAAAATATCATCGGTATTTCCCTTAAGTTATTATGTTAACTTTGTAAATACAATATTTTTTAATATACTTTAATTTTCGTCAGCGGGTGGAAAAATGCCAACTTTCTGATCAAAAGGAATTTCCTAAGCAAAAATAATAACTGTAGGTAGATCTTAGCACCAAATACAGGCAACAATGAAAGACTCCATTTTTACTAAACGCTCCAAAAAGTTCCCATTTAAAATCAGTAAGATTCCCTGGATTTTAAAAAAATGTACAAATCCAAATCCAATGAGTACACTATATACGAATAAATAGTGGTCCTCAGTTATTTAATTCTGCTTCTGCCAAAAGGTGTACAAACTGGCACGGAGGAATAAAAGGGACAGTAAAAAATAATATCAGCTCTATTAAAATATGGGACATAAATTTGTCGGTATATAGAGCAGAACCAATTTGGATTAGTGGTTTTGAAATGCTAATTAATTAATACGCTTAATATTTTGAAATATCCCCTTTCGCTAATCATCTCCATTCAATCACCTTATGTAAATCAGTCACCAGTGTTCAAATCAAAAAAATGACAACGCATATCAGTTCCATTGTCAATTTCAGTCAGATCAAAATATCAAAAAGAAGCTGAGAATTTTTCTTTTTAATGAAGAAACAGCAGATGCACTTAGCTTGTGTCTTTAGGTCATAAATCAAATACCAGAATGAACTAAAATGGTGGTGATTGTAAATCGTAGCGGTCAAAAAGGAAAATTACAATTTCACCACTCACAACAGAACAGAGCAATTTTTACGCATTCGAAGTGAACATGTGCATTTTTGTTTCTAGGGAATGTGTACGTATTACGTGTGCAATTGATGGGAAAAGGAGGTACTCAAAAGTGTTGCAGTCAGAACTTGCGTTACACATGGGGGAGTGGGTTTTGCGTTACGCAATATATGCAGGTTTCCTAGGCTGTCCTACCAGACATACATAATATATAGTTACATAGATAGATAGATAGATTGGTAAGTTTTTTTCCTTCTGTGTTTATTATATAGAGATATAAAAGTAGGATATAAATTTCAGGAAGAACCCTTTATTGTCAACACCTTTTTGTCAACAGGCTTTTTCTGAAAACCCTTTTTGTCAACAGATTGTCATATACCATCAGTTATTCGTATGTATGAGTCTGATAATACGAAAGAAAATACGTAAGTCAATGACTCTGTAATTTAGTCGTCTTATTCTCTGAAGACTGAAAGATGAGATCAATTTTCAAGATATTATTATTAGATTATTCAAGACATCAAATAACCGTTTTCCAAACAAAAAATTTCCTCATGCTGCACAGTATTCAAAAATGTTACAAAAGATTACTCGAAACAAATCTACAATGTCTTTCTCTGAGTGGATCTAAAATACAAATAAAATACAGTGGAATAAAAAGAATACAGACTATTGCGTAACAGATCGCTTAACACAACATTTATCATTCAAATCAAGATAAAGTTCTGAGTCAGAACGTTTGAATTGAATTATGAATCAGCAGCGGTTCTGTGAATGAAGCACACAAAATTATCAGATACCTTTCTATACAGTATATACTATGCACATTTTATCTGATATTTGTTTTACATACGTATGTAACAGTAACATTTAAAGTTCTAATTATATTTTATTATAATACTTTGTGATAATGCGCTTAAACATCTGATTTATGTTTCCGTCTACCTAACTTGTTTAAGCTCGTCATTAGAGTCAATAAACTGGGTGTAATATCAAGGTTGCTTTTTTAACGTTTACCTGCATAAAACGGTTTGTCGTCTTCATTTATCAGTTTTACACTAACGACATGCACCCAACGATTTAGATTCAGCCAGCTAGAAAGCCTTTAGCGTAGGTCAGAATTCAGAACAGAGATATTCATCATTGCACCTCAGAAGAGTGTAGTGACTTATACAAAACCTAAAAAACAAATTTTAAAGACGCATTTGCAATGGAACAGATTAGATCCGTTTTAAATTCCACTGTTCAGTTTCTAAACAAGTTTAAAAACGGAAAATTTCATCATGTTTGCAGTTTTCTATTTCTGTTGTCGCTTCCCTTAGTATTTAAGTCCTACCCGCCAACCTCAGCAGAGTTGTCAAAGGAAGTTAGATTTTCCATTTTCAAAAAGAAATCTGGAGATGAAAGTCTTTCCATTTATGGAAAGTTACAATTTCCTAACGATCCTCTTACTGACTATCCGGTAAATACAATGTAGCTACATAATTGAATTACTGAATGTAACAGTTATAAATAATTTGTCCTATGTTCTTCATTTAGTACTAAACTAGAGATAGAAAATAATTTTCTCAAGTCTAGAGAAGTATATTATTAAAATCCCATTTATTTAGACCTTTCAACTAATTATATTTTATGTTTTGATAATGATAATATTAATAATGACTACTATAGGGTTACATTGTCAGTCACGATGATCCATCTGCAAATTGCAATGAAGGGAAACCTCGGCCGAATCTCAAATCCACCGTATTGCTGGAGAATTTACATAATAAATGTCAACTTTCCAAAAGATCAAGACTTGCTGCTCGTGCAGGATACGACGTTATAGTATTCTACAATCACAGCCATATTAACAGCAAACAATCGTATGTAGATGCAGACATTACTACAATTAAAATATCGAATGAAGACGCACTTCGTCTTTTAGATTATACATTTCCCAAATCAGTCAGATATAATGTACTCATCCAACACTATGAGTCTAAATCTATTTTGCAACCATTTAATGAAGATCCATTTCACTTCATGGTTGTATTCAGAGCTTCATTTTGGTTGCTCTACATTCAAGGTGTTATTTATTGGCTCATCACATTTACCATTTGGGTAAGTTAACACACTAAAAACGCTTATTTCTCTTTGCTTTTGTCTTGTAGCTTCAAAAGTCCTACACGGCCCAATGTATCATAATTATGCTAAAATACCGTTTTTAATAATAATTGCCATTTTATTTTAGAGATTGTGTCTAGTTCCTGATGAATATAGTATCTGGGGCATTATTCGATGTTTTATTTATCCACCGGGGATGTACGACTTTTTATTGGTTGATGCAGAAATTAATCTTTCTCCTTTTCGGAGACTGATGAATTGTATTTTAAAACGGAAAGAAGGGAAATACCTCCATGTAGACACTACCAAAATCGTACACAAGCCTTGGAGGACAAAATTAAGTAAAGATGACTTTGAATATGTTTCTACTCTGGGTTGTGGTACATATGGGAAAATTACAGAAGTAAATACATGCAAACGTATTATTTCATATTTCAAAATCTGTAAAATAGTATATAATAAAATAAATAATTCCATTTTCAGGAAATATTTCTACAAGGGAAGAAAAATGTAGCAATAAAAACTGTTTTAGCACAGGGATATGTAGTTTCTCTTTTGGAGGCTGAGATACTTGCCCTGGGAAATTGTTGTGATGGAATAGTCGAAATGTTATACGGATTTATATCTCCATTACATATTCATTTCGTCATGAATATTATGGCAGGTTAACGAACAATCTCTTCCGCTAATTTATTTCTTAAGTATTTCATTATTATTTGTGATCTATTATTTTGTGTGTTAATTGTTCAAAACTCAATTATGGCATCTATCTTTAGGAAACCTTTCCAATATAATGACTAATTTATTGCCCTGTCATGCCAGAATATACACTGTCGAATTAGGCCTCACCATAGAAACGCTTCATTCTTTAGGAATTGGTCACAGAGACTTAAAACCTGCAAATGTAATGTTGGATAAAAACTACCATATAAAACTGGGTGACTTTGGGTGTGCCCGAAAATTTGCAGATGTAAGTCTAAAGCATTTTTAAAATATTTTAGAAAATTATATGACTGTAATGCCATACAATTAAAATTGTAGGTGGAATTAAAAGCATTGTATTATTATTACTTACCTATTTAAATTTTAAGGAGAAAGAAGTAGTGGAAGAAGATAGTGGAACTAAGCTCTACTGGGCTCCAGAAAACTATAACAAGAAGTGGACTTTGGGTTCTGACTGGTGGGCTTTCGGGTGTATAGTTTTTGAGATGTTTTATTCATATCACCAACATTTTCTCAACTCGCACGAAACAGTTTGTTTGTACCAGACTGGCAATATTAACGACTACAATATAAAACGTCGAATTGAAGTTATTAGGGATTTACAAGCGAGAGAATTGCTGTCAAAATGTCTTACTACCGATATGATTCGAATGCCATTTGAGGACTTCAAACTTTCTGAAAGAGATAGCTATATGGGAGTTCCCATTCCTATAAATCAATCAGGTAAAGATTGCTTTAATTTTCCTTTTGCTGCTGATTTTAAAGTTCTACAAATAATATTTTAGATGCAATATAAAATGTCCCTAAATATTAAAACTTACTTTATACTTTTCAGAGGATATTCTTGACCATTTTCCAATGGGTACGACAATGTATGGTCCGGGGTCAACACCAGAACCTTATCTTGACCAATTGATAAATGATTATGATCGCCGTGAGGAAGACCATCATTATCTATTTCAAAATACGGAAAATGAGTTTGCTGACTTTTATTTTGACAACGCTGATGTTAATTGCTACAGAAATAACTCCGTGATTGGAAAATATTTTGTCAAAAATTCAGAACGGGAAAATTTGGAAAGCAATAACAATATTAAACACTAATGCCTTGAATTATGATGTAAACTGTAGGGCGAAGAATGTTTGGACCCCTACATTTTAAATATTAGATATTTATAATTATCTTACGTATTCGAAAGTTATGCTCGGAGCTCGGAAGTAGAACTCGGATGTAATTCTACGTGAGAATCGGTGACGAGCCTTGAACTAACTTTAACCAGCCTTAAATTTTACAAAAAATCTGCAAATATCTTGTCTCGATTTGAAAATGTCAGAGGTGGGGGAGCACAGCCCGGCTCCCAATACTTCACTGGTTAACTAGATAGCGTTAGTCATGCAGTCATCGAAAAATTAAATTTGTAGACAAACAAGCTCCGCCTATACCTTCCAACTTCAACACTTTATCTCGTAAATTTATTCTATTTTATGGAAAATGTTTTAAATGGGATACTAAAATATGAACATAAGCCAGTTTGTTTAATCTCCAATTTGAAATACATTTACAAATAAGTTCGTTAGATTATAGGAATGATATTACATTATGACTCTCTGTAAGATTGTAAAATATTTGAGTTGATTGGGCGCTGGTGTGTCGTACCGAGTCTTGCAATTACATTTCACTGTATCATAATAAAAATAGCGTTTACGCCTAAAAGCTACAGAAAAAACAAAATTATTTTATTGTTTTAAATTGTTTTATTTTATTTTAGCCATTATTTAACAGGTAACACTTGCATCCATGCCTAATTATGTTGCAAATAATTTGTATGGCCTATCTAGCTTACATTATTGCAGTTAAATATTTATATATACATGACATAATATCATAGTCATTAAAAGAATGTACGCATCGTGATTAGGGTCATTTATAAGTACAATGGCAATCCGCCCGACTTAATGGATAACGTTTACAACGTTTATCATCAAAGCAAGATAAAGTATTAAAGTATTAGCTCACCGTTCACCTTACTATTGATGCGTCAACAGCAGTTATGTTATCAAACACAAAAATGTCAGAGATTCAATGCGTTTTGTTTTACAGGCATATTATTATTCACAGTCACAATACAGAATTTTTTTCTGCAATATTTTCTGATAAAGTTCTTAATCTTCATGTGAATTTCCGTTACCTTTCATGTGGTCATTACAGTCAATAAACTAAAGTCAAGTTTATTTTCTAAATTAAATGCAAAAGTAAGCGAAAGTTTGTAATGGATTTGTAACCAGGGTAAAATAATCAACAGTAATGACATTGTATTTAGATCATTATCTTAAGCATAGGATAAAATTTAATCTGTTAATCTGACTGTTAATTCCGAGTGCTCTTTCATTCAACTGCAAAGTTGACTACGTATCCGTTCCATCAACCTTTACATTATACATCACATATCTATGATTTTGGGAAATTGTAAATCAGGTTTACACAAATGACATCCAACGATGTAGATTCAGTGCGTAGCTAAAAAGCCTTTAAAGTTCTAGGTCATTCACATATTATTAGATATTTGTCATTGCACCTTTATGGATGAGCAGTTTCATAGAGCTTTGAGCTTATGACAAAATAACGGTGTCATAATTGTATGGTCGGCATAACGTTACATGTAAACCAAGCATTGATTCGAACTTAAGGGGGCTGTTCCCCTGATAACCAAAAAAAATATTTCGAAATACGAATTAAAAAATATGTTCCTAATGGTAGCCGAAACCCAACCCCTCCAAACCGACAAGATAATTTAGTGCATTAGTGATAAACAAATGCACACAGTGACAGCTAGCAATTTATATTATCTGCATATATCTTTTATTTTTATTATCTACATCATCAATATAATTCAATTCGATTATTCAAGAAATAATTCGTGATAATATGATAAAACACATTACTACTAGACTGTACATGTTCACCTTTTCATACATACATATCCCCCATGGCCGAAGCTGTAATAGGCGTCTCTTCCACAAACTTACTCTCCCCCAAAATCATTCGTTGCAAATTTCGAAAGGCAGTTATTTCTTCTGAGACCTTTTCATGGTAATTTTGAACCTTTGCCGCCAGAGCCATTACAGTATAGTTTGTTGACTGCAGCGTACCGAATAATTACACAAATAAGCTGACAAAGATTTTAGCTGAATGCATGCACCCAGCTAGACTTCAATCAAAAAGGCTGCAGAAAAAGGCTGACTTGGCCAATGACAACACTAGTGTACATTTGCACTCATGTAGTGTTATTTCGAGTATTGTCGTATTGCACTGCTACATCTCTTGAGACAGTAATCCGTAACCATGGGATCGAATTACTGTACTGTGATATAAGTAATTTTGTTACACAATGGAAATTCGCAGGGCAAATTGACTACACCAGCGTTGGCATAGAAAAAAGCTCAATGCTCTGTCTTATGTTAGTCCATCGCTTCAATCTGTCGGATATTCATGACCTGCAAATCCGGTCAAGTATAGGGCAGTTTACATTTCATGCAACTCTCTTTGCTATTTTTGTTTCAACTTCCTGAGTTTTACTCCGATTTTCTAATGAAGTACATTTTCGGAAAGGTAAAAACATTGGCTAGGATTTGGATTGGGAAAATTTTCGATTATTGTCTCAGTTTATATACAGTTCACACTTTATGTTGACTTCTGGATAGAAATTCAGTTAAAATTTTGAACCATTGCTACTCCTAAATGATCAAAAAAATCAAAAGTTTTCCCAATCCAAATCCTAGTCAATGTTTTTACCTTTCCAAAAATGTACTTCATTAGAAAATCGGAGTAAAACTGAGGAAGTTGAAACAAAAATGGCAAAAAATTTTAACATGTAATTTGATAGTCACCTGAGTTTCCCAAATCGTATACACAATCACCTTAATAGTAATGATCTTTAATAATGCCTTAATGATTTAGATTAATTTAGCTGAATTGGCTCAACTCATTTCATCGTAAAATTTTCAATGGGACACATTAAAACTAATTACCATTTCGGCACTAGGACGTTATAATAAATTACTTTGTATCTCAAAAATTTTCGGTTTAATAAACCTTCCGACAATAATTTCAGTTTGGTGAAATTTTAAAAGGAATGTGAATTCCTCCTGTTGGGTTCGCTCCCAGTTACATTAGTTGCCATTAATCGTCTGCACTATTACACAGTAATAATATCAATTAATTATTATGCATAGCTACAACTTAAATGATAACAAAAGACTAATGGTGTTGTCGAATAAGATATTGAAAAAGAGGAAAGTAGTGCTTCTAGCTATGAAGAAAAAGTGGCCGATTTTTGGACAGATGGGGTAACATGAATAAAGCCATTTTCTGAAATTCTTGTTTTCGAAACGTTTCCAATTGGTGATGAATTCCATGGAGAGGATATGGAGTTTGGCTCCTTGTGGAATCATTGCCATATCCAGACCAATCAATCCAAAAAGTGCAGAAATCCTTCCAGCAGTGCCACGGTGAAAAATCCTGGAGCTATCAAGAATAAGTGTTAATTCATGACATCAGTGAGAATTTGGACCTGCTTGTAGCTGCTACGAACGGCATCCATAACTTTTCTTCCTTCTGCAAGTCTCAGTTTCGGAGAGAGCTTCATGTCTCTTAGGACTCTCATTAAGTGATCCGGGCAGTAGACAGCCAGATGTCCAATCCAGAATTTGACCATCTGTATGTAGGTGATTATGGTGAGACAGTAGAAGAATATCATGTTGAGATAGACATACGCAAATACAAGGTGCAATATCCAGAAGGTTGAAATAACCAGGAAATGTGTTGCTGCCCATGCTGGGAGTAATTCAGACAAGACATGGCGACCAGGTCCAAATATAAATAATGAAGATCCAATGAGCGATGTAATGAAATTAGCAGGAATAATCCACAACATTCCAAATCCTATTGTATCGAATAAAGGAGGACGAAATTCCTTCATCCATACAAAATTCTCTATTAAATAATTAAAGTCAGTGGTAATAAAATCGCACATTTAGAAAATAATTATAATTACCTTTGAATTGCTGGTCCATATTGCACCAAGCTGTGACCAGCATGCCAATTTCATTTTCTCGCAATAATATTGTAACGTTGAAAATTGTGGCCAATGATATTCCAAAGAATACGATTAGGTATATAGCACGATTAGAGTGATGCTCATTGACTCTGGGTGGAACACATTGGGTGGAACAATTCGAAAACCAATCTTAGTCCCATGTAGCTGCATACTACAAAGAGGACAATAGATCTAATCTTCCAAAAATAAATTGCAAATTTATCTTCAGAGAATCGCAATTCCCTTTTCTTTGGATTCCATTCGTATGGCAGAAATTTTATATTCTGATGAAATTCAAAGTAGATTTTGTAAGCCAAGTACACCAGTGTGGTTATCATCCTGGAACTAAGTTTTGTTCCACAGAATACTTGAGTGTTTTAAAGTAACGATTTGGGTCAATATACATCAACTTCCAATTGAGCTGCAGTTCAGTCCTACCTATTTAATGTTCATATTATGTACAGGTATTTCTTATTAATATTTCGTTTGATTTAGTACTTTATGAAATTAAATTTTTCTGTCTTCAATTACTTCGAAAACATAGTAGGACAAGGCACGTTGTACAAATCGGTTATAAAACTATGAATTTATAATGATAAGTTTCTCCTATATCATGTTTTTGTAACAGACGAATGGTATATAATGGTAATACCAATGTGAAATCAATACAAAACAATCTTGAACTCTGCTGGTTCTGTAGAATAGTTTGTTACATATGGACGCAGAATTATTTTATGCTGTAGTAACGTTGGATAGACATTCTTTAACTTATCCCGTCGTTTGAGAAGTTACTTCATTTCAATATTTAGACATTTTGGTCACAGAATTGATTCTGTTCACAGCAAACAGAATCAATTCTACAGAACAGAAGTCAACATTTCTCTGTTAGACTGTCTGATTTTGGTTTGGGTAAAATTAAGCTAAAGATATACGAATTAGGATATAAATGAATAAACAAAAAGGTTTGTTCAACTGAAAGAAATGGTGTAAAGAATTGTATTAACAGAATTAATGATGTATAACATTAGTATAAACATAATATAAGCACAAATGTATACTGCTGTTTAAGTACATACTACCAATTCAATTATATCATAGTATACTTTTCCTATCATAAATTACCAAAATTATTAACATTTGCATAATTCATATTTTCACAAAAGGTCAGTGATAATATTCTAATTTTATTAGTGACAAATAATAATTAAATTTAAAAAATCAAAAAGGGTGATAATCTTGTCCAAAGCTAATTAACGTCATCTCTGAAATGAATATCTGTCCCGCTTTACATCACATATATCCTGTGAGGATAAATTGTGATTTGGTTTTCTCTTCAATCATGTCATCAAAGGCATCGGATCGGAAGAAATTGCGTAATCCAAAATCCTCTAGGCAACTTTCCATGAGATATATTGGAGACACGTCAAATATTTTCCAATAAGTCAAAATTAAGCAGAGTGTTGCTGTCTTTTTGGTGTGCAAAGACGAACATGTATAATGTTGTTTAACTTCGTCACTACAGCAAAATGAATCATTGTGCTATTTGAACATGAATAATTAAAAGAAAAATACAAAAAGAAGCCTTACACTATATTATTTGGAAAAGGTTGATCATCCACGGCAAAAATTATGGCGCTATTCGCCTTATCGATGATACAAGCTCCCTGGAACAGAAACCAAGACTAATTTTAATAATTGGAAGAATTGTTTTTATGACGAAGCCAGTACGACTATTTCGTAGTATATTATACTGTCCAGTCTTTCAGTATGAATACTTTTTATTTAAGCAGTATAATAATATTAGAAATAGTATGTTTAAAAGTAGTAACTCACATTAACAGGAATGGTAGCAGCGCATGTTTGGTAATATTTTGTAAAGTCAGACATACAGGTCTCGAGGGCCTGTTTTAACTTGGCTTCTACGTCTTTCAACTTATCTTGCTTTAACTACAGTATAATATACACATAGTAATTAAAAACACCGTTCTAATAAGAACTTAACGAACAAGGGTAACTCGAAAAATACTAGATTTTAAAACAGACAAGCAAACCTGTATACAAAGTCGCAATTTCTCAAGTTTTTCTTGATATTCTGAAGAAAACGCTCCCCACTTCTCTGCGCTTTGCTCCTGATCAGTAAAGCATCTTATTTTATAAAAGGGTCATTATGCAACTTTGCGTTTTTGGGTATTCTGATAGCCCAGAAAAACGGGACAAAAATAGTATAGGAAGCTTTAGGTCAAAACGACACTTTGATTTTTTAAAAACGAAACAAAAAAAGGCGTCAATACTTCCTTTGTTATAATTTCTTTTAGGGAAACCCCCGATTTGGGGTATTTGGCCGGGGATTTTATAGGGTACAATATAGGCGGAAAATAATTTTTAGTGTCTGGACCAGCTTCTGAGATAACTGAAAACCATTTACCCCAGATTAGATTTTTAGTTTTGATTTTTTAATTATTCAATATTAAAAAATTCGGGGCTATCAGAATACCCCAAAAACGCAAAGGTGCATATAGCATGGCCCTTTGAAACGTATTTCAAAGTAAAGTATAAAAAAGCTATCATTTAATAATCCTTAACAACCAACCTCCGCCAGTCCCTGTAACTCTTTAACTGACACGTCTAAATAGGTCTTCTGTTTCACCTCAGTATCCATCTTCTCCAGAAACAATCTTTCAAATTCTTCGTACCTTGCGTAACAAAATATTTTAATTAATTAATGTTTTCAATAATGTACCCCAACCATACCTTCATGTGCTAAATTTAGTACATGGAGGTATCCCTTGTGGTACATTTTTGAAAACATTAATTTAACTTTCAACCCAATACATACGAAATAATATATAAAATAATAAAGATGTAACTCAATGTAAGTATGCATTTGTAACCACAAACCAAAAACGTCGAGAATTCTCAATTTGCACGTCCAAAGTGTCAGGGGTCACAAAAAATGGCACACCTCCGTACCAATGGCCAAAATTTAGTTGAGGAAATATGGTATCCTTCATGTATGTGGCTGCCACTGTTTTTGAAGTGGACGAGTTACTAGTATTGTCTGTGTCTCGAACACCCTTAACTTTCCAAACGCACGGAATTACGTTTTCACCTTCCTTGAGAAGTTTCCGAGTAATCTGCATCTTTGACCCGTAAATATCCCGCAAATTCGAATTTGGAGGAGTTGACACTGTCAATTTTATTGTAGCAACTTGTTTTCCAAGTCTAATACAATCTACAAACATCAACATATAAAAAGTATTTCACATATTTTTAAGGTTTTAAAAACTGTGCACATACTGGGGTTAAGATATTTACAGCTTAGGTTTCTAAAGCACGTATTAAGTCATATTTTCACAACAAAGGTTCACCCAATGTAAAGTAAATTCTAGAGCATAAACATTTTTTGGCCTATAGTACCCAAAAGCCAAAAGTTAGTCTTGCAAGTAGACGAAAAATGACTATTCGCGAACTATTATAAGCGAATATTCGCTTTCCCAACTATTTGCAAAACGTCGTCTCCCAACTTTTGGTTATTGAAGGCCTAAAAATACAAAACATTAGCGAAAATGGAAAATAGATATTCGGTCCACTCCTAGTATTTACACTTTAGATTTAGATAAAAATACCTCTTGACATTCAGCCCCACCGTGAACTAACCCAAGCACGTATCCAGTAGGGGGCGGAAGGAGCGCAGCGCCTTCCTAAATCTGAGAAAAGAGGATTTTCCCCAAAAAAGTCAAATATTGCAAAAAAATTTCGCGTTTAGCCAGAATATATCCCTTTTTTAACATTATTTTTGGTTGCGCCCCCCCTGACCAAATTCTGTGCTGACGTGCCTGAACTAGCCATAATTGTTACAGTAATTCACAATTTTTTACCATCAAATTCGTGATAATAATGAAGAAGAATATCGTCTTGGCCCAGTGCCAGGAGTATTCCCATGATGATTGTTGACTTTCCTGTCGAAAATCTTCCAGTCACGAAGTTAGTTGGACCAAACGTAAATGTTTCATTTTCAAACCTCATAAAATTGGAAAATTTGACGCTCCGAATTCGTGTGGCCATGAACTGCAACAATAAAATGTACAAAAGCAAAATTGAATTACAGTCAACAGTCAATAATAGGTTTCCCACAATTGGTGACCGGTCACCAAATCAACATGAATATATATTGAAATGACTCCAATGTCTGTCTGCTAATAATATTGTGCGATACGTTGATTTGAATAATAACTAAAATTAATAAACATCAGACAACTTAAATAACTTACCAATTTGTTAAGATGAGGTTTTCGCATCGGCCCTTTATTACACACTATCGGTATTTCCATCATGTCTGATGTTGAACAACTGCAAATCCAAAAATTACAAAACTAAATTATCAATAATTCAATTATCCGAAAGAAAACGAGAACTCGACTACTTGACTAGTGACTCTAGCTCTAGCTCTGGCTGTCTGTCTGGCTTGGCATAATGTGGCATGGCATTATAACAAATGTAAAGAAGAGTTTGCTTGGAGTTTAAATAGGACCTTTACCCTGGACTTAGCGCGTTTGGAAGGAATACTCTATGGTCATCAATCATCACGACATTATGCGAGATATGAGACAGGACCAAGACCAAAATAGAGAGTTGTACGTTGCACACATGCAATTTTGGTCCCCGTGTCGACCGTGTGCCCAATAAAGATTTTGAAAAATTCTGAAAGAGTTGAAGGCCCACATTTTGTTCGACTCCCACTCTCACACAATTTTTGCGCACTAATTCGAGAGTGAAAGGTACCTCAATACGTACCTTTCACTCTCAAGAATGGAAATTATAGTGCGAGTGTTTTTTAAATATTAAAAATATTGGCCTAAGAAATGTGCCTCCGGGATGCTCGTGGCGAGTAACATTTTTTATCAGATATGCTTAATATTAACTTCATCAACATTCGTCTCTTAGGAAACCAATTAGTCTCAACAATGCACTTATGGTTTTGTGTACGAATAAAATGCTCTTTATTCGTACACAAAACCAAAAGTACACAACTAATTAAGGCATTAAGGTGTTCCTTAAGTAAACACCAATTACCAATAATGTAAAATGTATTTGACTTTTCGGGTTGGCATTTGTTTCTTATTACTACAAACAAATCAACACTGGGCGTATCAAACCATTAACAGTAAAAGCCAATTAGTAAAGTCGCAAATATTTGGCATGAAAATTAGAGCATCATATGCTAACATAATGATCATAGTTTTCAGCAGCTATGAATGTGGCTTTAATTATTTGTCAAATATGTTTTTACGTCGGTGACGATAATATATTCGGTTCTGAGTGAAAGTATCGACTGAAAGTAATTTGTATTACAACAGGTGTAAAATTAATATGGCCAAAATGATTTTAATTATTATTGTATTTTTCTTAAATTTTACTTGGCCATATTTAGTTTACTGCAAGTCAAATTCGCATTATATAAATGAGCAACAAAAGGAGAATTTATTAAACCAACTACTAAATGAAAGTTTGTACAACAAAAATATTCGTCCATCTGGAGAATCCCCTGAAGAAGCTACAATTGTGGAGGTTGCTTTGAGGATCTTGAATTTTGACAACATAGATGACAAAGATCTGAGTTACGGAGTGGAATTAAGTGTAACACAAGCTTGGCATGACAGTCGACTAAATTATATCAACGATGCTGCAGTAGGATCTCCTTCACTCACAGGTGAATATTTACAATTGAAAGAAATATCTAGAATCTGGACACCAGGAATTTATTTTGCCAACGAGAAATCCGACTGTAGGAACAAGGATGACAAAATCAACAACATTCTACAAATACTTCCAAACGGAATGGTTTTCATGAATACCAAATCGTCGACGTCATTCAAGTGTCCAATGGATTTTCGGAAATTTCCTTTTGATGCACAAAAATGTAGCATTAAGCTCTGTTCCAACTGTTTATCCCAAGAAAAACTTCAACTACATTGGAGTCCTGGAAATATGCTAATAAATACGTCCATGTTCACAATTATTGGTGGCAATGGCCAATTTTCATTGACGAATTACTCCACGAGCTCTGAGGACGTCTCGTCGGACACAGGGATTTACAGATGTTTGATTGCTACATTTTCCTTCCGAAGGCAAATCCGCTACTACGTCATGAATTTCTTCTTTCCTTGCGTCATGATGACCTGGATATCTTGTCTTGCATTTTGGATCTCTGAGGATCTTGCAGATGCTCGTATCTCATTGGGTATCACAACCATATTGACCATGTCCACTCAGATCTACGGAATGACCCAGTCTGTTCCTCAAGTGTCTTACATAACTGCCTTACACAGTTTCACTGGAGTGTGTCTCACACACAGCTTTCTCGCACTTCTTGAATCCGTCTTTGTAATCTCCGTTCATAAGAAAACCAAACAAGAAACTTTAGCCATCGGAAATAATCACCCGGCTATTTCCCAAGAGCAAAAGGGAGATTATTTTTTAAATAATCCTAAAAACAGCCAGTCAATGGAGCCCAAATTTTTTCGCTTCAAACTATCACCGCTATTGTGTACAGCCAAGAAAATTGACTTTTATGCAAAAATTCTATTCCCCATTACTTTTCTACTGTATCTAACTTTCTATTTCACTGCCTACGTTTTGTGAATAAACAATTTTCAGAAAGTGACCACAAATTGTGTAAAAGTTTTCATTCTTTGCCCGAGCATTAATATAATGGTACGCAATCTTAGTTAAACATATTGGAGGCAAAACTAAACATAATTCACCTTTGGCCAAATAAAAAGGACTAGTCTAATTCAGAAAATGAGTATGAAAAAAGGTTAAAGGTTAGAGGGCGCGTTCCATTTCGAAAGCCTGAAATTTTGTATTGTAACCATGGTAACTTTCGAAAACATTTTTAGTTTCCTTTTCTGGCCTTGACTAACATCATAGGTTTTAGCACCTGACAGAAATTAATGAAGAAGACGGAGATGTTGCTTCATTACTTTAAAACCAAAAATAAAATAGATGCTTCTCAGTGCAATATTGGTAAGTAGGTAAAAAATTCAAGCAGTGTCATGAATCTTTGAAAATTTATATTAACTGATCTGAACTGTAAAAAATGTGGCAATCAGAACAGTTGGAAATCAGATGGGTATAATTATTAGTAGTGCAAAAAATATAACTATAAAACAATCAAATAACTAGTATACCAAATAAGTAATTTCGAATAAAATTAATCTTTACTCTACATAAAGATAAAGTGGGGCATGCGCATGGGATTCTTTCACTATTCCTGAATAAATGTTTGTATCTATGTCCGTAATATTTTGTAATTAATGAGTAAGGGTAATATTTTGTAATTAATGAGCAAGGACTAGGCTATCAGTACTGAGTCCAATCAACGGTCTATGAAATTCGGGCCAATGCGCAGTCGGTAGAAATTTACTGATTTCAACATTTTCTAGCACACTTTATGTGTGCTAGGATTCAACTAGTATATTATAAACAGGTAATTTTCACAATAGCTTTTTTTTCTTAACGTCATGTAATGAAATATTCAACCCACAGCAAATCATATTTATTTATTCGCTAACTATATTGAACATTTTGATGAACCATAGACTTAGTAATAGTACTAGTACAATGTTTTAGATTCCAGACTAATATAAGTTTACATAGCAAAACAACAACCAGACTCTACAAAGACATTGGTAAATCATAATTGTTTATATTGCCATTTTCTGCCATCTTTACTCTACATAAACGTAAAGTGGGACATGCGCATGGAATTCTTTCACTATTCTTGAATAAATGTTTGTATATATGTCCGTAGTATTTTGTAATTAATGAGCAAGGACTAGACTATCAGTACTGAGTCCAATCAACGGTCTATGAAATTCGGGCCAATGCGCAGTCGCTAGAAATTAACTGATTTCAACATTTTCTGGCACACTTTATGTGCTAGGATTCAACTAGTTAATATATAAACATCACAACGCCCACTGTAAACACTCGCAACTCTTACATGATCCCACGAAAGTTGCTGCATTTTCATCATAGCATAGGCCACCTAAGCATTTGCCCACATTGTTTTCGAAAACATATTTACTACCTTTGAAACCACGAACATAATATTTGACCCAAGGAAGTGTCCACTAGTGTTATAGAAATTAACGGTTGTAAAAAAATGTTATGGAGTGTAACAAAAGATTTTCGATGTTTGTGTTACTTGCACATTATGTCATCATATATATGATCATTCATATCAATCCTTTACGTGGTGATTGAGACGTATTCCTCCCAGACTGAAACCTTATGATTCGGGACCGCTAGCAGTACGAGGACATCCTTCCCAGTCCCAGTCTAGTCTGAGAGAGACAGTATAGCTTTCCCAGACTACCAAATAATATAATGTCCCGTCTGTACACATTTGCTGTAACATATACTCGTTTAGAATTTAGCGTTTCAAATTCAAAATACAATTCAACTCCATTCAAACTTTCCAACTACCAAAAACGAGCAGTAAAGCCAAAGCCAAAAAGTTATGTAAATGTAGAAGTTAGAAATAAAATACCAAAGGATAAATGTCTTCCATTGAAGTTGCATAGTATTGAAGCTATAATAAAGCTATCAAAATAAGGAATGACTCAGATTGTCAATCAAAAGAGTATTATATAATATGAGCTTGGATCCAATCAATCAATTCGCATTTTTGAACTGAAATGTGTTCAATGCATGATTAGCACAGTGATACAACATGCAGGCCTGTAATTTCTTCGTGGCTAACATACGCGTTGACACCATCAGGCGTCCCGTGGATGCATCTGCGTCACTCGCCCTGGCTTCGGCCACCCAAAAAACGAAATGAATTAATACAAAAACAAACTAAAATAGGATTGCGTGATTGATAACACTGTGGAAATAAACCAGTCATTGATTTCCAGAAATCCTTTTATGTTGTTATATTCAGTACCGTCTTTAGAAGTCGATTTCGGAGGGAGCAATGACGTCTTACCACATTTGTAAGAAATTTCGACTTTCTTGGATTTCTTGGGGGGGGGGGACATTTGTCCGTCCACCCCTGAATGCAGTCTTGGTTATACTTCCCTCTAGACGTCCGAGATAATAATAAATGACAATGTGAAATTTTTTGGCAGCTCCGCAGTTTAAAAATAAGGTGAGCCTAGTTTCAATCTATCCAAAGACCAAAAATATCATTTTTAGGAAGCAGAATTTAGGTGTCGCTTGGGGAAATGTGCCATTGCCAAGTATTGTCAAATTTCGACTTTCTCATCCTGCCTTCTATAAGAATATGAATCTTTTATTGGAACTATATTAATATAATTTAGTATAAATAAATTATTATTTATGAAGGCAAATTAATTATGTATGAAAGAATTGAAAATGATTGATCTCGTAGCATTCTTCTATACTGCACAAGGCAATAATGGCAAGAGGAAAATATTTATCGATGTAAACAATTGAAAGATTCGGTTAAAATAGTAAGAAAAAACCAAGCACCACTACTTTATATGTTTTATGCAGTTATAAATAGGAATGGGATTCTGACAGTGATATACTATTTACATTTCAAATATTTATTGACATTTTTAATTAATACAATAGTATTTCATACTGGCAAGATAACTATTAATTCATTCGCATACTAAATGTCCTTCGGGCAAGTTTTGCACCATCTAGGTTTGTAATGGCAGTAGCAACTTCTGATTTGGCAAGAGCAGCGTCACGATTGAAAATGGCTTCATTAAATGTTCTTACATATTCCGTGGTGTAGTAGGGAGTCGAGTTAAATCCCATAACACTAGTTCGATGTTTAACTTGAATAGGTTTGTTGTAATAGTATTTCGGGTCACTGGCGTTGAGTGCCGCCAGACGTTTGTTAGCTTCAGCAACCTGAAAAGTTTGATGAGCCACTTCTATTTCCAGTTGGAGCAGATTTCTAAATCGAACTTGTAATTCAGGACTTCCAACCGAAGAGCGTTTTGCAAACGATTCCAGGGTTTCATCGCGGATGACGTTGTTTTCATTTAAGACCTCTTGGGCAGAAAATCCTTTACCATTTTGTGATGTAAACTGATTCATTTTGCTATTGTATTCTTCCATGACATTTTCTATTGCGACAACTAATTGTCCTTCAGTTACAGCATCATAGAAACTCTTTACGCGGGGGATTGTGTTTCTATTAAATGTCTCACCTAATGCTCTACAATAGGGAATATACTCGTTGCCAGTAATAGGATTCCCTCCTCCGATTCTTTTCAACTCCAGATTATTTCTGTCGAAAAGAGAGTTTATGAATTCATTGGTTTTGGTAAAAAATTCTCTTTTAAGGTTTGCAATGTCATCGTTCCGAATTGCATCACCGGGATACGGCAGAGCAAAAAGGGCAGTGTCATTGAAATTGTTCAAAATTGGTTCTCGCGAGTTTCTAATTTCTCTAACAGAAGTTGGAGGGTAGAATAATTCACGAAATAGATTTCTGGGACAATTTCCCGGAGTTGTAGTCTCCGTATAATATCCGTGCTTTAATTGACCATTTTCAGGGTGGACGTCTCTGTTTAAGATTATTAATGATTGAAAAGGCTTATCTCCGTCCCTATTTTCATCTCCAGCTTGAAGTGCAGTCTGCATGAACACCAAGAATGGTTGGATGTCTGCTTCGGTGATACGATCCAGTACGTTGTAGATCAGCACGGAAGACAATAAAGTTGACATAGCGAAAATTAATGAATTTTGATGAGTAGATGTCTCGTCATCAAAAGCTCCCTGGCAGTCCATAAGAATCACTGCAATCTCTTCGTTATTTCCATCTCTGATCATTAAAGGCTGGGGCCAGATGTGGATACCTTTTGTTTCTGCGTCCCTCCCATTTCTCCAACTGAAGGCCGTTCTCCCTTGTGATGCATGGACCATTTCACGTATCCACGCTGCCGATCCGTTAGACTTCAAGTATGATAAAATGCAGCTCATCATAAACGATTTTCCATGTCTCATTTTTCCATTAATTGATAACAAGATAAATTTCCGGTCGCCAACTTCTCTCAGTATTCTCACCAGTCTTTCAATGTTTACGTGAACTCCATCATCGCCCATTGATTGCATTACAGATACGGAACTTATTGTTCCTTGCTGGGCTCTACTTTCAGTATTTAGCGATGACTGGTCTATAGATAAAAATGTTAAAATATAGAAGTTATAATTAAACGACTTCATTTATCAAATAATTAAAAACGCCAAGAAAGCACTTTCGATGAAACTATAATTGCATCATTTAAATTTAAAATTAAATCATCAGCAAGGTATAAAATTCATAGGGAGTTTATACATAAAATATTACTTAGCCCTCTATGGCTTAGGATTACCTCTATTTGATTTTAATGGTATAATGTAAATAAAATTCAAAGCTAGTTAAAATAATGTTGACAGATATTACGATAAAAGCCTTTCACTAAATAAGGTAATGATGTTATAAGTGTTAAGCAGAAGCCGGAGGTACTGATTACTGACCTTTTAATTCCATGAGAATGTGTGCTGCAGCATTTTGTTCAATCCCACGACAACTAAGGGCATGGATTGTTTTGTCGTAGCATTCTTGTACCTTGTTTGGAAGAATATTCATATAAAACTCGGTTGATTTATCCAGCTTGGTTGTCTTATTCTTCTGTTAATTAACACGCATTTTAAAATTTGTCGACTGATAATTATTTTAAATATTAAAAGACAAAGGTACTTGTATTTATTATACTCACAATAGAATCCACTTCATTCCCGGTTAAAACATTAGCCGAAAACAATTGAAGGAGTAACGGCGCATTGAAGTCGGTTAATCCAGCCAGCTTAGCGGAATTACGTTGGATGAAATCTTTTGTCACATCGTCCATTTTGAAGAAATAAAAAAACGCAGACACTTGCAGTATGATTAATAATTGTTTTATAATATTTTTTTTATTTGATTCAAAACTAACAGCAATAAAGCTTTACCTCCACAAAACAAAACCCATTACTAAGAAATGTAGCCAAAACGAGTAGGTAACAATTTTAGAAAGATAAAATTGTAATTCTGTAGCTGTCGGTGTCGGTACATTTATATATATATCACAACTACAATAATTTGAACAAGCTATTTAGATAAGTTTCTGATAACTTTGGATATCTATAACCGTCGTCAATATAAAATAGTTTGAAACTAGATATTATTGCCAATACTTAATTGCGCCATATATTATATTATCATGAAGTACCTACGATCTGCAATCTTTATACATGTTTCGCTAATTCTCTTTTCCGGTCATTTTTTTTAACTTATTCTGTAATCGTGCAAATACTGATGAATGGTCAATTTCTAATTGATTGATCATACTTTTATTTATTAACCGAAAACATTAATCATATATAGTATAGTACATATCTTTATTCAAATATCAAGTATTTACTTCCTTTAACACAAGTCCTCATACCTCTTGACTTTGAAAAAAATCAAGTGAGTCAGACTCATCATTTACCGTAAAATCATTTCATTCATCTCAATTGAAGTATTTTTTTAGCACTTCCAACAACTTCCAATGCAATGGACATTAATAACCATCAAGTGAGTTTTAATATTTACATTATTTTACATTTTATCGTTAGTAGGCAGAGTGGTGCATTATAATTGAATATTAAATAAATAATTATTCCAGGTACAAAGTATATTTTATCATTCAACAGAATAGATAATATGATAATGTAGTCATCCATACATTTGTAGACATTGTAGTCATCAACAAACTAGTCGCTTTATCGACTTGGCGACTTCGATTAATTATTGAAATGTGTCGCAGTAGTCCGACCTTTCCAAAGCAGATTTCAGATAAATAATTTTTTGTCACCCGACAAAGTAGTTACGGCCTAGAAAATGCAATTATATAATCAGAGATCTAATAATTACTCTGCTTCCATAAATTTTTATTATAAATAATAACTAAATCAATATTGCTCCACAAATAGTCGGAATGCATGTAATGATATTGTTGGACTTCTTCTCTATGTCTATGAAGACCTGGCGTTTATTACTGACATGACATTTACTTCCCAGTTGGGTCTACAAAAGGCGGATGTTTGAAAGTTGGATAAAAGTGTTAATTAGGTAGCAAATGCGACAAAGTTTGTATTTTCTTCGCTTACGGTGCGTTTAGAATAACAAAAATTGAAAAGTCACACTTGATTGAATATTGAATATGGTTTTGACTGAATATTTTCTCTGGTTATGATAAATACAGCACAGTGAGATCATCCCATGTGCAGGACACGATTCAACAGCAAAACTCTATAGCTTAGTTATATACAACTAAATATCCAATGTCGCATATTATTTGATAAGAGGACATATACCTAGTTGAAAGCAATCTGAAGAGTTTCTAAAATATCTCTGTATGTGCTTTGAGAGCACCAATTACAAATTATGAAATAATTATTAGTGAGTAAACGTAACAGTTCAATGATCGCTGAAGCTTTACAAACAAGTTGCACATCTAACCAACATTATGTCGCAAGTCAAAACTGTTTTAGTTGAGTTCACAGAAAACATTAAGCATTAATGCAATACAAAATAATAAAATTGGAGACCCTTCCTCCCACCCTCACTCTTGGAATTACAATCCAAAAAGGTCATATCTTTGTCAAAATGTTTGGAACTCAGTTGGGACTCCTCACTCATATCTATCTCATATTCGGATCCTCACCTCTTAACTTTAAAATAACATTATACAAGGATTGCAGTTTTTAATGTTATTGAAAATACTATGTATACATTAAAGTATTCGTATTGACATTTGTCTCACTGTAATGTTTTAGCTCAATATTAACCAATGCTGAATTTTAATGAGCACAAGGATGATAAGTTTAGATAAGATGTACTAAAGTTCCTACTTCAAAGTTAATACTTTGAAACGATAGAAGTTTCACGATGTTGTAGTTTAACACACTAAATTTTAATCTGCCTGCAAATCGGCTGTGATTTTAGGGGTAAGGTAACGATACTGGCTTGCATAAAGGGCTGACTGTTGTTATAACATTTCTTTCTCGATTAAGATTCGAACTCAAATATATATAAATATGAATAAATCAACCCGGTAAATTATCATGGGGAGACTAATGCCTTCATAAATAGGAATTAAAATGGTATCATCAATGGTATTTAGTATGCAATAAACTTCAGTGAGTCTATTGAACAGTTTAAATTATTTACTTGACCAATAAGCCTTGTAAAATTACTGCTTTCAGTGAAAAACGTTACAGGTTAAATACGCGAAAAATAAAATGTAGGTAAAATTGAACTCCAAAAAGTTTATTTTTTTCGAATATATCCATTTAAACTAATAGTATTCCAACATTACAATATTGCAGTGTCAACATGAATAATGTATTGAAGACAGAGGCTAGTTACTTGCAAATTGGGAACAAAAATGCACTGTTCGGTCATCGCTATATATTCATGCATAAGCTACGCCAAATGACGTCATTTTATATTGTATCTTTCACATTAATAACGAAAAGGAAAAAATGATGTGGCCCTGCTCTGTATATCCACCCTCAGGATTTGTTAAATCTTGCACGTTCTGGTGAATCACGCTTATAAATATCAAAAGTCAACAGTATATAAGGAGTATTCTCATTATGCATCTGCAGGGCGTCTGGCTTGGTCTTGATCTTGAGTGTGCATGCAACTTGACCCAGGAATGGACATGGAGAATTACATCATCCCTGCAACAGAAAACACAGGAGATGATCATAAAACAACTTCTTACATAGTCACGCTACACGAGTCTGTGAAACACAAAAATTATATGGGGATGTGTGTTTATAGGCAAGCCCGTCCCAGAAAATTCGAAGCATAGCAATATGAATATATAAGTGCCTGTTACGATTAGCTCTGTATTAAGATAGTAAAGTAACATTTTGTAGGTAGGAAGTCCAAGTGGTTGGCATTGAAATGTAAGTTGCACTCTCAACAGACTGTTTTAAGTCTACACTATACGCTTTATTACGTTTTTTCTCTTCGCATTCTTCAAAACAACTCACACGGTTTTATTCTGCCTCTAGAATCAAAACGAATTTCGTTATTCAGTGTTTTAATTCATCACATAATATTTAAAAATGGTTCATCCCTGCTGTGGTGGCTCTCTTCAGAGAGGGGTCAAAATTATGGCCATAATTGATATCGTAAGTGAAACACGAAATTTCATCTTAAATATCTTGATATGCGTAAATTAGGTTTAATAGAACGCGTATAACAGACAGAACAACAAAATAATACATTCAACAAGAAATATAAAAATGGAAATTAAGCTTAATAAAGATTATTATAACAATATGAATAATTTTATTAATATTCATAGGCAGGAATAATTTTAAATTGTTACATTACGCCATTGTTTACAAATTATTTTTAATGAACTTTGATATAATTTCTATTTATTTTGGTATATTAAGGTTCTAGGGGTCATAACTTTAATTCTATCGATAGTTGCTTTGGTTGGTATCATAGTCACCATCGCCGACAAGCAGAATCAATCAGGGAATTCAGGTGATAATTCTCTTAAATATAATTTATTTTACAGAAATATTTCTTCAGAGACTTAACTATATGCATTATTTATGAAATTTTTTTAGGCATCGTTGCTATTGTTGCAATGACTATCAGAATTCTACTAACAATTCTGGATATTATTATGGCTGTTATGTTGCTGAAAGGAGCAGAACGGGTACGTGGCTTACTAAACATTTACAAATATGACTTTTTATGTCATAAATAGGCTGATCATTTAAAAAAAATCTAGACCTATCTGAATAACATGGCATAATTTTTAAATGCTTTGTAATTTCTAACTTTGCGAAAAGGATATATCAGTTTTTTAAAGATAATCACCTTGCAAACTTAAGTTTTTCTTAAAGTTTTAAGTATAACTAAGTGTTCTAGTTATCTCTAAGTTAAGGTTGAGTGACGATGTCGACTAGTAGCAGAAAAAATTGCTATTAATTCATAAATCAAAATTATTTACAAATAATTAAAAAGATTCGGGTTTGTGCGGATAGTTTTCGAAAATCCTGAAAGTCCTGATTTCATGGGAAAATAGTCAGCCTAATTGTGTGATATATAAATCATGGCAAATACCCCAGCTAAAAGATACTCCAGTATAGCTTATAACTCTATTTGTATTCCTCTTTTACACAGAACGACTATTCCCGTTGCAATACTTGGAAGATCTACACATGCATCATTGTGGCCATTAAAATAATTCTACTGATTATCAACTCATCTTCTGGACAAGTTGTGGCTGCCAATATTCTAATGGCCATTTTGATAATTCTGTACCGCATTTATATGATATGGGTAGTTCATTCATTTATGGAAGAACTGAAAACAGGAACCAACCCAGGAATCGGAGATGTTTAGTTATTATGATTTCTCATATTTGTTACCATTCTGATCAGGGGAAAGATATTAATTATCACGTTAGTCACAAAATGACTTTTTTGTACATAATTGTAAAGTAATTAAAATCAATAACCCAATAAAAATATATTATTTTACTAACTATAATTAGATATGTATTCAGAATTCAGATTTTAACTCAACTGTATATGGCATATACTTTCTATGTCGCTAATTAAAGAACTACATAGGTGACTCTGTTGTAGAAACTCATGTTGTTATTGATTCTATTGTACAATAGCTCTTTTCAAAATATTCTGCATTCTTATTCACATAAATGACATTATGGAGTTAGATATATGCACAATTGTGTCTTTCTATCTTCTGTATATCTTAGAAATGGTATTCTTCAGCGAAAACATAAATCATTGTTTATGATTTAATGCAAAATTTTGATTTGTTGAAAAATAAATAATAATTTAAATGTTAACGAGTTTCAAAATTGTGAAACTTAACTTAAATTCCTAAGTTAATTGTGTCTGTTCTATAGATGGGCGTTTTGCATGTTTTTTGAATCTGAAAACCATTTGTGGTCATGGGCTGGCTGGGACCCAAGATTACTATGAGAAAATGAGATAGATAAAGTATGTGTGTGTTAGGGGGAGAGCACAGCATCTACTATAGTAGTAGAGCTATGCTACCGCTCAAGCCTGGGGTGGCTTACTTGCAGTGACTCCCGGACAACTTTACTGAGTGTACAGACTTACACGAAGAGACTTTGGTGAGGGGTACTGAACCATTATGTGGTACAGCCCTACACAGTCCCGTACTCTACCTATGTGTGCTTAGGTGGCAAGGTTAGGTGAGCTGACCACATTAGGTGTGACAGTCATCGCAACCTCCCGCATCCCTTCGCATGTGCTCCTCAGTCCAGTATATCACTAGGTAAACTCGTAGTGTACACCTAACCAAGAGAGCAATCTGCACACTGCAGACAGGGTAAGGAAAGATAGTCATATTGTCACCAAGATAGGCAAATCAATGCTAATAACGAATATACGGCAAAGATAGCTTCTCCCAATTCCAGACTATCTAACACACAACCTGAGGCGCTCTTAGGATTCGAACCCAAGATTGCAGACAGCCAGCCAGGTTTTTACACCATTAGACCGTCCTGTACGCCCAAGATAAAGTATGGTATAGGGGAAGCCCGACCGAAAATGTGTCACCAGAAACACACAGAGAATTTCGGCAGAAAGATTGCACAAGAAAATTCGGACATGGGCTCAGCAGCCAAAACTCAGCAGACAAAGTGCAGCAGCAATTTTCCGGCTCGCAAAACAAAAAAGTTCGCTCTGCTAAATTTTTCACCAGAAAAGTGACAGCAGAAGCAAAAACATACCACTGACAGGACTCGTACTCCTGTGTGTTGCTTATACTGCTTCTGTTCCTATCTTACTAACCTGTGTTTATACCATTATGCCACTACGCCATTTCTGAAAGAAGTGGACATTTTGGTTGCATAAATGCAGTATACCTGAAGATGCAGACCTTACTTAGCACAGTGTACACTTCCTTTGTTCAATTTGTGACAAAAGTCCCATAAATGTTTCTGTGATTAGATGAATTGTTTTCTTTTTAAAAGACAAAGAAATGTCTAAAACCCCGGGTTTTAAAATGGTATGCGATTTCAGATACCCCAAGTTGCATAAAACTACCAGTGAATGTAGCCTTAAAAACGGTTTATATGGGATTTTCCATAAGGAATTAAAAAGAGCTTTTTATCTTTGTTCTCCAACGTTCGGGAGACTGATTTTTATTTCGCAAGTACATGTGGACCTTAAGATTCTTTCGCTGAAAACAGTTTTGACCGAAATTTATCGGTGGCTGAGATTCGTGACCTTAAAAGTGGTTTTCTCCGAATTTTGACCTCGTCAAACTCAGCGGAGGGACACTTTAATCATCATTTTATTTTTTGGAAAAAGTTTTAAGGCTAAATGCCGTAAGTCATTGGAATATTGTATTTGTCGGCATTAGGGAACCATGTTTAAAAATTAGATGAATTTTTTTAGCGGTAAACTTCGTTCAGTCTCACATTACCCTTTTGTCACAAACTGATTATGAAAGTGGACACTGTGCTTAGGACTTAGAAAACTAAACATGCGTATTATTTCTACGCATTATTACTAAATGTAACTGTATATTCTAACGACTTAACTGCTCTAAATACGTAATTATTTATTACGTATTATTCATAAATAAGTCAACCTTTTTCCATGTCAGATGAGGTCAACTTCTAATGATCCCACGCAATCATTTGATAGCTGATTTTATCATTTGTCGTAAGGATGTCAGCATTAAAGGGATCGTGGCCACCCTGGGATTAGCGAAATATATTTAAAAGACTGTCAATAAAGATGTTTTATTGAAATTTTTCAATTGGTTTTGCATACGGTTGACCTCATTTGTCATTAAAATAGGGCCTGATTAAACCCTCAAAAGAAGACAAGAATGAACTTTATTATGAAGTAACAAATACTACAAATGCTTAAATACTAAATAGTAAAGGTAAATACTATGGTATTTATTAATTATTAGCCAGCATTGCAGATTACTCTTTTTTCAGTGCCAGCGAGAGAAATTCCGCACAAAACACCTAAAGATAGTTAACAGAACTATTATTTTTATCACAAGTCCACTGTTCTGCTGAATCCTGTGAGTTTCTGTTAGTGATTTGTCAGCAGACATTTTCACCGGATGTCAGCGGAGGTCTGAGCGGGGAAATGTCAGCAGAAGAATTCATCAGAGTTTTGAGCGTGAAAATGTCAACTGACATTTTCACGGGAACACTCACAGCCGATTTCTGCGGTATTAAGTTGGTAGCTGTTCAGCAGACATAATCTTTGTCAATAGTTCAACAGAAGTCTGATGAAAGGAATTAACACCAACAGCATTCTGTTGAACATTTTCGGTCGGCAGGGCATTTGTTTCGGCTAATTTTTTGAGACAGAGTGCATAACATTAGACACTTGTAATTTTTACCACTCATAAAAGAATATCATAGGAAGATTTGCAGATCATTCCTGAATGTGGCTTATTTTTAGTTTCCGAGCTACAGCTGTGTTAATCGAACGAATTTCCCCATTAAATTACATTGTAATCTAATCCCAAGTGGAAAAAAGGAATGAGTGCATCAACACAAAGCATTAAGATTTTCACCTTAAACAGTACAAATATCAAATATTGCGTACTGTAATTTTCAACTGTGGCTTTTTCTTATTTGTGAAAAGCAAAAATCATGAAAAAAATCCAAAATATACTATATAAACTGTAGAAATTGTTATACTATCTAAGCATGTCACTTAGATGTGTAGTTGCTATACTACTTTAGGATCCTTAGGTATGAGATTGATGTTATGCACAGCATGGCAATTGCTCTAATAATAACCTCACTAGTTGTCATGGTTTATGAAAACAAGTTTGTTTATAATATTATCAACCATTAATACATTGGGAGTGGGACTGTCTTTAATGTTAACAGTCATGTGTAACCAAGGAGCTTTAACTTGTGTGGTATCCCTGGTTTCTCTTCTGCATTATCAGGAGAGTTCAGCTAGGCATTTTGCGCGAATATCTATAGGGGATGTTTTCGTTTCTTATTCGATTGTTGCCAAAGAAAACTATTAATATTGTCCCTTTTAGTGCCTAGATGGACCCTTCTGATAAAGCCGTTGACATTCCTTGGGTGCACAGTGTTCCTAGTTCCCAAGTTATCAATTATTTTTGCAAGTGACTCAATCTAAATAATTTAGGGAACCCTAGTCATCCTCCCTAATTGGCAATACCAGACGAGCTTTAACTGGTATGGTTTCTCTTTGGTTTTATCACGAGGGTTCAGCTAGGCACTTAGCGTGAATATCAATAGCGGGTATTTATCCTCCCTTATTCGATTGTTGCAAAGACAACTGGTAGGATTTGTCTCTTATAGATATTCACCTAAAGTGCCTATCTGTACCCTTCTGAAAAAACCGAAGACATACCAGGGGATACCACACCACTAGTTAAAGCACCTTGGCAATACCCTTTTAATTTTTTTATCGCTGCAGTTTATTAGTAACTAGGGTACCCTTGCCCTGCACCCGACATGTAGTTTTAGGGAAATAAGAGGGCCTTGGGTTTTTGATCAGTTTTCTATGAGTTGTGGCCGGGTATAGATTGCTTATCCGATACCGTTCTTTCATTTTGTACCACTTGCCTCCTCACAAATAAAAACCATAATTATTTTGTTGTCTGTTCTTCCAAATGTCATTATTAGCTAAATATATTTTTTAAATAAGATTTTGAAGCATATCAGCCTTCTGACTCAAAGTTTTGCAATTTCAATTTTTAGGGGGCTATTCAGTATTCAGCATGTTCAACTCCTAGTAATTGAAATATTTGTTGACAATCTAAGTTGTATCTAAAAAATACATTCTGTTCGAAACCTTAAAAATGTTAGCCTGTTTCAAATATTACCTGACAATTAAAATTTAGGAAAATAAATTGGAATTTTTAGAAATAATTTCAATATTCTAAAGAAACCTTTTATCGCTATTCGCTATCAACGGTAGAGAGAGATACAATTTTTCTATTTTTTGCCTGTTGATATTGTTAGGATATATTCCAGGATTTAATGAATCCAAAATTTGAAATTTTAGAAGTCACCGTCGACGAAGTGAGATTTTCATTCAATTTTAACATAGACAGGTCACTATAGTGCCACTTAAGGACATTGTTGTTATAAGGGGAAGTTTTTAATTAGATTAGTTTCTTCAATAGGATTTAGACGGTGTAGGAGAAACTGAATTTTAAAATTCGAGAAATTGTAATTTGTTTGCAGTGAGAAGCATGAGTCTGAGAAGTATGCATAAATATTATTATGATCAGAGCGTGTATTACTATTGCTGTCAGTATGGTTTTTTTGTATGGGAATATGAAGCGGCCTATTTGAGTTGCCAATATCATTTATGCCAAGTTTGTCTTTTTTACAGACGATAGTTTTATGTAACTGTTAGAATTAGAACTAATCCAACCACTAATAATATAATCCTTCTAAAGTTGAAAGTGGGAAATTAAACTAAAATTGACTAATGCCAAACAATCATTTCTCATTTATTCATACTTTTGACTTTTCTATTTTTAAATGGCATGCTGCTGCGCCTCAACTTTACAACAGGGAACTAAAAATGTGGCTATAACTTTTGCGGTAAGTATATGCACTGGATTTTTTAATTATCTCTTTAAATGTTAAAACGTCAATAACCTATATTATGTAACTTATTTATTTACTATTGCACATTAATTTTTTATTATATTTTGAGTTAGGTGTTAGAAATCATACGACTAGTTGTTGTTTTAAAGTTTCTTCCTGGAGTCACACACATTCTATCAATTCTTCAGTACCTTTCTTGGGATGAAAACCCTAAAGGTAAATTCATAATATATAAATTCATATAAAATTAGTATGATTGTCCGCATAAAATATTGCATAAGTATTACATACTTATTTGGCATCTGTAAACTCTAAAAAATTGACAATAAAAAACTTATGCAAGTTTTGATAACGGGTGAGTTAATATTTTGATTCCAAAGTTCAGGTAGTTTCAACGAAATTTATACGATAAAAGTAATTTGATCGTTGCGAACGTATATACTTAATTATATATATTCAATCACCATTATTAAAGACACCGATACAATTTTAATTTTAAGGGGACTTAAGATTGGACCTTGTAATGATAATTGTACTATTCGTTACTGAAGTACTATTCTCCATCATAGTTCTTGGTTTGACTTTCGGATTATATATTGGAGCCCATCGGGTGGGTGATTATGATTTAGAAATCTCAATTATTTAAGTTATTTACAGTAACAGTTACAAGAGTAGAATTTATAATTTGTCACAATACATTTTATTGTTTTATATTTTACAGCGGCATTATCCCACTTGCAGAATTTGGCTCTATATAGCAGCCTTTGTATCATTAATTCGTGTGGTGTTGTCCACGTTGACTGGATATTTTGAAGGGGAAATACTAAGTGGCAAGCTGTTTGCTACATTTTTGGGTACCTGGCTTCGCGTTTGCATGTTCACTGTTGTTTATGACTTTATACAAGAATTGACTAAAGAAAAACAACAAAAGACAACAACAACGGATACGATGTCCATGGAAGAGCATCAACAACAGGCCAATACACAATAATCTGTTTAAATTTGCACCTGCACTGTTATCATTGTCTCATCCGATTCATTACTAATAATACATGTATGCATAATAATGTAATTAATTATTACGGCACTTACAGACATAATATGACATTTTGATAAACAAAGTAAACATCTGAGATGCATGCGGGATTTGCAATAAACATTTTGGAAACAATGGTTTTCACAAAAATAATTTACTATACTGTTCTATAATTAGTGAATCAGATTCTTGTTTACCATCTCTGATTAGCCACATGCAACACGATATTACTAATAAGATATGAACTAAATTCTCTACAATTTATTGCGTTATTATTATTTGTGGTACTCAATTACAAAAGGACATTGTAAACATTCAGATTTGCACAGTAAAATGTTTGTAAATTACCAATTTTTACTTTAAAGACATTTTATTACTAATAGTTATGGTTTTTTTATTATTGTGTTCTAAATACAAATTTCACAAACGAAACTAAGTAACCATGTGCACATATGCCCAAGTTCTGGTCAAATATAATCAATACTACAGTCATAATATTCTGAAACAACTAATTTATTATAATTAACTAATTAATTACATTATGTATATTATTATTATTATTATTATCATACTCTAATGTTGTAATCATGAGGAAATTGAATTAAAATAAGATTTCCTCGAACGTGATTCTTTCCATTTAGTAGTTTTAGTATTTTTATTTGTTAAATGCCATAATTTATTTATTTGGGTGGTCTTCAATTACCCTATCTTTTGAAAGTAATTTTTGGCAGAATTATTGGAAACAAAGATTATCGTTGCCTTTAAAAATAGAAAAAATTTTCCAATCAGCCTTACTCAATGCCACAAGTCAGAAAACGACTGACAGTTAATGTTCAGTGGATTATTATTATAACTGTAGCACACCAACTACAGTACCTACGACAAAATATAACAATTACATCAAAATGTTGATATGAATACAAGTGTTTGTCAGCAAATCACACTATAACTGATTGGCCATACTATGGTAATATATAAATAATATTATTACTCTTCAATAATCTATTATTTCCAATGTAAATCAGTTTGTTAATGTTGTTCTATGCAGAAAATAATACTCTGTGTCTGCCTTCCGACCTCTCATTGATCGGTTACGTGGTAATGATAAAACTATTAATAATTGTACCATATGGAAGTAGATTCGTAGAACGATATAGTAAATTATAACACATTGTCTAAGCAAAGCGCACCTTGGCACATATATGACATATATTTACCATGTAATACTTTGCTAAAGCTGGAATTAGAATGTGCAATTAAGTGTCATTTGTGTTTAATTCATTAAGGCATCCAGAATTCGATGGAAATATTACTGACCTTTTTTGGGACAGAAAACTCCTGTTCGTTGGGTAGCTACTGGAAACATTTATAAAATTCTGAGCTCATTTGCTTGAACAGTTTGTCTAGCTAATTGAAAACAAAGTCAGCATGGTAAATAAAAAAGGCCTGGTTTTGTTCTTTACATTTATACAATTTTGTACTACATTTCGTCAAGAGTTCATATTATACAGTGAAAAGAGCTTTGGAGGTGATGCCTTAGTTATTCGGAGTAAGCGACCTGATTTGTTACCACTGTCCCCGGAAATTATTGGAAACGTTAAATCCTACTGCTATACTGGACTGTAAGTAATTCCATTATATTATTAATCTGGTATTAATTGCTTGATCTCGTTTTCAAGACCCATGAAAAATGTATCCGATCAAAATATAATTTTTCTTGTACATTATTGTTAGTGGGAGAATCTGATCTACGCATATTGTTGATTTATCATGAGACAATTTGAAATGGTCTATGGTTTCAAATATAAATTTTGCCTCTGTCGTTTTTTCTAAATGTTTTTTTTTCCAAATATTTTTAACATTTAAGGTTTATTTAAACAGGTGGGTATTCTACGAAACCATTAACTATAAGGGCCAGAAGGTCATTAGTAATGGATTGAAATCAATGCGATGCATTGGGGATAACCAATACATGAATTCCTCTTTACCTGGATCAGCCCGTTATTTGGGACCCCTGGAAACGAATTGTGTTTCAATTACTTTCTATGAAGAAGAAGAATATGCAGGGCAAGAACTTTTAATTGAAGGACCTGCTTATGGCCACATTCCATTCTCACCCCGCTCGTTTTTTGCTACTGGAAATTCCAACTGGACATTCTACAGTGGAGAAAACTTCAATGGGACGGCTACTTGTGTAATTCCATCTAACACAGACTACAACTACTTCACCATGAAAGAATCTCTTTCTGGTGTTCGATCTGTAGTGAAAGGTTGCTACAATCCTTTTCAAAGATGTGTATCCATGAAAGACATGTCGGTGTAACGGTTTGTAACATGTTCTTCGAGGGTTGGCATATAATTTCAATCATTGGTAAATATTGTAAATTGTATACCAAATTTAGTAGTTACTATCATAATGACTGCCATTTGGAAACAGAAATTGAATTTTATTAAATTTGTGAAAGTAAGTCCGGTTAGAAAAGTAAATAATATAACAGCACTAGAAAGAAGTTGAAAGAATATATTATACATTGTTGTGCCAGTGCAGTGGCAAGGTCGTCAATTTTTGGTATGTGATTACATGAAACGGATTATTTGAGTTGCCAATATCTTGCACTGTTCCGGTTCATCTCTTTTACAACAAAATATTATAATTGTTATTTTAAAGTTTCTTCTTGAAATCAATCAGGTTGTATTAACTCCTCAGTACGTCAGTACATTTCTTAAGATAACAACTTCCGAAAGTAATAATATATCATATAAGATTACCATGATTGTCCCCAGCGAACGTTATATATATTTACAATATATTTATTTTGCCCTTGTACTACTTTTTTTAACAAAATTAAAATTACATCTCAAAAATTTGCGCTAAAATCATATCGATTAAATCATATTTCAAAGCGATTAAATTTCAAGAGTAGGTTATATAAGGTTTTATTGGATTTAAGATCCACGAGATCCAGGATCTCCATTATAATCACCATAATATTAAAGATATCAACACAATTTTAACTTTAAGGGATCTTAACATCCTTGTAATGACAGTTGTACAATTCGTTTAAGTTCACAAGGTTTTACTTCATAAATTTTTTAATACTTGGAATGAATTTGCTAGATGAATGGCTGACGGAGAATACAAAACACCCATTTCAACCAGTTTGAACTCCTCCGTTAGGTTAAGAGAGGTTAACAGCTCGGTAACTTGAGAAGACACTTTGTATGTATTACTTATGATCACTATAATATCAGCTGCACAAGTACATTTAATTACCGCTTGACTTGAAATTTTTACTGCATGTACTTCTCATAGCTAGAAACTCAAATGAGCATTTTCGGTTTCGTAGAAATCGTTTTATGATTTTTTGGAAGACTTTAACATGGAAAGGGTAGAGAAAAACTAAAACATTTCAAAACTTATCTCCTCCAACAGTTTTCCACCGATCATTATGAACCTTTTTAAGGAACTGTTAATGACCCAACATTAGAGGCTATCTAAAGCTTGGTTTTTCAATTTTTGGATTTCAAAAATTTTGAAAATTCCGTCGTTTCCGTCTAAAAATGTCAAAAACTTTCGCGCTACGCGCAAATATATATAATTAAAGTATCTATTGCAAGTCTCAGCCCCTCAAACTCAGTTGTAAGTATGAAAGTAGAAGTCCCTGATGAAGTGGATGTTGCAATAGGAGAATGTTTGCTTTAGACTTGTTGCAGCAAAACCTTCAGGTGTCTGTACCGGTTCAGTGTTTTTCTTCATCATTTCTTTGGCAACCTTTTGGCATTGCATTATTTTATATCAATTATATACCTATGCAAGACTTATAAAACGAAGTATACGCATCATTTAGACAAAGCTTACCAAATTGAGCATCTTGCAAATATCCAATTCCTTTGAATACTTTCTAAATACTTCACACAGAATTTGAATGAACCGCGTCCCTTTGTCTTTTTCGCGGAATGAATAATGCCCTAGAAAAAATTATGAATTTCAGATATACTGTTTTCAGAACCTTTGTTTATATGAGTGTGATGTATGTGTGACGTTATGATGTAGTAATTATATCATATATAGTTTTATTATTAACTGAGAAATAGAATTTGAAATAAATAATTAAGTCGGATGTTAAATCCGACATAATTATTTATTATTTTTTAATTTTATCAAATCAAATCAAACGTTTTAAAATTAAACGAACTCTCAAGTGTAGAATAGCAGACAAGCATATCCGTCCAGGCTGAAACACTCGTTAGACGACCCTTTTAATCGGTAAATAAAGAAATTCAAAAAGAATCAATAATTGGGTAAGGAAAAGTATATTATCTGTAATTCAAGACATGTAATAGATATTATGTAATTACCTGTTCTGGGGGTGCCTGCTTTGGGATTGAGTCAAAAGTAACAGTGGAGGCTCCCTTATCAGTTTCAATACCACTGAAAAAAATAAGTTTTTACATAACATCTTAACGCCTTAGGCAAACGGTTTATAGCATTATATTTTAATTAAGCATATATATTATTAATAATTCCTTTAGAAAATATACATAAAGTCAAATATGATTATATCCACTAATTAATGGTGTATTTTTAAACTAAAGCTGAATATAACTATTTTAGATGCTAAAATTTTGTGGCCTGATTTACTTGTAGGGAAGGTTCGTTAAACGGTGCATAATATATTATTAAATAAATATAATATTTGTACGAACCGACAGTGGTGCATGAAGAATATCTTTGGCTTCCCATTTAACTGAGGGCAGTTGACATTACTAAACTTTTCTAAAACTTGGTTAACACTGATCAGTTCCCTGTCACTTGTCAAGATTAAATCTCCATTTCCTTCATGAGCCATAATTGACACGATACAGCTGTCCAGTTGGGTTTCTTTGAATTTTTCTAAGAAATCGTCGATGACTTCAAAGAATTCCTATCGGGAGATATTAAAATTTTTTACTGCTGAATGAATATTGTGACACGTATTCTATGGACAATACAATACATGTGAGTACCTGTACTGTACTCACATTCGTATGATTCTTCCTAATTCTTCCCTTACCACACAAAAATAATTAATAAAATTCAAATTTTCGGCTTAAATTGTGAAAATTCGGTTTTTATTAAATGTTTATTACCCGCTGCTAATCAAAATTTTGGTTATTCACTTTACAAATATCCTAGACATTTTGCATATGTCCGATCTGTACAAAATTCCTGTAACATAACATAACATATCCACTTATTGTGTTGCGGTCGGGTAAATGTTTTGTTGGTCAGCAGATGATTTGAAAAAGGGCGTTACAAGAAGAGTCAAACGATGATTCAAAATTCAATGATTAGTTCAACGAGATACAACACGCATGTAATAAAAATCAAAATTACTTCTACTGACAAATTTTCCATGGAATAGACCTCGTAGTCCAAATCTATCAATAAGCGGGTGAGTTGTTCACTATCGTATTTAGCTTCATCTCTAAACGAGTATGTACCAATGTCAAATTGGATCATGTTAATAATCAACGCGTATCCTCTTGGGGTAGATTCGATCTGATATTTCTGTAAATACAACAAACCAGTTGAACCCCCATTGATTATTCCTTCTATCAATTAATCAATCGAGTTTGTCTCTATATTCTGGACATGGAACTAAATAAGCAATTAAACGATCACGTTCGAAATTATAAGGAATTATATTACATGCAAGGTAGTTTCAATTTCTCCAGAAGAAAATCATTTACGTTCTTTCCTTACTGTCAGAATTCCAGATGCATACAAATCCTCATAGGGATTTGATTGAGAAAGGGAAGGACGTTTAAATTTTAATATTTCCTTTTTCAGTGATGGCTGAGTTGGTGAAACGGAAGTAGAATGTTCACAGGAAGATATGTCAGATGCTTGTTTAAGCGACAAGTTTCTAGCGTCCGGGTTTTCAATGGAGGAGCTTGTGGTGCAACAAGACGAAGAACTGATATCGAGAAATTCAAGCCATTTCTTTTCCAAATCATCAGCCAAAGTATTTTGTTCTGTTTGTCTTAAAGCATGAATTATATGGGAAAGAGTAGACGGTCCGCTTTTGACCACTTTCATGTAGAAATTGGTACTTCTAGTGTACTTTACTTTCTCAGCTAACTAAATGGAAGAAAAAAACATTTTTAGATTTAAAACGAAGCATTTTTCTGGTTTTGACTTGATCCGGATTCACGTTTTGAAAAATAGATACGTATTAATTTTTGGAGATTGTTGTTAATTTAATTAAATGTACTTAAGTATGAAATTATAAGTAAATTTCACTCACAATTTTATCTCTGCCAGCAGCAGACAAACATTTCGCTTCCAGTAAACAGTCTAGAAAGTTTTCATCTACCAAAGTATTCCCTGATAGATACATGAGTTGGTCTCTAATAAATTCACCAAATTTCTCATGTATGTTGTTGATGTAAGACCAGTTTGTTTTTTCAAATAATGTTGAAGGACCACCCTTGCTCTCGTGTGAAGACAGCGGAATTTGTAAACGTTTCTAATATTCCACAGTCAATTAAATTCAGAAAAAAGGTTATTTCTAACGGAATGAATGTTAATATCCACATAATTCTCAATTTCTTATTCAAGTACATTCAATCTAAAACAACATTGTACACAACATGTACGTCCAATTATCTATATTGCAATATCAGAATTGTGCCAAGTTGATCTCCATCTAAATTAGTTTCACTAAAGTTGCAGAGTTCCAAATACTATTACAAAAAATTCCTTTTTTACAAATTTTCACTAATTCCGCAAGACAACAAAATGGGAATACAGCAATACATGGAACAATCGGCCGAATTGCAGCTCAATGCCTAACACGAAATCCCGTAGTTGACATTACATTTACAACTCCTCAACGGGATATCCATTCAAGCATTTGCATTGTGAAATGTAAAATTTCAAAAATGTAAAGGAAAGAAAATGACCTTAATCCAACGTACAAACTAAAATTGAGGGACGCTTTTTTCACTGCCAAACGAAAAGTGGATTGAGGTCTTTTGCATCCTTAAGGGACGAGAATGTATTTCAGATACATAGATTTTTATATTAATTTCAATTGACGTCGTCACGGTTTCTAATTTGGTGGGCCAGAGGGAGAGATTTTGCATTGATGGAGAGTCAAGAAATATTCTTCGCTATAAGTCTAAAATAATAAAAATAAATAATAAGTCTTCGCTTTAGTACGACCTAGGGTCAACTTTTGTTTTTAAATTGAAATGTAAGTATTATTGGAAACTTACTCCTGCCACCTACCATTATCACTTGACTCAGGCTCAGGGTTTACAGAACTGCATTACTGAACTACCACCAATGTACATACTGTCATTAATTGACAATGGAACATTTTGAGACCAAGTTAATTTTAATTGGAAATGTAGCGCCGATCGGTCATTTAGAAAATTGAATATTGTTGATTGTAATTTTTTTGGTACCTTAAGAGAGCTCTAACTTTTATATGGAACTTTTCTTCGAATTATCCCATTATTCCTGAGTCCCAAATCCTGCTATTCGACATTCGAGTACCTTCGAATAAATTCGAGTACCTCCGAATAAATTCGAGTACCTTCGAATAAATTCGAGTAGTTTCGAAGTGCAGTCATGATAAAATGGCTTGTAAAAACTTGCTCGCAGTGTTAGGATATTCTTTCTTGGTATCCCCACTGAATTTTTATTCTGGCTGCTGCCCTGGCTATATGGATCATTTTTATGGATGAATAAAATCAGTAATTACAACTTGTTGATCAGAGTCATCAATGAATTTGTTACTTTATAGCAGCCATCATACTACAAAGATTAAGCCTGAAACAGCTTAATATACCCAAAGCCTTTGTTATATTTGATGCCATCTCTCATAATTTAATCATTACTATTGGCTAGTTGACAGCCAATGACAATGACTAAATTATGACCACCTCTGGTGGATTGGAGTTTGGGAACAGGCGCCAATTCGTGGCTCAATAGTTTGACAGTATAGGCATTCAAATTTGCCTTCAGATAGGTAAATGGACTTCGTGTGTCTTATAGCAGAAAAAAGCCTTTTTCTGCTATGAATAGTCTATGAGCAGCCATGATAATTGGGTTTGTTACTTTGTAATGTTAAGCAGACTATTTATTATTATTACGTACCTCATCGTTATTCGCTGCTAGTTGAAAATTTGGTATAAGTGATTTTAAAGTGCTTGAAAAATAGCTTTTAGCGTCTAAGGTTGAAAGCTGTTGCAATTTAATTTCCCTGAATTTGGAAAAGATGTTGTTTATTGGCCTTACTTTCGACGTTATGAGTAAATAGTGATCTTCCCATAATTGGTATTGCCGAACCAGCAGATTCAAAAATTGATCTTCATAGTTGGTAATATCGTCGATAATTAGTAAACACGGTCGATTAGATAAGGCTGAGAAGATTTCCCAAACAAATATTTGCAATTTTTCTTCATCGTGAATATAGTCTTCTAAATCTTGTCCAAAATTATTAACAAGTCGTTGAAAAGGGAAGTATACCGAAGCGTTCTCTTCTTTTAGCCAAATACAATTTCCTTCATAATTTAAATAAAATGTTTTTGCAAATACTTTTGCCACTTCAGATTTACCGATTCCAGAACTACCACTAATCAAAACACTCTTTTCACTCTTGTCGAGTAAAAACCATTTTTCCAAATTATTCAGTTGGTCTTTTCGACCTACGAAATATATCGACGGAGGTTTGATTTCAAACCATCGTTGAGGGGTCGCGCTTTTCTCTTTCGTAATATAGTTTTTTGTTAGAATACTTGTAAATATTCCATTGCCAGTCTCTTTAAAACAGCGCAAAAGTATAGCTTCGTCTGAGTTAATCTTTTCATTTGATAGCAATCTTATGTATAGTTCAGCAGCGATCTCATATGAGCGTCCTTTAGAAATCTAAATAATTAAAAAAAACTATTTATTCCAACATCATAGCAAAAATAAGCAAATAAAACTAAAATAAGCTTGACAATTTATTTTTTATCCGAGTCAATAAAAACAGCGAATGTTTTGTCTTAAAACGCAAAAAAAGCCAAAAACTTGCTCGCAATGCCCGAAAATTAGGATATTATTTCTTGGTATATCCACTGAATTTTTATTCTGGCTGCTGCCTTGGCTATATGGATCATTGTTATGAATAAATAAAATCAGTACTTACAACTTGTTGATCAAAGTCATCAATGAATTTGTTCAATACCAATACGTCTATTAAATCACTTAAATTTTTGGTATTTTCTGCAAGGTAATGTAAATTACGCTTAACATTTTGCAAAATTTGATCCATTTTGAAAACATTTACAATTATTATTCCACACACTTCTAGATAATAGTTTTAATCAATTAAAGTTGAAACTTGCGCGGGACAAATTATCGTTGTCATTTATTATACAGCCACACGCACCCGTTCCCAATTACACACTATATAACAGAGTAGAGTAATATCTATCTGTATTATGGTTCTATGTAAACTGGTCCTAGTAAACTGGTATCTTAGGTATAAAGTAAACTGGTCTTGGTCAATTACCAACTGGTCCTCCCGCGTTAGTAAACTGGTCTTCGTCAATTACCAACTGGTCCTATGCGAAAAGTAAACTGGTCTTAGTCAATTACTAACTGGTCCTCCCGCATTAGTAAACTGGTCTTGCTAAATACCAACTGGTCCTCAGTGTTGTGCAGTGGTTAAAACCACTAGTGGTCATAATGGTCATAATGGTCAAAATGGCCCGGTCAAAAAAAATTAAAAAGTGGTCAAAATGGTCAAAATGGACAAAATGCCTGTTTGGGGTTAATTGAGACCCCAAGGTAGCTTTTACTGCAACAGTAAACAACAAATACAACTTTCTAAAGATTGCAGTTAAAAATGATTAGAGAGTGTCATTCTGTAGTCTGATGTTAGTAGAATAGTGTTTCATTGGTTTTAGGCCATATTTCATTATCTAAATATTTTAAATTTCATTTGCTAGCCTAAGTAACTGTATACTGATATTTTGACCATTTTAGCCATTTTGACCATTTTGACCATTTTGACCAGTGGCCCGGTCAAAATGCAAAAAAGTGGTCAACAGTACAACACTGCTGGTCCTATGCCGAAAGTAAACTGGTTTTGGTCAAACACTATGATTGTTTGATGAGTTGAGGTATATGGTATGGTATATAGAACTAATTTATTCAATCTCAACCTTATAGTACTACTCAATACCTAAGTTATGAGCTCTGACATCAAATTTAGTCTTCTGCAGAACTTTAAGTAGAACACTATGGCTGTGACATTTGTAAAATCGCAAACAGGAAAAGATAAGTTAGTGCAGCAAGGCTACGCTTATACATTTACAGCCACTACTAAAGATGGAAGGACCACACGGAGATGTGAAAATAGGAAAAATTGCAATACAGATTAAAAGTACCATCGAGACTAATACCATCCCCATTCAACGCTATTGTAGGGCATTGGCATACCTTACTTTACAGAAAAGAAGAATGAGTCAAAAGAAAAAAGTTATTGTATAGATTTGACTAACTTACTAATTTAATGGTTATAAATTTAATTTAATTGTAACTTACGTAATCGTAAATTGTTGATTGATACTTGATGAAAAAAATTCCTAATAAATATGCTGTGTGTCTCGATATGTGGTAGTTCATTTATTTCACGTTCACTTATTTCAGAAAGACCAGTTACTAATGCGGGAGGACCAGTTGGTAATTGACTAAGACCAGTTTACTTTTGGCATAGGACCAGTTGGTATTTAGCAAGACCAGTTTACGTTTGATCCTAAAGACCAGTTTACTTGGACGAGTTTACGTGACACCCTGTATTATACCGCCATAATAAGTTATAATGTGGTCAAAATGGTCTTGGCCCATTGTACTACCTTATTCACTTAAATTTTGTGAATAGACCTCGAAAACAAAGAGATTTAAAGATAAGAAGACTATGCAAAGGATGTTTTAGCTCTACCGATCGCACTAAGGTATATGCTTACCTTTGAGTTACCTTTGGTTGATGAGAATAAACTAAACATTGTAAATTGACACAAATAATTAAAACACAAAACACTCAAATATCAAATAATCAAAATTTATTTTTAAATCAATATTCTTAAAAATTATAAAGCTCGCACAAAAAGGGCGCAAGTTTGTTGAAACAATCTTCATTTATAAGAAAATATAAATTTTTGTGTGAATTTGCTTAAGCAATTAGAATTCATACAAAATCGTCGTTTTTTGTGCGACTTTGTGGCAACAATTCGCTTTGATAATTTTTAATTATTTAAATGGTTTTGTTCACTGGACAAAACCATTTCGTCCACTAAACATAACCATTTTGTCCGGATGAAATTAATTTTATCCGGATAAATTCAATTTTTCCAGTGGACAAAAACCATTTTATCCAATTTTTCCACACCTCCCTATACGGATACCGTAACCCTGGGTAAACATAACTGGAGCATAAGACGTTTACATAGTGTGCAAAATTACATTAAAATACAATCCAAGGAGTGGTAGAATTGCCAAGGTTTCTGGTACCTCGAACTCAAGTTATATTGCTTACAGACATTAAATAATCTCATATGACCCAGTTACAAGCACGTATTTAGTAGGGGGCGGGGAGGTGCCCAGCACCCTCCATAAATCTGAGAAAAAGAGAATTTTTTTCTCATAAATGGCCAAAAATTGCAAAATTTTTTCTTATTTTTATTATAATTTGTACTTTGGCCCCCTTGAACAAATTTCCAGATACGTGCCTGAGTTATATTTGCGCATCTCAGTATTTATTGAGTTGGACAAGTTGTATCTCTGTATTAATAATATTAGTTTGTAAATTATAATATTCATTTATTGTGCTAACTAAAGACGACAACTAAATAACAGGAAGTGATAAGTAATGGCAGAAGAATGGCCCCAATAACCTTTATATATAAATAACTTATCAGCTTATCACATAATAAATAACCAGCAAACCCAAATATGAAGCCTTTAGCAAACGATTAAACTATATGAATAATAATATTATACCAGATACATACATACATAGATGCGGATGCGACATCATCCGACATGAAGAACTAATTTTATGTATGGTAATAATTTTTACATTTCTATTCCATCATTATCATTACTTTATTTATGCATGATGTTGAAGTAATTGAGTGCCGCTAAAATTTAAATTTTCCATACACTTAAAAATTAAACTTTACGTTTTATTTTACAAGTGTAGTAGATATCTATCAAAAAATATGCAGAAGTTCTATGCTAGGAAAATAAAATCTAATTTACGTCGTTTGTGTCTTGATACCATCGACACAATAGTCTTTATAGTTAATCTATTTTCAAACGACGTACTTAGTGAAGAGGAATTTGAAAGAATCGTAAGAGTTTAAAACATAACTATCTTATTTTATTTTTATAGTCTCTTCTTTCTGAAACCATTTATATTAAAGACTAATTACTGGCCTTTCAGCGACATATTACTGATCCATATAAAGCCCACCTTGAAATATATACCTTAATTATGAAGAAAGAAGATAACGCATTTCAATTACTTTTGGACTGTTTAGCTAAAAGTGGCAACGAGGAATTAAAAAAGATTTTAATTGGACATGATTGGAAAGAAGATAGTGTTATTTCGGAAAAAGTGTGGTTCGAAGTCCTGCCACACAATCCTTATTTTGTTGGAAGAGAAAAGGATTTGAAAAATATCGATGACTACTGGAAAGAAAATTTTGATCGGAAGACGCTTCCACTTTTAGTGATTACTGGCGAAGAAGGTGTTGGAAAAAGTGATCTTGCGCGAAAATATGTTCATCAATTTCACCAAAAAGTCAGCGGCCATTGCCTCTGGATAGATGCTCAGTCAGGACAAGCTATTGTAAATTCACTGCAAAATTTAGCCACCGAACTGACAACTATGAACTTTGACAGAAACGTTTCCGAATATTATATCATCAATAAAATATGCAATCACTTTAAAGGGCATGAATGCATTTTTGTTTTTGATGGATTGGGAGACTACAGCGAAAAACATTTCAGACTTTTTTTTCAAAACTGTCAAACAGTGGGTCCATCAACAGCCAAACCGTTCATTTTACTAACCTCAAGAAACGATTCTGTGCACACAGCTTTTGAGTTACATGCAAAACAGGTACCAATAGGTAAATTCGACCATGATCAAAATTGCCAGTTTTTCAACGAGGTATTCCAACCCTTTCATGACAATGTAGACGAAGAATTAATGAATCAGCTTGCCAATGCTACTAAAGGTCACCCGGCAGCAATGGTGAGAGTAGCGGCGTATATATTAGACACATATAACCGAATGATTAATCCAAAATCTCTGGTAGACGCGATAAACCTTACATTGCAACATATTCAAATTGGAAGGTTGATCTTGTTTGCTACAAATGAATATAACGAGTAGCGACGTTTGGGGCTGTAGTATTATTTGTTAAAATGGTGTCGGATGGTGGAACATGTCACATTACTTTTAGGCCATTTTTCACTTTCAAGGTATAATGTTAATGTATAATATCAAGGTGGTACATACATGTAAATGCTTTACTTTCAGAACAATTTTCATTATATTCATCACATTATATATAAACTGATACTGGTACTAATTTTTCTATTGTGTGTGAAATAAATATGTAATAAGTTATGGAACATGAAATTTCAACTCTGGTCGAATTAAAATGCTTTGAGACTTAAAAGTAAATAATAATATCAGTAGTGTATAAGGTATTATAATAATATGCTTTTATTGTACTTTTGGTTTGGTAATTAGTAATGATACAAAATTTGGCAGTATATCTTTTAAAATTAATGGTAATAGAACATTATTCTTATATATATCGTATATTGCTTAGAATACGTCCATAGTATTATAAACTTGTTCCTTTATAAATAAAGTTATTTCAGTCATTATATATTACTTTTGAAATTTTAACAATATAAGTAATCCCTTTTGTCTGCACCTTGCTTTATATATTTCTGGGCGACCTTTGCTCTTTCAATTTGTACTTCAAAAAGCTATCTGTAGTTTTGAAAAAGAATTACAAATTATTATGCTAACGTCAATTTCGCTACTATAGTTTACTTGTGTTTAACTTTTCAATAAGTATATGTATTAACAAAAACTAAATAGAGTAAAAATAAAATATATACGTAATATTTCGTGAATATTTCTACTTCAATGATATTGCATGATAATTTTTATAATCGTAATAATGTACAACTCTTGAGGATATTTAAGAAATAAGATGGTGATGCAAAACATATGGATGTTTGGTTGCCTTTGAAAGATAATAATATAATATAGTATATTAAAAGCATTCACCACCTTTCATTGATAAAATGTACTGAGGACTAGAATAGAAATGGCGTTAATATTTTTAACTAATTGTAAATCATTCAATTACTAAATTCTTTGAATTTTTAATCGTTATAACGATTAAAAAAAGTTTAGACAAGCTTCCAATATTATTATTATATATTATAACTTATATCTTTTTATGCCAATTAAAATTCATGTAACATTCACCAGTCCCCTAAACTAGTGATGTACAATTAGTATATAGCTTCCCCTTGTCTATTTTATACAACCACATTTGTTTCATCCAAATCTGTATCACCGATACGGAGGTCATTTACATTAACACTCATATTTTTCCCCTTCAATGACAACTTTCTCAAACCCTGGACGTTAACCAGATCATTTATTAGAACATTGATTTCACTTTTATCTTGCATGAACTTAACCAAGTCTAAGCCAATCTCCCGTACTTCCATTTTCCTTGGTGGCATTTCCTTACGATTGGCAGCGATTAACGATTCAATCAAAAGACGAACCTTGCGGAAATATATACATTCCATTGAATGCATAAGACAGTTCAGACTGATTTCAACTGTACTTCCTTCATCGCAAGTAATTTTAAGCACTTTTACAGTCTCCCCAATGCTGCTACTTAAATCTGCGAGTTCTACCTCATCTCCATTCTTAATATATTCGCAGTTGTACAATTCCAAAGACTGGCATTTAAAATGACGGCCTTCTTCAAGTTTTACTTTGGATGCCGTTATTTTAATTGTATATCCTTCAATTTTTTTAGCCAAATGTTCATTACCAGTTTTCTTGAAAATTTCAACAACTTGCGACAACTTTGGTTCCAATTCCTTTTTCAACAGCTCCCGAAATAGTTCCGAAGCCACGCCATTCTCTTTCCAATCGTTCTCCTAAAAAGTTGTAACCCAAAATGAACAACACCAATAATACAATTATACAATGAACTAGGAATAATTATAAATTCGAAATAAGGTTCATGAAACTTCAACGGCCATATTTGAAATACTGAATTTTAATAAATTCGCAATTACTTTTTAAACCACGTCAAACTGATTTCTGGACCACAAAAATAATCTTCTATCACTACTACCTAAGTATTATTATTATATTGTGGAACTGGAAATTAACAGACACAAAAAATATATGCCCGTTTAAACGCTAAATTAGTGATGGAATTGTAAATTGTTATGGATGTTACAAATAAATTAGTAGTTTTGATTTTATTACTATAACTTTAGCATAGGAAAGTTCATTTGTCGATATACTATTAAAACTTACAATCTTTGTTACTTCTGATAGTTCGAAAATTTCTTCTTGAAGGAAATGATTCATAACTGGTTTGAAATTAGTAATTTTCTCCGAAAAGAATACTAAATTCTTTTTAATAATATCACTGGCCATTTTAATTAAATTTTATACGCAAGTTTAAACAAAACAGTTTAAACTTTGTGGAAAACAGTATACACCTAAGTCATTATAGTATTTAGTATTGGTTACGCCTAGTGCCTGTAGGTGGCATACTTATGTGTGATTGACAATTGCAGTGGACTTAAATGATTATCGATAAATTGGTGAACATTTTATTATTAATTACGAATAATTTTAATTCTTAATTCCTGTGGTTATTGGTGGTGAGGAAAAACAAATTATATTTTTAGGTGCAACCTAACATTGTGTCAATTTTCAATTGCAGACTATTTTTTATAACCATAAATCTTAATAAATTGAAGACCAATGATAATAATATTTATGGAATCGTAATTGTGGTAAAATTAGTTGGTAGTATAATAAAAGAAATCATCCATACAGTCATTTTATAATAATTTTTATTTCAAGTTTTTATTTGCTAAACTTCAAAAGGTGAAGTATAAATACCGTATATTTTGTAACGTAATAGATTATAATAATAAAGTACAACGCCCATTTAATCGGCGACTATTAATAGTGTATTTTACAATATCTTAATGAAACGGTTTGAATGTATTTTATGGAGTCTAAATCTACGTTAAGCTTAGTGCAATGGGCATTTTTGCAATCAACAATCAATGTTTTCATCCGATTCGTAATAAATGTACTGCCATAAATATCTGACCTTGACTCAGATTGATTTTGGATTCTTACATTTTTTAATTCCAAGTGTTCTAAATCAACTGGAATGCCATTTACATAGCAGTTTTCTAGTGTAAGCTTTTTTAAGGCAAAACCAATTTTTGAACCAATTATTGGAAGTTTTTCTTTCATTTTAAAAACTAGTGACATGTCTGTTTCATTTACTTCAAACAGTAAATCTCGATTAAAATTGACATTGACATAGTTTATGCCCAAAATATCAAATAAACTAGTGTCTTTCTTGTAGAAAAGAGTGTAGTACTCTATCTCCTGTGGAGTTGCATTAGCAGACACCAAATTCATTTTAACATGACGTAATTTAGACAAATGTGCTTTTTTGTCATAGGTCCCAATTATTTCGATGTTATCAAAAACAAGTTTGCTTAAACTAACGCATTTGGTAAGTGTATGAAATATTTCTGGGCGACCAAGTTTATTTTTGTTGATAACAATGCAGTTTAGCTTACTAAAGTAATCTTGCATTTTCATCTTCAAAATAAACGCATCGGTTGTGTATAGTGGAAGTTTTATGACAGAATGAATGTTCTCCGTATCTGCAACAAAAATTGTAACCATTAATATGGGTTTACACAAATGAGTTAGCATTTAGTTATCATTCGCTACGCCAAATTATTAATCAATAAAATATTTTTGTAGCTATGACGTATAAAAGCCCAAATTCAGAATTAAAATTGCAAAAAGGCAATTGACAAATTTTCTGCCGGTAAAAATGCATCGTCATTAATACCTGTACTTTCTTTTAACGAGACCCTTCCAAACCCTGTAATGAGAGCTCCTATCGTGTTTTCATCCTTTTCATTGGATTGGGTGGTTAATGCTTTTTTGTGTCTAATAGTTATTGAAGCTGAGAATTTCTTTGGAGATATCCAACTGTGTCCACGAAGAATCCTATGTAGACAGGTTATGATAATGAACAAAAATATTAACATTAAAAAACATTTTCAGTAAGGAATACTTAGTTAAAATTTCAAGATTTTGACTACGTAGACCAGGCTTGAAAACGAAAATAATCCACCAAATTGTATTCAAATTGATTTTAAGACAACTTTGCTACAAGGACTTATCTTTTTTTATGAGGTTCAGGAAAATTAGCATTTATCATGATTATCAAATCGCCAAAAATAATTACCCCTTTGTCACTGAATCATCGGTATTAGATGGTCCTGGGTGTACATCAGGTAAGTCTGCTGGTAAAATAAATTCTCTAATCAATTAGCTTGAATAACTTGCTAAAAATTGATTCCGAATTTACAAACCTGAATGTGGCTGTTGAATAAGCTCCTTCATATCCTCTGAAGGAAATTTATTTGTAATGGATAACATTAGATCAGAAATTACTTCCTGAAGACTTGAGAGATTTTTATTTGTCTTCAGATTGTCCATCAAAACATGCAAATCATCACAGAGAAGCTTCCCTCTGGAAAAATCTATAAGAAATTCTTTATTTTCAATTCTAAGCAAATATTTCCGGGACACAGAAAATAGCGTCGTCAATACTTTCCCATTTAATCTTTCTTTTCGAGGAATTAGTTTAATGGCAACCTTTGCCAGTTTCGAAGTAAAGTTCATCCATGCGGAAATCAAGTCTATGGAATCAATCATCCCATTGTAGGCATCTATTGCATCTATAAAGTCGTTTCCAAAGACTAGGGTATTCATTCCTTCTGTGACTATCAAGCCTAAATGTAGTAGCAAAATGAGCTGAATAGGAGATATCATTTTATGGCGGGTGAACTGACTTGCACAAGACTCGTAGCATTTCAGTTGACCCAGCAGTGTCTCTGGTTGACATAGGTCAATGCAATTAGTTATAGAAAGTTTTGTTGGTATTGACTGGTCCAATGGTTTTAAATGGAACTGAATTGAATTATTGTCATCAATTGACCACACTGGGCTCGCTTCTCTACTCCAATTCAAACACGAATCTTCTTCACTGCCAATGTCTTCGTAAAGTGATCTGAAAATCTTTACCGAGTCGGTTTTCCTTCCCCCTTTTTCAAGACAAACGGCGTAGTTGTATTTTGACAACAAGTACTCGGTTTTAGATTCATTTAGATCAAATGTGTTGTGAATAATTAGTGCCAAAGTGGTCGCTTCGTCGAATTGCCTTTTCGAAAGTAAATCTGCTAGACTGATTTCATCTATTAACTGGGCTCTTACATGGGCAAATTCTGTTTTCAAATCTTCATGATTTTCAGCAAAAGTGTATGGAATTATTTTGTATTCAATATTTCCTTTACATGACAAGATGTTCCTTATAATCTGTTTCTCACTGTCATGTTCATTATGCCTTATCACCAGCTGCAAAATCACATTAATATTCACACATTCCGACTGCCCTTCTCTCTTCTTTTCAACATTAACAAGGGAATGGTTTTCAAGTACAGAAATACCTTTTTGGACATCAACAAGCTCCAACTTTACAACATCTCTTAGGAAAGTGAATTCCACATCATTAGGTCTTAGGTAAGCCAGAGTTGTAAGAATTGTGTAGTCATTTATCCCATTCTCGCTGTTTTTAATTTGATCTAGGGATATTTTCATTGTTTTATTTAACGTCTGTTTATAGTCATCAATGACGTAATCCAATAGAATATCACATTTGTCATTTCTAGAGATTTTTTCGATATAGTCGGTAATTGTAATTTGTTGATTCTTCAAAGTGACTGCTGCTATTTTTAAAGCCAACGGGAGATGACCCAATAAATCCCCCAATCTTGACAATTCAGAATTATTGACCAGTACCGATTTTGATAATGAATTTTTTAAGAATTGCACTGTGTCGCCCTTAGAAAAGACATTCATACAGAGGTTGGTGATATTTCCATAGTCAGCCGCAGCCTCTGTTCCCCATTTTTGATTCCTTGATGTGATTATTGAATGCAGGTTGTTACTCCCCTCAAATTTTGGAAGAACATCGCAAATTCCTTCAGAGCCAATGTAGCACTCAGTATTATCGTAGATTATCAGACATTTGAGTTCTTGAAGTTGAACAATAATGTTTTCAGCTAGTTCTGTTAAATTCAGTTCTGATCTATTTTCTATGGCGAGATTCCTGGCTAATGACTGAAGTGATGTTATTAGACTCCCTTCACCACAATCGATCCAAATGATATGATCATATTCATTTTCGTGCTGGACAGCAAAAGATTTGGCAATAGAAGTTTTTCCTATTCCCCCCAATCCTGAAACGACGATTTGAGCGATCACCGTCGTCTTATTTTGGTCGTCGTGAAAAAGTGAATGCATCATTTCCGTTATTAATTTGTTATCACGATGTCTATGATAATATGTGGGAGGCAGAAATTTCCTTTCGGGCCACCACTTTTCCTTCAAGAGCTTTTTGGATGGTCGTTCTGATATTTTAAGGCTGCTTGAAAATTTCCGACTTTTAGACGTTCCTGGTTCATCATCAGAAGATGTAAATTCTGATTCAGAATCAATAAAATTCACAACTTCTGATAGAATGTCGCCAGTTTTCTCTATTCTCCTGACTATGTCTTCATTTCCGGTTTCGCGAAGGATTTCCAAGAAAACCAGCAAGTCTTTATTATCTTTCTTCATTAGTATTGAAAGCAATTTTATATTATGGTCATAATAGGGTCTCTCATTTCTCTGCAAATCAATAATCAAGAGTTATTAAAACCATTAAAATTAAGTCCAAAATTTTAAAAAAATACTCTTTTAAAACTTACAACTCTATGAAACTCTTCTAGAGTGATTATTTTGTGGTCGACTAAACGAATAAGTACAGGAACAACATTCGTCAATCTTTCTGTCATAAAACGTAAATTTTTTCTGAGGATTTTTTCCATTTTAGAGGCCTGAAGGTTAAACGTGAAATATCAAATTGTCACGGATGTATTTGGAGGGATAGCTAATAATAGCTACGCGTCCTTATGTCATTCCAATTTCCAACACTCAATGATTTTCTCTTGTTTCGAATTATACTGAACTAAAACAAAATTAATAAAGCATGAATTTCAAGCTGCACTGTGTCAATATAATCAAACGGTGATCAACGTATTTATTGAGGTGGTTAAGCACCAGCAAATTTTCCAAAATCACAATTAGATATTTAAAATTATATAAGTCACCAAGTAACAATAAAATTCTTGTTACATGACCACATGGCCGCAGCAAGAAGGGGCACCCGGGCCCTCCGCCCGAAATTTTTTTCTGGCTGCGGCCCTACATGCATGTCCAAGCATCCCCTAAATAGATACGTCATTGACGGTGATTTATTGATTTTAGTACAAAAATAAAAATGATGAATTACGGTATTTATTTTATGAAGGTAATACAGGGAATTAATGTTATCTAATGTTTAATAATTGCAGTTATGGTGCAGTTTCCATGTTCCCAGAGGCGGCGCAAGGTACCCGCGGGGCCCTGGGCGAGATTTGAAAGCGGGGCCCTTTATGTATACCATTCTTTTATTTTATTTCAATATAAGTCATATAATTAATTACGCAACCAAAAACAATTCATTTTGCAAAAGTTCCACTCATTACTTTACTTTACAATCAATTGTTAAAATAATGCTTTCCGAGCATTTTTTAGATAATAATTAAAAAACCGACAATTCAGTCAAGCCACTACTAGCATCCACATCATCCAAAATCTAAATGCCTGATATTGTGATTGCATAACATTTTAAGTTTTGCCTCTGGGTTTTATACTCCTTGACAGTGCATGAAATTTACTGCAACTTCCTTCGTGTTAGTTACTCGAATGGTAGTGGAGATTGAGACAAATGAGACATGCATATAAAGTGTAATGTGCAACTTGTGAAGAGTAAAGATTATGGAATAAATATTAATATATTCAATACGTAATGCATTTAAAAGGTACAAATTATATGCCAGAAAAACTCAAGCGCGGGGCCCCAAGAAGCGCGGGGCCCTGGGCGGTCGCCCGATTCGCCCATAGGGTGCGCCGCCTCTGCATGTTCCATGATATCATAATGCGACATATCTGCCTTTTTTATTTCTTTCTTTTTGCTGCTGGAAACACTCACCAATATTATTGATTCAATTCAACTACTTCAGCCGGCGATGTTGAAACTTGTAGGGAAACTGAATTATTTTTTTTCTCAATATTTAATTGCTATTAAAACGATTATATAAAGTAATGTAGGTATACATGCGTTAATATTATATCGTTTTGAACGTGTCTCACAGATGTAAATAATAATACTAAAACAATGTTCTTCGTAACTCGCCAGAGGTGTATTATTCTAGGTTAGATATTATTTTTGTCTCGTGCAATATTGTCATTAATCTATATCCAATATTTAATTAGTTCTTGAAATGTAATGATTATCCCAATAAATGTTTAAATGCGTTTTTTCTTGTTTAAAGGCTTGTGAAATTTAAAAATGTTAATATCAATTACCACTTTGTGTTGCTCTTGATAGCAAGTTCCAAGCACATTCCTATTGAATATCAATAGCCAATATTCTGCTTGAATAACAAACCCCTCCAATAAATTTTTTCCGCAGCTGATGTATGAAATTAAAATGAATAACTACTCGGTTGGTCTTCAAGTTTACATAATGATAATAATAATAATAATAATATAACGTATGACTATGACAACAGATGGTTTCGTCTGCATATAATTTATAAGACAAAAATAATATAATATAATGTAATGCACGTTTGTTGGTCAACTTGTGTGTACACCAAACTGTAGAGTCAGCTAAATTTTTACTTATTCTTCACAACGGAAGACATTAGAATATCTATTGCCATAAGACTTGGCAGAGATAAGTTTCACAAGGCGTATATATATACTAGTTGAAACCTAGCACATACGCTGTGCTAGGAAAATGTTGAAATATGTATTCTAGCGACTGCATATTTGCCCGAAATTCAATGACAGGCCAAAGATTCCAACCGCATAATTTCATAAATTCCTTGCGCCTGCGCACTAACACGAATTTCATTCATCACTCTATTTTATTGTGTAACTCCACCTCAGCTTTATAATGTTGGTATGATACATATAGATAAGATAGGTAGGTTCACAATTGATGAATATCCTTTGATACACACAATTAGACATTAATAAACATTCAAATGTCCAAGTAATAAATCCTTCCCACTTTTTGAGCGGGGCTTAGTTGTAGGTGTAAGCAAAATTCAATTTTCTCAGCTACCAAGTAAGTTCCTAAAACATTTTGATGTCTGTGATACTTACATGAATACGTTCAATGCGCATGAGTCAGCCTACATTTATTCTATAGTTTAATTGTGAATAATTATTGATAACGTCAATTTCTAAAAGCAAAGCACATGCACTTATCACAATCACAATCCACAATAGTGGAAGTTGATATCCTCATTAGAACAGGATTTTAATACAAAGTCAAAAATTATTGTTGTACTTTACATGTTGACATAAATTAAATGTAATTAAAAGTTACATTATATCAGAGATGTAAATATTAGTAGCCCTAATTGCAACAAAAAATAATTTGAATAGTTATTTTTAGGAATATTACTATACAAACAAACTGAAATTGTCTAAAAATTGGTATTTTGAGACCATGTTTTTCTAAAATTTTACAAGGCCGCAGGTTTCCGATTTAAAGCTTGGAGATATATAGGCACGGAGGTACAATATCGTATTGATTACATGCTGTTTTAAATCCAAAACGAGGAAATTTCGAAAATGGTTTTCGAGATATTTTACTTTAAATGAATGTTCAACTTTTGTCTTATTTTCAATTTAACACTAACCTGGGCGAAATTAATTTTCCCCTAAGTCCAAATTGTTTGTTTGTATTATTTGATAGGACGCTTAAGAATAAATCTAATTTTCGTTGCGACTAGGGTCATCATTACACCTCAGATACTAATATTTAGTCTTAGTCTAATTGCGAATAATTGCGATCCTTATATACAAATAAATCAAAACCACATTTTGGAGGACAACAGACAAGTTTAAATGGGTTTGACGGAAGACGCCTTTTATATTGAGAATTTGGTCGGTTGATGTCACATAAAGGCATGATAAAGGACATGCCATTTCTACAAATTTGTGTCAGTTATTTGTAACGAAGCAGTAAACATCGTCAAGCAATGCATGATGGTATTATAAAATGTTTATTGCGTGAATTGCGCCATTGCGCAACATATTATAATACATATATCGTCTGCCTAATATTACAACGTAACAAGCCATTTCATCATGACTGCTACAAAGTAACAAACCATTTTATCATGGCTGAGACAAAGTAACAAACCTAACTCCTGATACATTGGTTTGTTACATTGTCGCGGTCATGATAAAATGGTTTGTTACTTTGTAGCAGTCATGATGAAATGGTTTGTTACGTTGTAATATTAGGCAGACGATATATTATATCGTTTCGTACTTATGTCTTATATGGTGGTTGAGTTTATGAGATAATAAATCTTAACAAAACATATAAATGAATGGATGAGTTGGAAATGAATATTTATTTATAAAAGTAGATAGCACTTGGGTAAATATCATGGTTGCGGTGGACGAAATAGGATGGATAGAGAAAACTGGACAAAATCAAATTCTTCCTGGATAAAATCAATTCTGCAGAATAAAGGTAGACCAAATCAATTTCTTCCTGGATAAAATTAATTTTGTCCAGAAAAAAGGTAGACAAAATTAATTTCGTTCATGGACAAAACTGGTTTCATCCAGGACAATTTTCATTTCGTCCGGACAATATACAACCCTGGAAATACTGTAATAAGGCTACTTCTTGATGATAACCAAAATCACGTACACATTAATATAAATCACGCGCTGTGTATTATGACTCCAAAATTTAAATTCGGCTTGTATCGAGCTCTGAGTAATATTTCTTTCTAATTTTTTCAAAATTTTAGTTACATAAAAGATGAAAATTACAATTACACCACTTCTAAAATTGTTGTACTAAATTAGGTATTTCTGTCATCAATAAGGTAACTTAAAAAATGTTATGAACATTAATTTGTATCGTTTTTCTAAGCAATTAATTTAGTCTCTTTCTGGTGGCATACATGTATTTAAATTTTACTTTAGTTTTGTTAAATTAATAAATTTTTGTTTATTTATTTGTTTAAAGCTTGTAAAAGACTATCGAAATCTATATTGCGTGATGAACAAATAAATACGACCCTTTTGTAATAGTCGAGTTCGAGTTTGACTAAATATTTGCTAATTTTTAAAAGAAATATAACAATAAGTCTTAACAGAACATATAAATGAGTGGATCAGTTGGAAATGAATATTTATTTATAAAAATAGATAACACAGACCAAAGCTAGTTGGAATTTTATAGCCAGGTGTCGTGTTGCAGCAGTTTATGAAAGAGAGTAAATATTTTTTGATAACTTTTAAACCATCATCACTATCAATATTGACATTGTACAAAAAATTAAATTAAATAACCAAACTGTTTGCCAGATTGCAATATTAAAAAATGAAAAACCAAAATTAAAAATCGGGGTAAATAGTACGCAGAGTCTTTGCTCAGCAGTTGGTTCAGACACTAAAAATTATTTTCCGCGTATATTTTATCCTATAAAAACTTAGGCAAATACCCCAAATCGGGGATTCCGTAAAAGAAATTATAAGAAACTAGTTACATATATTTATGAGGGTATAATGTGTCACTAAATATCTATTTAAGATTAATTAAAATAAATTTGATCAAATAATTCGTGAATTTATTACAGATTTCAGACATGGCTATGATAGAGGAAGATAAGAAAATGCTTCAAGGAGTCTTCCCTGACGATTTTATTTTTGGTATGGCATCATCATCGTATCAAATAGAAGGAGCCTGGAATATTGATGGTACTTCTATCTATTTACACACCTATAAAACTGTTAACATAACTATTTTAACAAACTAGCGATAATTATCTCTGATGTGTGCAATAGGAAAAGGAGAGAATATTTGGGATCGATTTACACACTCCAACCCAGAAAATGTCTGTGATAAAACCAACGGGGATGTTGCCTGCGGCTCTTACTACAAATACAAAGAGGATGTTAAGCTTTTAAAAGATATGGGGGTAAGCCAGCCATATTCAATTCAAACACCTTTCTGTAGATATATTTCATTATGAATTTTTGTGATATTTTTATTTACAGGCAAAAATGTACCGCTTTTCAATTGCTTGGGCTAGGATTCTTCCTTTTGGCACCACCGAAAAAGTTAATGCATCTGGGATCCAGTATTACAAAAATCTTATCGATGAATTAGTCAAGGAGGGCATCGAACCTATGGTTACCTTATTTCACTGGGATCTACCCCAAAATTTGGAGGATATGGTATTTTAAATTTACAAAACATTATTATGCCCTTATAATAACATTTCAATGAATTAAACCATTAAAAATATTTTATTTAAAGGGAGGATGGCTTAATGAAGAGCTAATTGGAATTTTCGGGGAATATGCTCGTGTATGTTTTAAAAACTTTGGCTCTTCAGTGAAATATTGGATCACCCTAAACGAACCGTTTATATATGCCACAAAAGGATACGAATTGGGACAGTTTGCTCCTGGAGTCAAGGAACCGAAAACAGCACCATATAAATGTGTACACACAATGATCAAAGCCCATGCTTTGGCATACAGTATTTATAAGGAAGAGTTCCGTGACAATCAAAAAGGCAAAGTTGGTATTTCTTTGGATACCTCCTATTACGGTCCTGCTGATCCCAATTCTGCCGAAGATATTGCAGCTGCCGATAGAGCTTTTCAATTTAGGGTAAATATACTAAACTATTGTTAGCTTTAACATAATATTTCTTTCTAACGCTATTTTATTCTAGTTAGGCTGGATGGCCCATCCTATCTTCACTGGAGAATATCCTCCCACCATGAGGGATTTAATTGACAAAAAAAGCACTGAGGAAGGATTAAAAGAGTCCAGGCTTCCTTGTTTTGATCAAGATTGGACAAAGAAAATCAAAGGTATTTTTCTATGCTATATTTTATTCATGTAAAAATAAATAAATAGAATCCAAACTGCGATAGTATAATATAAGTTAGGGTAATGTCATAAAATAATATTTTAAAATATTTTACAAAGTCTTAAAATTTGTTTATTTTAATTATTAAAATTATTTTGTTAGGCACTGTGGACTTTATTGGAGTTAATTACTACACTGCCGAGCTTGTTCGCCAAAGGAATGCAAATTCACCTTCAACAATTGACGGGTGGAATACAGATCAGAATACAGAACGTTTCAGAGATCCGGACTGGCAAAAATGTGGCGCAATTTGGCAAAGAGTAGTTCCTTGGGGATTACGAAGAACTCTGAATTGGTTGTCTAGTCAATATAACAATCCAGTCATGATGATTACCGAAAATGGCTATGGGGATGATATTCCAAGAATAGATGACGATGGCAGAGTGGAGTATTACAGAGGACACATAAATGAAGTGATGAAAGCAGTCAATATTGACAAGTGTAACGTCGTTGGATATTTGGGCTGGTGTCTTCTTGACGTCTTTGAATGGTCGTCAGGATTTACGTGAGTGTACACAACTTAAAAAACATTCTTTGCAAAATCTTTCATTTAATTTGTTATTAAGTGGATTTTACACCACTTTATAGGAATGACCGATCTGTCTGTCTGTCTGTCCGTCCATAAGCACGATAACTTTCGAACGAAATGAGATATTCAGTTCATTTGTGCGTTAACTAGAGGTTGTAAATCGTTGTAATTTCGGCTATTTTCGTCGCAAAGTCGTAAAATAGCTCGATTGAAAGGACTTAGATCAATATACATTACTAAGTAGGCTATAGTCATCCCCTGACAGGGGAAGTGGTTGAAATAACTGAAAATCGATGTAACTTCAGTTCTATTCGTCCTACAAAGTCGTGTAATGACTCGATTGACAGCAAAAATGTTCAGCGACATTAAAAAGCAAATCCCAGTAACCCCCTGATTGGGAGGTGGGTGAAAACCACAACTGACTAAATATTCATGTATCTTATCGGTTCAATTTATCGCATAAAGTCGTGTTACAATACAACTCGTTTCGTTCGAAAGGTCACAAAGACATGTCGTGTAATGTCATAACACACTACTTTATTACACCCATTTGTACATGATTTATTAAAATATACTATTAACACGTCGTAATATCATTAACCATTATTGATATGTTCCTAATTTTGTCGTATTTAATTTCAGTGTCAACTTTGGAGTTCATCACGTACAGCAAGATGACCCCGAGTTAAAAAGAACTCCAAAAAAGTCTGCTATTTTTCTGAAAGAAGTATTTGCAAGTAGAGGATTTCCCAATCCACAACTTTAGTTACCCTAGATAGTAAAATAGTAAAACGTTAAGATTAGTCTGGCTTCCCTACTTATTCACACGATTAAAAATAATTTATCATATTACCGTATTATTATATATTATATATATATTGAGTGCTGGCATTAAGTACTGTAATTGGCAGGAAATAAAGTAAGGCATCTGTATATTTTGTCATTTGTTCCATTTTATTTGCACGTATCTAGTTAAAAGACAAAATCTTGTACAAAGTTAAAAGACAAAATCTTGTACAAAGTTAAAAGACAAAATCTGCTATTTTTAATCCGATGTCAAATGTCTAGATCTAATGGTTTTGTTTCGGATTAACTTTTCTGTATAATATGTTTTATTAAGTATTTTATCTAATTACTCAATTCCTATTATATTATTTATGTTATATAGTTAGTATGTAAGTCATTCTTATGTACTATATATTTGTCTGCATATCGTGTGCATAATTGCTTTTCTCATTGTTTTATATTTTATCAAACAATTATCAATACAAACCCCGAAATATTGTTTGCGATGGGTTGAGTCTTATAGTCGTAATCGATCAATTGTCTCTGGTGTTAAAGTATAAATGGATGTTATAAATGTGTTATGACTATGACTCTTGGCTTATTGGTAAAAATAAGCATATTTGTTCGTTTTCCTGCCCGCACTTTATTCTGGTATTGTTTATACATACACGATATTTGTCCCACCAAATCAAAAATTTGAAATAATTTCATTTTTATCCAAAAAGAGAAAAGCTAGTATTTTACTACACTTTCAAAAACCAGATTTCATAATATTTTATAATTTATCTACATCAGTTTATTAAATACATTAATTAATTATTCGATTATGGCCGCGAAGAAATATTTGTGCTTGTGCGATATTCTGAAACCGGGATTACTATTAGGCAATCTATTTGGAAATTTCTCACTTTATTTCGAACGCAGTGATCAACTAGATAAATGTAGCCTGTCGGTTAAGAAACATTCAATACATTTTATTTATGCTTGGGTAGTACTGATAACAAATATTTGCTGCACTATATTTGTATATTTCTTCTCGGGAGCAGCAGCCCATGAAATTTATCGGGGAACTGAATTTTATGCATTCAATTTACAAATTAAATGTGTCTTTACTCACATGACAATTATAACTGCATATTCTATTTCAAAACGAAAAGATTTGCAAACTTTATACTCCAAATTAATTGACGTCCATCATAAGCTGCTAAATTTTAAAAATGACATCCTTACGAAAATGGAATGGGATTACAGCTCTTACCATAAGAGAGAATCACATAGAATTAAATGGACGATACTCTTGACATTTCTCTTAGTGTTGGTTAACAGTGTCATTTATATTTCACTCTATTTCAACCATTGGCTCTCTATCTGCAGAATTTCAGAAGGACGGCTTCAGATATGCGTAAATAAATTCTTCTTCCTGATGACTCTTGTATCAACAGTTTTTCGGCAATTGATTCCTCAATCTATCATCTTGCTATTTGTCTCATTTTGTCTCTTGACTCGAATGGAATTTCTATACATACGTTCATCTATTGTAAAAATGGTAACTTTTGAAGAATTGGCTGAACTGGAAAACTTGCCAACTAAATCCTTGCTGCATTTACAGAGACTTTCTAGGGATTCTACTCAGCTAGTCATTGTTTTTGAATTCCTACGCATTATTCATGAAGATCTATGTGAAATCGTTGACTATATTGGAAGAGTTTTTGGGTTTTCGGTAATTTCATTAAAATTGCGAAATTTTTGTTTTAAATTCTTTCATTACATTAGGAATGCGTGTTCGTATGTCATAATTTATCTTTTGGTATTTCTTTAAACACAGATACTGATAATTTTGACTATGTCAATCGTGACCAAATCTGTGGGATTTTATACTCTAATAGCAGGAACTGGGTTTGATATTGGCAATGTAAATCCTGAATTTCGGGCAAAGCAATTAGAAACTTACAAAAACTTTAACAATATATGTTTTAGTCTTGTCTTCACTACATTTGGACAAGTTCTTCTTATTTTAATATCGGGACAACTGCTAGCAAATTCAGTATGCTTAAAATTGTCAAACATATTCAAATTCTATTGTATAAAATTTAAAACCATTCATATACATTTTTGCATGCCTATATCGCTTTGATTTAATTTTGTGACTTTTAAGTTCAAAGCTAAAATGAAAAATTAATATTGTACAGGCCGCAGCCCCTGGAAATTTTATTTCAAAAATTAAATTCAAAACCAATACGTTAGAATTGGATAATCAGGTTAAAATACAATTTTTTTCTAACAATTCAATTCGTAAGTAGTGCAATGTTAACTGAAAAATTGTTTTTGAGTTGCAGATCATCCAGTTTTTTGAAAAATTGAGTCATGGCAAAATAACTGCCGTAAATGGCTTGGGAATTGCTAATATTACAATGGGCCTGACTGCTACTCTAGGGACAAGCGTTACTACTTATTTCTTAGTGCTTTTACAGTTTAAGTTTAGCAACATCCATTAGTCATTCAACTAAATACACCTGCCAACAAAATGTATACTGATACTATGATGCAAAATCGTACAACTATATACAAAGAGCAAGATATATTACAACTTACACTAAATCATTGTTAAACAACTAAAAGCTAAACACCATTTAAAACATTAAAAATGCTTTACACTGCCATCGCAATGCAATTGTTGTACGTGGAGGCTGACTGACGGGAAATAGCTATTTACTATAATTAATAGTATTTCAATTGAATTGGACAAGATATTGAATAGCTATCAAACGAGTGACATTTAAAAGCAAAACAAGCCCACGAATAAAATTGTTTTTTTCATTCAAATATTTGTATTGACTTATATAGAGCTGCCATTTTATTAATTCTTTTATTATTTTTATATTGTGGAATGCGAAACAATGATAATGTTTATATTGTCGTTATCAATTATAATACATATCATTACATTTCCCTACCTTTATTACGTAAAATGCTATGCCAGCAAACCTTGAGTAAATAGTAACATTTAAAGTAAACGCATTAGCTAATTTCATCTTTTAGTTTTATTATATTTACACAGTGTATTTATACAAGTATGTTATGTAGGTTTATTTATTTCGGGTTTCGGGGTCCACGTCCTATGTGCCTATATACTAAGTTATATTAAAGTGTTTATTAGTTAATGGGTGAATTCTAGTTTTTTTAAAGTTTGGAGAAGTTTTCTATTCCGGTTACCTATGAACGGAATAGAAAATAGGTATTAGATTTTATAAATTGATCATCGCCTATCATGCAGCAATGGAAGAGTATACTATTCACATTTAAGTGAGTGTAAATTGAAAGTCCATTCAGTAGCAATGAAATGAAACAAAACACTTAGGTACACGACAGGTGTTTTCACATCAACAAATACAATTGTAATACAAATAGTTATAATCTTCCTATCAATTACTTATGAAAAAAACTTTATTTTCACCACCCAATTTTAGTTTGAGTAAGAAAATTATATTTCAGCTAACATTTCATATCCATTCTAAATCTGTGGGTAAAATATGAAGACATTAATTGGGGTCGTGTTTTTGTTGGTTTTATTTACTGGTTTCAGTTACGGAGCATTTAACAGTACGGAGAGAGAGAAAGATTCATTATTAGAAATAGAAGGTCTTAATACAACAATTGAATTCTTTGCTCAATTTTGCAGCATATCGATTCAGTATGATTTTAAAGTTCCAGTAATTCCATATTTCCACCGAATAAATCATCCAATTGTTTTCATGAATATTGAGAATGTGACATCATCTCAAATTACAGATATACACGTAGAATGGAGGAAATGGATACTCCCTTATGCCAGAATTACAATTCTTCAAAACCCTGGAAGCGACTGGTTGTTAAATGATTACAAGCACGACTGTCGATATGACATAATTCCTGAAAAGACGAGCTTATTGTGTAGAGAAAACTACGGCTATGTAATTTTTATTGTTCTGGATAAATTCATTGATGACTATATAACAAGCAAATTTAATTATGTCTATCCCATTTACTTCTCAATGACACGTTTGAAGGACAGATATTATATTCGTAATATTTCTCTATATTGCGGGGATTGCTTTATAAGATGTAACAGAAATTACGCAACTGCAGTATTAAAGGAAGAGAAGTTTGAATTTTTGACGAAAGATGCTTTAAAAAGACTTATTGAATATATCCACATTTACCGTTTTAAGCAGTTTCCACAAACCAATCACTGCATTCAAAAATTTGAAAACGGAACAAAAATCTCAAGATTTTATAACGATAACGACTTACACAATGGCAGCATTTTAATATCACCCTTTATAGCCTTACAAAAACAGTCTGTGACCTTTGTGACTGCAATTACATCAATTTTACTAAATTCTATGGATACTACTTCTGGACCTAAATATTTCCATCCATTATTTTATATCCAAACGGGAGCTGAAGTTTGGAATTGGGCAACATGTTCAGGGATACAAAAAAGTGTTGTTTGGCAAATTTACACAATTCCGTTTGACAAATTATCTTGGATATTAATTGCAATGATGCTAGTTGTAATGGCTTTTGTGTTCTTTTTTATCAACTATTTGCGAACCCAAAAAATACATAATTTTTTATCGAATTCTGTACTTTTGTTAAATATAGCTATGCAATTCTTTGCTGCTTTATTAGAACAAGGTGTGCCAATTCGAGGAGAAATTGCCAAATTGAAGGTAATGCTAACATTTGGCATTTGGATTTGTGTAGGAGTGATTCTTAGCAATGGCTACAAATCCATTGTTGTCAGTCAACTCTTTCTACCTAGAAAAGTGATCAGTAACTACAGAAACTTTAAAGACCTTGATAATTTTGCTATTTCCGTTTATAACTATAATATGGAAAATTGGATTCAAGATGTAAAGCAATCATTAGCTATTTCTCATTCAGTTGTACAAATGACTTACACATTTAGTTTACCTCATTGTACTAATCCAAAATTATCATTCATTTTCAAAATGTATGAAGCAAATCTAGAAAAAGATCTTTTTCCTTGCAATCTTACTGACAATCAATATATTTCTAACAAGTTAATTGAATTTGGAAATTTTAACAGCTACGATATTCCAAATAGACACATGCTACTCAACAAGTTCAGTGAAATAAAGGTAAATAAACGTGAAATAGAAAATCTTACAAAGAGAACAGAAAATTCAATCCCGGCTTTGGAAAAACTTCTACGACTACCTTCTAGATATCTACTCGGAAAATTTAGTCGTTACGATACTCATTATACTCTGTCGTCGTTGTTTAATGACAATTATGAATTTTTAAAATCTTGCAAGAATAGTGCATTTGCAGGCCCTGCTCGTTGGTTGAACACGTTTCAGAAATATTTGTTCATGAATATTGAATACGTACGTCGAAGTGAAAATATATTCCAAACACAACTGAACTACGAGATTCCATTCCATTTCAATAAATACCATTTGTATGGCAGGATGCAAAGGTTAATTAGTTCTGGAATATACTGGTTATTTGAAAATTGGAATACGTACTATCAAGAGAAAGAAATTAGAATGTACTTCAAAATGAGGTATAACTTTTCACAGGATTCACAAGGATATTATAAGAATCAGAAATCCTTTAGTAATTCAAGCGTCGTTTCAGTATTTTATATTTACTCCTTCCTCATTGCTATATCCATCATCACTTTTGGACTAGAAATATTTTTATCTATCTTTAGAGTTGGCCAAAATTTGATCGGAGTTCTATCGGAGATCATCTAGCTCCCAAACAGAGACTGATAGAGAACTGAAGTCACTACAACTACCACTCAAAAGGTTGCAACAAAACTGAATACAATACTTTGTCTATACTAGTACGAGTTTTTTTTGTCGCCACAATTATTACGAATTTTTGTCACCACAATTATTACGAATTTTTGTCGCCATAATTATTACGAATTTTTGTCATCACAGTTAGTACGATTTTTTTGTCGACACAATTATTATTAAAGCAAATATGCCTGAATTTATTAAATAAAGAGATATGTCCAATAATCGCTAATCCCCTAATTAAATCACAGCCATAATTCAAAATAATAATTTCCACTTCGTGTTAGCACTAGTTGCAACTGATTAACAAATACTTTATTAACAAATGTCTCACACAAAGTAACATGTTTATAATATATATAAATGTAATTTTAAACGCTAGAAAGCCTTTTCTAAAAAGAAATCTTTGAAATTAACATAATCATTAAAAAATGGATTTTTTAAATAATTTTCAGACTTTAACTGACAATTTACTTCCTCAAATAAGAATATCAGTGGCATAATAAAAATAGTAGTTCGGAGACTTCCTTTTATCAACAATTTTGTAAGAAATCTTGTCGACTACATTTCTAAAAGGGAGTATTCCTCAATAGTCAATATCTCAATACATTTGTCAACAAAAACACATCATATTTAATATATCAAACAAGGTGCGTAATAATCTAATTGAGGGAAATCAGTTTTCTGAGCATGTCGTTACTCAAAGTCATGAAAAAGAGTGTTTATACTTATACTTACGCCGTCAGTAAATGTTAGCTTTAAAAATCCCGTTTTTAATAGGGATTTACTACAGAGTAAGATTTTTTAATTTCGCTTTTCTAACCTGGCACTCCTGACATACGGACAAGTATAGTAGTATTTGTTCCACGGTTACATTATCATATGTCTGACTCACATGCTTTTTCATGACATCCCTTCCTCCGTGTTTAGTTGCTAAATGAGTCGCTTCCAGAATATCATAGATATCTTCCGATGCTACCAATTTCTTGTTATTCAATTTATTGGCAATGTAATGGTCTTCTCCGGATGTTACTACAGTATATCTCCTGATGATATTCGTGTCAGTTATAGCTCGTTTTCCTCCCGCAGCCAGTATCTTCAGCCTTTCAAGTGTCTTTTCATATCGAGCAGTACTAATCGTTCGGTTATTAAATGATTTTGTCGCTAATTTAGATTTAAACTTTTCGTAAAATAATTCCTTTCTTTTGATTGACTCCTCAGTGGGTGGTGGTAACTGGATAATCTCACCTTGAAAGGGAAATCAAGAGTACAGGTCCATAATTATGTAAATTAGTCTTAGTCACGTCTTAATAAACTGGTCTTCCATGAAAATAATTGGCCTAACAGCAAAAACATTAGCCACAAGGGAAGTGATGTGACGTTAGGAGGTATTACATAGCAGGCTGTACCCAGGAATTTCACCAAGGGGGGCACACCAAATAAATTGGTAAAATAATGATATAATATTTGCGTAATATTTTTTAGATTTTTAACCTTTCTTGACAAAAAAATCGTCTTTTTCTGGGAATTTAGAGGGGGGTTCAAGCACCAGCTCTCCCCTCTGGATACGCGCCTGTTTCATAGTGTACCTTGACATGACAATATCAGGCTGTTATGTGAATTTTTAATTATAAACTAATAGACTCCAAAAAACCAAGATTTCCAGACCCGAATGTGAATTAAAAATGTACCCGACAAAAGAGCACCCATGTAAAAAATAAAATGGAACAGAGTAAGGCTAGCTCATGGGCAATATTCTTTTTGGGGAAGAACAGTTTACAATTATGGAACGGGAAGGCCTGTTTCATTTTCTGTAGGACCAGCTTACTCTTACACGAAGACCAGTTTACAAAGACCAGCTTAAATGAAATTCGCGAGAAAATGGCACTTACTTCTTTCTTGGATTCGACTAGGTCCTTCGGTTTCGGTCAAAGGGTCATAATCTGGATCCGTTGTTACTGAATCATTGTTCTCCTCGTAGTCATCTTCCAAAAAATAATCACTTGCATCCACTTCTACGCCTTCTTTTTGTAATATTTCATCCTCTGGTAGAAAAATCACCAAATTAAAAATATATTACAGAATCAAAATACTCTGAGATATATTATACATTTACACATGAAATCCAAAAACACAATTAACACATTAAACTTACTAGGGATTAAAAGTAAGTCAGATTCGCTCATTTCCGAATCGGATTGGATACCAATGTTAGAGTTACTTCCTTCATTCAAAAAAACCAGGGATTTCTCTGAATTTTTCTGCACTTTACTGACTCGTCCTTCTGTGTGATTCCGAATCGTAGAAATATAATGACGCTTTCTCCCTACAGATAAATAAAATCATTGTTCAGCTATTACATACCATTTAATAAACTAAGACATGATCTCCTAATTGAAATTACAAATTATAATTCAATCAAAGTAATACCTTCTTAGGGATATTATATAATGCATGGATATACCTTTCCTCCCAATATTGGAGCTGGAGAAAATATTTTCATTTGGACTTCTGTTCGTTGCATTATTTAAAGTTTCGGTCACTGATTGACCAGGAACGGTAGTTATCGTTGACGCTTTAATAAAACCAGTTGGGCCGATTACCTGTCCTGTGCAAAAATTTACATAAGATATAAAAATTGTCCCGCTGAATTTTACTGCTCAAATATATTATTTCATTTACTTAAGATATCTTCGATTTCAGTCATTAATTCTTGAAATAATGACTGAAATCGAAGATTTTTTGAAGTCGGTTAATTTAGTGTCTACAGTCTACTAGACTAGTGAAAGTTGTAAACCGAACCGAATGTCTCAGCAATAAAATCTTCTAGGAGATATACTCGAGTTGTCAATCTCCAGACTGCGTCTTTTAGGGAATCCACTTCAACCTCCGAATCAAAATCAATATTTTGATTTTTCTCCATTTTTGATTAAACTGCGTTCACTTTACCGAATTCTTTTGAATTTCTTAAATGATAACTAACAAGAAGTGTTGTTGTTTTATATGGCCTTGACAGAAATTGTTATTAGTACAGTACTCAAATATATTTGTATTTTTGTTAGAAAAAATAAGTACAAATTATAGTAGATTCAATCATCTATCTAACTAACTCCAACTCTAATCTCATTAAAAGTCAAGTCCAAAGCTGAAAATTGGAATGAGTAAATTTTTTTCAATTTCAAATACTACTTTGCCTCCGAACAAAAACGAAGCGTCACGTATTATAGTACAATGTAGTTCATCGTCTTGCTCGGGTCCTAACTTCTTTGGAGAAAATCTTAAGAAAATTATCAAAACTGTATGTGGAAATTGGAAAGAAATCTTATGAGAAGACTTACCAAAGCTTCGAAAGTGATATTTTATTTGTAAAATCTAGTAAATGATAAAAAAAGAGATATGGCCAAATTTCAATTACTTAAATCATTTATTCCAAACTCCAGTCAGATAGTTGCAGTTGTATGTAGTAGATTAGTAGTTATATACTTTCAAAATTATCAATAATACTGTACTGTGCTTATTTATGAAGGCACATTTGTCATACTACAATTTTGCACTCAATTTCTTCCTGTACTTCAAATTGTCTATCGGTGGAATTTGATTCTTCTCCCACTGGGTCACTATTACTATTAGGATTCTGTTCTTCATTTTGTACATCCATAATATAGTTGGTAGCAGTTTCTTCTTTGATGGGTGATACAATTTCATTATCTGTTAGATTAACGTTCCAATAAATAATATACAATTTTTATACAAACTAACTATTATATTATATTAGAATAATAATAATAATAATATTTAACAATGAATAATGAACGTACCGGGTACAATGTCATTCGGGTGTAAATTATTTTCGTTAATTTGGCTTTCCACTTTAATGGGCGAGTTATTAACAGCTTCAGTTGGAGTAACAACTATGATGTTCGTGTTTCTAAACCAGGATGGCAATTGGAGGGTTATCAACGGGTTACTTCGCCGAAATCTTCGTCCTCTAGGCGGAGTAGGAGCATGGCGACGTCTAGCTCCTTAAAAACGTATTTTTAATAATATTTTATTTATAGCACCTTCTCCATTATTATTTAACTTTACTGTTTAGTAACTTTATTATTTATTATATAGTAAAATTAATATTGGAGTGTTTAATATTTTAAAAAAAGGAAACTGTCTGCAAAAGTTTTTAGGGGAGCTCAAGACATCTTTTCTGTGTTATTATTTTTTTCTTTATACTTTTTCTGCTTATTTGCTCAAAGCATTTAAAATAAAACAGAAATAAGATAAAGACAGATTTTATGTTATCTTGAATATGGACTAAATGGCACCCAGCAGAAATTAATACGTACTCCTTCTTCTGTAATTACGCATCCAATCATTTTCAAGGGGTACATCAGTTTCAATGGACCCGTTTTGACGTGTCAGAAAGTCTTCGATTCTAGGTTCAATCGTAGGGTCAGTCAATGGGATGTGTGAGTATGCTTCCAAAGGCGGCATTGCTAATTCTGGTGATATTGCTTTCGTCAAGTCACTTCTTTTTAGAAAAAATAATGCAAGCGTATATAATTTGGAAGTTTAAGGTCAGAAATTATTACTTTTTTTCGAAAACTTACATTTTTTGATCTCCACGTGGAAATTACCTCCTATTTCTGTTGCAAGAAAATCAGAGATATTAAGCAACTTTGAACAAATAAATGTAAAAGTGACAAAAAGATGACGTGGCAATAGATTGGTAGCTTGTTGGCAGTTGGCTGCTACAACCTTAGACTGACTTGTTGCATCAAAGTTATACGTGTACAGTTTACCTATTATATTGTGTATTAAATACCTAATCAAATCAGTATAGGTAGTAATAAAAAATTTAGTACAGTAATAAAAATAGTTCTACACTGTAGAGCAAGTAATTTCACAAGGGCATTAACATGCTTTCATAAAATTCTAAGAGCTATGAACAATAACAATTATTTTATCGACCTTCAACCTTTACAAAATATTGACTTGATTTATAAGTATACGACCTACCTATAAAGTAATACAAATGAATGATGTTAATACTAATAGCCAAAAATGGATAAATTATACAAATTATTTTAGCAGAATAATTTTACATTACGTTTTATTTTATCGTCGGTTTCATTACAATCATACAATTTTAAGTGGAAAGGGTGTACATGACGCCATCTCAGATCAACACCGGGCTCAGGAATCCGCCGTCGTGAAATCGGCCTAATCAATTTTATCTCGCTAGACACTCCGCTTTTCAGACCCAACCAAGTCAACGCCTAAATTCCTACTTAATACATGTGATTTTTCACTTAGTAAGTACAATTATGAAAACATACTAAAGTACGATTCTAAATAATAGGGAGTTGGAAATTCTGAGAGGTTAGCTGCAATGGGTTTCAGAAATAACAAAATAAATAATAAAAGTGTAATACTGCCATGCTTCGTTTTTATTAAAATTTTCAGGTCATCAAGGATTTAAGACATGAATTTCAAATTCCTTCAAAATGACCTATCAAATTTTAATACATTGAGAAAGCCTGGGTCAACTCCCTTTTATTTTGAATCGTACTATAGAAGATTTGATTGTAAATGGACTATTGCAATTTGAATTAAAAAATGTTACAAGCAAGTCACTTTAACTAGCACCGTAAGAGTATACACAGAAAGAAATAAATCTATCTCTAGTACAAAATCATTACTATAAGTTATCAATTTTATACTCAACATAATGTTTTTAACATTTTATTCAATTTGTGAACAGCATGAAAAGCTTGTGGTGTTCATAAACTAGACGTCCCTTAAGGTATCAAATACGCAATATGCAGCTAATAGCTGCTACCAAAAATACGCAATATGCATATCTGCAGGCTGGTACCGAAAATACGCAATATGCATTTTCAGGCTGGTCTCGGAAATACGCAATATGCATATTATAGAAACGGAATTGATGAATACTCTGACGTCATAATAACTCCGCCTAATAATACTAAGTTAAGTATAGTAACGTAGACAACTCATAAAAGTAACCCTCAAAAATTCATAATCAGTATTTATGTTTTCCGTTTCTAGAATAGGCTAAGGTATATGCATATTGCGTATTTTTGGTACCAGCCTGAAAATGCATATTGCGTATTTTTGGTACCAGCCTGAAAATGCATATTGCGTATTTTTGGTACCAGCCTGAAAATGCATATTGCGTATTTTCTGTGGCAGATGCAGTGCAGACTTTGTTTGCAATGATTTGTATTAAATTTTGATTAATTATTAATGGGACTAATTCTGAGATCATAAATAGTAACTAACATAGCATAAAAAAGACTGTAAATAAGAAAGTAACAAAAATATCCAGCAACTTATATAAACACTCAATCGAATTAACTTGGATAACAAAGCTTTCTTGTGCTTTGAAAACTGAATTCATCAATTGTAGCACTTACCTGAAATAGCAATTTCAACATGAAAATGAAAGTAAAAAGAATTTTTAGTATCATAATATTATGTGACTTTTCATGTGGTTTTTCAAATAGGAAGATCGAGGGAATCGCTTATTACAGACGGAACACAAGAATGGCTTTTCTCCGGTGTGACAGTGCATGTGGTTTTTCATAGTAATTTTTTGAGTGAAAGATTTTCCACAGAAGGGACAACTGTATGGCTTTTCTCCAGTATGAATCCTGGTATGAATCTTTAAAGTCGCTGAGTTAGATAATTTTTTTCCACAAAATACGCAGTCAAATGGACCTTTCCTTTTGTCCACCTTCTTTGTGGTATTTAAAGTTCTTTTCTGGTTTATATTATTAGATCCTGAATCTGAAATGAACAATAATCAGAATGAAAATAAAATATTTTTTACCCTTTTAAATTACAATGAAATTATGTTTAAATAATTAAAACTCGTGTATAATATTATAGTTAAAACACTTAAATTTGTAACTAAATATAACTCATACGTTTTAGTAAGTATAAAGATATTTACAATTATTGGGCCAAACGAATTTCTAATAGTAAATAAACAAATGGGACAATGGTATGGCGCTTTCTCAGTTATTTCACCATTTATATGTACTGTAAAGGCAGATTTTCAACTGCATAAGAAAAAACTATGATTTTTTATTATATTTAAATTTAAATGAATCCTCCCTTTACAAAGTAACTTGTATCATTGCAACTTCATTTTTTTTCAAACTTCGCATAAAAGAGATAATTGTAACAGGTGTATAGCGACTACCCTCGTTATGTAGCTTACCAGGTATACCAGGTATAACGTTGGTAACCGGAATATGAGTTGAAGAATTGAAATCCGGATCTTTCTCTAATGGGTCTTTAGGGTCACTTTCACTGTTTTCATTTTCATTCTCAAAATAGTCCAAGTCGCTACGGGTTACTTCATCCTCTACACAAGACAGTGGTAAGAGATAATACATGGTTTTACAGATTTTCTTGATTATAAATTACCGTAATGTTTGTTGGGATAGTCGTAGCTTTAAAGTTTTCTTTGTTTTCTTTTAGTTTCTACTTTAAAACAAATTGAATTATGCATATTGCATTTTATTATGGAAAAATTCACAATACTTTAGAAATAGCCCTTATAATTGTTAAAAATTGGATATATCGTTGTAAAAGCAAAAAGGTAAAATCCAGGCAAATGATTTCAAATGTATTTACAAGTTACTTTAAGTCTGAAAGGACGGTATCCAACTTTTCGTTTTTAGGGTATTCTGATAGCCCAGAAAAAATGGGACAAAAATAGTATAGGAAGCTATAGGTCCAAAATGACACCCTGATTTTTAAAAAATGAAAAACCTAAAGAGGCGCCAATACTTCCTTTGTTATAATTTTTTGTATGGAAACCCTGATTTGGGGTATTTGGCCGGGGTTTTTATAGGGTACAATATAAGCGGAAAGTGATCTTTAGTGTCTAAACCAACTTCTGAGAAAAAACTGTGTGCGGACTATTTAACACCGATTTTTAATTTCGATTTCAGTATTTCGTAATATGTAAAAATTCAAAAAAATTCAAAAAATCGAAATTAAAAATCGGTGTTAAATAGTCCGCACACAGTTTTTTCTCAGAAGTTGGTTTAGACACTAAAGATCACTTTCCGCCTATATTGTACCCTATAAAAACCCCGGCCAAATACCCCAAATCAGGGTTTCCATACAAAAAATTATAACAAAGGAAGTATTGGCGCCTCTTTAGGTTTTTCATTTTTTTAAAAATCAGGGTGTCATTTTGGACCTATAGCTTTCTATACTATTTTTGTCCCATTTTTTCTGGGCTATCAGAATACCCTAAAAACGAAAAGTTGGATACCGTCCTTTTCCCCAAATTTTTGCTTAAGTTGTTACAGTGATTGTTAATATTGTTAATAAAGTTGTAATCTTACTAAGAATCAAAAAGGACTCGGTTTCTTCCTCCTCCAATTCAAGGCCTAGGATAGCCATGGTAGTATTTCCCTCATTATTACATTCACTACTGGTTTCCGCCGATTCCTTGGCTGACGTTTGGATTTCATTGCTGAGTGCTTGTTCTTCCATGTCGTCATTCTCGAAACTATGAACAGCATTATCACGTTTTCTCCCTTACATTCATACATATGTACACAATTATTTGACAAATTAATAAAAGCAAATTACTGTCAACTTCATAATGTGATTATAATATGAATATCGACTTTGCTTTACGTATATGTGGTAGACTAGGAGGAATGGTTCTCTCAGTCTAGATCTAGACTCAGAGGGATACCTTTGGCATAATTACATGATAATTACCAGACAGTAATAACGAGAGAGATGATACTAGCACCACCGATTAAAACTATTCTAATTATCCTAGATTTGAAATCTTATTAAGATCGGTCGTCCCATTCAAAATATCACATATAGGTATTCATTTATTACAAGTTTCGCTTTTATATTGCAATATCTTTTGATTAGGATGTCCGATCTTAATAAGATTTCAAATCTAGGATAATTAGACTAGTTTTTATCGATGGTGTTAGTATCATATCTCTAGTTATTTGTCTGGTAATTATCATGTAATTATGACCAAAGGTATCCATCTCAGTCTAGACTGAGAGAGTCATTATATCCCTCCCAGTCTACCACATAAATATACATATGACGTATTCGGTTATTTTAAAAGGCCCCCTGCTCCTCCCGCACCCTAAGAAAAAAACTATTATATCTTCTTCCACCCTGTATTAGTAGGGTGGCGGAGGTGCAGGGTCAGTGTCTTGTAATGTGTCCGGTACGTACTTTTTCTTCTATTGACAGTGCTGGAAGAAATATTTTCAATAACAGTATCCTGTTTTTCAGATGACATAGCATGAGGACTTAAAGATTCTGTAGCTTGTTTTGTAAAACCACTTGGACCAATTACCTCTCCTACAATATACAAAGTTTATAAATTGAAATTAATTAATTACTTTATTAAGAAAAATACGAGTTTGTGTCAATAGCTTCAGGCAGGTAGTTGATTCACCTTACCAAATCTTTGTGCAATGAAATCCTCTAGGAGATATACTCTTGTTGTCAACCTCCAGACAGCGTCCTTCAATGAGTTCATTTCTACATCTGAGTCAAAATCTACATTTCGAGTTTGCTCCATTTTCAGCTTAAATTTCTTTAAATTCTAGATTCTAACAAAACTTGTTCACCGCATTGGATGAAAGCACGTTAAGTAATGTTTTTAATTATGTGAAAAAACGATATTTCACAGTAGTAACCAATCCACTTTCGAAAATTTCGACACGAAAATAACCAAAACTAAAAACTCCTTCACCTGACAGACACTTGAAATTGAAAATACTATGTTTCCCTCCATCCATCAAGAAGCTTGTAGAACGAAAATGGGGTAAGCTGCACAGGTTATTTCCATTCTGTTTTCTTTCACGAATGAATAAAAGTACCCAAAAAATGCATTCCATTAGATGAAAATAATAATTAAAATTTACTGCTTTTGTTAACACTCAAAATAGCAAACTCACACACATCTGTTACAGTTACAAACACTAAAATAAGAGTTTTTGTAATTTTGAAACCGCGATATCTTCAATACAAAGATGGAAAATGTCAAATTTTCGACAGGACTTCTCTTAAAAAAGTTCCTGTGAATTTTTTGGTTATTTAAACTTCTTTGTAGTTCCAGTAAGTTCAGATCCTTAGGGACTTTGCTAAAAAGAAAAATTACATTGAATATGATAGTCAAAAAACGGCCTGTTGTGTCATAACTACGCGTATGTGTCCCTCGTAATTACAAGACGCTGCTTTATTACATGTATAAAATTAGCATGTAATTGGAAATAAATCAATTATTGAGCGACAAATAGCATTTTCCCCGTTGTAATTTCTACCAAGTAGCATTAAGTAAATGGCAAAAAATTCGAAATAGAATGGAAGTAAATAAAGAGAATACTTATTCTAAGAATAAGTTTTTAAAGCTATTTATTGCATCTTGTTTGTATCAATATTTCAGAATGTACTTTAAAGACATCGAAGTTTTCAGATATTATGAACACGTCTTTTATGTCTAATCAAAGTTGAAGATCTTTTGAAACCGTTTCTGCATATATTACACACAAAGGGCTTTTCTTCAGAGTGGGTTAGTAAATGATTTTTCATAGTAATTTGTTGAGTGAAAGATTTTCCACAGACGGGACAACTGAATGGTTTTTCTCCTGTATGAATCCTGATATGAATCTTTAGTTGCGGTGAAACAAAGAATCCTTTTCCACAAAATGGGCAGACGAATGGCCTTTTTCTTTTTTCCACCTTCTTGCCCTTGCCGGTCGTTAAAATCGTCTTCAAAATATTATTAGATACTGGAACCATTAATGCAGCAAATCAGCAAAAACATTAAAATAGCTTTTTAAAGGCTGTAAATAATGCCATTCAAATATTTTGAGTATCAGAATTTAAATATATAATTACAATACATATACAAAATAAGTGGCCAATTTTTAAATGGAAGAATACGACATTTTGAATATATGTGTCAAATGAACACTACAAAAAGCTACCTACTTATATACAAACATCAAAAGAGATAACAACACATTCAATTATTAATTTCATCGAATTCGCATGCACTTTCTCAACTGCTTAGAGACATAATAATTATTGTGAATGGCATTTAGATTCATATTCAGTATTTTTTACTTAATCCTTCTTTTAAATGTAAGTTATTTTGTTAAAATAAAAAATATTACAATTAACCTTTCTTCTGTGCTTTCTTAGGTCTATCGCTGGTAGCGAGAATTTGATTTATGGTTACAGGGTTGAAATCTGGATCTGGATCTAATGAGTCATTAGGATCATAACTGACATCGTTCACAAAACAGTCGTTGGTATTCCCATCACCCAAACCACTTGAGATTGCTTCAACCTCTAGAAATAAATTGGCACAATTGATTTCAAAATCATAGGATTAGGATTTTGAGAGCATTATATTACATTTATTAATTTAATGATTGTGTGGCCAGACCGATGACCCTGGCTGGCATTATCACTACCACTCTTCAGTTTCCCAACCGATTTGGGTTTTTGCTTTTATAGACTATGAAACCATTTTGTTTATAAAAGCCGCAAAAATCAAATTTTTCGTTTAAATAATTAAATAATGAACTTTCTTGAAATAAGTTTTTTGCATTTTGACAAATATTTCATATTTTCACAAATTATTTTATAAATAGCCATTAATGATTGATTAAGAAAGTACATATTTATTGTTGTAAAGGTTAACTGTAAATCCCTGACGTATTTACTAATAACTTTACTTATACATACAGTTCACTTTCACTATTAAGATTAAAATTGCAATCTTACTAGGAATCAAAAGGGGGTCGGTTTCTAAGGTTTCTTCCTCCTCTAATTCAAGGCCTAGAATTGTCATTGTAGTATTTCCCTCATTATTACATTCGTTGTTTTCCAATTTCTTGGGTGACGTTTTGATTTCATTGCTGTTTCCTTCCATATCGGAGAAAACAGTATGATGGCGCTTTCTCTCTAAAAATTCATAAATACAATTGTTTTGAAAAATTAATTAATAAGCTAACAAGAATTACTGTTAACTATATAACTATATATAAAACTTTCTTTGGTACACGCACACTTACGTTTTCTTCTAGTGACAAGCTCGGACGAAACATTTCCGCTAACAACACTCGGTTTTGTAGATGATGTAGGAGCTGAACTGCCAGAACTTGGAGTTGCTGTAGCTTGTTTTGTAAAACCACTTGGACAAATCACCTCTCCTGCCAAAATTATAAATAAAAATTAGATTTATTCTTACATGTTCAGAAAAGTTACGAACATTTTGCATAATTACTATCTATTAATGATTCTATGATCATTAACAAATTACCAAATCTTTGTGCAATGAAATCCTCCAGAAGATATACTCGAGTTGTCAATCTCCAGACAGCATCTTTTAAAGAATCGATCTCTACACCCGAATCAAAATCAACATTTCGATTTTGCTCCATTGTCAATTTAAATCTCAATGGTAACAATCAACTGCTCGAATTAAACTAAACTTTAAATCTCAGTCAATAATAAAATTTTTATTGTTTTCTGGGGTAAATTAGGTATAATAGATTTTGATTGACGAAAAACGAAAACAAAACCCTCTAAAAGTGTCCCTGACTTTTGAAAATACTATTTCCCTCCACCAAGTAAAAGAATAGAATAAAAATCAACGTACGAAATAGAAAAGAATTGGGGTAAAGTGCACAAATCTTTGTGATGAAAAGATCGGAAATTGCAATGATCTATAATTTTTCTCTTCTGAAACTACTTCTAGATTTTGAAAAATTGATAAAAATTAAATTGTTGTTTAAAATAATTAGGGACTTCCTATTTTATCTTCTCTGCATGCGATTACATTTTCTGTCTGTTTGTCTGTACTTTAATTCCTGTGCAGTGTGCACGATAACTTTCGAACGGTTTGAGCTAGGCAGTTTAAATTTTCAGGGTAGTAAAAGTAAACCAGAGTTCGTAAATGAGCAAGATCGGTCACATCTCCTGACCGGGGAGGGGTTTAAAAATTACTAAAAATCGACGTAACTTCGGTTATCGTTATCCTATAGCGTAGATAAATACTTGCGACATAAATAATTTTATGTATAGTGATAATAGGTACCGTATTCGTTATGTACTTGACTAGGTATATCGTCGGTAACTGGAAAATGAGACGGAGGATTGAAATCAGGATCCTTTTCTAATGGGCCGTTATCATGATCATCATGGTCTTCACTGTTGTCGTTGAAAAAACTGTCATTGGTATCTCCTTTGTTACAGCCTTTAAGAAGTATTTTATTTTCTAAATAAACAATGACAAAAAATCATATTACATTATTACTTTTGGGTTCAAATAATTAGCGGTTTTCAAGTTTTTTTTGATTTTTGGATTTTGATTATTAAAATGAACACAATCTTGCAGTTGAACTGGTGAATTAAGTTGAATGTAGTAACCAAAAAACTATTTGATAGTAAAACAGAGCAATTACTTAAAAGGTAAAAATGAAACGAAAATCCGTCAATATAATTTGTAGAGGAGAATTACAAATCGAAAACTAAAAATCTTGTATTTTTCCGACCAGTATTCTAAAATTTTAACCTCTTTTTATAAAAAAATTTCAATGGAAAATAATATGATAGTCGAGAAATGGTCACAGTCACGGTGCACTATTAAGGTTAAATAATTATTGCCGACAATTTATAGTTTTTAGCTTTATATTTCAGTTTAAAATTTTTATTTTATTGTTTGATAAGAATAGCTACTTACAATACTGAGTGAAGTTTAAAAGTAAAAAAAATGTTTAAATTATAAACGGTTTAATCTAAAATATAATCATTTGATTAAATAATATGTAACTATACTACAAACCCATTCACACTCATTACAAAGATTATCATATCAGTACAACAAATATCTGCATTAATATTATTGTAACACAATTAAAAAATGAAAATGCTTGTTACTTTATATCAGGCACTAATTCTTGTGTTGTAATAGATTTGACTGGGGTTGAACCATTTTTAGCTGCTTTCTTTTCACTGCTTTGTCTTGTCTTTATTACCATTTCTTGCAAGTTCTTAACTTTTAATTTGGCCTTCACAGCCTGGTCCACACCTTCTAAAACGGTAGAAACGACTTCAGCTTTTGGTAGTGTCGTTGTAAGGGCCATTTCTTTGATTTTCATTTTTATCTCTCTGCATTTGAAATCTTCAACACTTTCAAAGTGAGAATGAGGGGCCATCAAGTACATTTGATCGTCAAGTGTGTAGCATCTTCCTTTGCATCGTATGTCGTAGTATCTGTTGCATCGCCAAATCTTTTTACCACTTTTCCCCACCTTGTGGATGCCGTAAGTATTTCTCTCCGCGTCCACGATTAAATCATTTCCTTTTCTGCTTTTAATCAACGTGTAACTTTGGGGCACTGCAAAAATCATTATCAAATATCATTATGTTTTCAAATATCTTAATAATTATTTTGGAAAACGGTGCAATTGTTATATTATTATCTACTATGTTATATGTACAGTCATACACATAGAATATCTATTAAAGGCATGTGGATGGTATTCGGCTTAAAAGAATTATCTTTTTTCCGAATATTCCCAACGTTGAGGACTTTTATGAAAACAATATTCCACAAAAGTGTCCCCTTACATGTAATTTCATTACATATAAAATATAATATGCTCAGGATATTTATTAAAATAAAAGAAGTGATTTCTTTTTAGTATGGTTAATACTATCCTTAGTACTTTGTAATTGTAATGTAACTAAGTAAGTAAGTGACTATGTGAATATGAATGAAAGCAAAACATTAGTTTTATATGCAATAATGATAAATGCAGTCAATTTATACGATCAAGAACAATAAATTAGAAATATGTGTAGTAAGAGAGATTAATTAAAAATAATAGAAATAAATAATTGATATTGTGAGCAATGAAAATGTTGCACTTCAATATTAACAGTTCTGAATATTTCATAAATAATCATTAATTTACAAATTATAATGATGGAGTTAATCATTGTGATTTGAATCGTAAAAAAGCCTGCAACGTCGTAAGAATTTACTTGATAATTTTTAATAACGCAATTGTAAATCACATCAACACTTACCTATATCCTGAATTTCATTTGATGTATCGTTTACACCTGAACAACGAGGTGGGTCAAAATCAGGATCTTTTTCTACAGAATCATTAGGATCACCATCGTCATCACTTTTTTCGTTCAAAAAGAGGTCATTATCTTCTCCATCGTCACAGTCTCCCGGAAATACTTCATCTTCTGCGCAAATAATGATAAAATTCAGTTACATATAGCACTATTTACCTTAAGAAATTTGTCAAACAGACAAAAATTTGTAAATAAATTTTTAAATTTCAAAGACTTCTATCTCCATGGTCAGAAAACGCAGAGCAATATAGGTAATAGAATATCACCACGTAGGTTTTAATACTGACTTTTAAAAATCATTACTTTATGACTATTTAAAAGGAAAATTTAAAAATTAGTTGTGCTTGTTACATACAAAAATTATATTAATTAAAAAATTATATACAATTATTATACGCTTTTTCTTATCTTTATATAGAATTAAGTAATATTATGTTGAATATATTCTAAAAAAAGCTTATCCAAAAATAATCTTACTAGGAATTAACATAGAATTTTCGTCATGTAGAGAGTCAATCTGCGGAATATTTTCTTCTTGATCAGTTCCTATTGTTCCATTTTTCTCAGAGTTCTTTCGGATTTTATTTCCTTTTCCCGGGCTTCCTATATTACCATCAAGGCCACGCTTTCTTCCTGTATCATTGGGTACGAAAATAAAGGCTTAATTTTCACTAATTTTTAATACTGGTATTTAGTGGTTAAAGAAAATGTTTTTTTTCGCAGCAAAGAAACCATCTTTTGCAGAAAATGAATCTAAAAATTGAAATTGTGTTAAATTGAATACTTCTTGTTCTGATGCCAGGGCTGGAAGGAGTATTATGATAAGCTGAATTGTCCATTGCCGACACACTATGGGGCAATGATGTTCCAGGAATAGGACTGGTTGCCTTTGTGAAACCATTCGGACCAATAACCTCGCCTGTAAATAATTTAAAATGGGAAATGAAAAATAGAATCCTTGATTCCGATTAACCACTAACTGCAAATAGTAACAATAAAATGTGGAACAGAATTAAATAGACATAATTCACTTAACTCATTCATCAATTACTTAACTGGCGACGGTAACAGTAAAACTTACGCACGAGGTGGAACATCAAACAGGAAACACAAAAGCCGACATTCTGCCAGCTGATGCAAATTCGTGTTTTATTTATATATGTGACGGAAATGACTTTCGAAGACAGTTGCTTCTGTTTGATGTTCCATTTACCTCTGATGTCGTCACTCGTAGGTAGTTTGACATCAACTGTCAATGGTCAACATTTAAAGTCTCAAGTAAACGCAAAGCGAATCATCATAAGAATAATTAGCATTAAAAATAGATAGCAAATATTACCAAATCTTTGTGAAATGAAATCCTCCAGAAGATATACTCGAGTTGTCAATCTCCAAACAGCATCTTTCAAAGAATCAACTTCTACATCCGGATCAAAATCAAAATTTCGATTTTGCTCCATTTTCAGTTTTAATTATTTTTGTGGCAGACCAATAGAAATGTCAAGTCACAAGTAGATATCTGTTAAGTTTGGTAACACTAGTGAACACTGAACAGTGAATGCAAAATTATGGAATAACTATCTTTGTTGTTTGTCATTTGTGATTTACTGTTCTTTTGAGCTTGTGTTGTCATGTCATGTAGCTGGGTTGAAATTCAAAATCGAACAATTCCCGCTTATAATTTGCTTCACAGAGCAGAATAAAGTAAATCTATTCCATGAAGTTTGGTGTGTACGTGTAGTGGCATGTAATGGTATGTAACGCAAAACAACAAAGCTTTATCAAGAGAGCATTATAGTAGTCGTAGATTTTTAATGAATAATATATAAAAATGTTCCGAAAGGAAAACCAATATAGATATCGTTAATGAAAAATTCTAATCTGTATCAAATAATATTTAATCCCAATAAAATAACTTAAATGCCTGTATACATATTTATAGATTGCAACATTGTTTTATTTCATATTTGTTTCAGCTACAGTTTTGCATAAAATCAAAGACAATTCATTCGTTTTTAAAATCAAAGGAAATATAAGCAACAAGGTAATATTCATAATTCATTGTCAGTATAATAAATCCATATTTAAAAATTGTAACAAAAGGAATACTGTTTCTAAAATCTAAACTACAATCACAACTAAGAGTCTTCTATTAAATTCATTAAAAGCTAAAAAGCAATGGTAATAATTTAGAACTAATCGATTAAAGTGTAAGCAATAATTTGTGGGAAAATTGTTAGCGCTTTTCAACGTAGGACCAGCCATCGTTATCATTATCATTATCTGGGAAGAGTTCTTCAAATGTACTGACTGAACTCGCGATGTTTTCCTTCACAGATACATTGCTTGAGGCAATTGAGCTTGGATACGCCCTCACTGGCCTTACAGGGGGCTCAAGGTCCTCCTCGTCATTTTCAGGATTCATGGGTATGAAATCAGCTGTAATACGACTTCTTCGCCAAATAACATCGGGGTCCACAATCACATATCCGTCCTCATCCACCCTCTTCTAGAAAAGTAAACATGACACATTATTATTTTAATTACTAAGTTATGTAAATACTGATTATTGTTTGTAATTTTTCTAATCTACTTTCTTCGACGAAGTAAATAACAAATATCAAGGCCTTTAGTTTTCTTTGATTTGGCAAAAATTTTCAACTTTTGTGTAGTGTGCTTGCAAGACATAAAAATAAATTGTCAAAGTAATAAATATAAAAAGTTTATAGTCGTACATTTCTTTCTGCAGCCTCGTATCTGGCGAAATCAGGTATATATACTTGTTCCCGTTCAACCGGAGTAGTATATCCGGGATACATTTTTAATCGCAGACCCCAGTTTTCCAGCATCGTTTGCCTCTTGCCCATTTCATTTAGATTATGAGCTTTTGTGTCCAGGAAATTGGCACCATTCACTGGCATTATTCCGAAGTTTAGAATGAGCAAGTCAAGAGTTTGGAAAGCATAACGGTTGAGTCTATTCAAAGCGCATCGATGGACCACTTCCGAGTACTGCAAATTAATCAACATTATTTAACGGAGTGTTTTTATGTTGAAATTAGCAAATACAAGAAACAACGCAAGCACAAAACGGAAAATGACTTAGGAAATGTGAAAAGTGATAAGTACTTACAAACATATGGTGAAGACATCCGAAAAACGGCATGGAACCAAATATCAACCTGTCAATGTACAGCAGAACAGCTTCTTCGGAGTTGAAACAATTTTTAATTTTTTCGGTTTCTACTTTTGCTCGTTCGCCACTTGTGGAAGTTGATGATGCTTCACTTCTGACAGTACTGACTGAACTGCAAGTGGATGACGAATCGGATTCGGCGACTGAAGCAGTGTCTGAGAAATTGCTGGACATACCAGAAACGCTTGCAAAATACGCCTCGCTTTCATCTTCTGATAGTTTAGATTTGCTCAAGAGTGATTCTACACCTATGGGTATTGAATAAGAGTCCTCTGAATCCTCTTGGTGTTCTTCTGCACGCATCACCGCACTACTGGCCGCCAACTTGGATAACTTCATCACCAGAAATTCGAAAGGGTACAATTCAAAATCCTGAGAGGCTCCTGAAAAAATTCGATTGTCCGTTTGAAACGTTTTCAATAAAAGTCAAAAGAATCAATAAAAACTTTACTAACCAGCTTTCTTAATCATCCACTGCAAACAGCCGTAAACAGTTCTCATTTCCTTCCGAAGACAGAATAAATATCCAGGGTCGCCTTTATTTGTATGCTAATTATAAAACATTTGAAAATTATTATTAACAGTCAAAATTAATTAAGCTTTGCTGTAAATATTCACCTTTTCCATAAATTCGTTGATTTTTCCAAGTAGCGATGGATAATCACGAAGTTCTTCATCAAAAGGTGGTACAGGAAAATACAACTCATCTGCTTGTACGCTAGCATCATAACCGTAACCGGGAGGATACGCCCCTACATTTACAAACAATTAAATATTACCAAATAATATTGCAAAGTATTAAAAATAATTATTTTAAATACCTGGATCGATAGGAGTAGCGTACTGATCCATAATTCCTTTTCGCATGTTGAAAGCCAATAAAGCAACTTCCGAAGGAATATACTTCATTTCGTCAGTTCGGCACCAAGTATTGAAAGTTATCAATAAAAGATTCATGTCAGGAATATTGTCCTTATACATAAGCCTCGAGACCTTCTTTTCCAGATAACTTTCAAAACATGCCACCTTTCTATGAAGTTGAAGCTGCTTTTCGGTTCTAAAACATTTTTATAATATTAAATAATTCACAAATCAATAAATTAAATAGCAGCTTAATTTTGAAATGCTGAAGGGACTCACTTTCCGCCGTATGTATTATCAGTGTAATCTAAGTCAAGGTCACCGTCAATGTCATTGTTAAAATATTCTTCTCTTCCTTCTTTTATGGCGTTCATCACTAGCGGGTCAAGTGGATATGTCAATTCGTCGTATGTTGGACGTTCTGGTTCTTCGTCTGAAGTAGTCATCAGGACAGATGATTCTTCAGTGTCAGATTCAGATGCCGAATCTGTTTCAGAATCCCAGGCTTCCTCAGCTGCCACATCTGTTTTATTATCAGACTCCGGTGCTGAATTTTTGTCTGTTGAAATCGATCTTTGGTCTGGCATGAAAGGTTTTTTCTCTTCTGCACCCATTTTCTTCATTTAAAAAAATCAAAATTTCAGATGGATGCAATAAAAATATTTGCTTAAAAGTCTTAATAAATGATTTTAAAACACAAAAGTTAAATTTGCAGAAGCTATTAATTAATGCCATTCAAAATTTAACAATTGTAAGAAAAATTAAAAATTGTTCTTACTTACCGACCACTCTAGTGCAACTGCCAAAGAAACTTCTCTCCATCCTCCTGGGAATTTGAAACCTTGTGCTTCCAGTTCTGGCTTTCTTTTCACCATGAAATTAAAAAACGCGTTCCTCTTTGGAGGCATTGCTGGATTTCTGGAAAAATTTTCTTTATTGTGCAGTGTTTATAATAAACTTCGAAAAATCTAAATACTAGCTCTAACTTTGTGGTGAAATAGCCTCAACTAAAATTTGCCAAACGATTATTTTGATGCTTGCTTACTCGCCAACAGACACAGCTCGAATGAGAGATTGTAAAGCCAATCCACGTACCTATAAGTTGTTCTGTTCTGGCTGACTGCGGAACTTATCTCAAACCAAAGCTAAGTCACCACACCCGACACCCGTCACACAATACTGGAACGACTCGAATGAAGGACAAAAGTTCATTCCTCGCAAAGCTAAGTACTCCTGCACTGACTGCAGTGCCCTTTGCTTTCAGTGCATTGCTTCTAGTAGTGCACTGGAAGCAAATGACACTAAGAAGAATTCTTCAGAATGAAACGTCAATCTTTGAGCATGAAATCCAAATTACTACATTTGAATATTGATAAACTTATAAAGGCTAGGCTATATAGATTACTGTGTATATATAGTGAAAGATGGCATACATATATTCATATAATATTGGTATAATAGATACTTTGGAGATATTTAAGGTAGATAGAATACCTTGTATGATTAATTATGCTTCACTTGCATATTATACTAGTGGACATCACTGAATTTTAATCTGACCTGTGAATACAATGTAAATGTACTGTCAGAAGATTATTACCGTGTAATAAATGATGTCGCATTTCAGTGATACAGTGACCCCTATTTTTAATCTTTAACCTCTACTATCTATTCTTAGAAAGCCATGAAAATCAGTTTATATACGAACATCATACCATTCACACCACTGCATAGCATTATAAAACAACAACTATATATGCAAGATTATTGTCTTCCTTCCTATTTCAATTCAACAGCTTGTAATATATACCTTTTTATTTTTTGATTTTCCTATTTTTAAACCTAAACCCACTAATTTTTAATTTAATGTATACCATGTAATCATTTATATGATGACGTTTAAGCAAAATAATAATATGTACCAAGATGACATGTATATTAACAGTCTAATAATTTGTGCAAGAAAACGATTCAAATGGTAACTAGTATAAAATATAATATTATGTAGCATAATATTATCCTGATTCGTGAAGACCATTTCATGAATCATATAGGCATATAGGTCTTTAATATTTGATGTGATCAGCTAATGGTAGTTAGGTTTGTGGTTGTTTTCCAATAATAAACATCTTTCGATGTACAATTCAATTCAAGGTAGTCATTTGCATACGATTATACGAAGCTAACATTCATTTTTAGTTTCTTGTGATAAATAGATAATAAATAATACTTTCTGGAGCACAAAATCCCTAGTTATAATGACGAGTCTTCACGTTTTTGCATCAAAATAGGGTTACAGGGGTTCAGATGATACTTTGGCTTCCGGTTTTGTTTTTTTCATGCTACAAATGCAATGCATGGGTTCCAAAACGATGTTCCCCTGAAAGTTGTTATTGCCATCCACATGAAATAAGATTGAAATAGCATATTGAAGGACGCGAGGCCATCAAGAACAATGAAGGCGAAGTTAGAGTAAAATTCTTTTACAAAAATGTGCAAAAATTGTTATCTGTGTGAAATAAAGCTGCTCAAATTATTTTGATTGCGGCCCTGATCACCCGCAATGAAACAATGAGAACATAAAAATAGATACGAAACTTTAGACATGCTATATATCTGTGCAAGAGTCATTAATTTTTAATGCATTGTAGATCGTAGCAATTTTTTGCTTTAATGGCCTACGTTGTAAGATTATTATAGTGTGCCGTTATTACATAGTATTGAAACAAAACATAACAAGGGTCATTCAACACGGTTTATTACAACTTACAATGTCACAATTGCAAGTGATTTGGTAGTTATAATTGGATTTCTAAAAGAACCTTAACATCTCCACAATTTAGCGTCAATTACATATTGCACAATTTTACAAAACTTATAGCCATTTACGTAACAAAGATTAAATGACAAGAGTAAATTCAAAACAGTTTTAACGACAGTATACATTTTAGTATAACAAATTCCATTTGTCATAGTTCCTGTTCACATATAGTGAACACATTTCTAATGTGCCAAATTGAGATTTTCAAGCAATTATAATAATTATAAAACTTATAGAGATACTTAAAATAAAATAAAAGTGAAGTAAAAATATCAATGAAAAAATAATTTAAATTAACAGTTACAATTAGTTGAAACTATATACCATGGACGCATTTCATTTCCGGGCTTTACTACTTTTAGCAACTATACTCTTTCCGGCAGCTGTTGAAGGTAATTATCCCAGGTAGTCTCCATGGAGAATTATCTCGGACTCGATTTTTGGGAGATTGGCATGGCATACAGATAATTTTTGTAAGGTATCTTCAATCTTTGCAATGGTTTATTTATTACATTATATGTTTGGTGCTTTGAGCGTAAAAAAGAATAGAAATGGGTACCACAGCTGTGCACTTTCAATTTTAAAAGAAGCAAAATGTAAATTTATATCTGGTTTAATTTTTGTCTTATATCATAATAAAGTTATTAATGCTGGCCATTAAATGTTCTTTTTTGACAAGCCATAAGCACCAGACAATTACCTGGGGGGAACAGTGGAAAAAGAAAGAAAGTACGTTTGACTATATATATGGATGAAATGGAAATTCCAGGCGAAACTATACCAGGTGCTGGGGGAGGCGATTCGTTTCATCCACTGGATCCTTTAACTAGCGCGGAAGTAGAGAAAACAGCGGATATTATAAAGACGGAAAAATCTCATGACGATGGCTGGCTTTACATCGCTATTTACTTAAAAGAGCCACCAAAGAGTGTCCTCGTGGCATCCTTCTTAGAAAACACGCCACCCCCAAAGACAACTCGGCAGGCAATGGCAACAGTCGTTAACAAACACACTGGAAAAGCCTTCGAATTAGTCATTAATTTGGACACTAGCACAATTGAAAGCAGCACACCGTTTCCAGATGGTATAGTGGCAGTACCTGTAATTACGCTTGAGGAATTCGAAGCAGCAGCGGAATCTTTGAACAATAATCCACAGTATCAGGAGAAATGTAAAAAACATGGATACGAAACGTCGGAAAATTTTCTATATGCTCCATGGTAAATCATCTTCTACCTTACAAAATATGCACGCAATTATTTAAAATGTGATTTTAATGCGGTGTGTGCTTAATTAGGGATATAGGGTTTGGAGATGACAAACCACAGTGGAAAGGAAGACGGATGGTTCAAATGATCACCTACGAGAAGTTATTCGACAAAGACAATGCAATTGCTCATCCTGTACCCTTTTCGGCAATCTATGACGTTTTAAACAAGACTATTCTAGAATTTGAGGATTTTCCAACCGGTGAAGATTTTAGTAACGATTTGACTGGGTTTACCCCATCAAGGTCAAGAAATGACAATTTTGACCAAAGCATTCCTGATACTGTGTTGAGAAAAGATGTTAAACCAATCGTGTTCACAACTCCAGAAGGTGTGAGCTACAGTATAAAAGGTCATCAGATAAAATGGCAGAAATTCCAAATGCGAATCGGGTGAGATTGCTGCTTTTTGTCATCCTGCTTGGAATCTTAATTAATAATACTATTATTTTGTTCCAGATTTAATTTTAGAGAAGGTCTCGTCATTTACCACGTTGGCTATTATGATAACGCTAAGCCGGGCAACAAATTCAGGCCTCTCTTTTATCGTCTCTCTGTTTCTGAGGTGTGGATTCCTTACACTGATCCACGTCCTCCGTACCACAGGAAAGCAGTAAGTGCCAGTTTGAAATCGCAGGTTGCAATTATTTTTTGGCATACATATTTAATGTGATGTTTTTGAATTTTTTACGTTTCAGGCGTTCGATCAAGGTAAAAATAGCAATTCAAAATCTGTTACACTGTACAATGGTCTATTTTAAATACATTTGTAAATGATTACTTTAGGTCATTACGGTATTGGGAATTTGATGGTTCCTTTGTATGCTCCAGCTGATTGTAAAGGAACAGTTCATTTTTTTGATGGGGTGTTAAACACCGATGACGGTAAGGCTGCCGTCACCGAAAACTGCATTTGCATTTATGAAGAAGACAATGGGATTCTATGGAAACACAAAGACGAAATCTCAGGAAATAACAACGTGGTGAGATCTCATCGACTTGTCCTGACATATCACGCAAGGGTGGGGAACTACGACTATTTATTCTACTGGTACTTTTATCAAGATGCAACTATTGAGTTCAAAGCCATCCTCACAGGAATATTGTCGCCGACTCCTTTTAGAAAAGACGCGAATCCTCCTCCGTATGGTATCAGGGTTTCCGAAGAAGTATTTGCACAGATTCATCAGCACTTTTTTGCGATTCGAATAGACGCGGACATTGATGGAGTTGAAAATGGAGTGAGTACGGTGGATGTAGTGGCACTAGATGAGCCCACGGGATCCAAAGAGAATCCATACGGTAATGGTGTCAAATTTAAAAATACACCATTGAAGACAGCTGGAGAAGGGAGGACCAAATCCTCACCCTTGGATGCCCGAAGATGGAGCATTCAAAATAATAACTTTATAAACCGTATATCGGGCAGACCTGTTAGCTACGTTTTGAGAGGCCACGATGGACCTACCTGCTTGCTTAAAATGGACAGTCCGACCAGGGCAAAGGGTAATTTTACTGCCTTTAATACGTGGGTATTGCCATATAATGACGATCAAATCTTTGCTGGCGGAAAATATGTGGACAAAGACGGACTACCAGCATGGGTAGAAAAAGATATCAACGCTAACATTTGGAACACAGATGTCGTTCTCTGGCATGTTTTGGGAGTTAGCCATCTGCCGAGAATTGAAGATTGGCCAGTAATGCCTGTAGAGTACGCATAATATTTTTTTAATTGTTATGTATACAAACTCAAATGTATTGCTTTGGTTCAGTAAGATTCTTACGTCAGAAACAAACAATACTATTTTTGAATAGATTTCTTACCGTTATTTATGGTATTTATTTACAACTTTTTTTTAGATCGACTGGATTTATGTTGAAGGCGGTAAGTTTTTTTGAACAAAATCCTGCACTTGATGTACCAAGAGTTTCCACAGCTGAAGATTTTGGAATTCCTGCTTTGACTCGTAGAGTTATGTAGAAGTTATTTGTGGGAGGGGTACAATTTTATGAAAAACAACCAAGTCAGTTATCCAAACTTTGAAAATAACTATAATTTTACAAAAGTTGAGTTTTTTCATTTCTTTTCATTTTACAACTGACCTTAGGGAGTAATGAATGTTTACCTCTAAATTGTTTATTAATATTAATAAAACACTTGAAATTAACTATTTAGATGTACTTTCCATTGTTAGTTGTCATTATTGTCAACAGTTGATTGTCATGATTTATATAGCTAACACAGTTTCTACCTATGTACTATAATTTTTTCATGTGATGTTGGTGTTCATTGTGTGAGACTAGCTATACTAGCTACTAGCTAGTCTAACTGGTCTATATAGTAACTAGACTAGCTGAGTTATTGATAAAGCTTATGGGGTTTAAAACAGTACAATTGTATCGGCCTCATAAAACATTTTATTTAACAAAAAAACTCGTTTACAAATTACTTAATTTTACCAAATTTTCCCATTTTAGAAATAATCAGTAACTGATAAAACATTGTATTATGGATTCCATAGTTACAATAATTATCAGATTGCCACACACAATCACTCCGTAAACTAAATTAAACCATATTTATTACAACCTCACCAAATCAATGGAATGTCTCCACTTCCTCATTTAATGGGTTAAAGTATTAAATGACCATAATTTTATTAGTTAGCTCCCTTTCACCAATATTTCATAATTTGTTTGAGATTTCTAAATTATTGAGGCCTCCTTACCACACATCAACAGTTTTAATTATTACAGACTTTGTAGTGGCTATAGAAGAAGTATTCTTTAACTGCGACATGTAATTAAGCTCTTGAAACATCAACGGATTATGGTCAGCAATTTTCTGAAAACCGCCCGTCTTTTCTACTTCGGCTTTGTTCCTAAATAAATGTATAAACGTTCGCTTTCAAAAATCTTATAATATTTGACAGAAAACTCACTCAAAAAAATCACTCACTTGCATTACACAAAGAGTGAGGTTAAGTTGACATCGGCCAAGTGACAACCTTAGGTTCCTAGAAATTTTAGTTCGCATTGGTTAATGCTGACCTTGCTTACCTAACATGCTATGAACAAAGTAAAACACATCATTTGTGAAAAAAATCACAATGCTAGAACATGCTATAAGAGACTCACTATAAACCGTCGCGTAGTTCCGCATAGGAATGTGTTTTTGGATAAAGCAGTACAGAGCCACATTTATCCTTAAATTAATAAACGCTGCGGCTGCAAACTTCAAGTACAAAGCAGGGGCAATTTTATACTTAACGCAGACGGAAAATTTTGTAATTTTTCAAGTTCCAAGAAATTTCAGCTCGCATGGGGTAAGGCGATCCTTGCCGTATGACTAGACGCCGTAGACGAGTGTGTTTGCAATACAAATAGAGCAGATAAAACACAAACCTGGTCTAAAATTAAAGGGTTTGTAAATCGATTTATTTTAATATTAAAAACAACCGATGAAAACTGTTTGTATTAGCAATTGAGAACGCTCCCCAAATTTAATAAGTACAATTGGACCAAGGTACATTAATTGCACAATTAAATGTTCGTGGAAGAATGGATGAGATATTAACATCTATTAATAACTTATAGTGTGTGCCCTGTAGTCATGTAGGTATGGTACTAGGTATAATATAACTACCAGATAATTTTATTTTGTTGGTATGATACTTCATTTGTATTTTTGTGGTACCTACACATACAGTACCTTGGTAGTCATATAAACACCTCATAAAAATAAAACAAAATTTTGCTGAATATTTTTTTATGGCACAAAGTTAATGAGTATCAACATTTTACAAATAAAGCCTCAAAAAAATATTTTTCAGAAAAATCAAACCGATAGTTTCTAAAGGTGCCCTGACACGGTGGCCCTTTACATAATTGCATTGTTTTCTTAGACAAGTTGAAAATAATGGAGGCTACAGTAGTTTCCGTAGGATGGGAGGATGTCCAGGCTAATTCTTTTGGTACTGAATGTTCACATACTGCATTTGGATGGCCCACGTGATCTTTAAAAGCTTTTTGGAAAGAATTCTCATCAACAAATGGATAAAATTCTTTTAGTTGTTTCTCCACTCGACGATCTCTAAATAGGGATGAACTACCACGGGAACCTTCTCTTATATCATCTCTAGCCAAAAACGCCTCAGATTTAAAATGATTGCTGTGTGTTAGGATTTCCTTGTCGAGAGGAACTGTAGTGATGAAATATTCATCTGGAGTCAGTTCAATATTCAAGGCTTCATCTTCTCCTGTTGCTATGATCATATTTGCCGAAACGTGTCTTGGTGTTGCCACAATTGCTCGGAGTCCCAATGGAAATGTCGGCGCTTCAAGAAACATTCTTCGGAGAATTGTTGCCGGAACCCAACCTTGAGGATATTTTGTATTATTGCGTTCGAAAACGTCACCACTGCTCCATAAACTCATTGCAACAATTCCAAATCCTCCTGTTGACAATAAAAATATTAAATATCCATAGCTATGATTGCTATTTACTATGAAAGCAATATTGCAAAAATAAAACAAAATTTGAGTCATAATTTCTTAGTGTCTTTTAAAATTGTAATAAGTGCACACTGGAATTTCACGAACAAATTAATAATAAAAAGGCTTTAAATTTCATCAATTATGCTTACATCAGGCACGTATCTAGGAATTTGTTCAAGGGGGGGCGGAAGCAAAATTTATACCAAAAATAAGACATATTCGCGCGAAGCGCGAAAATTTTTTTCAATTTTAGGCCATTTTTGAGAAAAAAATTCTCTTTTTCTCAGATTTAGGGGGGGCGCTGCGCCCCCCCCGCCCCCCTACTAAATACGTGCTTGGCTTACATAATGCGTTAATAGTAATTTTATTTTAATGTTGTAATCATTAATAATTACAAACAGTCTACTAAATAATAACTGCCAAAATATTTTTATGAATGAAATATTATATCAAATTTATTATTGAAATATCTTACTTGCGTTGAATCCCGACCGTACAAGTTGACCAGCTTCCGTAAGGGTAACAAAGGGCTTAATATTTTCACAAGGATCAGGATTGACCACGAGAATGATAGCTGTGTCGTTATTTAGAACAAATTCATTCGTGTCCCAATTCTGCCCCAAAAGGACTTCATGATTTTTTGTTGCACTTTTGAGGGCAACTGCTCCAGTGCATTCTTCCTCTTCATTATTTCTTTTTACCACCTTATTTGTACATTCTTTATTTTCAGCCGTGGATTTAGCAGGTCGTTCCTTCTTGGCCTTCAGTTGCTGATCTCGTTTCCATCTACTTAAATCGTAACGTGCGTTAAGAATGACAATATCCAAAAATGTGACATTTGCTCCTTCGGCTATTCCCCTCATTTCCTCCACTCCATTGGGATAGTATACATTCAGTGCAGGAATGTAATTATCGTTTACAAAGTCCAAGCACTCTCTCCAAGACGGCATTGAACTTGACGTTTTGTATCTGTTCAAATTGGCCAATATTTTGTCTTTTGCTTGGACACCATGACTGAATCCCCTTGCGAAGGGGAGACCTGAAACTGTAATTTGTTGGTAGTACTGCGGACAGGTAGTGTTCGAAGTACAAACATCCTCTGCTGATACAATTGACATACCTTTGAGTAGTGCGAACAGGAATATCGTCATATAATTTTCCATTTTAAATGAAAGAGTTGAAGGTTAAAACTATTGAAATGTATTTGTCGCGAAAGCTGAACTGCTTACTAAATCGATAGACCGCTATCACTTATATGGAGATAATAAATGTTGATGTTTGCTGTTTTACTTGCTAATAATGACATCACTCCCTTAACTTACTTATTTATCTTGTGGTAACTGACGTTTTCTTTTTGTCCATCAATACATATATTTGCACTTTATTTATAAATGTGATGTAATCTGATAGTTTGTAATACTTATATACCAGACCATAGTCTATATATATTTATCTTGTAGTGGATTATATATAATAACATTAGCATTAAAGTCTTGAAGCTCTTTGCTAAGCAATTAAATTTATGCTCATATAGGACAAAAAAAATTGCAACATTTGCTAAAGCAGTTGTATAATGAACAGGGCTGTATATAGCCGTGCAGAGGGCTCAGGGGCACGAGCTCCCTCCCTCACATTTTCCACATAGTCTTATTTTCCATATATATTTTGGCAATAGCCCTCCCTCGAAAATGTTTTCTGGCTGCGGCTCTGACTCAGTGAATACTTATTACTGTATTTGTACTACACTTATACTAACTGCAGTACCTACGACAAAGACAAAGTATAACATTATACGGAAACGTTGATATTGTCAAGTTAGAGTTGGGACTTGGGATGATGCGACCTCAGACAATAGAGCTGGCACGGTTGCCTTTGGTCTGCTCTCACGGACACTTCATGCACCTACCCGGGTACTAGTAAGCCAGTAAACCATCGCCCGAAAACCACCACGAATCAAGAATAAGAGATGACTTTATTTGACTGCATGCTCAAGGCATGCTCATGACTCAATGTCTCTCAGCATACTGCCTACATGGCGGCTTGTTCTTCGCCTTTTTCTGGTCGTCTCTGCTCTATCTTGAGCAATCCCATCCACCACTCGCGTGGATGTCTGTGATTGGTCAAGGAACAGCAGAGCCGCCAGTTACAATATATTTAAATAATGTTCCCACATGACATCTCCCTGTTCAAAGACAGTCTGTTCCACCAGACTTAAACTTAAATAACATCAAGAAAAAGCTTTAAATTTCCCAGAATACTTTACATTCACAAATCAAAGAAAACTCAAATGATAATTACTTAGAATTAACATAAATCCTCACACATTCTAATCCTCACGTCACGTTACAAAATACATTTCACATAATATCCTTAATTTGCAATAAATTCCAATAAACAAAATCATCAAATTCAAATTCATACTCAATCAAAATTATCAAAAAATAAATGAATGTCTTGAGGTGCGTTGGCTGACTGTTGTTTTCACTACTGGTCCGCTTGACATACTGAAGTAAACACACAGTTGTCTCCGGCTCCCAGTACTGCCTTGCCCGATATACGGCAACGTGGCACAAAAATGATGATCTAGGACTCCATCACTGCCTTGCCCCATAGTACGGCAACGTGGCACAAAATATGTTGATCTCGGTATCCTATCCATCTCTCAAAACACCAAACGTTAGAATACCACAACGCAACAGCTCAAAAGACTAAAACTCAACAAACAAAATCATGATTAGAACCTTTCTTACAAATAAAATTAACTTTTCTTTTCATTTTAATCGCTTTAAAACATTAAACTTTCACTTTACGCACTTCATACAAGTAATGATAATTTTCTTTAACTTTATTATACCTACTGTTTCTTCATTCCTGGGCTTACACTTTTCATCACAAAATCAAATCATCATTTTTCTTTATATTTCACTCACAAATAAATAATATTTCATTTTAATCAACTAATAGCAAATAAACTTTTTCTTTTCAAAATCAAACTTTCATTTCAGTTTGTTTTAACGCACTTCACTCAACTCAACACCTTTACTATAATTAATTCTCTATTCTATTTATACTAGCCTGGGATAACTCACTCGTATTTTCCTACAGGTCAAACTCTTCTTTAACACTATTTATTGATAGCCTGGGATAACTCACTCGTATTTTCCTTCAGGTCTATTTCTCACACTATGCTCTCATATTTCCTAAATATAGTAAGTTAACACTCATATTTTTTAGCAAATTCACAAACAATTATCATCGCAAAACCCGGATCGAAACCCTTGTACATCAGTTTATTCCTTACGTGTATAACTTTATGATGACCCTTTCTGTTTCTCCTAAAAATATTTGTGCATCCAAACCTCAACCTCTGGATAATTTCTGACTCAAAATTATACCTAGGGTCCCTTCAATAACTAAATTATTCTCATAGAATCCTGACTCAGAATCTATTTTCCATTCTTAAAACTAAGTATTCTTTTCCCCCTACCGGTTTCCTACTAGCACGAATAATTCACATTATCGCGAATATTACCATAGGCTTATTTCGGAACCGACAGACAGAATAAACTCACTAACCTATAATTATGTTATGACTTACTCCCTCCTGGTATCCTTAGCACGAATGATTCACCATATCATGAACATTTCCTAGGCTATTTAAGACTCCCGACAGGCAGTAGTTTCTCTTAAAAACTATATGCACTTCACCTTTCCAAAACAACAAAAACACATAAATCCTTAAACTCGTCAGTTAAATAGGATTTCATATCAACCATAGCAGATACTTACTTCCATTTTCCACACATTTCATTCCTATTGGCATTTTTATTAGAACTAAATCAACTTTCAAAAACAAAAACAATTCTTTTAATTATATCTGGTGGTTAATTAGTCACATTGCGAGTCAAGCTAATTTCATTAACAGGGAAATATGCGACTTTGTAACTCAACGAAGATTGTTAGTATTGTTTATTCAAAAAGGAAAGATGTTAGTCAGATCCCATGGTCGGTGGTAAGCTAATACCGAATTTTCGACCGGACCGTATCAGTACAGCCTTAGCCCAATGGCAATTGCCACGGCAACAGGGCTAAAAGATTCCAACGGGCGTAATGAATTAACACCGAATTTTTACCCGAGGGTCTCCCATCTTAGAAGGTACTATTGAAATATACAATTACTATATAATGAGTTATCGCCCCTTTTGATATCGTTGTGACCCGTTTTCAATGTTCACACCATTATAAAATCAAAAATATTTTAATGCCAACACAACTTTTATGCTTCAAACTTACTTTCTGCATCGCTAGGTTATTTTAGGAAATCAATTAGAAAGTAGAGTGCTAAAAAGGATTTATTATTTGTTAGTGCAACTGTCTTCTGTCGCTTTTCTATCTACTTTGAAATAATAAAATTCAGTTAGACTCAACTCATTTAGCCACCCTCTATTCTATTCCCTTTCCTATGAATTTTAATTCAAATTGTCCAATTGTTAATCTATTTATCTCAACAAATCAAAACTAATGAAAATCAACTCAACTTAACACTCTAAAAACTCATACTCAAACTCAATTATAAATACATTTTCTCAATATCTTCACAAAATTCAAAATCAACTTTACCAAAAATCAGTATTACTCAGTATTTGCCCATTATTCGAAACAGTAGTTATCTCTCCTTCTCTATTCAACCAAATCAAAATAACAAATTATATTAAACTTTTCCACAATTAACTCAAAATTGAACTTTTAAATAATTATAAACCAATACTCAAATTAATTAATTGGATTTCGTACTTGTACTTGTATGTGCATTCTACCAACATTCAAACAAAAATTATTTTATACCCACAAAACACCATATTATTATACACCATGCTATCAACCATCATAAAATATTGCCAAATAATTTTTCATTTCATTTTAGCTTCCAATTCAATTTAAATCAAATTCAAACAAAACCCAAAGATAAACTCAAAATATTTCTAAAATCAATTTTTTTTACTTCCCACTTCAAATTAACTTTAAATTCAAAACCAAACCAATCATTTCAAACAAAAATATTAAATCAGAATCAAAAAATTCAAAAAGAGAAATAAATGAAAACCCAATATCCTAATGAGTAGTTAAACCATTTGTCCAAAGACAAGTTCCTCCTCGTCGTCACTCTCCATGGCTCCCTCGTCAACCTTTCTATGAGATGTCGTCGTCTCGAGGAGCACCATCATTCTCCGTGTGTTCACTCTTCCTCTGTCTCTTGACGACTCTCCCCTCCTCATTAAGAGTCGCGCCATCGTTATCATGGCCATCACCACGATTGTCGTCTCCATGGCAACGAGAATTATCCTCAATGTCATACATCTTGTCGCAAACAAAAGGTTAGCTCACAAAAAAACAAATTAGGATTAATTTATGTACACAAATTTAATGCTTATCTACTAGTTTCAACTCCCCCTAAAATTATCATATCATAAACATAGATATTATTTAAACATGTATCATACTCAACCTTCAACTTTTTAGTATGGTTATAGGCTCATTCTTATTTCTAATCTCAAATCAATTTAAATATAACCAGTCATTGCCACTAATTAAGATTCATAGGCGTCCTTTTTGGCTCATTAGAGATTCATTTCCTTCTTTTTGACTTTAACTCAAAGTAAAAAGGAAGATAAGACAGAAAAGTTTAAGTCTCAGACTGTCGCCATGAATTACAATATGGCCATCGCTTAGCATACAAGAGTTAGAACAACGTCCCGTATCTATCCACCGGGTAATAGAAAGTACTATTACTATTGAATCATCAATTTGGGGCAAAATAAGAAAATTCAGAAAATTTTGCCAGAGTTCTGGTTAAGAAATGGACATTTAGCTTAGTTAGAAATGCTGCAAACTGTACTTCAACAACTTTAATTGGAAGTACCGTACTCACTGCGGTTCACGCATGAACTCAGTGCTGGTACGAAATAGAATTCAATTTTCCCAAAAAAAATATACGCGCATAATAATTTTTAGTACAATTTGACTTTGAAAAACACAAAAATCGGTATTCTAACAGAAGTACCTATAAAGTGTAGTATACTCAAAATGTATCACGACTCACCGTGCACTCGATGCAATGCACATGTCTATGTTGCAACCAACAAAAATGCTATAAAATACACCCCTTGATTTTTAATAAAAATTCAACTCCCCTTAATTTATGATTTTATGCTCCCATAAATGATTTCAAACTATAACATAATTATTTTAACCAAAATAACCGAAGTTGTAGTCAGTTACGCACGTCTCTCCTTACACAAAACTCATTTTGTCCTCTTAATTCGCAATTTTTGCGTAATTCGGTACACACATCGGTCTTATATATGTGTAGAAAGCCCATAAACAATGACCGAATGAAAATAACCCCTTTTAAAATTTACTATTCGATTTTAACCCCATTAAATCAAAATTGAATGAATCGAAAATTGACGACACTGACTATACTCCGCCCAATCAACAATACACACAATTCAAAAACCCCCAAAAGTTAATTGCATGGCTTTGTCCTATTTTGCCCATAATCATCATAAAATATAACGTTTGAGAAATGATTGTTGTCTTACCCGAATTACAAGTGACGAAAATCCGTAGAGTGCAGTTGCCCAAAGACGAAAGCGAATCCGAATCTTGTCAAGTTAGAGTTGGGACTTGGGATGATGCGACCTCAGACAATAGAGCTGGCACGGTTGCCTTTGGTCTGCTCTCACGGACACTTCATGCACCTACCCGGGTACTAGTAAGCCAGTAAACCATCGCCCGAAAACCACCACGAATCAAGAATAAGAGATGACTTTATTTGACTGCATGCTCAAGGCATGCTCATGACTCAATGTCTCTCAGCATACTGCCTACATGGCGGCTTGTTCTTCGCCTTTTTCTGGTCGTCTCTGCTCTATCTTGAGCAATCCCATCCACCACTCGCGTGGATGTCTGTGATTGGTCAAGGAACAGCAGAGCCGCCAGTTACAATATATTTAAATAATGTTCCCACATGACAATATGCATACAAGTGATTGTCAGCAAATCACATAATAACTATGGTTGGTAGTATACGATAGAATATTATTATAATGTATGTAGAAATATTATTATTCTTGAATAATCTGTTATTATTTCCAATGTAAATCCGCTTATTATATAGTGTTGTTCAATTCACAAAATAGTATACTTAGTACTTAGTACTGTATCTGCTCTTAGACTTCTCATTAATCAGTTACGTGGTAATGATAATGATAAAGTATTATAACTGTACCAAATGGAAATAAATTCGTAGAAAGATATAGTAAATTATAATACATTGTCTAAGCTTAGCGCACGTTGACACATATTTAACATTTATCGTTTAATATAATACTTCTCTGTAGCTGGAATTGGAATTGCGCAATTAGGTAATATTCATCATTATTCTTAATAAACTCGGATATCCAGAATTCGATGGAAATATTTGAATAAAAACAATTACGATGTATATTGTGACAACGGTAACCATTATTTTTAGTTCTGATCTCAATTGTCTGAATAAATTGTCTAGGATAATTTCAACATGGTAAATAAAAAACGCCATTTGCACACATTGCAGTAAATGGATATCAGAAACCATAAAACAAAGTAGATAATCACGCCCAACTAGTAATAACCCGAATATGTAGTACTTTTAACAATGTTTTAGGATTTATTCTAAATGGATGAGTTAGACAATACCACTGTTGCATATCATGGACATAGTATTCTTCACTAAATACAATTAATATTTATTCAATTGAACGTAATCAGTTTTATTTCTATTTTGAACACAGCAAACATGTTATACTTGACGTATGTACTTTATAAACATTACTAAATAGCGGTTATGATTTTACTCGGCGAATGTAATCTCCCATGTCAAAGTAAGAAGATGAGTCAAAACAGTTTGGGCCCATTTCCTTTTCAGTTGCATACCAATGGAAGAAGTAAAACCACCGCCCTTCACAACTACTGCCTAATCCACATTTGCAAGTGATAATTAATATATTTTGAAGCAGTATTCCTAAATAGTTCATCAAACTTTCATCTTTGCCTACAAATAATCCTTGATTTAATAATGAATCGTGAAGATAATAAAATAATTTACTCCATATCCGAATGCCTTTTGCAGGGCCACCAAATATCGTGCCCATTATAATATTTTTACGAGAAGCATCCTCATAGGTGAAATTATTGCCTGAAATGACAGGATACTTACCTACTACAAATACCTGCATTTTGTTGGAGGCTCCAATATTAAAAACCTGATTAACCTTTTTAATATCTGGCCAATTTTCTAGGGAATAATTTTTACGGAAACAGCCGATGTCAATCCAGAAAAAGTAGGTTGAATTGAATGGATTCAAATAAGTGACATGAGACAGCATCCACGTCTTCGAATTCCAAACGGCATACAATTCTGGAGTGTGTTTATTTTTCTGCCGATCCAAATTATTTTGTTTCGTGAGATAATTCCCTGCGTGTTGGTAAACGGAAGGAAGTTCCCAAATGCTGCTGTATTCAAATATCACAGTTGGCTTTCCTTTTCTCTGTTCAAGTAAAAACGAAACGTTATTCTTGTGAGCGTAAATTACAACTGGAGTAGATACTTTAGGCAGGAAATTTTTTATCCAAGATTCATATTGCTTTAGTGAATGTTTTGATTTCATGGGGAAATAAGCCGTCACTAATGTTGTAGGGTATTCTTTGCTTGAATCAGCATTATAGATTTTTGGTTGAGCAGCATCTTGTGATTTTGTTATTGTGTCCGGAATAGTATCTGTTATATTATGATATAAAGTATTAAATGGAGTTTCATGATAATTAGGAAAACTAAATTGCTGATAATGTTTTAGAACTGCAAACTGCAATAAGTTCTGATGGTTATAATTTCAAAATGATTCAAATTTTAGCACAATATATTATGGTTGTTTGTACTTGGTACCAGAATTATACTCGAATTTCAAAGACAAGTTTCAGAAAACTGTTTTCCGTGGAGTTTTTAAGTGGAAAAACCACATAAAAATTGTAACGATAATAAAACCATTGCATAACGGAAATATAATTTATAAGAGAGGTTCATATTATCGGTTGCAAGTTTTTCAGTAAAAGATGCATCAACTTTTAGTTAGTTTTAGGTGTTTTGCCTACTTTCCCTGCCATGGGATAAATAGTAACCAGTTTAATACTGCCCGTTGGATTGTTAGCATTTGATTTAGCAATAGTACCAATTCATACTATGAATAAAGCCAAAGTTACATCGTTTTTTAATTAATTTTAAATTTAAAACCTCTTTCTCGGTCAGAGGATTTGACCGATATTTATATTTTATGCCTCTTTTACGAACCAAACTTTTGAAACTTTGTTCTCTTAAGATTTGAATAGTTTAGTTTATCTCAATCCTTTCGAAAGTTATTGTATACAGAAATTTCCAGAAGGATAGAAATATTATTCACATACAGAGAAGATAAACTTGTCTTGGAATAAGTTGTCCATTGACTAGATACACTTACCACATATTTTCAGTGTGATTGACTCATCTTCAGCGGATAATAATTGTGACACTACAATCGCAGACGTTTTGACGTCGTTCCTCATCGCGACGTCAGTGCATTTCGGTTGTATATGGCCTTCACGATTATAAATGTAAAACACATGAAACTGTACGAATGCAAATACGCCTAAAATAATTAAGTAGTGTTTTTTAGTTAACAGTAAAAGGTTCATATTTGCCGTGCAATCTTTATTGGCCTTCGTCAAAATATTCCCTATGATTTAACACTTATGGTATTGTTAACAAAAATTTCACTGAGCTTTGCAAAGCTGGTATATTAGGCTGGAATGCTTTACTTGCGTTAGATATTCTATGGAGATAGAAATCTATGTAGCCGAATGGGATCGATTTGTGAACTGTGTGAACATAATATTAAATTATGAGTCAGGAGTCATGTTATGACTGTCAGGAGTGTCGTTCAGGGTAGCAGCGAGGAAGAGTGGGGAACCGGAGTCACGTTTCCCCCAAAAAATGAAGCAATTCTTTTTAAATTCTAAAAATGCATTAAATAGCAAAACCTTTTTGCGACCGGCTTCCCATGAATTTTTTTCTGGCTACGACCCTGAAGTCATCCCATTTTAATTTATATTATGTCACTATTGTCACTAACACTCTTCAGGGCTATACACAAAATAACTATATACCACGCAACTACATCTAGTAAGAGGGGTTTGGGTCTAAAGTTACACTGACAGAAATTATTTGATAGCGGAAAATGAAAAACCCGATGTATTCAAAAACATTGTTAACCATTTCTTTATGTTGGCTTTGGGGAAGTAAACTAACATCTTTTATCAAAATAATTTTTTTATGTCTGGGGCTATGTGAAAAATGTGTTCAAATCAGAATATGAAATAGATCAGAAACTATTGAGGACCGATTGGGATGTAAATTGGAACAGATGTCGTCTATTACCACATCTCAGGGTGTTTCTTGAATTTAAATTATGCAAATAGTATTTATACCAATGCAACAGTTTTGCATTGGTACAAAAATATTTACTTGACAGGATGGAAAATAAGAAAAGGAATGTAGGTTTCGAGCATGATGGAACGGAAATGACGCTGGTCAGGAATTTATGTCCCGATTGGGATGAGAATGTTATAGACATCTAATCATCTCGTTTCACTTCAAACAATCAGCCATTATTAAACATCACTAACATAAGCTTCTCATCCTACTGAATGTTTTACTATAAGACTATACGTCAACGATGTGTTATAAAATATCAACAAACATGTACTTAACAAACTACTCGACAGCAAAATAAACTGATTGATTTTTTTGTATTGACATTCAGATTTTGTTAGTAACATTTTTGCTAGAAGTAAGATGAATACAATTCCAAATAAATTCACGGCTATATAAATAGTTTCCTAACATGTTTAAGGACAATTTTATAGTTTTTCAGCAAAGTTATTACAAATCGATTATGCATTAAAATATTTTGTCCTTTACACATTTCAGACTTGCGTCAATATGCAGTAGACGGATTTAAATTGCAAAGGAGAAGGACGGTAAGTCCGTAGTTAATATCCTTCTGTTGGATATCGTTCGTATTCACATATATTGTGGAGGATATTAAGAGAAATAACTTTGAATGGGGAATGAAAAAAATTCACCGTGTAGTTTACACGGGGGAGGCCGCCAAAGATTGCTAACCGGCACCCAAGAAAAATACCGGCACCCATATTTTTGGACCAGTATCAATAATGTTGTAGGGGCCTCTCCCGGGCAGACTAAACAGTAAATAGTTTGAAATAAACTATGTAAAACGTATTTTTTGCATGAAAAATAGTATTTTTTCGATTTTTCCTACCCAAATAGTGCTTACTAATTACTTGATTCTCCATTAAAGTCATTTAAATGTCATAGCTTAACTGTCAAATATAGTGTTGCAAATAATAAAATATTGAATGGAATAACCTCTACAAATTTTACCAAATTCCAAAATCCAGACGTTTCGATTATTTTAATTATGCTATTTAATTGTGCTAGAGACCTGTTTTTTTATTGCACGTACTATACTATTAATCAATTTGGCTGTACCATGCATCACTCTATAATATAAACGTCATCGAAATGTATGTATGTTTTATGTTTGTGTGTACGGATGTTTGTGTGTACGGATGTTATGAAATTATGAATATTATTTCTCGGCCACCGTAACGTTATTTCAAAATGTACTGACAACACAATTTGGTTTATTTGCTGAAGATGCTAAATTCCATCCAGATAGAACTTGGCTTTATGCATACACGCTTGCGCGGTGATAAAATTATGAAAGTCACTGTTGTGAGACGTGGTAGTTGATACTCCCTTATTTTATACGCAGGAAAGTTTAAAAATTGGCTATTCATAATAAAACTATATTTTTTTCAATTCGCAAATGGTTTTAAGCTAATAGGAGGTTAAAAATGTTTTACGTCTTAAATAGAAAAACTAAGTCCATTCTTAAATAGAAAATATTCAGAGCGGAATGAAGTGGTAAACTATTTTTTATTTCAAATGTGTACGTTTTGAATCTGCCACTTATGTGTTAAAGAGATTTATTATCATAAAATTATGACTTCTAATATGACGTCACAAATCTTGATGAAGATAGGATTAGGAAGAGTATAAGTAGCCCTTAAAAAGTTTAGGTGGGTGAATATTTATGAATGTAGAATATTTCTTTAATGTGATTCCATTTTCGTTGGTCATAGTCATGAATGTCATGGAAGTTGACATTTTCCTTGCATTGACACATTGACACTATACAACGGTAGTATATGTAATTAGTTATTCCAAATCAAAAAAACAAAATTTTCTAAAACTTCAGCTTATTACGACCAAGGGCCAATATTTTTGTGTTGGAATTTTATTGTGACTATCGGTACTTACTCTGGTCACCCACTGGTCACATTTTTGACTTGGGGTATAATGTTACGCCTACGTTACTCTGACTCATCATTATGCATACTGCCAAGCTTAGATGTAAGCATCCCATCCATTATACCCAACATCTCCATCCAGGTGTATGAATTGGCTGAAAGGGATGTGTTGGTGATGGCTGTAATGGTACTTTATTTGGATACTGGGGATGTGCTATATTAGATGGATTACTTTATTTGAATATTGGTGGTGGGCTGGATAATTTCTTGGGTGTTTGGTGATGATGGGATGGATGGGGTTGGATGTCTTCTTCTGTCATCTTTTGCATTGGATGGGATCTTTATCTACAACTTACGTCTATGCTGCCAAGTGTTAATCTGTTTTATCCGACCAAGCAAATAAACTGCTTCCCCTCACGCACCAGGTGGGTGACGGAAATAATTTTCTGAAATACATTCTATCCATTTTGAAATATTGCCCTGGAATACACACTAGCTTTATTTATAACAGGGCCTAGGCCCTGTGACCGGCTAGTTTATTATAAGGACACTGGCTTGCTAAACACAGGTCTCAAATTTTTCTACGATTCTTTTCCTATGAGAATTTGGAACCGAGAGTGCAGTGCCGATTCCCAATATGCCAACATTAAAGTTTGAAGGATTCTACTTTTTTTACTTACTGTTAACATTTTTTCAAATTGCATATTTATGTAACAAAAGAAAGCTTTTAAACCTAAACACCTGTGATTACATTATCAACAACAAGCACAGTAGGTTCGAGGCCTTTACAAGACCTTCTAATATCATTTGCCATTTCCGTTTAGTGTTAATTGAGTTACTTGTAAAGGCAAAATATGTGAAGTAAATCAGACCATTTTCTATGATTTGCAATAATGGCCTGAGAAAATGACGTCATTTTAAATAATTTTACCCTTAGCAACTCACCGTTTCAGAATTTCGGAAAACTATAGTTAAGGGGCCAGTTATCGTGAAAAGTTGAAGGACCATTTAGTGTCGAGTGTTAAGGGGCCAGTTACCACCAAAAAGAGACTACTTGCAACGAAAGGAGTATATAGTCTGACCCGCTATTTCAGTACCAATATTTTCAGATAATTTCGAATTTTTTTAAACAATGGACCAGTTGGCTATTCAATCAGCGCCCCATCAGCGAGACACCACGACATTAAAAAGATAGCCCTGAAGCCGACTTTCGGCCGACCGCCTAATGGTTTATGGACGCTGCGACGGAACGAAACTAGGCTGTTGTGTCTATATTTTTAATGTCGTGGTGTCTCGCTGAAGGGGCACTGATTGAATAGCCAACTGGTCCATTCGAGAATTGCCCATTTTTTGAATATTTCAAGTGTTTCCGATTGTTTTTGTGTTTTTGAATTTCTTTGACAAATTTTGAATTTCTTGGATAATTTTCGAATATCTTGGATTAATTTCGAATTTCTTGGATTAATTTCGAATTTCTTGGATTAATTTCGAATTTCTTGGAATAATTTAGAATTTCTTGGATTAATTTCGAATTTCTTGGATTAATTTAGAATTTCTTGGATTAATTTCGAATTTCTTGGATTAATTTCGAATTTCTTGGATTAATTTCGAATTTCTTGGATTAATTTCGAATTTCTTGGATTAATTTCCAATTTCCTTGACGAATTTCTAATGTCTTCGACTAACTTCGAATCTCTTTCGCTAATTTCGAATCTTTTCAACTAGTTTTGAACCGTTTCGGCTAATTCCAAATCTCTATGACTTGTTTCGAATTTCTGCGACTAATTCCAATTATTTCGACCGGTTTCTAATCTTTTAGACTATTTTCAAATATTCTCGACTAGTTTCGAACATTTTGAATATTATGAAATATTCAAAACTACTCGGAAAGATTCAAAATTGTTCAAAGGGATTCAAAATTGTTCAAAGGGATTCAAAATTGGACAATGTTAGATTTTTTTAAATTCAAAATTAGCTGGCAATAATGCCAATGTTAAGAATAATAATATATAATAGAATAGTAATATTTTTAAATAAAGGAAATTAAATTGCTTTTTTAGGTTAAATACAGGAAGATTGTTATAGTTTTTTAGCCGAATAAAATGCTTTTGGCCACCTAGCCGACTTAAATAGCTAAAATGTCCAGTAGCTTTAATGGCTAACATAGTAGTCATTTATTGGATTTCCCACCAAACAAGAATGGCTTTCTCAGTTCATATTTGGCCATTTTAGCCTCTGGCTAACAAATATCTAAACCCACCGGTTGGCCATTTAAGCCGGCTGGTCAACATTCAATGATGATACCCATGTGATTCGAACGTTATAAGGTGGTGCCAATAGACAATTCATCCTCTTCATGTAGTCAGTTTTGGGTTTGGGTGCATTTGGGTAACTCTTAGCTGAGAAAAAGCCCGTGGTCATGGATCACTGACATCCCTGGGCCTACACCCAGTTTTCCTATTCAAACTGGCTGCAGAAAGAGAGCAAATACCGTAGGGATGACACAGTATACCAAATATACACAAGGATAGTATAGGGGAAGGTTCGGACACTGTTTTTTTATCGCCAATGGAGATTTGAGATCACCCGGTGGGTCAGACAAAAATAGTGCATAATTTACATTGCCATAGCCATTAAGTAATTGTATTATATGTTGAATTGTTATTTGGTTAAATTGATGATAAGTATCAGAAAAATCATGAAATGAATCAGTCGCAGTTCTGGAACGATCCGATAGACACGCACTCATTTCTCGATGTCGGAATAACTGGAGAAAAGTTGAAATAATTGATTAATTGTATGAAATTTATGTGTTAATAAACTAGTTTTAGTGTTTAAACTAGTGGGTCTATTTTCTTCGAGTCTTATTTTCATTTTTTTTGATCTATTTTTTTGATCTAGTGAAACTACAACACGAGATAGCCTTACAAACTATCTAGCATCCACCCGGTGTCACCCCCGAGGAGAGTAGTATTAATGGATTTAAGTTTAAGACTCTCGAGGATAACATTTTTTGAATGTTTATTCAACTAATGGTCAAGCTTTCGACAACTCTCCGTTGTCTTCATCAGGACAATTATCTTTCAAAAAATTAAAAACTCATATTATGAATAAACGTGACAGATGAACTTATTGTTCAGTTTGATTATGTCGTAAATTAGTAGAGTGGTATTATTTAAGTTACGTTATTATATTGAATTTCTGTTTCCAGATGACTTGGCGAATGCATCACTACTCATTATTAAATGGTATATTCCATTTTTGCCAGCTTTACAGTCACCGGGTGCGAAATTGATTGAGTTCTGCATGTTGACACATGGTGAAGTATTGAAGTTCACTATTTGGAATAAACATTTTATCGTGGAATCTACAAAATCGACAAGATATCACTATTTTGCTTGGTGTTAATTGACTCCTGAAGAGTGGATATCCATGACTACCGTCTGGGACCGGAGTGGGACTCCGAAATGGGACTAATTCAAAAGACAGTCCCATATAAAAGTTTAAACTCTCTTATAGGACTTTCTCTACAGAACCCACCTGATACGGGGAGGGGAACGGGGGAGCAGGGTGCGGGAATCAGTCTATTTGCCTTGATTCTAATGATAACTGATTGTGGCTGAATGCATATGCTACCATATGCAAAAAGCAGATTTGAAACAAGTTACTTCGTTCCAAAAATATGATTGCATATCGTCCCTTAAGGATAGAATAAGCCTGTATCCAATTTCAGATTGGTACAGGAAAAAGACTAAATCCATTTTTTGTTTGGTACAGGAATAAGCCAAAATCCATTTTTTGTTTGGTACAGGAATAAGCCTATATCCAATTTTCGTTTGGTGCAGGAAATAGCCTCTATCCTCTTACAGCTTTACGTAAAGTTGTCGGGGCACAGTAAGAATGAACAAGTTGACGAAATGAAGTATTTATTATTTTTATGTTGATACTTGAAATATATCATGCTGTAATGTACATAAACATTATAAAATTTTAGCTAATTAAACAACAAGACATAAACAAAACTTTTAACGACTCAAATTCGGATTTTGATATTGGATAAAACTAAACTGGCTGGAAGGAAGATTGAAAGTTCAATATTTCCGCCGCCCATATTAACCATGTATCAATGCGCCCCTATAACTATACAAGAGGGTAGAGGCTATTTCCTGCACCAAACGAAAAGTGGATTTAGGCTTATTCCTGTCCAAACAAAAAATGGATTTTGGCTTTTTTCCTGTGCCAAACAAAAAATGGATTTAGGCGTATTCCTGTACCAATCTGAAAATGGATAGAGGCTTTTTCCATCCTTAAGGGACGATATTATTATCGAAGGACAAAAGACCACCAGAAATTTTTTTTAAATCTCCCACTTCGATCCTGCGTATACGCCTGTTTGCCAACAGTTTATTTATAAAGGTGATGTAAGCCCTGATAGTTTGTAATCTTTATTACCAGACCAGTCTATAATATATATTTTTCTTGTAGTGGATTATATATAAATGTGGTCACAGGACCCAGGTCCTGTAGTACATGGGGCTAGTGCATCTACAAACAATTTTGTAAGAATTATGGTTTCTAGTATATAGGCCAATTACTACGGCATTCAATTGGGTTCATCACTAATATAATGTACCGGTCACAGGACCCAAGTCCTGTTATAAATAAAGCTAGTGTGTATTCCGGTATTCAGGAAAATTGATAATTTTATTGTAATTTTAGCTCATCGCCTGAGGAAGCAAGCTTATAGAACCGCACAGTCTGTTCGTACCTCCGTTCTTCTGTCCACACGATTACTTTCGAATGCTATGACGGATATTGACCAAACTTGGCAAAAAAATGCCTATGGACCACTGACAACCTCTATTGATTTTTGAGTAAATTGGTTGCTGAGATACCGCGCGCTCACTTTGTTTCATTTTGATAGTCAAAGTAGAAAATGGGTATTAAAAAGTTCAATTGCATTTCCTATAAATTGTTTCACTCAATCCGGAAAATATTTCACTCCGCTCCTACCAAATTTAAGATTTATTTTGATAGTCAAAATATATAACTTATTTTACATATTTTAAAACTTTTTGATTTTGATAGTCAATTATGATCAATATTGATCTAATTTGAATTACTGTAGAATTTAGTAATCAACAGATACGTATCTAGAAATTTGGTCAAGGGGGCGCAACCAAAAATGATGTTAAAAGTAATAAAATAGAAAAAAATTTTCAATTTTTGGAAAAATCCTCTTTTTCTCAGATTTAGGGGGCGCGAAGCGCGAAAAAATTTTTAAATTTTTGGAAAAAATCGTCTTTTTCTCAGATTTAGAGGGGCACGAAGCGCGAAAAATTTTTTCAATTTTTGGAAAAAATCGTCTTTTTCTCAGATTTAGGGGGCGCGAAGCGCGAAAAATTTACCGAAGTAACGTTACCTACCCCAGGTTAAAAATGTGACCCTAGTGGGTTTCCAGAGTATGTTACCGGTCGCCAATATGCTATTTTAATACAACCATATCGAAACGAAAATCTCTTGCAACTTGCAGCCTGCATGGTTGCTGTGGAAATCGGCCCTCTCCCCGCCCCCAAAGTAGGAGGAGCTGTTGTCAGCCAATAGAATGTCACGATCCATTCGGGGGAGTGGCTAATTGGTGGAGCTAAATTGTGGAAATTAGCCAGTGCGTGGGGCCTGTTTCACTGGAAATTAAAATTTTTTCGATGCCTACTGACCCTAGGTAGTAGTAAGATGAAATTTTAGAATATTTTTTGACTATTGGAGTAACTCATTGAGGATACTATTATACCATTAATGTATATCGTGTATATTTTATACATTGTGATGGTCGACATTATATTCAGGATTCCAAAAATGTACCACACAAGAAAATCGGGTAAGAACTTTACACAAAATTCCAAGAGTTGTAAACCAATTTTTACATGTAATTTGATGATCAGAGATTTCCAAATCTGAGGTACCGGAAACTTAAAGTCCTGGTGCAAGGCTGTATTGAGGGGGGGCATTGAAGAAAAGGGAAAATTTTTCCTCAAAATACCAAAAAATTTCGGGATTTTATGTGATTTTTAGGCTGTTTTTGACTCATTTTAAACGAAATAAGCCAAAATTTTGCGCGTTTCGCGCGATTATGCTTACTACATATAAGTTTATGACGTCATTGCCCCCTCCGAAATCGACTTCTAAATACGGTACTGTCCTGGTGCATACAAACGTAAATGATCTCTTGACTATCATATTCCTCATTAACTTTTTTTGGGAAAGTGCTAAAGGATCCGAGATTACTGATCCAACACCCATAAAGTAAATTCAATAAAGATTCATCGGAACTTATTCTAGAGGTCATAATTTGAAAATTTCACAATTTTGTCTTTGACTGGAAGATACACGGATCACAAAATGCAAATACAGGATTATGTATCAATTTCAAGTTTCAAACGATGATATCTTCAAGCCAGAGACAAAAATGTGAAGTTTTCAAAGTATAACCTCTGGAATAAGTTTTGAAGAACCTTTTTTACATTTACTACATGGGTGTAGGACCAGTAATCTCAGATCCTTTAGAACTTTCCCAAAAAAAGTACGAATTTTCGCGATTCCCATTTACCCTCTATGATATTTTTTACTGGTTCCCTAGCAGCGTCCCCATCTGTGGCAAAAATAGTCTTTTGAAATCTGCACCACTGCCTTAAACGGTGCAAAATTTGTTTTGCAGAATCGAAAACTGGCTCACTTTTTTTGGGAATCTAACTTTTATTAAACCAATTCAAAATTCAAAACATCAATGTAAATGGCCAAATTGAATTTTCCGGCACATGAAGTAATAGAAACCTTGAGCGCACTGAAAGCTGGTAAAATTTTCGTACAGTTCCTGTTATGAAATTTTTTGTGCCTTGTAAGACGTAGGAGACTATAGACCGCGCAGTGCATAATTGTGTAGTGCCACCAAATTGTTCAGCTTTGGACGTGTTGGAATTTGCCTCATTATGTACGTTATTATGTGCTTGGCTGCGTTTTAGAATTACGGCAAATCAACACACGAAAGTACAAACATACAAACGGAATTGTCACGTGACTGACTTTTGCCGTTTATCTAATAGTAGTGATAACATTGGAATAAAAGTGAAGCTCTTTGCTAAGCAATTAAATTTATGCTCATATAGGGCAAAAAAAATTGCAACATTGCTAATGCAGTATAATATAATGAACAGTAGGACTGCAGCCAGAGGGCTCAGGGGCACGAGCTCCCTCCCTCAATTTTTGGCATAGTATAATTTTCCTATATATATTTTGGCAATAGCCCTCCCCCGAAAATGTTTTCTGGCTGCGGCCCTGATTCTGTGAATACTTATTACTGTATTTGTACTACACTTACACTAACTACAGTACCTATACGACAAAGACAAAGTGTAACATTACGGAAACGTTGATATGCATACAAGTGTTTGTCAGCAAATCACATTATAACCATGGTTGGTAGTATACGATAGAATATTATTGTAACTTATGTAGAAATATTATTCTTGCATGATTAATCTGTTATTACTACTTCCAATGTAAATTCGCTTATTAATGTTGTTCGATTCACAAAATAGTATACTTACTGTATCTGCTCCTAGATTCTCATTAATCAGTTACGTGGTAATGATAATGATAAAAGTATTATAACTAATAACTGTACCATATGGAAATAAATTCGTAGAACGATATGTAAATCATTATGCATTTTCTACGCTTAACACACCTAATAATCTTAACTAGCAATCACAATCAATTTAGTACCTACATGTAAACTTTTAAGTTAAGCACGTGCATTTATAGTACATTTTATAACCTTAGAAACTATCCCAATTTCTCTATGGGCCGTATTATGAACCTCGTCGGAAGTGCTGAGGGCTCCTCAAGATGCTAGACGTCCAAAATACGTAAAAATCGGCGTCTTGATAGCTTCTTATGATCTTATGAACATAAGACGACTGTCATGAGTCATGATACAGGCATATAAATATTATGAAATGTAAGCACATAGTATATCTGGATTAAAATGTCGCATCGCAGTCACTACATTATATTTAGTATAATAATATTTGATTTATTTTTCAGTATTCTTAACACGAGCATATAAATTATGACATTCTTTCAACATTAACTGATTCCTGTGATCCCAATTTTCTTGCTAGCTATATTCAAAATCCTAAAAGGTCAATAATAAATTGATGGTGTTTTCAATCATAATACTGAAAAAGGAAATGGCGGTAGAATCCGTGATGACAAAAAACGAAGAGACCTTTAGTCCCATCGGTTGACATCCCAGAGCAAACTTCTTGACATATTTGTTTGAATGTCGTCTGAGTTTTTGTATTAGCCCGTCGGAATTGGTGTAGAGAAGTGCAGCATGGGGAATTAGAAGTGCTTCCAAGGTCATCAGCACAATTGCTAGACATGGGAGTGTCAAGTACATGGGCATCTCAATCATCTGATGGTTCCAAAAACGCTCGTTGTTGTAATTATTTGTGCCACGAAGAGGAAACAAGCCGATCCCAATTTGACGATTTCATTTACTTCCAACGTCGTTATTGACAGATGCAGATACGCCATTTTGACTGACTGTTTGAATTCCGGTATTTCTGAGAGCAATTTGCTCCAGAATGTTAATACGTGGACCATCAAAGATTGAGGATGAGAGCCAGAGTTGCAGTGGAGAGCAGACATGTAGCCATGACCAAGCAATAAATCCCTGTAGAGATCATTACCACGGGATGTTCTATGTACTCCATTGGCAAATCCAAGGCATTGACGATTTCAAACCTCAAGGGGGAGAACGGACTGATGGCTGCGTAGAGAGAGAACAGCACACCCAGAAGAATCATATAATGTACGGTAGAAACATTGATCCTATTCCAATGGCTTTGATGATCCATCCGGGTTTGACTTTCTTCCGTTCTTCTTTGAAAGTTTCTAAAATTTTATTGTCATCAAATGAACCAATAATCGTTAATATTTCATTTCTATTAATTAACATTTTATTACAAATTATGGGTGTAACCTTCAAACCTGGCGTCGAGTTTTAAAATCTGATCACACCCGCGTGGCAGAGAATCCAAATTACTGAAGAATAAGAAATTGCAGGAAGTAGCAGTAAAGACAAGAGAAATGACACAGATGTCCATGATGACTATTTCCGCTTTGTAGTATGCGATGGGGACGAATATTAATTTCATGTGATGGTATACACCCCATCCTAGAAAAAAAGCAACATTTAGTGCCCCAAGCAAGGACACAACGAGTTTCCACTTTTTTGTGGTTTTTTGAAGACACGTTTTTTTCTTGGAAATTATTATTTCAAATGGACAAATCCCAATTCTGTAAAATATATTTTGGTAGTGCACCAAAGATCGAAGAAGAAAAGGGTCAATCATAATATCGGCTCGATTGAGTGCAAAATAATTATTTTTATATTTGGGTCATATTCTACTACTATATTTCAGGGATTTTCTAAGATACATAAAAATATGTCCTCCGCAAAGCTCATAGACAGTATATTTTAGAAGAATAAAGGCTTTAACGTACAGAGCACGCTTCTAGCAGAAAGCGGCTAGCTTCTAGCAGAAAAGGTGATTACATTGACCTCGCAGTATGCAGCGGCAGAATTATTTTGTGCTGCAGCTTTTTTTCATTTGCTGCCGCTGTTTTTTGCCGAAACGCGTCAAAAAGCGCAAGTGATCCCACAGCAACTTTTTCTGCTCGAGCGGCAAAAATTTTTTACGCGCCGACGAAAAACTAGCAGCTTGTTCTGAAGAAGCCGAAAACTGCATGTATGCTGCGTTTTTCTTAAAAACAAACAATATACATTGAAATTACGTTCTTTTTTGGATACTTCAGGTGAAATGGTAAGACTTGTGTCAACACAAATTATTAGCTTGGTAATTGTTATATTTTTCAAATACCTGTTTGTATATTATTTTTTGAATTTGTATTGCTAGTCAAATGAAGGAGAGCAGAACGACAATCAGTTCCAAAGCCAGGTCGACCAGGATGACGGAAGAGATGACGACAATTCAACTTTCGAGTTAATTAGTAAAGTCGAGTCTCGTCCTTTTATTTACAATTGCCGTGATCCAAGGCACAGCAAAAGGGATGTTATCAATGATGCATGGAATGAAATTGCCAATGGATTGAACTTTAAAGGGAAGATAGTGGATGGTATGTGAAAGTTATTTTACGATATTTTTGATAAAAGTGGAAAAGATGCTTAATAAAATATTGTGTCGACACAGGGACCTGGTGTAGAAAAAAATGGAAAGCGTTGCGAGACTACTATTACAAAGTGAAGAGAATTGCTAAGGGTAAAAGTGGGGAAGGAGCTAAGGATAAAAAACCGTGGCCCTATTTTAGCGCTATGGAAAGAGTGTTGTTGTCCTGTAATGAGGAAAATGAGAAGTAAGGAAAACTAGAATTAACAGATAAAAATTAAATGGTTTCAACCCCATGAATTTTAATTTTTGTTTCAGCACTCAATCAAATTTTCCAGGAGACGACTCCATTGTTGACTACAATCAATTCTCAGATCTAATTCAATGTAATGACGGTTCCGGAATTGGAGCTCCAGATGAAGGAAACTGCAATGTGCAACATCATTCAAATATATTTTTAAAATAAATAAATACTTATTAAATTTCGCAACGATACCAAATATTTTAATCATATTATGTCGATGTGATTTATAGGAAAAAGAGGTTAGAGAGGATGAGTCGACTCCTAATTCAACAAAGAGGGTGATGAAACTAAACTAATTAATGACTTAACATATTATAATAGCTCTTCAATTTTGTTTAATGTCTGTTTTGTTGGATGGTTAAGGTTCGAAAACGAAAATCGGATGCCAACGATACACTGCTAAGTGAAAAGATTTTAAAGGTACTTGAAGAACCCGAAGAAGTAAAAGACCAATTTTATCATTTTGGAATGACGATTTGCAACAGATTGAGGAATGTACCATTACAAACTGCCGAGTATGCGATGGTAAGAATTTCATCCTTGTTGTACGAAATAGCTTACCCCATAGTGTATCAACCTTCCCCCAGCGAGTCGACTCCTAATTAATAATTATTATAATTAATCAGAAAGTTTTACTTTTAAAAATGTATTTGAATTAAATAGATGTGCCTAAAATTTAATAAAAAAAGTTTATATTTTTTCAGTTGTGAAATCTCTGTTATAATTACTATTTCAATTGCAATTTACAATGGACTTTTTCTGTATTAATAATAGTGAGCTAAGTATTTATTTTAGATAACTGCCAATCCACAGCACCCTCGTTCACCAAATATTGCATGAGATCATCCCTTATTTTCTTAGACGCTCTTTCCTGAGCTGCAACTGATAATGGTCGATCATCAATGAGCCCTGTAGGAGGGCTTTCATTTCTCCAGTCACCATTCACTTCCATGGAGTCGTCTCCTAAACCGACAGGGTGGTAGAATCGTTCTGCTGGGCCACTCTTCACTTCTTCCTTCTTTAGAAAATTGTGTAAGCCAACGCAAGCTATAATGCAAAGATAGATTAAATACAACCAGCCAAACAGGGAGACGACTCCGAATCCAGTTATATCAGCTTACCTAAAACGATGTTTTCAACTTGCTTTGGCTCCGCCGCGATTGGTCTCCGAAATATTCGCCACCGTGATGCCAGTATACCAAAGGCATTTTCGATGCATCGTCTTGCTCGGGAGAGGCGGTAATTGAATATTCGCTTTTGGATAGTTAACCCCTTTCCAGGGTACGGACGCATCATCCTTGTGGATAAAGGAAAAGCTTCATCGCCGACAAAATAACACGGCATGGAAGTTGTGGTTAAAGGAAGATTTCGGGGACCACATGTATTTAAGGTCCCTGTAGCCAATCTCTGTCCTAGGGTCGACCCAGAGAAAATTCCACCATCACTTTGTTTGCCATAACCCCCAACGTCGATTGTGGTGAAGTTATAATCTGCATCACATGTGGCAAGTAGAACTATGCTAAATGTCCCCTTGTAGTTGAAATACAGTGAACCGGAATTGGGAGGAGCCTCCATGACTACATGTTTGCCATCAATAGCCCCAAGGCAGTTAGGGAAGTTCCATTTATCATAGAATCCGTCAACAATTTTGCCCCATTCATCGGTCGTAGGGAACTACAATAAACATTCAAAATTAAGAAAATGAAGGTCGACCTTATTGGTATTTGTGTTTTATTACTTTGACATAGAGATCCTTTAGCTTTTTCCAAATAATTGGAAGCCCTTGGTGAACAATTTCCCAAACAGTTGTGTAACCTAAACTGAAACTCGTTGAAATTGACCTGAAACTGTCACCGGTTGCCAGATACCTGTGTATAAAATAAATTGATTTACATGATAGTTTTCCACTTTACTTACAAATGAATTACCTCAAAATGACGTAAAGCCGAATTCGAACAGGTACAGCTTTTCTCCAGTTAGTATCATTTTTCATTAGGTACGACCCTACCAGAGTTAGCAGCTTCATGAATGTCTTTGGTGCCATTCGGGTATATGCTGCAAACCGATCTGGGTACTTTTTAAGCATTTCGTCTAGCTTAACGTGTTCTCCATCAACACGGCGATTTTGGAAAATTGGATGCACCCAGTATTTCCGCTTTTTTTGTATCGTTCTTAAATGTTTTATCATAAGCAACTTCAGCATTCTTCTCTTTTTGTCACTCACCTATAATCAAGTTCAATTATTAGGTCGACCTACAATTTAATATCAATCATGTTGGTTTAACCACTAAATTAACGAACACAAATATTACCATTGTGGAACTATTTTATTCGTCCAGTTGGATTTACTTAGTATGCTAACAACAAGTTTTCTCTCAAGGTTTGCTTGGACGTGGATGTGTATGCATGGACGTGTAGTAGTAGTGAAACGGTGATTTCAAAGTCACTGAGCCCGCTTTTCATTGTCTTTGTATTCTGCACGATACGATACTATAGGATTAAACATTATCTATAACCGAGTGATACCAAATTAATAATATATTTTTCATCGCAATTAAATAAATCTATTTATATTTTGACATAGTATATGACAAGAATACTTAGTTAAAAATTAATTGTTTTCAGCCTCTATGCGTGTTAATAATAAATAATAACATGGAAATTAGCAGCTTTTTCATTCAACACATTTTTATTACTATATCATTTTATTACATCATAAACAATTGTAATAAACAAACAGGGTCGTCCCTACTGAAACTGGTCATATGCATCTGTAAGGCACCGAGTGATTGCTAGGCCTAAAAAACAGAAAGTCAGTATTTGTTACATGACATTATAAACACTATAATATTATGCATCTAATAACTGTTAGCTTACATAGACATTTCCATTCTGCATTAAAAGATACTTGTTTATCAGGGTGATAATGCAGTAATGCCATCTTCAAATGTCTTTTTAGGGACGACCAATTAAGCAATTTTTCGTCAAACAAAAACTTTCGTTGTGGAGGATGGTGCAGATACACGTATCGAAGAAACCCTTCGGGATTTTTCCTAAATTATTAAATTATTTTCTTAATTATTTCCAAATACATAAAAAAATTTATACATGCTATGGTCGAGGGTGACCCTCGTAATTAAACATTACCTGGCATTTATTCGACCCAGTTTTCCAAGCTTTCCATTAACGAAAGATTTCACTTGTTGCACAATATCGTCTCGCATTTCCTGTAGGTCACTTATTCTGGCGACAAAAATATCGCCATCCACAACTATCTGCTTGAAGCGGTCGTAAAACAGGAACTACATGAACAAAAATCATTCTCTGGACAACCATTATTTTTGCATTAGATAATAGGATGTTTAAAAAACGTACCCCTTTCCCGTTATTAATAATTTCCCTAATTAATGGGAGTAATGTGTCCAATTTCTCGCTCACTTCTTCCCATTCTTCGGGACGACCCAATATATCCAATTCCATTGAAAGATCATAAAGTGTTTGCAACATGTTTTGGATAGCTTCATTCAGAAGAAAATACTGAAAATAGAATAAATAGTATCCATATTTATGTTTTTGTGTCGACACAACCGTATACAACAAAATATGGAATGTATAGCTGAAAAACTATTTGTCATAATTTATTTACTTACAGGGATTGTTTTTCCTTCTTCTTGCCATTTCCTATTTTGTTGCTTTCTTTCATTCAGCTTCCTAATTTCATCCGGATTATCCCGTCTAAACTGTGCTTTTGCAGCATGCCAGTGCTCCAGAGAATCGTTTTTTGGAAAGGGGCAAGTGGAGCGATAATGGCCATCTCTTCCCCCACAATTTCCACACTGCTTTGCAGTTGCTGAAAATATTAATTATGAATTCAATATTTCATTTTCGTAATTATTATCATTGAGTCGACTCAAAATATGAACTTACCCATTTTGTTTTCAGTGACAGGGTAGTACAGTACAGACGCCTTCAGATCGGTTCACAATAAATAAAAGTCGACACACGATTCCAAGAGCTTGCCGCGTAGATGATCTCATCTGTTAGTAGACGCAGCTAGCAGCTACGATCAAGCTTTTTGCTGCTACCATCTAGCTTTTTGCAGCTACTAACCTCCAGTTTATGCAATCGCGCATTTTTTTAGTGAGATCACGCTGCTGCTGTAATCGGAGAAAACTGCCAGCTGCTTGAAGCTAGACGCTTTCTGCTAGAAGCGTGCTCTGTGCGTGAAAGCCTTAAGGAAATGAAATGCGTTTTATAGTGCGGAAACAAAATATTCGGAGAATTTCCCATGCGGAAAATATAATGCGGACAAACAAAAATAATGGAGATAAGTCCTGTCCTGTATTTACAATAAATTGTATTAAGTGTATTTCGTCTTGGTGGAATATTACATTAAATCGTAACTATTCAACTATATTATAAGCAGTCAATCGTAAGAAGGAAGTAGTGAAAAATCAATACATTAATCTATTATGCACCATACCTACTGTTCTTAGAGTATATTCCAGTACAAGAAATAATTCTTTATGGAACCATAAATTAGAAAGACAAACAGACAGCCTTGGAGTTGGTATTTAGTATTTGGGTTTTATGATTTGTAACGTTGTTACCGTTGCCTGGGCTATTAGAAATTGTCCATCATTATTCTTCATAAACTCGGATATCCAGAATTCGAAGGAAATATTTGAATAAAAACCATTATGACTAGATTGTGAGAACGGCGACCAACATTTTAAGTTCTGATCTCAATTGTCTGAATAGTATGTCTAGGAAAATTTCAACATGGTAAATAAAAAAGGTCATTTGAACAGACTGCACTAAATGGATATCAGAAACCATAAAACAAAGTAGATAATCACGCCCAACAAGTAATCACCCGAATATGTAGTACTTTTAACAATGTTTTAGGATTTATTCTAAATGGATGAGTTAGACAATACCACTGTTGCATAGCATGGACATTTCTTCACTAAATACAGTTAATATTTATTCAATTAACGTAATCAGTTTTATTTGTATTTTGAACACAGCAAACATGTTATATACTTGACGTACATTATAACATTACTAAATAGGGGTTATGATTTTATTCGGCGAATATAATCTACCATGTCAAAGTAAGAAGATGAGTCAAAACAGTTTGGGCCCATTTCCTTTTCAGTTGCATACCAATGGAAGAAGTAAAACCACCGCCCTTCACAACTACTGCCTAATCCACATTTGCAAGTGATAATTAATATATTTTGAAGCAGTACTCCTAAATAATTCATCAAACTTTCATCTTTGCCTACAAATAATCCTTGATTTAATAATGAATCGTGAAGATAATAAAACAATTTACTCCATGTCCGAATGCCTTTTGCAGGGCCACCAAATATTGTTCCCATTATAATATTTTTACGAGAAGCATCCTCATAGGTGAAATTATTGCCTGAAATGAAAGGATACTTACCTACTACAAATACCTGCATTTTGTTGGAGGCTCCAATATTAAAAACCTGATTAACCTTTTTAATATCCGGCCAATTTTCAAGGGAATAATTTTTACGGAAACAGCCCATGTCAATCCAGAAAAAGTAGGTTGAATTGAATGGATTCAAATGAGTGACATGAGACAGCATCCACGGCTTCGAATTCCAAACGGCATACAAATTTGGAGTGTGTTTATTTTGCTCCCGATCCAAATTATTTTGTTTCGTGAGATAATTCCCTGCGTGTTGGTAAACGGAAGGAAGTTCCCAAATGCTGCTGTATTCAAATATCACAGTTGGCTTTCCTTTTCTCTGTTCAAGTAAAAACGAAACGATATTCTTGTCAGCGTAAATTACAACTGGAGTAGATACTTTTGGCAGGAAATTTTTTATCCAAGATTCATATTGCTTCATTGAATGTTTTGATTTCATGGGGAAATAAGCCGTCACTAGTGTTGTAGGGTATTCTTTATTTGAATCAACATCATACACTTTTGGTTGAGCAGCATCTTGTGGTTCTGCTATTGTTTCCGGAATAGTATCTGTTATATTATGATATAAAGTATTAAATGGAGTTTCTGATGATAATTAGGAAAACTAAATTGCTGCTAATTTTTTAGAACTGCAAACTGCAATAAGTTCTGATGGTTATAATTTCAAAATGATTCAAATTTTAGCACAATATATTGGTTGTTTGTACCTTGTACCATAATTATACTCGAATTTCAAAGACAAGTTTCAGAAAACTGTTTTCCGGTGCGCGGTAGAAAGTGGAATTACCACATAAAAATTGTAACGATAATAAAACCATTGCATAAAAAAATATAATTTATAAGAGAAGTTCATATTATCGGTTGCAAGTTTTTCAGTAAACGATGCATAAACTTTTAGTTAGTTTTAAATGTTTTGCCTACTTTCCCTGCCATGGGGTAAATAGTAACCAGTTTAGTACTGCCCGTTGGATTGTTAGCATTTGATTTAGCAATAGTACCAATTCATACTATGAATAAAGCCGAAGTTACATCGTTTTTTAATTAATTTTAAATTTAAAACCCCTTTCTCGGTCAGAGGATTTGACCGATATTTATATATTATGCCTCTTTTACGAACCAAACTTTTGAAACTTTGTTCTCTTAAGATTTGAATAGTTTAGTTTATCTCAATCCTTTCGAAAGTTATTGTATACAGAAATTTCCAGAAGGACAGAAAATTATTCGCATACAGAGAAGATAAACTTGTCTTGGAATAATTTGTCCATTGACTAGATACACTTACCACATATTTTCAGTGTAATTGACTCATCTTCAGCGGATAATAATTGTGACACTACAATCGCAGACGTTGTGACGTTGTTCCTCTTCGTAACGTCATTGCATTTCGGTTGTATATGGCCTTCACGATTATAAACGTAAAACACATGAAACTGTACGAATGCAAATACGACTAAAATAATTAAGTAGTGTTTGTTAGTTAACAGTAAAAGGTTCATATTTGTCGTGCAATCTTTATTGGCCTTCGTCAAAATATTCCCTATTATTTAACACTTGGTATTGTTAACTAAAATTTCACTGAGCTCTGCAAAGCTGGTATATTAGGCTGGAATGCTTTACTTGCGTTAGATATTCTATGGAGATAGAAATCCTTGTAGCCGAATGGGATTGATCTGTGAACTGTGTGAACATAATATTAAATTATGAGTCAGGAGTCATGTTATGACTGTCAGGAGTGTCGTTCAGGGTAGCAGCGAGGAAGAGTGGGGAACTGGGGTCACGTTTTCCCCCAAAAATGAAGCAATTGTTTTTCAAGTCTAAAAATGCATTAAATCGCAAAACCTATTTGCGACCGGCTTCCCATGAATTTTTTTCTGGCTACGACCCTGAAGTCATCCCATGTTAATTTATATTATGTCACTATTGTCACTAACACTCTTCAGGGCTATACACAAAATAACTATATACCACGCAACTACATCTAGTAAGAGGGGTTTGGGTCTAAAGTTACTGACAAATTATTTGATAACGGAAAATGAAAAACCCGATGTATTGAAAAACATTGTTAACCATTTCTTTATGTTCGCTTTGGGGAAGTAAACTAACATCTTTGATCAAAATAATTTTTTTATGTCTGGGGCTATGTGAAAAATGTGTTCAAATCAGAATATGAAATAGATCAGAAACTATTGAGACCCGATTGGGATGTAAATTGGAACAGATGTCGTCCATTACCACATCTCAGGGTGTTTCTTGAATTTAAATTATGCAAATAATATTTATACCAATGCAACAGTTTTGCATTTGTACAATAATATTTACTTGACAGGATGGAAACTAAGAAAAGGAATGTAGGTTGCGATCATGATGGAACGGAAATGACGCTGGTCAGGAATTTAGGTGGCGATTGGGATGAGAATGTTGTAGACATCTAATCATCTCGTTTCACTTCAAACAATCAGCCATTATTAAACATCACTAACATAAGCTTCTCATCCTACTGAATGTTTTACTATAAGACTATACGTCAACGATGTGTTATAAAATATCAACAAACATGTACTTAACAAACTACTCAACAGCAAAATAAACTGATTGATTTTTTTGTATTGACATTCAGCTTTTGTAAGTAACATTTTTGCTAGAAGTAAGATGAATACAATTCCAAATAAATTCACGGCTATATAAATAGTTTCCTAACATGTTTAAGGCCAATTTTATAGTTCAGCAAAGTTATTACAAATCGATTATGCATTAAAACATTTTGTCCTTTACACATTTCAGACTTGCGTCAATATGCAGTAGACGGATTTAAATTGCAAAGGAGAAGGGCGGTAAGTCCGTAGTTAATATCCTTCTGATAGATATCGTTCGTATTCACATATATTGTGGAGGATATTAAAAGAATTAACTTTGAATGGGAAATGAAAAAAATTCACCGTGTAGTTTACCCGAGGGAGGCCGCCAAAGATTGCTAACCGGCACCCAAGAAAAATACCGGCATCCATATTTTTTGGACCATTATCAATAATGTTGTAGGGGCCTATCCCGGGCAGACTAAACGGTAAATAGTTTGAAATAAACTATGTAAAACGTATTTTTGCATGAAAAATAGTATTTTTTCGATTTTTCCTACCCAAATAGTGCTTACTAATTACTTGATTCTCAATTAAAGTCATTTAAATGTCATAGCTTAGCTGTCAAATATAGTGTTGCAAATAATAAAATATTGAATGGAATAACCTCTACAAATTTTACCAAATTCCAAAATCCAGACGTTTCGATTATTTTAATTATTGTGCTAGAGACCTGTTTTTTATTCCACGTACTATACTGTTAATCAATTTGGCTGTAACCATGCATTTATTATAATGACACTGGCTTGCTAAACACAGGTCTCAATTTTTTCTACGATTCTTTTTCTATGAGAATTTGGAACCGAGAGTGCAGTGCCGATACCCAATATGCCAACATTAAACTTTGAAGGATTCTACTTTTTGACAGTAATTATTATTAAGTTATGCCATTAAACTAAGCACAGCGCAGTTCTTTTAATTTTCACTAACCTGTTTTAATTTTCACCTGTGATTACATTATCAACAATATGCACAGTAGGTTCGAGGCCTTTACAACCCCTTCTAATATCATTTGCCATTTCCGTTTAGTGTTAATTGAGTTACTTGTAAAAACAAAATATGTGAAGAAAGAATCTTATCGTGTAAGAATAGTAACTTCCGCTAAATCAGACCATTTTCTATGATTTGCAATATGGCCTGAGAAAATGATGTCATTTTTAATAATTTTACCCGTAGCAACTCACTGTTTCAGAATTTCGGAAAACTATAGTTAAGGGGCCAGTTATCGTGAAAAGTTGAAGGACTATTTAGTGTCGAGTGTAAAAAAATAGGAAATATGTATAGGAAAACGTTAAAACTTCAACATGGTAAATTAAATAGGTCATTTCCACACACTGCACTAAATGGATATCAGAAACCATAACACAAGTAGATAATCACGCACAACAAGTAATAACCCGAATAAGTAGTACTTTTACCACTGTTTTAGGATTTATTCTAAATGGATGAGTTAGACAATACCACTGTTGCATAGCATGGACATATTCTTCACTAAATGCAGTTAGTATTTATTCAATTGAACGTAATCAGCTTTATTTGTATTTTGAACACAGCAAACATGTTATACTTGACGTACATTATAATTATAAACATTACTAAATAGTGATTATGATTTTATTCGGCGAATATAATCTACCATGTCAAAGTAAGAAGATGAGTCAAAACAATTTGGGCTCATTTCTTTTTCCACTGCATACCAATGGAGGAAATAAAACCACGGCCCTTCACAACTACTGCCTAATCCACATTTGCAAGTGATAATTAATATATTTTGAAGCAGTACTCCTAAATAATTCATCAAACTTTGATCTTTGCCTACAAATAATCCTTGATTTAATAATGAATCGTGAAGATAATAAAATAATTTACTCCATGTCCGAATGCCTTTTGCAGGGCCACCAAATATTGTGCCCATTATAATATTTTTACGAGAAGCATCCTCATAGGTGAAATTATTGCCTGAAATGACAGGATACTTATCTACTACAAATACCTGCATTTTGTTGGAGGCTCCAATATTAAAAACCTGATTAACCTTTTTAATATCTGGCCAATTTTCAAGGGAGTAATTTTTACGGAAACAGCCGATGTCAATCCAGAAAAAGTAGGTTGAATTAAATGGATTCAAATGAGTGACATGAGACAGCATCCACGGTTTCGAATTCCAAACGGCATACAATTCTGGAGTGTGTATATTTTTCTCGCGATCCAAATTATTCTGTTTTGTGAGATAATTCCCTGCGTGCTGGTAAACTGGAGGAAGTTCCCAAATGCTGCTGTACTCAAATATCACAGTTGGCTTTCCTTTTCTCTGTTCATATAGGAACGAAGCATTATTCTTGTCAGCGTAAATTACAACTGGAGTGGATACTTTTGATAGAAAGTTATTCATCCAAGATTCATATTCCTTCATTGAATGTTTTGATTTCATGGGGAAATAAGCCGTCACTAGTGTTGTAGGGTATTCTTTATTTCCATCAGCATCATAGACTTTTGGTTGAGCAGCATCTTGTGGTTCTGTTATTGTTTCCGGAATAGTATCTGTTATAATATAAAATACTTGGCCTATTATTGCTATTAGTCTTAGTAATTTATTTGGTTAATATGGAATATTTTGCCCAAGGATTTAATTAGAAACACGATTCATTTGTACTAAAACATTTTAAATGTTTAATTGGACTATAAGTATTGGAGAATTGTATACCCCGACTATATATATATATATATATATTGTAAAAACAACGTGTTGCAGTTGTTATATATTATTTAATACTCAATGACTATGCATAAATATGTTCTAGCTTCAGTTTAATTGATCTTATTTGATTTATATACCTATAGATACATTGGGTAATTTGTTAGTACACTAATTATTATTTGATTATTATCATTTCCTGTTCAAATAGTCCATGGCTATACTTATTAGCATGCACGCCTTTGGTATACATTATGTCGTTATTATCAATGCCAGATTATCATCTGTATGGTTCGTTCAGGATACAACAAATTGCGATACTATTTACTTAGTACATTACATAAAACTGTGAAAACAGACATAATGTATTGAATGGATAATGTAAATCAATATAATATATTTATTACATGATTTACATTTATCCGTGTATGCAATATAATATCCATCGTACATAAATGCATAAACTTCGGATTTCAGATAAGGAAACTAAACTTTCATAATACAAAAACATTTTAGCATTCTATAATATTATAATACATTTTCTACATCTTCTTTTTAGTCTTAAAAATATTTCCAAATTGGAGACTTTCAAAAACCACTGAATCCTACATTATTTGTTTACAGAATTCAAATGAGTGCCAAGTTGGGCTGAGAAAATACGGATTAATTGTAAAATTGTAAGCATTAATTATCTGTCACCTTATTGAATACATTGATGAATAAATTCTTTAATGATTGACAAAGTACTTACCACATACACTCAGTGTGGCTGACTCATCTTTAGCGGATATTAATTGTGACACTATATCTACAAACGTTTGGCGATTTCTTATCACTTCTATCTGACTTCTACAATAAGAAATAAATATCAAAACAAATGCAAAGCCAACTAAAATAATTGAGTAGTGTTTTTTAGTTAACTTTAAATTATTCATAATTGCAAGCGTTATTAACACCGCCGATTAAGAACTTAGTAACATTTTGTAGGAGTCATGATAATGTGAGTTGTCGCATTGTAATGTTAATCAGACGTTATTATAATTAATTATTAACTTATAAGGTATTATTACTTATTCACACTTCGTACATATTATACTGTAGACTGAAAGTTCACTAAGATGTAACTAACGAATCAACTTGTATCTCTCAATTACATATTTCAATTCCCAAATGACAATCTATTCATGTCAATGCAACAACGCTTGATAACGATTGTTATCAGAAGTCCGTAAACTGCTATACTATACTTCACTTACGTTTAAATAATCTGTAAATGTACTCAATTATCTATCTGTGCCATTCATAGCATTTTTACAATCTATGTCCATATGCACAGCTGCATGCAGGTATTTCAGGAATCTAGTAAAATTCGTCAAAACCACATTTGTAAACTGCCATTTACATTATCTTTCAGTTTACGAAAATTTTCATCACATTTTTACGAAAATGTTTTTGATAAATTTTTTGAATGCCCTATTTCACTAATATTTTGACAAAAGGGTTGATATATCTTTGAATTGAATACAAAGCCTGGAGGGCCACTCTCACTCCAGTCGTTTTTATCAAAATTTGAATTGAAGTAAGAGAAAGCGTATTTCAATTTTATGTTTGTTTGAGGAATGAAAACCGAGAAAAACGGCTGCAAGTTCGGCAGATAATGTTCTCCTCTTTATTTGCCAGTTATTCAAATCTATAATTTTCCATGTACATTTTTCAAATAAGATTTTTAATGCAAAATTTGCCATTGGATTTTGACAAGATTCAAAATATCATCTACCCAATGTTAGAAACAAGTTTTCTATAGGCCATGTTTTATGTTGCTCTGGAAAACGTATGCTATTAATGAATAAAAATCATGTCAAAGCTGTTTCCTTCTTTTTATCTTTAAATAAATAGATAATATTATGCAAACGGATGTAAAAAGTGTGGCTGTACAGAACATAATATAATAGTTCATTTAATTGCATTCCAAATTGGTTTACATAGGTCATTAATTTCCTATACAGTTGGACATTGGACATCAATATTACTGTAAGAGTGTATATTGACAACCAACCGACATATAAACTCATTTGATGCAAATATGTCTCTCTTCTACGTATAGACCAGAATTTTTTTCATAAAACAAACGACTATATATAAGGTTTATTTAAAAGTTTAGTTTTTGTGAGCATTTAGCAACAATATAGTTTTAACCAGCCGTTATGACATTATATAATTATTCATTAGATTAGCCTAAAAATATGTTGAACATAATATGTGTACAATATACATATAGTCAATAAGTTAAACTTTATAGCTACGACAGGGCAAAAACCTTTATTACACTTACATCCACGGGTAAGTAAATTATATATTATATTCCCTGGTCTATAGGCAGGACGCACTCTGACGTCAACTGCAAAACCTGTAATCTAATCTCCACAGCCAAAAGTAGCACAACCAAGTGATATACTTTGTTTTTACAGATTTGCATCCTTCAAAAGGGAAAATAGGAATTTGCAAGTCACACACCTGACTTTTGTATGGTTTGAGTTTTTTACAAAATTTGGAACCAGTTGTTTGGGACCTTAAACATATCTATAGACTTCAAAATCATGATCAGAATTAGGCAAACAACCATTTATTGTATATTCAACAATAGAAAATGGGGTTGATATATATATATTATTTATTTCATGGTTGATTTCAAATTCGGTCAAAGATTTCTCCTGTCCGACTTTAAACGTTAAGGATCGTGGATATTTTTACCTTGAGGTTATTTTTAAGCTTATAGTTCTGCTGCTTTACCTGTTTGTGTGTTTAATTGTTTCTGTGATTTGTTTTTTAAAATTTTAAATTTACTGTTAAAATTGGGCATTGTTCATTACTCAAACACCTTTGTTGTTCAATAATTAGCCCGTAGGTTATGCAATTTTGGAACTGAAATTTCAAAGGGTATAAAGGGAAAATAGCAAGCCGTAGACGGATATTTCAAATTTCTTTTGTCAACTTCTTACTAAGATTGACGTACTTCGTCCTTTGGTCATTCCATTTAGCATTTTCTAATATTTTATTACCTTACTTTCATCCCGTAGGTGTTCAAAATTGTTCCAAATATCAGTTCATTTGTAGGGGGCCTTTAGCCCCAAAAAATCCTCTCCATTGCGACCTAGTTACAAATCGCAACTATCTTTTGTACTTGATAATTATAATTACTTAATGAATCAATAGTTACTATGTAAAGAACTGCAGGTTAATCATTTTATTCGTCGAATATAATTTACCATGTCAAAGTAAGAAGATGAGTCAAAACAGTTTGGGCTCATTTCCTCTTCAACTGCATACCAATGGAGAAAATAAAACCATGAATCTCTACAACTTCTGGCAGTACGACATTTGCAAGTTATAATCAACATATTTTGAAGTAGTGCTCCTAAATAATTCATCAAATTTTGGTCTTTGCCAACAAATAATCCTTTATCTAAGAACCAGTCGTGAATATAGTAGTACAATTTACTCCATGTCCGAATGCCTTTTGCAGGGCCACCAAATATCGTACCCATTATAATATTTCTATTAGAAGCCTCCTCATAGGTAAGATCATTGCCCCAAAAAAATGGATACCTACCTACTGCAAATAACTGCATTTTGTCGGAGGCTCCATTTTCAAATACCTGATTAACCTTTGCAACATCCGGCCAATTTTCAAGACGATAAGTTTCACGAACACAACCAATGTCAATCCAGAAAAAGTAAGTTGAATTAAATGGATTCAAATAAGTTACATGTGACAACATCCACGGTTTCGAATTCCAAACGGCATACAATTCTGGAATATGTATGTCTTTTTCGGGATCCAAATTATTCTGTTTCGTAAGACAATTTTCCGCGTGTTTGAAGACTGAAGGGATTTCCCAAATGCTGCTGTACTCAAATATCACAGTTGGCTTTCCTTTTCTCTGTTCGAGTAGGAACGAGGCATTATCCTTATCGGCATAAATTACAACTGGAGTAGATACTTTTGGTAGAAAATTATTTATCCAAGATTCATATTCCTTCATTGAATGTTTTGATTTCATTGGGAAATAAGCCGTCACTAGTGTTGTAGGATATTTTTTATTTGAATCAGCATCATAGACTGTTGGTTGAGCAGCATCTGGTGGTTCTGGTATTGTGTCCGGAATATTATCTGTTATAATATATTATCATAGAAAGTAAAATAAACGAAACTATATTTCACCTTTTTATTGGGCTTTCAACGCTTTAACCCTGGGCATGAAATGGTTTACGTCAAATCAAGGTCCAAATAAATCGTCTTTTGGTACATGTGGGTTGGGTTTTTGGCCAAAAACGCAAGGGGATTTTTCATACCCTGCTCTAACCTCGCAAGTGGCATTATATTGAAAAGTCTCACATCAAAATTGCCAGAAATTGCTTATAAGGTTGGCTCTTAGTGGATAATTTAGAAATGGAAATTCACTTTTTTCATTTTTGGATCCAAACTGGACAATTTGGGTTCGCATTCCCAACCAAATCTACTCTACGCTTAAATCCAGGAGCAATGCTCTATCAATGACCAAGGATGGTGTTAATTCGGTAGGTGGAGTCGTTCCTGTGTCTCGGGGCATAGCTTTAAGTTTAGATTCGGCCGTGGATTTAAATCGTGCTGTTGGAATCCACAAATGAAAAGGATGAATTTTTATTTTTCAAACACCCACGAGAGCTAACCGTATAATACTAAGATGCGGTACCTCACTAACACAACAGGAATTTTGGACTCACATAATAATTGTAATTGTTTCGCAGTTTTCCCTGTGCACGAATCTGATGACATGGTAACGCTTACCATCAATTCCGCACAAAAAAATATTCAATTACATCATATTAGTGAAAGGTAATGTAAATAGTTGTTACTAGATAGCAATATACTTTTTATGGCATAATATTCCGTCCAGAAAAATTTTCTTGGTAAAATGAAGTTAAAATTTCATGTGAAAAGTGGAATCATCATAGCCAGCAATACTGTAAGCATTATTATTATTTAGAATTAATAAGACACTTTTTAATACAGTATTATGATTGACTCACCTTTAGCGGATATTAATTGTGATACTACATTCACAGATATTCGGTGACCTTCTCTGTTTCTTTTTGGGTAAGAAATATATATTAGTAAGAATGCAAATACTACTAAAATAATTAAGCGTTTTGCAGTTAACTTTAAGTGCATATTTGTTATCTTTATTGATCCGCCTCTCAAGAAGCCTTATTATGTAACACTTCTTATTCTAAACTAAAATTTTGATATGATACCACTGAGGAATCAACTTGTATCTCAGAATTACAGATTAATACAATTTGCAAATTGCATACTATTCTATCCTGTCAAAGTAAACACATTTGGTATAGCCCGTAAACTATTATGCTTTGTTTGTGTTTTGATGCTCTGTAAATAATATTTTCCTATCTTATCTGTGTCAAAGCCCTCAACATTTACAATCTATATCCCTGTGCATTGAACTGAATCGCATAGTTTTGGGGTTGCAGCATCCCCCCAGTTATTTCATGTAATTTAGTTCTGGAATCTAAGAGAATTCATAAAAAGCACATCTATTAACTGCCAGTTGCATTATCCTATATAATATTTGTAAGTGGGGGTATCTGAGAGGAGTGATGACAAAATAATGTAGTAAGGGTCGGTCCATGGGCCATGCCTATACATGCTATGATCACATAATATTATCATAGTGTTGCATTGCTAGATGCAAGGCTGTATTAAAGGGGTGCATTTTATAGAGCCTAAATATTTATGGCGCTTATCACGAATAGGTAAAGGTATGACTTATATAAATAATATTATAACTTAATGATACCATTGTTTGACCCATCCAAAATCGGCTTCTATATACGGTACTGCAAGGACATAATAAATGATTTGCAATAAATGTCTGCCACGAACAATACAAATAAAATCTTCGAGTCCATTGCGTGTATCGTGTAAATGTGTGCGATATGCCTGGTCAATAAATTTAATCTTAGCTACGACAGGGCAAAAACCTTTATTATCTGTACAACTATACTACAACTCCAACTACTACTTACAACTCCAACTGTTGTAATCTAATCTCTGCAGCCAGAACGGCCAGAAGTAACATGACCAAGTGAATCACTTGTTTGCCTACTTCTTGTGCTAGTAGATAAGTATATCGTTTTGAGAACTGTTAATTTGACTATACCTGAGACATACAGATCCCTAAAAAATATTTTGGTTTATGGCATTTTCACTGAATCATTTAAACCATTCTATGTGATAGAATGACGCCAGGAGAATTTCATTGACTTTCTTGAACATCATCTAAGAGAGCTGAATGTCAATCACCTTAAATATATAGACTTTAGAATCACAACGTTAAAGCAAAAATTACTGAAAATTGATGCGAGGTAAACAACCAATCAATAATTGTATATTCAGCAATAGAAAATTTGGTTGATAAAAATTATTTATTTATTTCATAAGACAATAATATTATTCATAACTGTTCCTTATTAATCATACTAATTAGATGATATCAAACATGCCTTTTGAGGTCCAAATAATCGAACTCAACTGCTCAATTTTTGTGCTTAAATTCGTTCAAAGGTTTCTCCTGTCCGAATATAAACGTTAATCATCGTCAATATTTTTACCTGGAGATTATTTTTAAAATGCGCAGTTCTGCTGTGTTTGTTTATTTAAAAATCTTTTTTAAAGTTTTCATGCAAGAAATACGCATTTAAACTTGCCATTAGGTTTTAAATTGTTGAAATTGGGCATTTTTAAACTAAACACCTTTGTTGTCCCAAGACTAGCCAGTAGCTTGTGCAATTTTGTAACTGAAATTTCAAAGGGGGGAGTACTATAAAGGGAAAATTGCAAGTCGTAGACGGATATTTCAAATTTATTTTGTTAATTTCCTACTAAGATTGACGCACTTCGTTATTTGCTCATTACATTTAGGATTTGCTAATTAATATTTCATTACCTTACTTTCACCTCCTATAGATGTTCGTTGTAAATATCAGTTCATTTCGAGGGGGCTTTTAGCCCTCAAATATCTTCTCAATATGGCCTTGTTACAAATCTTAATTATCTTTTCTACTAGTTTTTTTGGTGAATCAATCGTTACTGCAGATTAATCATTTTATTCGGCGAATATAATCTACCATGTCAAAGTAAGAAGATGAGTCAAAACAATTTGGGCTCATTTCCTTTTCCACTGCATACCAATGAAGGAAGTAAAACCAACGTCCTTCACAACTACTCCCTAATCCACATTTACAAGTGATAATTAATATATTTTGAAGCAGTATTCCTAAATAATTCATCAAACTTTGATCTTTGCCTACAAATAATCCTTGATTTAATAATGAATCATGAAGATAATAAAATAATTTACTCCATATCCGAATGCCTTTTGCAGGGCCACCAAATATCGTACCCATTATAATATTTTTTCGGGAAGCATCCTCATAGGTGAAATTATTGCCTGAAATGACAGGATACTTACCTACTACAAAAACCTGCATTTTGTTGGAGGCTCCAATATTAAAAACCTGATTAACCTTTTTAATATCCGGCCAATTTTCAAGGGAATAATTTTTACGGAAACAACCGATGTCAATCCAGTAAAAGTAGGTAGAATTGAATGGATTTAAATGAGTGACATGAGACAGCATCCACGGTTTCGAATTCCAAACGGCATATAATTCTGGAGTGTGTATGTTTTTCTCGCGATCCATATTATTCTGTTTCGTGAGATAATTCCCTGCGTGTTGGTAAACTGGAGGAAGTTCCCAAATGCTGCTGTATTTAAATATCACAGTTGGCTTTCTCTTTCTCTGTTTAAGTAAAAACGAAACGATATTCTTGTGAGCGTAAATTATAACTGGAGTAGATACTTTTGGTAGGAAATTTTTTATCCAAGATTCATATTCCTTCATTGAATGTTTTGATTTCATGGGGAAATAAGCCGTCACTAGTGTTGTAGGGTATTGTTTGTTTGAATCAGCATGATAGATTTTTGGTTGAGCAGCATCTCGTGGTTCTGTTATTGTTTCCGGAATAGCGTCTGTTACATTATGATTATGATAGAAAGTATTAGTAATGGAGTCTCATGATAAGGAAAACTGTTGCTAATTTGTTAGAACTGCAATAATTTCTGCAATAACTGATGGCTATAATTTCAAAATGATTAAAATTGTAGCACAGTTTATTGGTTGTTTTTACTTTGTACCAGAATTATAATCGAATTTCAAAGACAAGTTTTCCGGTGCGCGGTGGAAAGTGGAATTACCACATCAAAATTGTAATGATAATGAAACCATTGCAAAACGGAAATATAATTTATAAGAGAAGTTCATATCGGTTTCAAGTTTTCACTAAAAGATACATCAACTTTTAGTTAGTTTTAAATGTTTTGCCCGTTTCCCCTGCAATTGGAATAAATAGTAACCAATTTAGTACTGCCCGTTGGATTGTTAGCTTTTGATTTAGCAATAGTAGGGTAGATGCTGTCGGTTGTCCGAGATTTTACTTTGATAATTTTTGTAATTATCCTATACCGTTTCTCATAATTTTGTTGTACACATTTCACTTGATATGTTTGTTCTTGGCTACTGAGATAAAAAATTTCACCAATCAAATATCTCTCAATGCAGATGAAATTTAATTTTATTTTAAAAAACATTTTTTGAACAATCGACAGCACTTGCACGTTTTCATAATGATTAATTTTCCCTGGAAGGATTAAAAGCAAAAATTAAAAAACTATTATTAAATGTCAATCTTGAATGTTAGTACTTTTCGTCAAAATATTATTGCCTTTGACTTTTAGTCACACCGGCTTTAAAGAAAAATTTCGCAGAGTATGAAAAATTTACTTTCAGTGCTGAAAATTCAAAATCATTTTTTGAAGCCACATTTTCCAACGGATTTTAAAAATTTCTCGTGACAGTTTCTATTTAAGAAGCTTGCATCTCTATAAAAAAATCTCAGTTCATATATTACCAAGGATTACTGCAGATAATGGCAGTGGGACAACCGACAGCACTCTCCTCTACGAATTTATACGATGAATAAAGCCGAAGTTACATCGTTTTTTAATTAATTTTAAATTTCAAACCCCTTTTCCGGTCAGAAGGTTTGACCGATATTTATATATGCCTCTTTTACGAATCAAACTTTTGAAACTTTGTTCTCTTAAGATTTGAACAGTTTGAACAGATCTCAATCTTTTGGAAAGTTATTGTATACAGAGATTTCCAGAAGGATAGAAATATTATTCACATACAGAGAAGATAAACTTATCTTGGAAAAAATTGTCCATTGACTAGATACACTTACCACATATTTTCAGGGTGATTGACTCATCTTCAGCGGATAATAATTGTGACACTATATCCACAGACGTTTTGACGTCGTTCCTCATCGCAACGTCAGTGCATTTCAGTTGTATATGGCCTTCACGGTTATAAACGTAAAATACATGAAACTGTACGAATGCAAATACGCCTAAAATAATTAAATAGTGTTTGTTAGTTAAGTTTAGCTCCATATTTGCTTTCCAAACTTTCTTGACCCTTCTCTAAAAATCCTTATTATTTAACACCTCGTATTGTAAACTGTAAGATTTCACTGAATTTTGTAAGGCTTGTGTCGTAGGCTAGTATGCTTTGCTTGGGATTTGATATTCCATAGAGATAGAAATCTTTGTAGCCGTATGGGATTGATTTGTAACTGTGTAGATAGACATAATATCAAATTATGAATCAGGAGTCATAACTGTCGGGAATACCGTCTAGGGTCGCAGCGAGGTGGAGCGAGGAACCAGAGAGTCACATATCCCTCATAAATGGAGAAAAATAAAAAAAATATGTCTAAAAATGCATAAAATCGCAAAAACTTTTTTCAACCCGCTACCCATTAATTTTTTTCTGGCTGCAGCCCTGAATTCATCCCATGCTAATTTATATTATGTCACTATTGTCACTCACACTCTTCACAAATAGTAAGAGTAAGAGGGGTTTGGGTTTACTGAAGTTACTGAAAGGAATTATTTCATAACGGAAAATAAAAAATCCGAGGTGTTCAAAAACATTGTTAACCATTATTTGATTTTTTTCTTTGGGAAGTATAAACTAACATCTTTGATCAAAATTATTTTTTGTATATCTGGGGCTATATGAAAAACTTGTCCAAATCAGAATATGAAATAGATCCGAAACTATTGAGGACCGATTGGGATCTAAATTGGAGCAGGTGTCGTCCATTACCACATCTCAGGGCGTTTCTTGTATTAAAATTATGCAAATAATATTTATACCAATGCAACAGTTTTGCATTGGTACAAAAATATTTACTTGACAGGATGTAAAATAAGAAAGTGAATGTAGTTTACGAGCATGATGGAACGGAAATGACTTTGGTCAGGAATTTAGGTAGCGATTGGGATTGGAATGTTATAGGCATCTAATTGTCTCTTTTTACTGTCTTCACCTCAAACAATCAGCCATAATATTATAAAAACTACAACAGCTTCTCATCCCATTGAATTTTTTACTATACGACTATACTTCTGCGACTGGTAATTAAAATATCCACACCAACGAATACTTAACATACTATTAATGAGATAATTAATTAAGCGACATAATAAGATGGATTGATTAATTTAAAGTATGAGACCGTTAAATAGTAAATAATGATGCAATATACAATTTGTATGACTATTGTTGTTCTACCCTACAATAATTCTGCCTGAATCATTTTAATTCTTTTTAAAATATTATGATTTATACCAGATGGAAATGGACATAAAATTTGTATTGCATAAATTTATTGTTATCTGAATACTGTGAATACAGATATATTTATAAAATTCTCAAAACTTTATATTTTTATTTGCAAATCTTGATTTTCGTACTTGATATATAAAATTACCTAATGAACCAATTGTTAATATAAAATAACTACCGATTTATGATTTTATTCGGCGAATATAATCTACCATGTCAAAGTAAGAAGATGAGTCGAAACAGTTTGGGCTCATTTCTTCGTCAGCTGCATACCAATGTTGGTAATAGAAAAAGTCCTCTTCACAATTTCTGCCCAATCCACATTTGCAAGTGACTATCAACATATTTTGAAGTAGTGCTCCTAAATAATTCATCAAGTTTTGATCTTTGCCCACAAATAATCTTTGATTTAAAAACGAGTCCCGAAAATAATAAAATAATTTACTCCATGTCCGAATGCCTTTTGCAGGGCCACCAAATATCCCACCAATTATAATATCCCTATGCGAAGCCTCCTCATAAGTAAAACTATTGCCCGAAATGACAGGATACCTATCTATTGCAAAAACTTGCATTTTGTTCGAAGTTCCATTTTTAAAAACCTGATTAACCTTTTTAATATCCGGCCAATTTTCAAGGGAATGATGTTTACGGAAACAACCGATGTCAATCCAGAAAAAGTAGGTTGAATTGAATGGATTCAAGTGAGTGACGTGAGACAGCATCCACGGTTTCGAATTCCAAACGGCATACAATTCTGGACTATGTATGTTTTTCTCGCGATCCAAATTATTTTGTTTCGTAAGATAATTCTCTGCGTGCTTGAAGACAGAAGGAAGTTCCCAAATGCTGCTATACTCAAATATCACAGTTGGCTTTCTCTTTCTCTGTTCAAGTAAAAACGAAACGATATTCTTGTGAGCGTAAATTACAACTGGAGTAGATACTTTTGATAGAAATTTTTTTATCCAAGATTCATATTCCTTCATTGAATGTTTTGATTTCATGGGGAAATAAGCCGTCACTAGTGTTGTAGGGTATTCTGTATTTGAATCAGCATTATAGATTTTTGGTTGAGCAGCATCTTGTGGTTCTTTTACTGTTTCCGGTATAGTATCTGTTATGTTATGGTAGAAAGCATTAAATGGAGTTTCATGATAATTAGGAAAACTAACTTGTTGCTAATTTGTAAGAACTGCAATAATTTCTGCAATAACTGATGGCTATAATTTCAAAATGATTAAAATTAGCAAAAATTTAAATTTAACACTAATTTTCAGTTGGTTTTAAATGTTTCACCTACTTCCCTTTCCGTGGGAAAATAGTAACCAATTTATTACTGTCCGTTGCCTTGTCATCTTTTGATTCAGCATATAATATGATAAATAAACCGAAGTTATTTGTACATTGTTTTTTAATTAATTTTAAATTTCAAACCCACAGAGATTTCCAGAAGGACAGAAATATTATTCACATACAGAGAAGATAAACTTGTCTTGGAATAAATTGTCCATTGACTAGAGACACTTACCACATATTTTCAGTGTGATTGACTCATCTTCAGCATATAATAATAATTGTGACACTATATCCAAAGACGTTGTGAGGTTCACCATCGCAACGTCAGTGCATTTCAGGTGTATATGGCATTCACGGTTATAAACGTAAAATACATGAAACTGCACTAATGCAAATACGCATAAAATAATTAAGTAGTGTCTTTTAATTAAATTTAGCTCCATATTTTCTTTGCAAACTTTCTTGGCCCTTCTCTAATTATCCTCATGATTTAACACCTTGTATTGTAAACTGTAAGCACTGAATTTTGCAAAACTTGTGTTGTAGTTGTAGGCTAGCATGCTTTGCTTGCGATTAGATATTCTATACAGATAGAAATCCTTGTAGCCGTATGGGATTGATTTGTTACGGTGTAAACATAATATCAAATTATGAATCAGGAGTCATAACTGTCGCGAATATCGTTTAGGGTCGCAGCGAGGTGGAGCAGGGATCCGGAGTCACGTGTTCCCCCAGAAGTTGAAAAAAAAGACATTTTTGTCTAAAAATGTCACTCGCACTCTTCAGAGTTATACATAAAATAACTATATAGCGCCCAACTATATTATTTGTATATCTAGTAAGAAGGGTTGACGTCATTGCAACAATGTAACAAATTTGCAATTCTACAAATATTTACTTGACAGAATGGAAAATAAGAAAAGGAATCTAGGTTACGAGCATGATAGAACGGAAATGACGGTGGGTCAGGAATTTAGGTGTGAATTGGGATGAGAATGTTATATAGGCATCTAATCATCTTTTTTCACTTCAACCAATCTGCAATTAGTAAGTACACAATTAGTAAGTCATTCCATTGAATGTTTTACTATAAGACTATACTTGAGCGACTTGTTATAAAATATCCACAACCTTAGCTATACTTAACAAACTACTCAGCAGCAAAATAAGCTGATTGAAGATGATCGATTTAATTTAAATCTATGATAAGCACATTGAGCTTAATGGTATGTAACATTTTTGCTAGAAAGAAGATGAATACTAGTCCAAATAAATTCATGACCCTGTAATTAGTTTCATAACATGTTTAAGGCTAATTTTATGGTTACAATTTGGCTGTAACCGTTTATTATAATGACATAACTGGCTTGCTAAACACACGTCTCAACTTTTTCCATGATTCTTTTTCTATGAGAATTTGGAACCGAGAGGGCAGTGCCAATTCCCAATATGCCAACATTAAACTTTGAAGGATCCTACTTTTAGACAGTATTATTATAAGAAATGCCATTAAATTAAAAACCACAAAGTAGTTCTTATAATTTTCACCAGCATTTTTTTCAAATTGCATAATTATGTAGCAAAAAAGCCTTTAAACTTAACCCTGTGATTACATTATTAACAACAACTGCATTAGGTTCGAGGCCTGTATTAGACCTTCCAATATCATTTACCATTTCCGATTAGTATTAATTGAGTTGCTTGTATAGACAAAATATGTGAAGAAATTGGTCAATTTAACTTAACCTTAAGTTAAGATTGACAGTCAAATTGTTAAGTACGTTTCGCCTTTCTCATCATCCGTCATTATTATTAATTGATATTTTTTCCAAAGCCTGGAGTTTGGTTACATAAATTTTTGCAAGTGTAGCATTTACTACCACATTGTATACCATTGTTTTCGCAAGGACATTTTTTACTCTTACAGAGTTACCCTCGCATTATTACAAATGAACTGAGAGTTGTTGAACGAGTAGGGCTAAAGGAACAATACTGCCAACAGTAACTACCATTTCACTTAAATTTGCTAAAACAGCTAAATACAATACTGATACTGATAGAAAAAGAGCAATACACTTAATATTGCAACCTTAACATTGTAGAACAATATTCTTACTTTTTATAAATCAATATTTAGCTTCTCAGTGAAACTGCTTGTTAATATTTAATTGAATATTTTATGTAGCTTCCTGTCTTGTCTAAGCATAAGGAATTTCGTTTGATAAAGAGTTTACGAGTGGACTAATACCTTCTCAACATTGCTCAAAATTCGGAATAACTTTTCGGTTGTGGTGTTTAAAATAAGCGTCACTATTGAACTAACGAATATGGAATTCGAAAATATTCTGATCTTGGGGTTGATGCCATCATCTTAACATAATATTCTTATTGCACGTAATATAAAAATTACACTGCATCTTCTCAAGTAATAAATAGGTCACTGTAGTGTTTTACATATTTTATGAATTCCTATTCCTTTCTGACAAAGGCCAAAGTTGTGAGCTTGTGCGGGTTTATATTCAGACAAGGTATATAATAGTGATATTAAAACAATGAATGTAAGGTTTTGTGATACTATTGTATGCTCAAATTGCCATGTTCATGTTGTCGTCAAATGAAAAAATGACAAGGCCAAGACTTCCTACAATTTTCTTAAAAGAAAATCGCCTCCTTGGTATAAACATGGTATAATGTACTTCCTTTCCATTTCACTTTTTATAATTTGTTTACTAAAGCATAGAACTACAGTTTACCCGAGTAATTTCTCCGTCAACGTTAAATGCGTTTGTAGTCAGTTAAAACTCATCCTTTCGATTAACGTCAAGTTTTGCACACGTGTATTTAAAATAAAATATATTTTTTATTAAGTCCCTCTTGTACACAATCTGAAGATACTTATTAATTAATATTCTTAAATTATATTATTAATTGTCAATTTCTACTAACTATATAAACTGAATTCAATTAAAATACAATGTTAAATGGTATACTGTGTCTAATATTGGCATTAAACTCAAAGTGGCACTCTTTGATCGGAGCCACTCCATTTATATGGCAGAAAAAAAACCCACATTATAAGGTGGTCAAATTTAGTTGGAGATGGTTTATTTTCAATGGTTTTCTACAACTGTGCACAGCTCTTTTCATGATTGTTAGACTTCGAACTGCAAAACTTCAAAACCCTGAAGATTTCTTTCTGCTATTTGTGCTGACTGTAGGATTTTCAATGTTCTCGCTTCTATTCTTCAACTTGGGCTACCAAATCTATTACAACGATGCAACTGCCTTGCTCAACACGTGCCTCATTTTCTTCCATGAACTTACTGGTATGACTATGTTTAACTCTTCAAGTAACAATTATTTATAATTTCTCATTCCAAAATGATTATTCTAACCAAACCGTGTTATTGATTAAGATAAAATTCCGATATGCCTTCGTAATTAGTACTAATTGGAATGCTTTACGATGTCTTGATTCTTTTAGAAAAATTTATTCCAAGTTCAAGACGGAACTTTTTCACCGGTGCTGAGTATCTATGTGTACTGCTAATGCTTGTTACCCCGTTGATGTCAATATTTTTGATCGGAGGTTACTTGATTGGATATACAACACCTATCTGGTTTCATTCGATTCTTCCACAGGATTATCAATTACCTTGGATAACGCTTCCGCTAATAGTACTGCAATCCTTTATAGCCCTAATCGGTTGTAGCACTACTACCGGTTATGTACAGATAAGTATCATTTATGGAGTGATAATACTAGCCCTCATAAACCGGGAGCTGCGCCATTCCAAAACAAACCATTTAACAGTCGATTTACTAAGAACGCCCAATAATATTAGAAAATACTACAGAGCTGTTCAAATTATACACTACCGGGTGACAATATTTTTCTGTGATATTATCTACCCTCTGCAATTTTGCCTTCTGAAATCCGTGATATTATGCAGTCATGCTTTTATACGATATTCACAAACGTTTCCCCTAATTGTAAAAATAGGACTGTTGGTGGGTGCAGCGACTGTCTTAATATTTTGGCTCATCATTCTTTATTTGGCAGGCGAAATTTCCAAATCTTCAGCAAGATGCATCAAGTCATTTAGGAATATTCCTGACTTAGATCACGATGAATCCAAAGTTATGAATAAATTTGCAAAGTCTTGCACTCTGATTCGAATCAGAGTGGGCACATTTTATTATATGAAAAAGATTCATGTCTTAACCCATACAAAAAATGTTGTGAAAGGCACAATCAGAGCTCTTTTAACATTCAAATAAACTTTATATGTTTAGAATTTAATTACTTCAGCTTCAAAATATTTTTGGCAAATACCAACTTTACTAGCACAACCATAAATATATCATAAAAGCCCGATATTAAGTTATGCTAAAATTCCTTACCAAAACTTTTCAATGCATTATGAAAAATTATTAATGATGTATAATATAATTATGGTTTATAAAATACACAATGTAATAATGCATAATTCAAAATGCAAATAAAGTATTAAGATTTCGTCTTTGATTCTGCTAATTGTCTAAGTCTACTTGCATACATGTAACGTGTTGTCGTACTACAAACATCCTATATTACAATATTACTGCTACATTGGTCTGTGCCTATAAGCTTATTAAGTTAGCCTACAGGACTTGTACCATCTTCTTCCATTTTGAGATTTTGAATACAAATATTTATAATTCTATATGTACTAACTGTCCGCATTTTTACTCATTGACATGAAATACTTTTCAGTTTCTTGATAAATTATTTCCCTTTTAAAAGCTCAGTGAAGGAGTTAACATTATAGGAAGTATATTTTAGCAGAAGGAGAGACAATGTCACTTGAAAGGTTGCAGTGACCTCGGGAAATGCTAAGAAAACGTGACTTATTTGGCTAGTACAGAGTCAATAATATAAGTAGGTAGATAAACATTGGAGTTGTGTACGCCTATCTATTGGAAAACACAATGATTATACTCTGCTCATAAATAAAGAGTTAAAAGTTTGTCCTCCGTGTCCAGCATATTAATGAGGGTTATAGAACGTAAGGAAAGTCGTAACTTGCCTGAATAAAGGGTTTGCATTACTCTGGCTAAAAAAAATGACTGGCAATACAAACTTGAAGCATTTTGACTATCCAAAAATGTTTGTTAATAATTAGCTACCGGTTTAGTTCATCATCTTTTCTTGGCCATATTGGTTCAATAAACGTCGTCGTAGTCATAGTCGTCGTACTAAAGGATGTACAAACAGAATCTATAATTCCGTTTATAGTACTTTAATTCCGTCCGGATTATATACGCTTACTTCGTTGGCTGAGCTATTAAATTGACTATGCCTTGCTTGTTATGCTCGCCCATAGTTAAATTATTTACTTCATTTAAATTGAATTCTACAAACCAAGAATTAATGTGAATATTCTATTACTTTGATGTGCCATGCCAACCCGAGCTATACTAAACTATGTAGGAGGTAGAAGGTCTTGTACTATGTAAACGACGTTCTAGTGTACTGATGAACAGTTTACTCAGCTCCACATAGTTGTTCCACTTCCTCCATTTTACTTTTTGGTAAATAAAAATGGGCTCTGTAATCTTGGACTTGTAAAATCGCATTACCAAATTCTACTCTATTTATTCTTTCATTCAAGATTTTCTAATTAGCAAATCCAACCAAATAAGTCATCAATCAAGATTTTATACACTATTTACTGCATACAGTTACGTGCCATACTACTTAGCTCAAATAAGCACCAGTTAACTGTAATTAAGATGCTGAACGGAATTCTTTTGCTCATTTTAGAACTAAATACAAAATGGGCGTACATGGTTGGGGCCATTCCATTTAAATGGCAAAAGCAGTCTCCAAATTTTAAGTTTGGAAGCTGGAAATTGTATCTAATCAACTTATTTTTACAAATTTTTAGTGCTGTCTTCAATATTGTTCAACTTAAAGCTACTTCACACGAAGCTCCTCAAGACTACTTCGTTCTGACCATATTGGTCATATTTTTTTTGATTTCGTCCATTCTTTTTATCAATTTGAGTATCACGATATATTATAATGATGGAATTGCCATTATTAATATGGTTGTCGGTTTTTTCAAAACATTTAATGGTAAGATTCGTAAAATTAAAATTAAATAGCTATATAAATTGTGGCTGATGTTCTTTGTTGTTCATTGGTTTCCAGTTGCACATCTTGGTAAAATATTAACAGATAGGTAGTTATCGATTATGTTTTAAATACCAAGAAGTTTACAGAGGGGTATCTTAAATATAAATGTATGAAAAAATGACAGAATTTCTTCTTTGTAGTTGAATTTAAAAATTGTTTAATGTATCTTTTATTTTAAAATAATGTATTTATCATTTACTAGAATATTGTTTTTCTTTTCAGAAAACTTCATCCCTGTGTCCCGTCGGAACTTTATTACTGGTGCTGAGTACCTGTGTGGATTCATCTTCATTAATACACCAACAATACCATTATTCATTTTCGCAAATTACTTTATTGGACTGTCTGAATTGTCAGCGTGGTTTTACACAGCCTTGCCGAAAGAATATCAAGTTGTATGGATAACCTTCCCAATAGCATTACTACAATTTTGGATAGCCTTAATTGCCTTTACTTTAATTTCTATACATATACTAATAAGTACCATTTACGGGATATCTCTCCTTTCCATGTTAAATAGAGAACTACGGCACTACAAAGCAAACCACTTGACAGTCGACAAACTACGAACACCAAAAAATATTCGAAAATATTTCCGAGCTATTCAGATAGTCCATACTAACGCACAAATCGCTTTCGGAAACATGATCTACCCATTGCAATTTTGTTTGGTAAAATTTTGTACACTGTGCAACTATGCTCTAATTAAGTTTTCCTTTCCCTTGATCGTTAACATTGTGATGGGGTTTGGAGCATTGTTTGCTCTGATATTCTGGCTTGTCGTTCTCTATTTGGCTGGACAAATTAACAAATCCTCATCCAGTTGTATCAAATCCTTTAAGACGTTGCCTGGTATGAAACAGTATGAATCTAAACTAATGAGAAAATTTGTCAAGTCTTGTATGTTAGTTCGACTTAGAGTAGGAACATTTTATTACATGAAAAAAATTCATGTGTTAACTAACATTAGAAATGTTGTGAAAGGTACTATTAGAGCGTTGTTAACATTTAAGTAATTTCTATATCAAAACTAATACATTAGGCGACGTATCCAAATTCTGCTGTGCTACTGGGTATCTACTACTATAATATAATATGAAAGTAATGTAAATGTAATATGATTGCATGCATGTAATCTAATATGAATAAAATGTAAAACCATATTTTTATTTATAGCCACAATAAAAATTTTGATACTTTTGCTTTTTCATCCTTTCTTTTAGTTGGTTTTGTATTAGGGATCCACCAAAGTGAACTCTTATTGCCAGTGAGCTATAAAAAGCGTGCAAATTTTTGTGACTTTTTTGGGAAAAACTCTTTTTCTTAGATTTAGTGGGTGAGGTGCACCCCCAAACCACACATTTTGCCTTTTTGCTATGACATTCGCTACATTTGAATTTGACTTGTTCATTACAAACCTCCTTTTCACATGATAATTCATTGATCACATTTGGATGAATGGAGAAAGAGGAAAAGAGCTGGCTCAACCATAATATAGGAAAACTAGGCAAATACCTGGTGCCCTGGCTTACACAAGCAGAGGGGCGATATTTTGGTTACTACCTGTTACTTTTGTTCAGTCTGTGTATTTCATCCGCCTAAAGATGATAAATATTCGTACTAGCAGTTTTCTCAACTCTATTCAATTTTGCTATCAGAAAAAGCATTTCTCCCTTCTCAAAATAATTACAAATAACTTCTCGAACTTGAGAGAAATACTTTGCAGTGCAGACGTACTGAAGTAAAGATGCAACGTTTGGATGACCACATTTGTTTATAAGTGAGTCTTTACTTTGCTGTTCTTTATTCTCAAGACCATACAAAGATTAACTATTCGCGACGTCGACAATATTTTGATGTGATGGGATCCCATGACAGGATGTGACGTATGATAAAAATGTGATAATATTGTAGTGTGCCTATATGCTAGTGAATTGGCGAGAATCTGTTTCTGATTTTAGTTTTTATTTTTCAATAATTAGTTGATTACAGTGATGTAAGATAGGTATATGTAATTAGAATAGAGTAGGAAAAGAAGCATAGGATTACATTGAGTAGAGTTGAATAGAAGTGAAGAGATTTTGTAGTTGCCAATTGAAGATATGTGGAAGAGATGAGAGTTGAAAGAACAGATTGAGGAATGACCTCTCGATGTAGGTTTCGAGATGGTATTTATGTCGTAGTATAACTGAACCCTTTGTACAATGGCGCCATTGTACTAGTATAACTGTTCTTCGTCCGTTATACTAGGATAACCGACCCCCAAGGTTTCAGTACAACTGTTCCCTTTTTAAATACATTGTAAAGCATGAGTTAATAAGACAATTATGCAGCTTTATTATGATTATGATTATAATTTATGCTCAAAATCATAATAGCTTGATTTACTCATTCAAATAGTGATAATTACAAAAACCAAATCATTAATATAATATGGGTGGAAACGTAAAAGAACAATTAATAGAGTTAATACGACATATTGTCAATCATGTATAGATTAAAAAAGGTAGATGAAGTTTTGTTTGGACGTTCTCACATAAGACATTGCAATGATGTCGAAGCAGTCTATGTGGAGGAAGAGGTGCACGCGGAAGAGGGGATAAACGAGGAGCAGGAGGGGTATGTGAAGGAAGTGGAGGAGGTGGTGAACAAGGAGTAGGAGGGATATGTGGAGAAAGTGGTGAACAAGGAGCGGGAGGGATATGTGGAGGAAGTGGTGAACAAGGAGCAGGAGGGATATGTGGAGGAAGTGGTGAACAAGCATAATAAGCATTTGTGATTCATTAGTGGCTCCCTAGAATTTCGAAAATTCGATAGTGCGTTTATGAAATATTAGAAGATAATCGAAAATCCTCCGCTGCAATAGTTATGTACATGCAGTATTCATAATTCCGAGACAAGCTACAGATTGGTTTTTCTTATACTTACATATTGTCCAAACTTGTATTCTTCTTGCTCGGTATTTATTATAGATACCTATTCTACTTCCTTAGTATGTTAATTCGGTATCTGTTACGAGATTAGATAACTACTTTGTGTGTGTTTGTGTACGAAGTGTGTGCTTTAGATAGAGTCAGACTAAGTAATATAATGCCCTGCTACATATAAGTCTGTTTGTAATTACTCGGTCTCGTTTAAAGGAAAAACGACTCTCTTCGTAGTGCTTTTTACTTTGTCATTGTACGAAAAAGTCCATCTCCGTTATTCAGTACCACCAAACCAAAGTGTCTGTTTGTTATGATGCCACGTTGATTTTTATTGAATATTCAGAAACTACTTACCTGCTTGTGCCAAGGTTTTACAGGACACCTCTCTTTGACTTTGCTCGTATATACTATAATTTTCATAAAAAGTGTTTCATGTTAATTGAATTGGCTTTCAAAAATCAAATATTCTGTAAGAATAAATTCATCTTTGTGTTTTGTCTGCGATTTAATTTACGGCATATCCAAATAAACCAGTTCAATAGTAAGATTTATGATAAGACTAAATAGATACACAAGACAGGCAACTTTTAATTCAACATTGTACATTAACATTTAAGACAATGAGTCTAGTTTGGAAAAATGTTAACTTTAGTGGAGGTGGTTCCATTCTAACAAAATTCTGCAAAGGCGTGTGTTGCGCTTGTTTATTTCAAGCTGCAGAGAATGAAAAAATCATCAATTGCTTACACGGCCAACTTCATTTGTTTCAACTCATGGCACTATTAGGCCCATCTGGAGCAGGAAAATCGACTTTCTTCAAATGTTTGTCTCAAGGCAGTAACTACAGTGGATTTGGTTCTGACAGCAAAATTCTGGTTGACAACAATATCACGGAAATCAGAGCCAGAATAATTACTCAGCATGCCCAGGATCATCTTCTTTTAAATTTGACGATTTCTGAATCGTTGCATTACGCTAGCGAGATGAAAAACGAAAGAAATGAAGACCACGAAAATATTGTGCTTGCTCTTCTCACAGAGTTAAAAATTGATGGCAATAAAAATGTAAGTACTTGCTCCGGGGGCGAGATGAAACGATTAGCTATTGGATTAGAACTCACTTCGAGGAAGAAACCTAATTTTCTACTTCTGGACGAACCTACTAGTGGACTGGATAGTTATGCCGGATTTAATGTAAGAAAATTCCTAAGTTTTTTTAATTCCATGTTTTTATTTTTATAAGGCAAACGAATATTTTTTATTCATTATTCATTATTAATCATTATAATCAGGGTATAATACTCATGATATTATGAAAAATGGCTCAAAATTACATTTGTGTTGAAATTGAGTAACAATAAAACAATACGTCACTGAAATTATTGGCAAATATTAAGCCATTTTTTATAATGTCAATTATGCCATGCTAGGTTCATTGACGAGCGCTGCAATTATTTATTTTAAGGGTGGTTAGTAGCGGGGCAACTTGAGCGTAGACTTTGTGTGCTTAGGATCAGAGTATAGTCCGTATTTACTTACCAAAATTCTTCAAAATTCCCAAAGCGAAAGTGGCAAAAAGTGAATAGCTCGGATTTGTGGCTCAGAAATTTTAGAAATTTTTTACACTCTAATCCTAAGTAACACAAAGTGCATGCTCAAGATGCCCCGCTATTAACCACCCTTAAATAACATGGCTTTCTTGTAGCTTATCAATTGGCTTCGTAAACTAGCCGAAGAAAAGGAGATGGCTATTGTAGCTACAATTCATCAACCAAGTTACGAAATGCTCGAGTTATTTCATCAAGCATACGTCATTTCGGGAATGGGCAACTGTATTTTCAGCGGGCCGCCTTCGCAATTGAGAAATTATTTGTCAGCTCATGGTTTTCAAAGCAATAGCGACAGAAACTGCCGAGTTGACGTTAATCCTGCAGATAGTATCATAAAAGTAGCAGCGTCAGTCTCCAGAAAAAAGAAAAAGAAGTCAAATGGACTCTGTGGTAATTCTGGCAATGTAGAGACAGGAATTGTACAAGATGAAGCAGAAACTGATTCATTGCTGGTACATACTAAGACAGTCTGTCAAAAAATGAAAGAAGCAGTTGACAATAATTTGGGAAATCGAAGCGTGAACGGATATCGCGAAATTCAAAATGAAGGCCTTTGTCACAATATTGCTAATTTCACTTTCAAAAATTTGTGGGTCCTACTTAAACGAACTGGTCGCACATCTCTCCTTAGACAAGGAAAACTAATTGGCATTCGGTTTCTTTTGCATGCTATTGTGGCTGCAGTTTTAGCAGGCCTCTACAACCGAGACATTGGCGTCGAAGACGGCTGCTTTACTATTGACAAAAGTTTTGACACAAAAAATTGTTCCTGTATTGAATCTGAAGATAATATCAAAAATGAAAGCATTCCGAGCCAAAATGTAAAGTTTCAATTTTTTAGCCTGCTCTTCCTGATGTTTGCTTCTTTAATGCCGACAGTTTTAACATTCCCAGCTGAAGTACAGGTACATACACATTTGTAACGTCACAAATTCAAAACTTGATTTACAATAGCGATAGTCTTGAATACTATGCACTTAATACATGCTTTAAAAATAAATATTTCATACATTGCGAAGTTTCTTAAACTATCTCCAAACTTTCTCTCGCTATTTGTCTCACGATTAAAAATATATATTTAATTGGGATAGAAATCGCGAAATTCTGTTTACTGTTGTAGTACTTATGATTAATTTCAAGTTATAATCCGTCATAATATGATAATCATTTCTATTTAACAGCTGTTCCTGAATGAACATCGAAATGGCTGGTACAGCACTGGAAGCTACTACTTATCTAAGACTCTGGCAGAAATACCTTGTCAACTTTTTTTCCCGTTTTTCTACACGTATTTCTTGTATTGGTACAGCCAGCAAATTGGCATGGAACAATGGTACGGAGGAGTTTTGGGTTTTATGTCGACGACATACCGTGACTTCCTACTTATCATACTCTGCAGCTGTTTCATTGCACAAGGAATTGGATTTCTGTTAGGAATTTTGTGTGTAGGATCCTTTCACTTAACAGTAATACTTTCCAGCTCAGTGCTTATATTTTTGTTCCTCTTTTCTGGATTTTTTGTAAAAACTAGCCAAATGGGTCCCTATGTAGAATGGATTACCTACTTGTCTTTTATTAGATTCAGTTTTGATTCTCTTTTGATAATTATATATGGCCGGGAACGTTGTAAGTTTATTATAGGTCCAAATGGCTCACAGATTCCTGCTCAATCATTGATCACATTCATTTTCGATTTGAAAGATTCGGATATCATGGTCAATGTGGGTTGGTTGCTCGCCCATCTCATTGGTACAAGGCTAGTTGCCTTTATATTACTAAAAAACTTGGCCGACCCAAAATTCTTAAAGCCTGCTCCGCTTTTGTTTCAATGTGTGGAGAGTACATCTGGAATTGTTGAAAGTTTGATTCATTTGTTGAAAAAGGTTGGAAGAATTATTTTTATGCTGCTTAAATTTTTGTTCATATTATTTCTTGTTCAAATAGGAATCGGCTTGATTGTTGCGGCTGTTCAATCAAGGAAAAATGTCTGAATATAATTACGGTGTAATTGTTCAATTTGAAAGTAGAATGAGTAGAAAAGTAAAACACATTTTCAATAACTTGATACTTAAAAATCAACGCAGTATTATTGCATTACATTACATTTTCATGGAATATTTGCTGTTTGTTTGTTTATAGTTTGTAGCTATGTTTATTTACGTTATCTAGATAAATAGGCTAGATATAAAACACTTTGTAAGTAAGTGGTTTTAGGTATTGGTGAATCATACGTAAAAAGGTTACCTGTATTATCACACACTAATGCAATCATAAACGAAATAGGATATAGATATCTAATTTCTTAGAATCAAGTTTATTTACTTACCATTAAATTATTTAGAGAAAGATTTTGCCGGATATTTACACTGACGTGCATTGATGTAATAGTTCGAGGATTTCTTTATTTGTATTAGATTACACATATCGGTTTCTATCTGGACGTGGTGATTTATTTATTTGAACTATTATTACTTTTCCATACTTCTCAGGTTGGTAATTCTTCAATAATATAGTTCGTTAAATTCCAATCCTGAAAATTAATTTAAAATTTTAATTTAGCTTCAATCGATATTAAATACATACAGCATTTAAATTATTTGACTTATTATATTATCTCACAAGCCAAATTAATAAGGAGGTACAGATGTATGAAGAACTTCAAATGACTTCATATAATACAAATATTACATACAAACCACGTATCACTCATGATACTTTTTACGTTGATACTAATAATGGATAAGCTAAAAGCGTTAACTTTATAAGCTAATAAGCGTTGCATGAACAATATTATGCTATTTGCATAATATTATATAACATAGAACAATATTTATATTTTTTCCTTTTAGATCTATCTTCGGCTTCTACCATATTGAGAAGCGATTAGAAGGAAAAGATTATATGTATTTTTCCGCTTTCATGGTAAAAAATAAAACACTTTTCGAGTTTACACTACTAAGGTTAGAATATTAGGTATAGTTATAGTAATGGTTATTACCAGATATATATATATACTCTGTAATAAAGCATTAAATTCAATTTTACTTAAAACCTTGAAAATCTTATTTGTGTTCCTGGAGTTATGTAAAATATAAATAGTATATATAGTGTACATACATGTATAGTGTGCGAATAATTTATGTAATATTGCAATTGGGTATTCTGTATATTATGGCATATTTGTGAGAATTGCCTTGTAAGCGCTCACATAATTATAAGTAGGTTTTACTCTTATACATGCATGACGGAGACGATTTTCGCATACTTCTTATGAGATTTACTACTCTGAAGCATATTTAAGTGCACACTTCAGACGACGACGACGCCAATGAAAGTAACCTACCTTACAATATTATAGAACTTACATGCGTCATAAATACAACTCTTACTGCAGCATGTGAGTATAATATCTTGAGTTATATATTCTATCACCATTTTGTAACAACACAACTCTAATGTAAATTAGTTACATTACCTTTATCCATAACCATGGAATTATTAAAAATTTTAATCGTGCAGCTGATATTTAGTTTCCAAATTGCTGTGGCCCAAATCCCATTTTTAGGAAGCTGTCCGAATTATCCTGTCAAACCGGATTTTGATGTCAAAAGAGTAAGCTATTATTATATTTAGGGTTACATTTATTTATTTTTCTGTTTTCTATAGAGATATATTAGCATGTATAAGTTGCACGTACAGTATAATACTTTTAATTGATACTGAAATAATACTATGTTATTAGTATATAGGAAAATGGTTCGAAATAGAAAAGTACTTTGCTATCTTTGAATTTGGAGGAACATGCGTTACAGCTACGTATAGTGACAATCGGGATGGAACTGTCAACGTTTTCAATGCACAGATACAACAAATGTAATATTTAACATTATTTACTACTTGTGCAAAAGTATGAGTCTCTGAAGTTATTAACTATTTCAAACAATATTTTGTACTTTAATTAAAATCTAATTTTGGATTTAGCTCAAGAAAACAGAGAACAATAGAAGGCACAGCTCGTGTTCTTTCGAATGATGGAAGTGCGAAGCTTGGAGTTACTTTTCCATCAGTACCATGTAAGGAATTTAATAAAAAGTTTGTCTTCATGAATGAAAAAGATTTTTTATTAATAATTTCGACTATATTTAATATCAGTTGCTGGAGAAGCCAATTATTGGGTATTAGATACAGATTACGAAAACTATTCTATCGTATGGTCCTGCACTGGGTTCGGGATTTTTAATTTCCGTGCGTAATTTTCCATAATATTAATAATAATATCTAATTTATAGTCATAAGTTTAATTAAATATTTCTATCAATAAATTTTTAATACTTCAATCGCATTTAACGACGTAATTTTTTCTTTGCTTTTATTCCAGAAATTGTTTGGTTTCTATCAAGAAATCAAAATCCTACGAAAGAAGTACGGAAACAAGTGTATTCGTCGTTGGAGTCGTTAAACATTAAAACATCCCTACTACTTGAAACTCAACAGACAAATTGTCAATAATACGTAATTCCAATCAAGTACTTAACTGTTTCAAAATGAAGTGCAGAGCATAGTATTGTAACCAACCATAACGGTTGACAATTTGACAATAACATAGAATTAACAACAAAAAAACGTTTGCAAATAAACTTTTCTTATTTCAAACTATGAAATTGTTAAGCAATCAATTAGTGATCCTGCACATGCATAATATAATAAATAAATAGTACAAATATTGGTATAAGTATGTCAAACCGTTGATGGGATTATCTTTATTGGTTCAACACAAGATTAGTAAAATAGACTGGCCATATATTTAATTGAAATTCTGTCTTTGATCAACAGGATTTTTTTGTGAAGTGATAACCATGCAGATATGCCCATTTCACAATGAAGACTATTTGGAAGGGTAAAAATGTGGAGCTTATCTTGCTGTTCTAAAATTTAGTTGTCAGTTGAGATTTTTTCCAGTGCGCGTCACCATAAAATTTTCACATGGCAGTATAAATTTTCTAAAAAGATCTAATAGGGTCTAAGTGCTTCAAAATCAGTTAAAGTTAAACGGTATAGAACATTGTTTGATTAAAAAAAGGTTGCGGTTTCTTTTAAGTATTTATCCTGAAATTACAGGTAACTTGGGTTTTCGATAGACAACGTTATAAGTCTAAACTAAGCCTGGCCGTTTTTAGTTTCCTTATCTTATGCAAATACAAGCATGTTCTCATGGAATAAACAAATGTGAAGAAATTCGTAAGCTATCAAAACCAGTGTAAGGTGTACTTGCATTTTTAGAATAGCTAACGGCAAAATGGCAAAAAATGTTTTTATTTATCATATAGGATATCATATATAGTCTAAAGTTTAATTTCCAGAATAGTTTGTATGATTTGGAATAATTTTAGTTGTTTATTGTACTATCTTTTGAATATGATGCCTGACCTAAAAAATATTTTAAATCTAGGCTTGGTAGTCGATTTTTAATCGTTTATATTAGTAAAATCACTCTAACTGTTACCCTTTTGTAACTATCAATACATTAATACAACAGATATCCCTTTCAGTCTAGCGGTTGAGATCCATGATATCCCTCCCATACAGGCTGACGTCTCTCCCAGTCTACTATTATTAGTCAATTATTTAAGTCTTTCGGCTACTATTTATGAAACGCAATATGTTTTTTGTGATTCTAAAGGGAAATTTATATTCTTTAAGTTGTAAAGGTATAATTTTCGTCCAGCACGTGTCCACAGTTCTAAAATCAAGAAAATGTTAATGTTTCGTTAGTCGTTGAGTATACTAAAACTGATAATGGCATATTTTCTCACGTTTCGCGTGATAATACCTGATAACATTCCTTTTATGTCCCGTGTTTAGGACACATGGTACAAGCATACTGAAGCTCTAAGAGGACAGTCAATACAATAATTGCCTTGCTATCAAGAAGGTTGAGAAAAAGAAAAGTGAGGTTGATGAGGCCAAAAACATTTATAATGTGTGTAACCTGCAATTGTAACTTGCAAGTTGCAAGTATTTATTTTAGTTTAAAAATTTGAAAGGTTAGCTTTAAGATATAATTTTTTGCCATAATCCCATAATTTTGCTAAGGCATTCTTCAATTTGGATTTGCACATTGCAAACCCTAAAAATGTTCTTTGCCTCATCAACCTCACTTTTCTTGATATCATGTGAAGAATAATATCACAATATTGCTTGTCTCCATAGAGCTTTCCAAACCCATGCCCTGCATAAAGTAAAACAATAAAATAAATTGCGTTTCAATTTAGAGCAATTAAATTAGTTATTATTGTTTGAATTTTATATTCAAACTCAAACCATCTTTAACTATTAAGAGACAAGACATGTCTATGACAAAATTACAGCCAAGTAAATAACGATTACAGTTTACACTTACACTGACATTGATTCGTTCGGTCGGAAATTCCCAGGCAAATAGGTCTGTAATCACACAGTATAAACTGCTTCAGGTTTACATTTACCTGATCAAAGAAAGTTTTCAACGCAGTGCCCAATCTAGTAATTTCAACAATTTAAAAACAGACATGAAATAAGCACTCACCGACAGTCTGCACGTTACACGTGATATTGCACGTGCTTGCTGCAGTCTACAGCAAGCCAGTTTGGAAGTGCTTTAAACGATTATATTTAATTTGTTTACAATTTTTCAGAAGGTTAAATCGATTTCATCCAGTGGTTTTTGGAGTTTCTGTATCGTGTTTGCGTTATCAAAATAAATATACGCTTTCATAGGCTAACATGAATATTGTGGGCTAAGTTTAATCTCATATAGCCAAAACAAATTTCCTTTATAAGTGGGTGTAGGTGTTCATGTAATAATAATGCCGATTCCACTTTATGCCTAATCGCTATCGGGAGAAGACATAGAATTGTATATGAAACTAACGAGGTACCTAAATAATTGCAGCAATTTCCTGTCTGTATATGTTTGGGCGTAATATCTCGAAAAATGAAGCACCTAATTAGGTATACTTTTCCCAATCGCCAAAACCAAAATACGTATTATTTTCTCCAAGAGCGTATCTAGAAATTGGATCAAGGGGGCATGTGTGTTAGTGTGTTAGGGGGAGAGCACGGCTACTACTATTTATTAGAGCTATGCTACCGCTCAAGCCGCGAGGGCTTACTTGCAGTGACTCCCGGAACAACTTTACAGTTTAATTGTACAGACTTACACGAAGAGACTTAGTGAAGAGTACTGAACCATGAGACGGAACGACTCAACACTGTCCCGCAACTCGATCTGGTGAACAGGCAGAGAGGGACCGGGACATGTAAGCCGACCACCAGTGACCGCAGGCAAATCACTTATGGCAGTCTACTTCAACCCACCTTATCACCTCATGTGCATCCCATTGTCCAGAATTGTGCTAGGTAGAACTCGTAGCACGTATACAGATCAACAGAACAATCCATACACTACAAACAGGGCATTGATAGATAATCATATTGTCACTAAGATAGGCAAATCAATGCTAATAACGAATATACGGCAATGACAGCTTCTCCCAGCTCCAGACTGCTACCTTATAGACCTGAGCGGCTCCAGAGATTCGAACTCCAGACCTCAGCCTGAGAAGCGGCTGCTTAGACCACTAGACAGACCTGTCACCCATCCTAGTGGGCATATATAGATGTAAACATCCCATCCTTCTACCAAACATCCCCTTCCCATCCACATTCCATCCGGATGTTTGGAAGGGATGGAGACAATTTGTTGGTTGTTCATGATGGGATGGGCACAGCTGTGCCCATCCCATCATGAACAAGGTCAAATAAATGAAAATAGCCGCAACAATTTAATTAAAATTGCAGCATATCTCCTACAAAAGTACTACTTAACCAATGTACATAATATGTATATTCAACGTACATGTAAATATAGCATTGTCTGTTGTGCTGATAGAGGACCATCGGGTGTTACTTACATTAGATAGTCAAATTAGTATCCCTTATAACAGGAGCATCTCTGGTCGTCTCCTCGTCTAACTTACATATTTTGTCAATTTGGATAAGACGATTCTAACGGTGTATATATCAATGCTCTGCCGTGAGGTGACATATGTCAAAAGTCCATCGGAAATATCTAAGTAGGAAATTGCGTGGTTAAGTTCGAGCGGGAATGGAAAAATACTCTGCTCAGTTGGGGTTTTAAATGTCTCGGTTGCCCCTACCCGTTCTCACCACTGTGCACAGTAGCCTGAATGGTCGTGATGGGATGGTTTAACTTTTTTGGATGTTGATGATGGGCTGAATGGGATGGGGTTGGTTATCACATCCTTTGGAGTGGATTGGATGTGTTTTAGGCATACAAAATGCAACTATACTTTCCAAGAAGCTTATTTTTATAACTACAGGGTTCTAAATAGCCGACCGCAAGAAATGACATGTTATTTTTCTAATTTGCGTTCACACAAATACAAATTTTAATAAATGCTTGAATTAAGCAACCTGTACGTAGATACTTATTATTATGAAAGTACCTTTTAAGCGTCTAAGCTTTGATATCGACTATACTCGGTGTGCTGGATGAGAACCATCACCTTTCCCATCAGGATGTTATGATGGGTCAGATGGGATGTTTACATTTTTTAGATGTTGGTGATGGGCTGGATCGGATGGTTTAGTTTGTTTGGATGTTGATGATGGGCAGTGTTAAATCCCCAGCATACATATTAGTTTGTAGCATCAGCATAAAATAATTATTACTCAAAATTGTGCTAAATATAAAATCGAATGATGTTTCTGTGTCAAAATTCTTTCAAGATAACGGGAACTAATGTCTTACTTTTACTTAGTTTAAGTCAGACACCATGATTGAATAATTGGTTTCTGGAAGCGGACTACTATTTTTGATGTATGATGAAGTTGAGGTCAGCTCTAGTCTAAACGTCTATGTGATGATGTCAATGTTAGTTTATAAAAACTAGAACTTACCTGTAATTTTGTTTCTCTAGTCTCAAATTCCCTTCAATTCACATAGGCGCATCTCTTATTATACATGTAAACATTTTTGCTATAATTTTAGCCAGAACTATTGCATCGTCTCCTACCGATTTAATGACTAAAAAGTGTTGAGAACACGTAGCTAGGTTAGCTTTCTCAGGCTGGATGGGATGTTTAAGCTTATTTGGATGTTGGTGATGGGCTGGATGATGTTGATATTTTCTTGGTCTTTTGGTGATGGGATGGGGTTGGATGGCCCATCTTTTGGAGTGGATGAGATGATGTTGACCTACAACTTACATCTATGATAGGGGGTGCTATAATTTCTAAAAATAAGTATAGCATAAATAAAACAAAAGCTCATAATACTAATTTATTATTTGCTTCAATTTATGATAAGTATAGGTACTAAAGTGTGCTTTTAAAAAAATTGGTTCACAAAACTTAATATAATTGGAAACTGAGAATATATTGGAATTATTTCAAATTTATTCCAATCTATTCGAATTATATCTAATTATTTCGAATTTCATTTTATTTATTCACGTTTCCATATCGATATGAGCCTCTAACTGATTTTATCCAATCTTACCTATTCTTGTCCGATCTTATTCAATCTTATTAAATCTTATCCGATCTTATCCAATCTTATTCGATCTTATCCAATCTTATTCGATCTTATCCAATCTTATTCGATCTTATCCAATCTTATTCGATCTTATCCAATCTTATTCGATCTTATCCAATCTTATTCGATCTTATCCAATCTTATTCGATCTTATCCAATCTTATTCGATCTTATCCAATCTTATTCGATCTTATCCAATCTTATTCGACCTTATCCAATCTTATTCGATCTTATCCAATCTTATTCGATCTTATCCAATCTTATTCGATCTTATCCAATCTTATTCGATCTTATCCAATCTTATTCGATCTTATCCAATCTTATTCGATCTTATCCAATCTTATTCGACCTTATCCAATCCAAATGTTTTTGGATTTTTAACCTTTCTTGACAAAAAATCGTCTGGAAAGTTAAGGGGCCGGGGTCCCCCTTCTGGATACGTGCTTGCCTGATGCATTTGTACATTTTTATATTAATCTTTTGAAAAAACCTTTTTTTAGCAAGTTATTACAAAAAGGAAGCCAAGGAGGGTTGGTTTGATTACTTTTTGTATCTGGTGGCAATACAGGCGTTCTACTTCCCAGTATTCTTTATATTCTTTTACGTTGAAACCATGGATTACGTCATTTATTTTCCAAATATCATCCCAAAGGAACATGTCTACTTCAAATTGTTCGCTACAACTGTATATATTTTGGGAATTTTCTATTCAATCGCCGGCCTTTCGGCGTTTGGTTTGACCACAATGTTAGTTGGATGGATGTACTGGCCCAAACAAATTACAATGTTCAAAGAAATGAGGTAAATCATATTTTTTGTCTCATTCATTGAGACATACAATTTTTATTGAATATGTAGATTAATTGGAAATGTGATGATGTATTATTTGATTTAGATTTGGAAAATCGAAATATGCTACTAAAGATTTGGCAAGGTCAGTGGAGGAACTAGTTATAAATGTAAGAGCAAGCCGAATTATCATGAACATCTACGAGAACTTTTTGCGCTACCACTACGTGCCACTTCGATCAATTATGACAAGAACGACATTGACTGGCAACTTCGTATTGATGACCAGGTTTTCGCAGCTTAAAGTTACGGAAGTCTTCGTTTACGTTGTGATGGTAATCTTGACGTTATCGTGTTGGCTGGCAATACTCTATTTCACAGGTCTACCATGCAAGGCGTCCAAGAGCTGTAAAAAATCATGGATGCGGTTCTATCATCCAGAAAATAAACTTCAGAAAATGTATATGGATAGAATTTGTAGAAGTTGGCAACCCCATCTGGTTAAGATTGGCGACGTGGGTGCCATGACTCATACAGGGGTAATGAAACACGTTCTTGTCATCAGCAGAGGAACCATGAAAATGCTCTTTGCATTCAATAAAAAAAAATAAAAGAACGCACGTTGCACGCTAATTATAGTTATAAAAAAGGTAAAAGCCTTAACAGAATCACAGAATACTTTAAAAGATACATAACGTCTCACGATTCACCCCCAAATTGTCAACGAAGTATGACTACAGGCAGGCAGTCTACTCAGGTGTGACTTTATGCCACGATTTCTTAATTATGCTCCTTTATAACATACATAATAAGGACCTTATATCTCCTATAACGTGTTGACTAAAAGGTGTTGAAAAAAATCTTATAATAATTGTGTTGACAAAAAGGGGTTGACAAAAAGGTGTTGACAATTTGGGGTTCTACCCGTCTCACTCACAACCAGGCAACATTAGATTTAAACATTCTACCCCTACACTGGAGTACAGCAGAGGAAAGAAAGAAAGATGGTCTTTATTAATAAGTATTTAAGCGACTGTTGTCACTTGTCAGTTAATATGCTATTAATTGTAGTCTTTCTGATATTAATAGGTAAGAATTTATAGTAATGTATAAAAGGTTTCGAATTGTATTGTAACTTATAATTGATGAATTCAAAAAAAACCAAACTTAACTAAATTAAACTAATAAACTAAAAAACTAATAATTAATCTCAGTTGAAGAGTTAAAACGATGTTCTCTGCATTTTCTAGTAATTAGCAGGATTGACCAACCTACTCCCCCAGAGGTAGTTTCTATAGAAACCTTAGATTGGACTGTACTATAAAATAATGTTAATATAGTAAAACTCACATTTTGCTCCAAAACATTAACAGAAAATATTATAAGCTAGTGCATTCATTCATTCATTCAAGTACATTCATTCATTAAAGGTCCTAGTGGAGATACCGAGTGCTATTTTGAACTCCACAGATATATAAGGAATAGTACCTAATGTATCTATTGGTACATGACATATTGCTTTAATGTAAAATTAAATACACAATAAAGTTAACCCCAACACAGGAGACATTTATTTAATGCTACTAATAGCTAAATAAATATAATACATAATATAGTATGACAAATATTTCTCAAACTTTTATTATTGTGATATATGCATCACAACTTTATATATGTGTATGTACACCCTGCACAATGTTCCTAATTTCAAATATATATATAATATAAGTATGTGCACAGTATGCAATATACAAAAAATTGTAGTTAATCTAAATATATTAAAACAATCAAATTAAAAATCCATTTTTTATTGTTTATTTAAAAAATGCATGTACACTCATGTTTTACCACGCCAAACTCAAAAACGTTATTTTAATTTTAGTAATTCTTTAATTATTAGTTTATTTAAGTGTCTCGTTAACTTTTATTGTACATTATAAAATTTAAAACCTTAAACTTTCTTCTTTAGATTTTTAAAATATCCAGTTCACAGTGATTATAATTTGAATACAGGAATTACAAATGATAAATGAATATTAGGCTTGAAATTTAACAGGGTCAAAGTTGGGTGTAGGTGATGTTGACATTTCTCCTACTACTGTCCGTGGCCTTGTTTTCTGATAAGATAAAGTACATTGAAATCATAATACAATCATAATACATACCTACACTTAATGGTGATGATGCGAGATTTTGACTTTGTTTACCTGTGTAAAAAAATAGCGACGAACAAATATAGCCACAGTCAATATGACAATGATACAGGCGAAAATGAATATAAACTCCAACCATGAGAATCCAATGGTATAGCCTTCAAATAATTATTACAAAGGTTTTAAATAAAGGTAAAAAGTTTTCAATGCTTGAATACTAAAAAAACATACGACTATCTTCCCAGCAGTCATTGTCACATTTGTTACAATCATATTCATCAGGGCTCCAAAATGATGGACAATTAGGTCGCTTATCACATCCCAATCCGTCCCGGATACACGTTGTAGCATCATGATTGCTGTCATGACATTCAATATACTCATCTGGACAGTAATAATTAATCTCCGTTGAAGAATCTGAGACCCAAAAAATATTATCTTAGTATATAAAATTATATAACGAATTTCTCTGACTTCTCCATTTTTCTATTTAGTAAATGGCCACACAATGATTTCGGTAATTAAAAGTAAAATGACCTATATTATAATAAGTAGTTTAATTTGATACAACTAAAGATAATACTTACTTAAAACCAATGTAGCCGTAAATCGAATATTTGGAACTCCAAAAGATCGCAATAGAATCTTATCTGTTGATTGAAAGTAAATATTCTCCCCGTATTCCACATACTCGAAGTTAACACACTTCTGATCAGTCACCGTATGGCCATTGCCATAGTCTTGGACAATTTCCAGGTACTGATTCCCATTAGAAAGATAGCACATCATTTTAGTGACAGCTACCACAATAGTGCAATTAAATCCATCGGCACGATTGCATATTTTGTCATTTTGATTCAATTCAATTGAATACATCTTATCTGGAGTAATAGTGAAATCAATTTGATCGATCTCATCTCCTAACTGGATAATTGCTAATAAAAACAAAATGTAAAACAGATTTTATTGAGTCATACATAAGTCATAACCTATCAATTAAAGACTTATTATATAAAATTGGATACCAAACCACTGAATGATGCAATCAAATTAGATATTTGGGGTATATTGTAGTGTAGTATTATTATTAACTAAGCGGTCTAATAAATTAGAATATAATAATTGACAGGCTTTATTAAGCAATTTAATATAAATCTCGATTACTAAATGTAGAAAATGGTTTAAAATTGTTTAAACATAATATTGCTATAAATTAAATTTTAAATAAAAATATTTTAAAAACAATGTAAATGACTAGAAATTATATAAAATAACTTACCCTTTTCCAATCGAGATTAATAAAATATTTAAAAATCATTGATAAAATGTAAAAGGTATTTAATAATTGTGAAACTAACTTTGATTTTCTTTTCCAGAGAAATAGGCATTGGCTATTGTTATAGTAGATAGGAATAACAAAAAACAGTTCATTATAGAAGGTAGTTTATGAGACGACTTGCAATGTATTAACCTGAAATTGTAATAAAGACTGCCTGTGATTATGAATTCGCCTGTATATAAATAACATCTGTATTAACTTTTAAGGACATACGATTGCATATCAGTAAAGCCTACGAATTGGGAAAGGACATGAATGTCGGATGTTTCACTGTCGTTATTGACCTAATTATTTTCAATTTCATGGTAGATAAATAATACCTTTAAACATCGGTATAAGGTGTCTATAAGGTGGTCCAGTTGGCCAATTGATTGGCTTAATTGAATAATAGAATTTCTTGCTAAAGACCTTTGGTCACAGATAGTCTGTGGTACTGCAAGTTTTTATTAACTATATACGATCCCAAAAGTATACAATATTGATGTGTGCATTCAATCAAGCGTAGCTTAATGGCAGAAATCAAGACTTTATCTATGGTTGTTAACTCTTCCCGTAAATAGAAAACATTTTCTGCCACAATGGAACAGGGGAAGAGGGGACTATTCTTGTTCTTGTTCTATGTGTATATTATTATAAGAAAATTTTCCCATTTTAGCTTGAAAACGTATACTTCGTTCAATTTACGATTTTTTTCAAATAATGAGACTTCAGATATCGATTGGTGGACCTCACATGAACTTTACTTTTATAATTGCAGTATACTACAGATACATATGAATTGTGTGCTATTGCTTGTTATGCTTGTTATGTTAATGAGATTTTGTCATTGCTTTTGATACCTTATTCCCATGCTTTACACTATTAATGGACTCTCCTTCTACAGATAATAAAATATTACCCAGTTTTATAGCATTGTAACAAGGAGGATTCGACAGATAAATATAATCAACACGAACACAAAGTCGTTGCACTTATACTGTTAATACGAAGTTATTTAATCTAATCTCCCTTGTATTGGCCGTTTGTCATAAATAACACAGCACAGCACACCATCAGCCATTTTGAAATAGAATCACTGCACGCTTTACACTAGAATAGTAATATATTGTAAAATAAATTGCAAGAAATCAGTTCGCTAAAATGGAAAATTTGCTTAATCAAAATCTAGTTGACCTGACGGAAAAGTTATCAAATTTGACTGGCATTATCAATCGTCTAATCCAGCATAAAATAATTACTCCAGGCGAAAGTGATATCATAGTAAGTTGCCGGATCTGTATATATTTTCTGTTAACATTTCAAATTATTATGACACAATTTTTTTTAGAAAAGCAAGACACCTAACGTTGAAGCAAATACTGAGTTAATGGTGACACTAAGGAAAAAAGATGATTGTATCCTGCCCATTTTCTTGCAAATTCTTCGAGAAACAGGAAACGATCATTTGATCAAAGTTACTGAAAAAGCTGTAACTAATGATTATGCAGCAATTGCCGATACCAAGCTGAGATCATCAAAGCGACAAGAATCTGGCCATTCATTAGAAGATATAAATAATGGAAGACATAAACGGCAGAAAATTAAATTACCTTTGCATCAAACGTGGTGGCCGGAGAAAAAACACCTTATAACATCATTCATGGAAAGAAAATTTGATGATCAATTAATGGTTGAAAAATTGCATGCGATGTTGCAAGAGAGCAAAACAACAGTGATCACTCAAGAGACGATTGTCGTTTCAGGGTTGGGGGGAATAGGAAAGACATCCACCGCCAAATCTTTTGCTATACATTACGAAGACGAATATGACCATATTCTTTGGATTGATTGTGGCGAAGGGACTCTTATAAAATCATTTCAATCGTTAGCAAGGAATCTTAATTTGGAAGATAGGTCAGAATTGAATTTGACTGAATTGGCTCGGGAGAGTTTTAAAAAGCTCGGAGAATTAAAATGCTTAATTATTTACGATAATGCCGAATGTTATGTTGGGAATGAAGGCATTCGTGATGTACTGCCTGATTCTGAAAGAAATAATTTCCATGCCATAATTACATCAAGAAATCAAGAATGGGGAACAACAACTGGCTATGGAAAGATTAACACATTTTCCATGAATGTCTTCACAAATGAAGAGAGTTTACAATTCATGAAAAAATCCCTCGCGGATGCGTCAGATGTCAGTGACGCACAATTTGAAAGACTGAGCGAATTGCTAGGACATCTACCTTTGGCATTACAAATTTCGGTTGCTACCCTGAACAATCATAAAATAACAATTGCGGATTACATCGAACAAATAATAGACGACAATAACGAATTGTTAAATGAGACATTTGATGACTATGAACGCACAATTAACAAAACCATGAAAATATCACTAAATCAGATAAGCAATGAAAACAATGGTGAATTTGCCTACAATATGTTAATGACTTTAGGTTACATACAGCCAGATGACGTCAAATTACAGTTTCTGCATAATGTTGAAGGAAAATTTTCAACCTTACGGTGTCGTAATGCAATAGCGTTGCTAGAAAAGTTTTCGCTAGTGACAGTTACGAGAAAAATCAACTTGAACATGAAGGAAATTGAATACGTAAGCATTCATCGTTTACTTCAGCAGGTGATAAGATATTATGGAAAAAACGCTGAAAATGAGAAATTAAGAAAAATCTTATCATGCAGGTCGGAAATTGAATATAAGTTAATTCCATATTTTTTCGCCGAACAACATGAAGATTTGAAGGAAGAATTTGCTCATATAAAAGCCCAATTGATTGATCAAGTGAAATTGGCAGATTTATTAAAACAGAGGAGATTTGTAGAAGCATCAGATCTCGCTCAATTAATCCATAATAGTTTTAATAAAATGGAAACACCAAAACAATATTTGATATCAAAGTACAACTACGCAGTTTGCTTAGAGAAGTCTGGACAAATAAATAAGTCAGTCAAAATTTTTCGTTCCTTCGCTGGTGAACGGAATTCAAAAGCCAACAACAACTGTGAATGGTTCCTAGAGGTTGGACAGACATGGACAATCGAAATTGACCAAATCGCGTTTCATTTGATAACTTTGGATGATGATGATATACTTCCTAACAATCTCGTAATACAAACTTCTGTCGGTCAGAAGAAAGGAGATAATTTCGTGCGGTGCCATCAACTTTGGGAAAGACAAATTGAAAACATGTCTAGATTCCAAAATGTTGATCACCTCCTGATAATGCTTCATTTAGGATTAATAATTTCCGATACAAAAAACATTCTGATATTCCGGGAAGAAGTTATGGATGCAATAAATACCTACATGTGCAATAAACATCCAGTGGACGTTTCTATATGGCTTAAGTTTTCTTCAAAACTAGCAAAATTAGCTATTAAATTCATCGGTCAAGAAAACAAGGAGACAAGTCTAAATAATTGGAATGCACTGGGCAAATTATTTTTTGTGTCACAAAAATTGATGTTTCGAATTGAATACCAAATATTCCGAAATAGTGCTTCCAAGTGTGGGCCAATGAGTGATTATTTACATAAATTATTATGTTTAATGCCTAAAGCAAATCTAAACGATGCTATTACAAATCTTCGAAATATCATCTCGAATTTCCACTTCATTATTAACCGAGAATCCGGCACAAGTGACTGGATAGAGCCTACTCTACTACTACACGCAGGTATAACAGTCCCACTGAAAGAATTAAGAAATCAATTGTTCGAATAGAACAATGAAGAGGATGATGGTAGCTCAATTCGAGAACAAAATACTTCCTTTAAACCCATTTCGATAGAGAAGCGACGTGAGCACTTGTTTTTGTATATATCTCAATCGAAAGAGCTTTTAGAGATTTAGAGATTTTTTGTTCTCAAAAAGATTTTCAATTAAATCACTTTCTTTATTATTCTATTTGAACAATTGATTTCTTTCAGTGAGACAATAATTTATTATTATGGTATTTCTTAAATACCTTATGGTATAAAAAATCACTTTAAAGCAATATTTGACTAGTAACCGTCTAGTGGCTAAAATGGTTTTTAACCTGGCAAAAATCAATGTTAGGCAGTGGCTAAAATTAAAACCACATTATAAATGCTAAAGGATGTGATACTTCATCACATCACATAAGAGCACTTAAGGTATCATTAAAATGACAATGACCAATATGAATTTTCAGGCTGACAACGAAAATGCCCAATATGCATTTTGCAATGGTGTATATATTGCACTTTTCCGGTACCAACTTGAAATTGAATATTGGGCATTTTGGTGTCAGCATGAAGATGCATAATATTAGACATTTCAAACCTTAAAAGACGATATAAAACATATCTATAGATACAACTATTATTAGCATTCACTTGGCGGGTAATACTTGGTCTTTTAGCTGAATAAATTACTCTTACACCAACAAGTAACTCAGTTTATTGAGCAATAATCTAATTTTGAATTGTAGAAAACAATTATTACGGTCAACTTATCTCACCTGTTGTGAACGGAAAACTTACGTATAAATCGATTACAGAGGATGTCTTCCCCGCCTTTTGTCTCAACCCTGAAGTAGTTACGAATCTCAGTTTGGAGAGTGCAACCGTTTACATGCCTTACCTCTTGTCATATATTACTCCATGTAACAATCTGGTTAAAATTTCTATCAGACAAGTCAGATTTTGGGGCGTTTCTATCCATAAAACAAACGTTCCCACGTTGAAACACTTTGAACTGACTATAAGTGATGAAGATGATGCCAGATTGGGTTTAGATTTAGATACAATTGATTATTTTATTTTCTTCGGAGGAAGAAACTGTATTTGGGAATCTGTAAAGAATTTAGATAATTTTTCCATTACCAAGTCAGACAGTTCAATTGAATTTAATAGGAGTTTACAAACTTTAACATTTAGAAAAGTTGATATAAATAAGCTTTTTTTCCAAATGAACCTTTTCGGCAAACTAGATATAAACAATTGTACATTTCGGATTGGTAACTGCAAAGGGAGACACTGCCTTTGCAGTTCATGTGTTAGTAATTTAGAGGTATCCAATTTAAAAATTACAAGCAATATTTCGGAAACTTTAGTAGAGCAAAGGGATACAGTCAACCGTTGTTCATCCAGTACAGAGGAAATTATAATTAGTTATAGTCCATTTCTAGACACAAAGGGTAGCAAAATGATCAGCCTGAATAAATTTTTAGGTTTAACAAAGTTTAACAATCTCAAGCATTTAATAATTGTCTCTTGCCAATGCGATTCCGTGGACTTGTTTTATTTGGACCACATTGAAATTGTGGAAATAGTGCGGACTAAAGTTCTTTGTTGGCGTAGATGGCCAAGAAACGTGAATCTGTTTTCTAAAAGGTGCAAGAAGCTAACCCTAAATCATGTTATTCCTGTTGATATTAAAGGGGGAATTATGCAAACAATTGATTTTGCTTTTCTAAATGTAGATGAATTAAATTGGGTTGATTGCAGGAATAGGTACACTTTAATGATCGAAAATATTCCGCCAGGATTGAAGAAACTTTGTTTGATGGGGGAATTGGAAATTAAAAGCGAGGAAATAGGAAATAAACAATCAAATTATATTGGTAACAGGTTATCAATTTTACATACCTTAAAATTGGAAGCGTCGTGGGACAATACATTAGATCTCTGTATTATTCCCCATTCTTTAAAACAAATGAAACTAAGTCAAGTACCTTTAGCCGGAGAAGTTGCTCCTCACAATCCATTATTTTTAAATAAACTCATTTTAGAGAAATACAAAGATGAAGATTTTAAGACAGATAAATTCCAATCATTGCTACTCCGGGTAGAAAACGTCATTATAATTGCAGAGAAAATGGTAAATATAGAAAACGTAGTTACCTCATTTCCTAGTAACGTAAAAACTATTTGTGGGTGCATTGGTTATTCATCGTCTATATATTCCCTTTACACAAAATTAGATGATAGTAAAAGTTGGAAGTTGAAGGAAACAATAATTAAAAAGGAAATAACCAAAGAGATATTTGACAAACAAGCAGAAATTTAAAATTCGATGGGCGTATAAATAGGATTGTATCTTTACAATCTAGATAACTACGACTTGACAATATCTATCTTCGTGGTATTCTGAAATTATTAAACTTACCTTTACAATGTGTATAAATTCATACAAAATCTGGCATACTTTGATGGGAGATAAAAGGGTGATTGAAGTAAAGAATATTATATAATGTTATTTTCCGAAAGTTAGGATGGAATAAACCGTTATGATATGGTAGCAAGCAGCAGTCGATTGTGTGTATTTACATCCCAGACTTACCGACCACAGGAAATTGACGTGTTAGTACAGCTAAATATTCCGTTTTTCGGGGTTCATGGTAGTAGGATATAGTTAATGGAGTAATATTGTAATTAACTATAGAGTAAGGTTATTTGTATTTGTATCCATCTTATTTTGAGTAAATACTAGTGTTTGAATGTGTCCATTATGTAATTCTGTATTCTTTGCTCATTTTACAAAAATTAAAACAATTCAATAAAGTACTCGAATCTGAATGTTGTGTGCATTATTTGACAAAGCAAAACAATTTAAAAACAACAGTGGATAATGCTAATAGGTATATTCTTTATTAAGGAAATAGTCTTTCTTTTCGGTGATTGACTTGACATTGGAAGTAAAACATAGAACATAATAATATCATTTATTTGTATTGACTTCTGAAGTCATTATTCTTAGTTGTTAGTACAGTAAAAATCGTACATTATAATGGTTAGCTAGCTGTATTTTATTAAGCATTATTTTATTTTAGGGACAAAAGTTGAGATAATCTTATATTAGGTGCCGTTTACTTTTTTATCGTTCAGAAATCAAATTTAAAAGGATCGGGTGAACAATTTCATCCAATAGACAAAGGGGTAGGCACCAGTCTTATGGAGTTCATGCACCGACAGATCTGAATAGGATGAAACTATGTTGTAGCCCTATTTTTTCTGACCAAGAGTCATTATTGTCGAAATTCAATATGGGCTACCGTTTTCGAGATATCTGTGGTCAAAAACTGCCTTTTTAACGTTAGGGGAGCAATCCTGGAGCCTAAACCCGCAGATTTATTACCTGCCAACCATAGTTATTATTACAATAATCTGCGGGTTTCGGCTGCGGGATTGCTCCCCTAACGTTAAAAAGGCAGTTTTTGACCACATATATCTCGAAAACGGTAGCCCATGTTGAATTTCGACAATAATGACTCTTGGTCAGAAAAAATAGGGCTACAACATATTTTGATCCTATTCAGATCTGTCGGTGCATGAACTCCATAAGACTGGTGCCTACCCCTTATATTAAAAATTAAGATTTGACTCCGTAGCAACTGACAAATAGAAGGGGTACTAGAAATTAGCTTACGCCGAATAGAAATTAGCACACGCCGAAGTGGAAAATAGCCGAAGCCGAAGTTAAATTTTAGCCCACGCCGAATAGAAGTTAGCCTACACCGAAGCATCTGCGCCGAAGCCCAAGGAAAATAGCCGAAGCCGAAGTGGAAATTAGCATAGCATAAGTTGGTTGAAATTGGCCAACGCCGAATGGAAAATAGCCGACGCCGAAGCAAAAGTGAAAAGTTGTCGGCGCCGAAGTAAAAATATACCTGCCGACGCCGAATAGAACACAGCCGACGCCGAAGTGGAAAATAGCCGGAGCTGAATAGAAATTAGCCGACGCCGAGGTGGAAATTAGCCGAAACCGACGTGGAAAATAACCGAAGCCTAAGTGGAAATTGGCATACGCCGATGCCGAAGCATAAATTGCAGAAGTTGTGGTGTAAATTTCACCGCCGAAGCCGAATAGAACACAGCCGACGCCGAAGTAGAATATAACCGAAGCCGACGTGGAATTCAGCCAAAGCCGAATAGAAATTAGTCGACGCCGACGTGGAAATTGGCCGACGCCGAAGTGGAAAATCACCAAAGCCGAAGTGTAAATTGGCATACGCCGATGCCGAAGCATAAATTGCAGAAGTTGGGGCGTAAATGTCACCGCCGACGCCGAAGTGGAAAATAGCCGAAGCCGAAGTAGAATTTAGCCAAAGCCGAATAGAAATTAGCCGACGCCGACGTGGAAATTAGCCGAAACCGAAGTGGAAAATCACCGAAGCCGAAATAATATATGTGATCCTACAAAATCATATGTAATGTCAGTATTTATGATGTCAGGATGGTATTTTTGCATCTATATATGCATGTAGTATGCATGGCTGTATATATGTAGTATGTATGCATGGCTGTATATGTGTAGTATGTATGAATGCATAGATATATATATATTATTATTATTAACCATCGCATATTTGCATTAATTTCTTAGAAAAGTCATTGAAAATAATCAAGTTTTGCTTTTTGCGGGTGAGGGCTTTTACACTGTCAAATTTAAAATAGTATTAAGTAGTGTAAATATTGTTGATCAAAATGTTGTGAGAGAGCTCTATAAATATGTTCATAAAAGCAAGGTTATGTCAATAATATAATAATATTGGTTAGTCACATTATTATTTATAAATTAAAATTAAATTAGGCACTGCTTTGTTGGGTCAATAATATTTTTTGAACAGAATTTTTAAATAAGTTATAAGATTGTAGTTCTTTTATATCTTTTGGCAAGGAATTCCAGAGTTTTATGGCACGAAATTGAAAGCAGAATTTTCCTGTCATTGCCCTAGGTGTGAAATTACTAGATAGGTTCATTAGTTACCGAGTATCAAAGTATGCGGTGTCTTTTTGAAATCTAAACATGTCTTGGAAGCTGTCAATGTTTCCGAATTTAACAATTTTAAATAATATACATAATGTACGGTAATCACATAGTTTAGCTGGCAAAAGCCATTTAAAGTCTTTAGTTAATATACTGGCCACATTATCATATTTACTCTTTTTTTAAATGAGTCTCGTTAGGGTCCTTATTACTTTCTCTAGTACCTTCAGGTGTTCGTTGCTTGCTGTACGCCAAACACAAGACTAAGACATGTAGTTGATTAATGACAATACGAGCGCATTTCCAAATATAATTAATGTGTCCTGACTATTCGAATACTTGTAATCATTTCAATATGGTTGAGGATAGAAATGTCATATCTGACTTAAAAAATTGTATTTAACACCCCAAACATTTAGAAGGTTGGTTTTACGTGTCTAGGACCTACTTTTATTTTCGACCTTTTAGAGTAGCAATACGAATAGTTGTAATCATTTCAATATGGTTGAAGATAGAAATGTCATATCTGTCTTAAAAAATTGTATTTACCACCCCGAACATTTAGAAGGTTGGTTTTACGGGTCTAGGACCAACTTTTATTTTCGACCTTTTAGAGTAGCAATACGAATAGTTGTAATCATTTCAATATGGTTGAAGATAGAAATGTCATATCTGTCTTAAAAATTGTATTTACTACCCCGAACATTTAGAAGGTTGGTTTTACGGGTCTAGGACCAACTTTTATTTTCGACCTTTTAGAGTAGCAATACGAATAGTTGTAATCATTTCAATATGGTTGAAGATAGAAATGTTATATCTGTCTTAAAAAATTGTATTTACCACCCCGAACATTTAGAAGGTTGGTTTTACGGGTCTAGGACCAACTTTTATTTTCGACCTTTTAGAGTAGCAATACGAATAGTTGTAATCATTTCAATATGGTTGAAGATAGAAATGTCATATTTGTCTTAAAAAATTGTATTTACCACCTCGAACATTTAGAAGGTTGGTTTTACGGGTCTAGGACCAACTTTTATTTTCGACCTTTTAGAGTAGCAATACGAATAGTTGTAATCATTTCAATATGGTTGAAGATAGAAATGTCATATCTGTTTTAAAAAATTGTATTTACCACCTCGAACATTTAGAAGGTTGGTTTTACGGGTCTAGGACCAACTTTTATTTTCGACCTTTTAGAGTTGCAATACCATACAATACATGCAATACAATTTAGAGTTTTAGAGTTTAGAATAAGAGTTGCATTTTAGAGTTTAGGTCGAAAATAAAAGTTGGTCCTAGACCCGTAAAACCAACCTTCTAAATGTTCGATGTGGTAAATACAATTTTTTAACACAGATATGACATTTCTATCTTCAACCATATTGAAATGATTACAACTATTCGTATTGCTACTCTAAAAGGTCGAAAATAAAAGTTGGTCCTAGACCCGTAAAACCAACCTTCTAAATGTTCGGGGTGGTAAATACAATTTTTTAAGACAGATATGACATTTTTATCTTCAACCATATTGAAATGATTACAACTATTCGTATTGCTACTCTAAAAGGTCGAAAATAAAAGTTGGTCCTAGACCCGTAAAACCAACCTTCTAAATGTTCGGGGTGGTAAATACAATTTTTTAAGACAGATATGACATTTCTATCTTCAACCATATTGAAATGATTACAACTATTCGTATTGCTACTCTAAAAGGTCGAAAATAAAAGTTGGTCCTAGACCCGTAAAACCAACCTTCTAAATGTTCGGGGTGGTAAATACAATTTTTTAAGACAGATATGACATTTTTATCTTCAACCATATTGAAATGATTACAACTATTCGTATTGCTACTCTAAAAGGTCGAAAATAAAAGTTGGTCCTAGACCCGTAAAACCAACCTTCTAAATGTTCGGGGTGGTAAATACAATTTTTAAGACAGATATGACATTTCTATCTTCAACCATATTGAAATGATTACAACTATTCGTATTGCTACTCTAAAAGTTCGAAAATAAAAGTTGGTCCTAGACCCGTAAAACCAACCTTCTAAATGTTCGGGGTGGTAAATACAATTTTTTAAGACAGATATGACATTTCTATCTTCAACCATATTGAAATGATTACAACTATTCGTATTGCTACTCTAAAAGGTCGAAAATAAAAGTAGGTCCTAGACACGTAAAACCAACCTTCTAAATGTTTGGGGTGTTAAATACAATTTTTTAAGTCAGATATGACATTTCTATCCTCAACCATATTGGAATGATTACAAGTATTCGAATAGTCAGGACACATTAATTATATTTGGAAATGCGCTCGTATTGTCATTAATCAACTACATGTCTTAGTCTTATGTTTGGCGTACAGCAAGCAACGAACACCTGAAGGTACTAGAGAAAGTAATAAGGACCCTAACGAGACTCATTTAAAAAAAGAGTAAATATGATAATGTGGCCAGTATAATAACTAAAGACTTTAAATTGCTTTTGCCAGCTAAACTATGTGATTACCGTACATTATGTATATTATTTAAAATTGTTAAATTCGGAAACATTGACAGCTTCCAAGACATGTTTAGATTTTAAAAAGACACCGCATACTTTGATACTCGGTAACTAATGAACCTATCTAGTAATTTCACACCTAGGGCAATGACAGGAAAATTCTGCTTTCAATTTCGTGCCATAAAACTCTGGAATTCCTTGCCAAAAGATATAAAAGAACTACAATCTTATAACGTATTTAAAAATTCTGTTCAAAAAATATTATTGACCCAACAAAGCAGTGCCTAATTTAATTTTAATTTATAAATAATAATGTGACTAACCAATATTATTATATTATTGACATAACCTTGCTTTTATGAACATATTTATAGAGCTCTCTCACAACATTTTGATCAACTATATTTACACTACTTAATACTATTTTAAATTTGACAGTGTAAAAGCCCTCACCCGCAAAAAGCAAAACTTGATTATTTTCAATGACTTTTCTAAGAAATTAATGCAAATATGCGATGGTTAATAATAATAATATATATATATCTATGCATTCATACATACTACACATATACAGCCATGCATACATACTACATATATACAGCCATGCATACTACATGCATATATAGATGCAAAAATACCATCCTGACATCATAAATACTGACATTACATATCATTTTGTAGGATCACATATATTATTTCGGCTTCGGCTGATTTCCACTTCGGCTTCGGTGATTTTCCACTTCGGTTTCGGCTAATTTCCACGTCGGCGTCGGCTAATTTCTATTCGGCTTTGGCTAAATTCCACTTCGGCTTCGGCTATTTTCCACTTCGGCGTCGGCTGTATTCTATTCGGCGTCGGCGGTGACATTTACGCCCCAACTTCTGCAATTTATGCTTCGGCATCGGCGTATGCCAATTTACACTTCGGCTTTGGTGATTTTCCACTTCGGCTTCGGCCAATTTCCACGTCGGCGTCGACTAATTTCTATTCGGCTTCGGCTGAATTCCACGTCGGCTTCCGTTATATTCTACTTCGGCGTCGGCTGTGTTCTATTCGGCTTCGGCGGTGAAATTTACACCACAACTTCTGCAATTTATGCTTCGGCATCGGCGTATGCCAATTTCCACTTAGGCTTCGGTTATTTTCCACGTCGGTTTCGGCTAATTTCCACCTCGGCGTCGGCTAATTTCTATTCGGCTCCGGCTAAATTCCACTTCGGCTTTGGCTATTTTCCACTTCGGCGTCGGCTGTGTTCTATTCGGCGTCGGCAGGTATATTTTTACTTCGGCGCCGACAACTTTTCACTTTTGCTTCGGCGTCGGCTATTTTCCATTCGGCGTTGGCCAATTTCAACCAACTTATGCTATGCTAATTTCCACTTCGGCTTCGGCTATTTTCCTTGGGCTTCGGCGCAGATGCTTCGGTGTAGGCTAACTTCTATTCGGCGTGGGCTAAAATTTAACTTCGGCTTCGGCTATTTTCCACTTCGGCGTGTGCTAATTTCTATTCGGCGTAAGCTAATTTCTAGTACCCAAATAGAAGGCGAATTTTTAGCATTGAAAGCTTAGCTTTAGTGTGGCTTTATGCCTATATAATAATATTAATTACTTTATAAGACGGTAATCAATCTGACTGAAAACAAAAGTAGTTTTAGGACAATTTTCTTGGTCCTTTGAAGTTTAATGTTGAATTTTAATTCCAATGACATTTGAAATGAAAACCGTTAATGTTTCACTATGAGCTTAATAAGATTACTAATTATAAAATAACATAGTATAAGAAATTATTAAAATGTGAATATTTTCTTAACAAAAATTTTGCTTTCCACTGAGTAAAATGAAACTAACAGTTAAAAAAAGGCTAAATAAATCTCAAATATATTTGGATTAAAAAGTAATGCTGCAGATTATAAAAATTTAGTAGAATATAAGATATAGCCAACTAACCTTAAGTTTGAGTTACCTTGCCTACTTAAATAACATTTTGGGCACGATAACTTTCATAAACACAAAACTACACCCTCGCACAGTTTCCAATTTTTGTCTACTCTTTTATAGTTGATTTATGCCATTCTTCGCTTGAGGTAGTAAGCAATTTTTGATTCAGTTTTTATTAAAAAAATTACTGTGTGTTTACATATTCAAGAGACAAGCAGACAAAGCGGTTACCAAGTTAAACAATGAGACAATATTTTTACCTATTACTGATAGTGTTTAAGAAGAGAATTTATTATACGACTTTTGGTGAAAAGCCGTTTTTGATGAAGAGGCTATTACCGAATTTTGGCCTATTTTGTCACTTGAATAAAGCTGAACTGTAACTTAAAGCCAAATCAAGAATTAAAGTTGTTTACTACTTAAGACGTTTTTACTGTCAGTATGTTGGACATTCGATCAACTGAGAGGATCAAATGTAGTTTTCCCTTGAAACATTAAACATTAAAACAGCTTTAAATTTATGCTACTGTTTGATGGATGTCAAGTCTTATCTCCCGGTAGATGAATTATTCACCTACTAAGCACCCGTGAAGTCGGATACTCAAAACTTCTCGTTGTGCAGCCGGGGAAAGAGCAGCGAGAAGAAACTTGAGTAAAGTTTAGGTATAAATGTATACCTATATCTCACAGTGAATGAAATATTGAACAGTTCTACTAATAATTAAGAAAACATTTTTAAGCCAAGGTAAAAGCAACAATTAAAAACATACCTCGGCCCAAAAATCTTGTGAGTGAAAAAGTAGAAGTGAAAAGTAACTATGGACATGGACTATGGCACAACTTAACATGTGCATTCAATATTATTTGCATTACGCCTATAGTAATAATATAATTAAGTTTCATTGGTACAAATTAAAAAAATGCTAAGTGTGATTTTCTGAAATTTTGATTGCATTGGTATTCAATTTTTATATTTATAATATTTCTAATTAAAGCACTTAGAAATCACTAAAACGTTCAAACATAAAAAGAACAAGTAACTGGTAATTTATTTAATGATATTCATTGAAAAATTACTTCAATGCGAAATAGGTCAATCCATGATCCATGTACCGTGTTTAAAAAATAGTAGAACTATAAATTAGCAAATCAGATTGGAAATAGCAAATCAGATAGGAATAATTGGACATAATAAAATGTTTACAAATTTACGCCTTTTACTTCTTAAAATTTGCAGAAGAGATCAGAAGGGACGTTACAATGTTGAGAGCAGCATCAAAACAGTCCAAAGTGTGTTTGTGTTTCACTGCTTGAAAAACTCCAAACCGAACACCAAAGGCTGATGTACTCGCCAGCGTTTTCATACAGCATTTCTTACTGTAATCATGAACAACGACGGGTAATTCCATGTGCAGGGCATTCAGAGTGTCAGACGAACTTTTGTAACACATGAGTATAGAAATAGCAGAAGGGTGACAGCAATCGCAGTTATAGCTAATAAAATAGCAAAACATACTAAACTGCCTATGTCTTCTGTATTTTGCTTGATCAGAGCAAAGAGGGTGACTGATCCTGCGGTTCCCAACAAATATATAACACACGGTACAAATGATCTGACAACACACTCGTTGAATAATATATTCAAAATACGTAACCCATTGAACGTCCTGATTTTCTCTTCAAGAGTTGCTCCACTTTTTCTGAAAACATCATTATATCGTTACATACAAGATCCAAAATGCTAAACAAATGTTAATTTTTTATGCTAAATAATTAACTGTACCTACCTTATCATGTGGAAATACAAACACGTTCTTGTTGAGTATATGATAGTCAAAGTACCAAGGACAGTCAATAAAATAAGTCCTGGGGCTACTATCAACCAACATTGTATGAACCTCAGTAGACTTTCCAATTTGTTAAGATGGAAATATTTCAATTCCTTAACGCTTTCTGCAAGAATATGTTTTCCCAGAATGATATAGTGCCCCAAATACTCCATTAGCAAGATGGGAATTATGTAGCTTCCGATAAACCATTTCGATAACAGCACTTCCCAATAGACGAAGATTTTGATTTCTGGTTTCTGCCAACCTTAAAAATTTCACGAATCCTTAAAATGGACTATTATTATATTACTTTGTAATTTACATATTTATTTACCTTCATTTAAAATGGGGTAGCCGTTCATAGTGATTTGGTTTAATACATGCACAATTTCAGTTGGTTTTGTTAGAAAATTAGACAAGGTACTTCCCACTATAATGTAAGCTAGCATACTTAGTAACATAAGGACAGCTTCGACATTAAGATTCTCCCCCGAGCGGAGGAACAGAGCAAATTCTATCCCTTCGTAAATTACCAAAGCCCATATTAAGTAATTTTGTATTTTTAGAATAAACGATTTGGAAATAGCATAAAACGTTTTTGTTGTTTTGTTGTATTTAATGGGGATGCATCTCAATGAAATGTTGAAGTAAAAACCGATGAAATCCAGAATTTCATCCCCGGAATAGTTTGCTAGATTCGGAATAATAGATGATACTTTGCTTGAGAAATAGTTCAAATTAGAAACACAAGCAACGGCTTTTAGTTTCATGTCGAGTTTAGTTATCTATAACTCTAGAAAAATAAAAAATTCATTTTCATTCAACAACTGAGACTTCATAATTTTAAAAACGAATTATTCATGTACACTTACTTACCTACACTTGTATTAAATAATTTTTGAAATGTGGAATAGATTTAACTTGCTTATCAACAACTAAAATTATTGTATAGTATTGTCAGCTTTTCACTTTTGTACCTGCAAATATAAAATTATAATTTAAGTTTTGTATTTACGCTGTTCACTATACATATTTAATTGGTTTTTACGAAACTTGAGTTATTTTTTGGAGGTAGTAAATTCAGTGTAATGAGGGATGTTAATACTGCTACTTAGATAAATCCTTATCCTTATCCTTATCCCTGTCTTTACAGATGGATACTCAATGTACTATATGCCAAGCTTTATGTATCGAGACTTAAATACTTTATAGCTCCGAACCCAAATGAGATGGAATAAACAAGTTCAACCAATAATCAATTGACAGGCAGGTAAAACTAAGAATACCCGCAGTAAATTAATTAGTAATGCTCTTCCATAAATCCTTTCTGGGCTACGACAAAGTAGCAATTAAAAATTCAATAATATTTCGCTGTCCAATATATTTTCCTGGAAAGAGTGTAGTAGTGTCTGTCATATCTGTAAAATGTGGCCAGCCTTGTTAGATGTTCAACTCAGTTTTATGGTTATAAATATAAAATGATACATTGAAACTTGTCTTTGTTTATTTAAAACCATAAATGAATAAATTTTTAAGGAACTTTTACCTTGTCTTCTTCTTGCCAGATGGACTTGACTTGCCTTGACTTACTTGATTTACATACTTGAAACTTGACTCCCACTAACAAAATGCAAGAAAATATCAAGCCTTTCTACATTAATGCCTTTAAAAATCAATACAAGTGAAATTTCAAGCACAATTTCACGAATAAAGATAATAAAATATCAACTATTTACAAGTTCAGTGCAACTGTCAGGGGATCGAAAAATTGGAACTGATACGTGCCCTGATCATTAATTGACCGTTAAGTTCACGCTTCACTTAATCATGCAATAATATTAGATTGACGTACGTCGAATCGTGTACCTATTAATCGGTAATCGGTAGATAAATAGCATAATATTATGACAGTTTGGTTGGATGCGGATGCAAGAAATACATTTTGTATTGCATGTTTATCACTCAGAAATTAATATAAAAGTATCTAATGTGGATGATAATAGGTATTAGGTATATACTAAAATAAATATCATACAAAGGACGTCGGAATATGAATGAGTGTAAAGTTGTAGGTATTGCAATTTTGTAGACTGACCATCCGTCCCGTTTTTAACGGGATTGTCCCGTTTTTGGAGATCTGTTGCAAGGTCCTAGCTAGCCAAATGTGGGAATTCGGATGAGCTGGTCCTGCCCTGGTTCAATATACGAGAGGATTGAGATTACCGAATGAAAGATGAGCCGTGATTCGAATGAAATAATGTGAAATAGACTCAGAATTATGGAATGACTCAGGAGAACTATTTATTAGACTGAATATACTCTAGCTTATACTTAGGGATTGTTAGGAAGGAAGTTGAGGACATCGAAGTTGGAAGAAGACTGAAGAGTCGTGGCTCCTGATTCTTGGATATGGATTGAGGTTTGGGGAGTCGTGGGAGAGGGAGGTGAAGTCGGTGAATAAGGGAGTGAGCGAATGAGAGGTGAGTTCGATCCCTTACACTGTCCCGGTGTCTTGAAAGTGTCCAGTTTTCAGAAACGTGTCCTGTCTTTTGGAAAAGAGTTGAATAGTATCTAATTTAATGACAACAAACGAAAAAGGAAAATTTCGACTGAAAATAACAAATTTTTCCCGCTTTGCGCTATTATTTGTACAGCTTTAGCAAGCTACTAGCTATTCTGAACAAAAACACCTAACATTTTCATAGCTCGCACAATTCTTTGAGAACTTTGGGCCATTTTAGGGAAAGAGACATTAAAATCAACGCTAATTGTCCGATTATCTATGAATTATGGACCATTTTTGACAAAGAGAGCTTAACATTAACACGCTTCGCGCAAGTATGCTACTTTTTGTTTCATTTCGTCAAAAAGAGTTTAAAACTAACGAGCTTCATGCAATTATATTTGATTATTTTCAGAAAAAAGAGCTTAAAATGGACGAGGTAAGAAAAACATTCCTAACGTATATATTATAATATATGGCTTAATGGCATTACCCCTGTCGAAGTCATGTGGGTATACATCAGAATAAATGAAATGCTGATGACTTGTGCTACCAATAATTAATTATCATTCCTACAGTATTGTAAAATGAGCAAATAAAAATAGGCCTTAATAGTTCCTAACACATAGTAGTACGTATAGCTATACATCATAGTAGCACAACTAGCACATGTAATTGTAATACCTATGTAGTAGTATTATACCTAGCGTAAACCTAACATTTAATTAAGTTTCTTTTAATTTCATGAATGAGAAAAGCTACATGTATTACCTGACTTACCTGCATTAATAAGGCAAAATATTACATTTTTGCTTTTTTGGTTGCCTTTTTGCCTAGCAAAATGAGCAAAAAAAAACCTTTTTGCGTTTTTGGTTATTTTAAATTAGATGAAATAAATTGCAATATCAATGTTGTATGATATAAAAGTAATAGAAAATGGCAATATTACTTTGTCATGTGAAAAGGAGATTCGTAGCAACCTCAAATTGTAGCACAGCTTCACATGTACATGTATATAGTGAATGTCATAGGAAAAAGGTAAAAAGGTACAAAAAAGTGCCTTGAAAAATACTACGTATATGTATACAATAGCAAATAACAATATTAAGAAAATTGCTAAGAATAAATTCTAGCAAATGAGATGGAAAAATTTGACCTTTTGGAGGAAATTGATATGCTTTTCACTCTTTAAAATTTGCAGAAGAGATCAGAAGCGATGTTACAATGTTGAGAGCAGCATCAAAACAGTCCAAAGTGTGTTTGTGTTTCACTGCTCGGAATACTCCAAACCGAATACCAAAGGCTGATGTGCACGCCAAGGTTTTTGTGCAGTACTTCTTGCTGTTAACATCAACAACGAGTGGTAATTCCTTTTGCAGGGCATTTAGAGTGTCGGACGAACTTTTGAAACAGATGGAGTATGAAAACAGTAAAAGTGTGACTGCAATCCCAATAATAGCCATTAAAATAGCAAAACATAATACATTTCCTATTTCTTCTATATTTTGCTTGATCAGAGCAAAGAGGGTAACTGATCCTCCAATTCCCATCAGATATATAGCACAGGGTACAAATGATCTGAGCAGACATTCGTTGAATAGTATATTCAAAATACGTAAACCATTGAACGTCCTGATTTTCTCCTCAAGAGTTGCTCCACTTTTTCTGCAAACATCATATTTAAATATATTTGATCCAGATTATTCATGAATTGTTTTGTTTTCTGCTAATAGATTCACATACCTGATCATGTACAAATACAAACACATTCTGGTTGAGTATGTGATAGTCAAAGTACAAATGGCAGTGAATAAAATAAGTCCTGGGGTTCCAAACAACCAACATTGAGTGAACCTTAGAGGACTTTCCAATTTGTTCAGATGCCAAAATTCCAGTTCCTTAACACTTTCTGCAGCAATGTGTTTTCCCAGAATGACATAGAATACTAAGTACTCCATTAGTAAAATTTGGATGATGTAGCTTCCGATAAACCATTTCGTTAAAAGTACTTCCCAATATATGAAGGTTTTGATTCCTGGTTTCTTCCAACCTTAAAAATTCCAAAAGTAGAAATATATTAAATTGTAAAAGTTTCTAGATGAAACATTTAGTTAACATTCGTTTTAATTTCATATACATAATATACCTTCACTTAAAATTGTATAGCCCTTCATAGTGATTTGGTTTAATAAATGTACAATTTCAATTGATTTTGTCAGAAAATTGGACAACGTGATTCCCACTAATATATACGCAAGCATACATAGTAAAATCAGAACAGCTTCGATGTCGACATTCCCTTCGGAGCGGAGAAATAGTGCAAATTGAATCGCTTCGTAGGCTACTAAAGCCCATATTAAATAATTCTGTACTATTAGAATAGGTGATTGGGAAATGGAATAAAACATTTTTGTGGTGTTGTTGTATTTAATGGGGATATATCCCAATGAGATGTTGAAATAAAAGCCAATCCAATCCAAAATTTCATCTCCAGAATAGTTTGCTAGATTCGGAATAATAGATTTTAGTTTGCTAGAAATATTTTTAAAATTTAAAACCGCGTTGACAAAATCCTGTTTCATGATGACAAAGAATTTTCTCGCAATTCTAAAAACATTATTAAACAATCAACGCATTTTCTAATTGCTGAATTGAACATTTCAAAATTTTAAAAGTAAATTTTAATTAATGTTTACTTACCACTTATAATGTTACTGGCGAATTCAATTTTAAATGTGGACAAGAATTGAAAAGCTCGAGTTTATGAAACCGGAGCTCGGCTATTTAAGGGATTTTACTTCCATGTAGCATCAGATTAAAAATAGATAAATAATTTCGTTATAGTTTCAACTTTCCTGCTCATTTATAAACAACACACAATCTTAAAATTATAAGTCAAGCTTTTCCACACACAATTGAAAATATTTAGTAAACTCCACACAAGGACGTTTTTATCATTAACTATGCGATGTGGATTATTAATAAGGCTTATGCAGAGAAATTATTTAAAACAGATGATTAAATTATAACTAAAAGATAATGACATTTAAATAACCAATAACTAACTTTTACCGTTCTCTTCGAAGATCGTAGCCAGAAAAATTTCTGGCTGCGGCCCTGCACTCTTCTCAGTAGTCTGCAGCTTGTTTAGCACTAGGGTAGTCTGAACAATTATTGATTATATTTGTTTAATACACATAAAATTATTTTTACTTTAGCTACCATTTTAAACTGCCGTCTTTGCCTTTTATCTATAACTGCATTAACAATAAACGATGGATGATTTAATTATTGAATTATAATATTTCTGTGTGAAAAACTGCAATTCCTTACTGGCCATTTTCTTCTATTTTTCAATGAGTAAAATGAATTGTATGACAGTATAAAGTTGTAAAAATGAAGGCTAAATAAATTAAAAAATAGAAGGATACAACTATATATAATTAACATAGGTTTGAACTATGCTCTCACCTACCTAGACATTTTGGGCAACACGACTTTCATACATACAGTTCCATAAATTATAACCTAGGAAAGCTTCCAATTTCTTTGTCTACTCTTATATTATAGTTTGCTTTATGGTACTATGTTATGCTTTGCTTAATGTGGTAGACAGTCTTCAATCAATTTCATTTAAATATTATTGGCTATTTACATATTCAAGAGACATGTCTATTGCTGAGAGTAAAGCGAAATCAAGAATTAAGTTGTTTGCTACCTAAGTTATTTTTACTATCTTTATGTTGGACATTCGATCAAAATTTTAAGGCAGTATATAAATAGTTTTCTTTGCAAAATTAAAGCAGCTCTAAAATTATGTTGATGTTTGCCTTGAGGTATTTCAAGTCTTACCTTCGTTAGATAAATAACTCATTTCATAGGTACAAGTGCGGTCAGATTCATTCAACATTCATCGTTTTGCAGCAAGGGAAGAGAGCTAACAGAAACTTGAATAAAGGCTATGAAAGCAAATGAAGGTATACATCAGAGCGATTTATATGTTGATGAACTCCACTGATAATTAATAAACTTTTCTAAACCAAGGTTGAAGTAAGTAAAACCAGCAAGTAAAAATATACCTCTGTCCCAAATACTTATGCTTGTGGGTACGAAGTAGACGTGATCAATAATTGGAATATTATAGCACACTTTAACATATACACTTAATTTTATTAGTGCTATACTGAGAGGCAGACACGGTCGAAGTTAGAATTTAAAATCAAGACACAGCTAAACGGTAGAAAGGAAAGAAGTTATTAAGAAACAGACAATTAATTTTATTACATTGTGCAGCTTTTTCATTTTTGTTCCGGCCAATTTAAATTTATGAATTAAAATTTTTGTAGTTACGCTGTTTACTACAAATATTTACAATTTGGATTTTAATAAGATTGAGTTATTCGAGGAAATTATGGAGGTAGTATATTCACTATATTCAGAGATAATAATAATGCTGCTTGCCTAGATAAATTTATCTTCGTCTTTGTTGGAATGCCAGAACCGAGATACCGAGACTTAAGTACTTCAAATCCAAATGGGATGAATATATACAATCAGCCAATTTTAATAGACAATAGCAGATAACACTCGGAATATAGTTAAACAATATTATATCTTTTACAATATCAGAGTAGTAATTAAAAATCCAATAATATAACGCTGCCCAATATATTTGCCTGGAAGGGGTACGAAGAAGGGGTGTCACGCCTTGTTAGATATTCTACTCAGTCTTATAGTCTATCAGTCTCAGTCTTATATAATAACACATTGCTACATGTCTTTATTTATTTAAAACCATAAATGACTTAATTTTTAAGGAACATTCTCCTTGTCTTCTTGCCAGACGAATGTACTGAATGGACTTGACTCCTACTAGTTAACAGAATTTAACAAAATATCGAGCCTTTCCATAATATTATGTACGTATTTAGGGTCCACAACTTCAGCGACCCTCCATATTCAATGTATATGACTAATTTCTTACTTTATTTATACATTTAAACGGTTAAATTTCTACTTCAGAGGTAGTTACAGAGCCCGGATTTTGTTTGGACTTAGAAATTTTTTCCGATGTAAATGCTTAATTGTGAATGCAGAATCAGTCAAAAATTACGAATCAAATTCTAAAGATTAACATTTACATACGATAAGAATAATCAGTGTCGGTTATTTTCATAAAAAAGCATCATCTATACAGCAAAGATCAGTTTTAAAATGTCACTAAGTATTTTAATATGCCAATTCAATGGGGATCTTATACCAAGTTGCAAATACTTTCCAAATGCCTCGTGGCTTTGACATGGTAACAATAACAAAGTATTGTGGATAAATGTAATTACAATATAATGATAACAATAACAAAAAATGATTTATTTGTATTGATTAGTCAGTTCCATATCTACGAATCTCAATTATTATATGTCAGGCTTGGAATTACTTGTGTATACTTATACAGCAGGATGGAAAGTATTATGTAAATGTGCCTGAGATTTGATAACATCATCATAAGTTGGAGGCGGCGCTGAAAGTGCAGGATCTCGAACTGAAGTCATTGGGATTCTGTTGGGAGGCTTCTGATTAGATACAAAATAATGTAACAATTAATTTATATCGACACATTCATTTCAAGTTATATTATGTTAATATTGATAAAATCTGTTTTAATTTCCATCGTACATTGAAAAAGGACACCAAGCAGCGGAATGTCATTACCACCACAGCCAGGCCAACAACTAACAGCAAGAATGTTAAGAGAACGGAAATCATTGGGATGCCACCATGATCAGGATATGCTGAAAATGTTAAAATGAATCATAAGTACAAATTGGTTTATAGCCATATAAAATGCATCAAGTGTAAAACCTACAGTATCTGATCCAATCATCGTTATAAAATCGGCGACACAATTCAGGAGATTCGTCGTCACTGTAGTTATAGGGGCAATTTGATCGTCCGTCACACATTGCCATTGGATGCATTTGCTTCCATCATAATTGCCGCAGTCAAAGTAGCCCGTAGGACACGAACCATTAGAGACTCTTGAACCTATAAATAAAAAATAACCACATATTTAAATTGTTGTTTAAATGTTACAAGATTATTCGCTACCAATTTGCAATTCATCAGGTAATATTTTTAAGAAAAAGAATCTTTATAATGTGATATTTTGTTTTGTTATACATACTTAACAATTACTTTAAATTAACAAAATTAGTTTTGGGAGAAAAACTTGAGGTAATCCGTGATTATTAGCTGCCGTGGTTTTAGATTCTTTTCTTATCGTTCAAAGGTCAGATTCAATAGGATCGGATAAACGTTCTCAACCATACACAAAATTATATTAAAAATTAAGATTTGACTCAGTAGAGTCGCACCAACTGACAATTATGGGATGAATATTTAGCAATAGTCTAAAACTACCACAAAAAAGTTGTCTTACTCAGTACTAAGGTTGTAGACAAGCGAATAATCCAAACCCCGACCGACCTCAAAACAATCTTTTCGGTTGATTCATAGAAATTATTATAATTCGAATAAGAATTAATGAAATCTATATTTTCACAAATCTTTCGAGTAGTTTTGTTACTCCCAGCACTTTCCGTCACAATTTCTAGGTATTCGTGTCTCCACTCGGGACATTCCATTTTCGAAATAGACACTGTAAGACTACATTCAAATTCATAATAAAGATTGCATATTGCATCTTCCTTGTTTATCTCGAGAGAATAAACTGTTCCTGGATTGATATTAATATCAATCTGATCGATTTCACTTCCCAAAATGATAGTTTCTGAAAATACAAAACATTTAAATAATTAAAACCATTTTAATAACCGTATTTAATTTACAAGCAAACTAATTACACTTTGTTCATCTATAAGATATCAACGGTGGTCAAGTAAAATAAATCATCTGTACTGTGTTTTCGAAGTTGCGCAATGAGCACAGCTTCTGATGACCTAAACGATCAATGATCTCCAACAGGTTTAATTGTCACTTTCGTCACTCCAGGACTGCCAATATGGAAAATGTCATTGCGACCTGACTCTTCATTGTCTTCAGTAATATTTTCACATACCCTCCACTTATTTACATCAAGATCATTTTTATCAGACTCTGCAGTTATAACCAAATAATTTGGCTTACTGCGATCTAGGTTCCTATCAGGGTCAGGTGTGTAAATAGAGCATGACATTGTTTTGGTCCATAAGTAAATATAATATTTATCGCTGCCCAGTTCTACGAAATCATCATTTATCGATAAAATAAATTCAGTTGAATTTTCCCAGATTTGGATTTCTGTAGGGTCCTCAAATAAATTAATATCTGCAAAATTCATAAGTAATTATCAACAAGAGTAGTAATATGAGCATCATAATCACTATCACCAATAATTTTAAGTAATTAATAGTAAAGTAGATTATGAACTTACATTCTGGTGTCCATTTCAAAGAGTTGGTGTTTTCTAATGCCAAATGCCATTAATATGGCTATAAAAAATAAAAAATAGCACTTCATGTATTGATAATAGGTTTACTAAAATAAATATCATACAAAAAACATCGGAATATCAATGAGTGTAAAGTTTTCGTTTTTCTGCTTGGATTGTTATTATTTTTGATGAGAAAAAATTAAAACACTAAGACCTTTTGTTTTGGTTCTTATTTAATAAAATTTTGATATATTTCACAGCGACCGGTTTCGCATTCTTTGTCATGGCTGTAAATATTGAAGATTTACCTGTTTCAAATAATTATGACACTTTTCAAATTAATTTATCCAATTTACAACATAATTTTTGACAAAATTTTTATGTCATAGTATAGTATAGTAGTAGGCCGAATTACAATTTAGAAATTGCCGCTTAAAACAAAGAGATACATTATTATTGTACACTCTAAATAATTTTGAGTAAGATATAATCAACGTTTGAGTAAAAAATGCGCTGACTCAACAATTGAATAAAATTTACTTCACTGTTGACAAAATTTTACTCCAGTGTTGAGCATTCGGTGTAATGTTACTCAACTGTTGGGAACAATTTTCTCAAAAGTGGAGTAAAATAAATTCAACAGTTGAGTCAGCGCATTTTTTACTCAAGGTTGGGGAAACTTTTTTTAGAGTGTATGTTACTCACGGTAATAGACCCTACCATCATTTATCAGTACCTGATACAAACTAGTATTATGTACTGATACTAGTAGTAGGTGTTGCAATTTTGATATTTTCCAACGATGCTTACTATTGCAATAAATGTAATAATATTTCCCTGTCAGTAATTCTTACATGCAATGAATACATAATGTAACAGTCCTTATTGTTTGTCAAGTAGTGGTAAAAAGGAATAAAAATAATTTATGTTCAACAGATTGTTTGGAGTACAAACAAATGCAATTGAGGAACGGTTGTAGGTAGGATGTTTTATGACCTTTCACATTTATACATAGTCAAAAGCAAGGGCGTATCTAGAAATTGGATCTACGGGGTGGTAATTTCTAAAAATTAGTACTGCATAAATGAAACAAATTAGAACGCCAAGGTATATTGGTAAAAAGAAGAATAAAAATTTGCGATTTTTATTCATATTTTTCAAAAATATCGAGATTTAGAGACTAGAGAGGTTGGGGTTAAGTAGGATTCAGTACCCCTTCTAAATACATGATTTATCTGTCATCATCCATCTTAGTTTGGCGCATATAAAAATTTAGATGCTTTGAAAAAACCTCATTTCAAAAGTGACCCATTGCTAGGTACATTTTCCATTTTGTAACCATATAATATGTAAGATAATCTCAGATACTGAGGTTCAATGTAGAAAAAAGGATTCGAAAATGCTCAAACCGATTGCAGATTAAAAAATGCTCAAAAAAATTCGAAAATACTCAAAAATAAGATACGTACATGCAATTGTGTCATATGCAGACAAAACATGTCTTCCAATTTGGAACTAAATAATTAAATATTAAATAAATGGTGAAAACACGATAATATCTAGTGTGTATTCTAAATATTTAGGGGATGCTTAAGGGTCCAAGCAGCACCCCCTTAAATACGTCCTTTGTCGAAAGTGTGATAGGTGTGCCCCACCAAATTGCCCGAAATTCGTTGTCTTCTGGCCCAAAAGTCAAACATAAAGTTACCTGTACCGATTAAGTAACCCCCATGAGCCCAATAAACTCAATGTAGGCATTTTGTCCGAACCAAGGGACAAAATTGGACCAAGTGTTAGTTTAAAGTTAGACAAACCAATTATTTTAAATATTTTGAAACATTAATCTGGTAACAATAAACGCTTTCTATTGATTTTTAATTGACTTTAATTTTTAGAAACTTTTTGCGTCTATTTTGACCATACCATTTCGTCCATGTTGACCATATGTAGTTTTTAACCATATTCCAACTCGTCACACGCCCGACACCCACTCACCCGGTTGTTACACACCATACACCCATCAATCGACACTTAACAACCGGAGATTGGCCCACCCTTTATATAGGTAATAGGAATCCACCAACCCGAAACCTTTCCAACGGAACTAGATCACCTGGCAGTAAATTAATTAGAAATAGTCTCTGAATAGAAACTGTAGGCGGATCGAAAATTTGAAAGTGGAATTGATGCAAGCACTGTTCATTAATTGTCATTTGAAAATATTACGATTGAGTGCCAATCACTAAAGCTTGAATTTTAATACTGATGAATATGATGAAAGAATAAATATAAGCCAATTGCTTATCGGGTTCACTATAATATTATGTATGTATTTAGGGTCCACAACTTCAACGACACTTCATATTCAATCTATATGACTAATTTCTTACTTATTTATACATTTAAACGATTAAATTTCTCTTTTAGAGGTAGTTGCAGAGCCAGGATTTTGTTTCATCCCGACTTTGAAATTTTTCCGATGTAAATGCTTAATTGCGGCTGCAGAATCAGTAAAAAATTACGAATTAAAGTTTAAAGAATAACATTTGCAAAAGATGAGAATAATCAGTGTCTGTTGTTTTTATGAAAGCATCATCTATACAGGAAAGATAAGATCACATTTTAAAATGCCACTACGTATTTTAATATGTCAATGGGGATCGTATACGTATTTCCAAATACTTTCCAAATACATGTGGTTTTAACAGGGTAATAATGAGAGTAACTTGTGGATAAATTTAATTACAATATAATGATAACAATAACAAAAAATGATTTATTTGTATTGATAAGTCAGTTCCATACGTTATGAATCTCTATTATTATATTATGTCAGGTTGGGATTTACTTGTATAATTATACAGCAGGATTGAAAGTATTGTGTAAATGCGCCTGAGATTTGATAACATCATCATAGGTTGGTGGCGGCGCTGAAAGTGCAGGATCTCGAACTGGTGTCACTGGGATTCTGTTGGGAGGCTTCTGATTAGATAAAAATAATGTACCAATTAGTTTATATCGACACATTCATTTCAAGTTATATTATGTTATTGATAAAATCTGTTTTAATTTCCATCGTACATTGAAGAAGGACACTAAGCAGCGGAATGTCATTACAACCACAGCCAGTCCAACAATTATCAGCAAGAATATGAACAGAAAAGTAATCATCGGGATGCCATCATAATATGCTGAAAAATGTTAAAATGAACCTTAAATACAAATTGATTAACAACCTTATTAAATGCGTCAAGTGTAAAACTTACAGTATTTTCTGCAATCATCGTAATGAAATCGGTCACAGAATTCAGAAGATTCGTCAGCACTGTAGTTGAAGGGACAATTTGGTCGTCCGTCGCACTTAAACTCTTCCCGGATGCATTTGCTTCCATGATAATTGCTGCAGTCAAAGTAGCCCGAAGGACAATAACTATTAGAGACTCTTGAACCTATAAATAAAAAATAACCACATATTTAAATTGTTGTTTAAATCTACATATTAAAAATTACTTTAAATTAACAAAACTAGTTTGAGAGAAAAATTTGAGATAATTCGTGATAATTAGGTGCCGTGGTTTTAGATTCTTTTTTTATCGTTCAAAAATTAGATTCAATAGGATCAGATAAACGTTCTCATCCATATACACAAAAATTAAAAATAAAATTTGACTCCCTAGCGTAGCAAATTTCAACTATGAGACGAATGTTTAGCAATAGTCTAAACTACAACAAAAATAAAAAAAAATAATGTCTTACTCAGTACTAATGTTGTGGACACGCGAATAATCGAAACCCGACCGACCGACCTCAAAACAATCTTTTCGGTTGATTCATAGAAATTATTATAATTCGAATAAGAATTAATGAAATCTATATTTTCACAAATCTTTCGAGTAGTTTTGTTACTCCCAACACTTCCCGTCACAATTTCTAGGTATTCGTGTCTCCACTCGGGACATTCCATTTTCGAAATAGACACTGTAAGACTACATTCAAATTCATAATAAAGATTGCATATTGCATCTTCCTTGTTTATCTCGAGAGAATAAACTGTTCCTGGATTGATATTAATATCAATCTGATCGATTTCACTTCCCAAAATGATAGTTTCTGAAAATACAAAACATTTAAATAATCAAAACCATTTTAATAACCGTATTTAATTTACAAGGAAACTAATTACACTTTGTTCATCTATAAGATATCAACGGTGGTCAAGTAAAATAAATCATCGTACTGTGTTTCCTAAGTTGAGCCATGATCACTGCTTCTGATGACCCAAATGACCAATGATCTCCAACAGGTTTAATTGTCACTTTCGTCACTCCAGGACTGCCAATATGGAAAATGTCATTGAGACCTGACTCTTCATTGTCTTCAGTAATATTTTCACATACCCTCCACTTATTTACTTCAAGATCAATTTCATCAGACTCAGCAGTTATAACCAAATAATTTGGTTTACTGCGATCTGGGTTCCCATCAGGGTCAGGTGTGTAAATAGAGCATGACATTGTTTTGATCCACAAGTAAATATAGTATTTTTCGCTGCCCAGTTCTACGAAAGCATCATTTATCGATAAAATATATTCAGTTGAATTTTCCCAGATTTGGATTTCTGTAGGGTCCGCATTTAAATTAATATCTGCAAAATTCGTAAGTAATTATCAACAAGAGTTGTAATGTGAGCATCATAATCACTATCACCAATAATTTTAAGTAATTAATAATAAAGTATATATTATGAACTTACATTCTGGTGTCCATTCCAAAGAGTTGGTGTTTTCTATGGCCATTAATATGGCCATAAAAATTAATAAATAGCACTTCATTTTCTGTTACTTTACTTCCTCAAATTGGAAATCTATAAGCAAACATCTATCAACAACTGGCGTTGTTGGTCCCTCAGAGTTATGTAATTCGTTTTGTGATAAAACAATCTACTTGCGTATCACATGAGGCCTAAATAAGTAGCATGCCAATAAATACCTAATATACTTCACTTAAATGCCATATATTGATGTACGTCGAATTAATATCTGTAGATAAAAAGCAGGTGACAGTTTGGTTGGATGCAAAATGTAATCTACTTTTTCCATCGATGCTCTTTACGCCAACAAATAAATTTTACAATGCATGTTTATCATACACATATAAGTATGTACCATGTATGATAATAGGTATACAAAAATAAATCTTATACAAAAGACATAGGAATATGAATGTTATTATGAAAGTTATAGGTGTTGCAATTTTGATATTTTCTAACAATGCTATACTATTGCAATAAATGTAATAACATTTCCCTATCGGTAACTCTTACATACAATGGATACATAATGTAACAGTCCTTATTGTTTGTCAAGTAGTGGTTAAAAGAAATAAAAATAATTTATGTTCAACAGATTGTTTGGAGTACAAATGCAATGGAGGAACGGTTGTAGGATGTTTTATGACATTTCACATTTATACATAGTCGAAGGTGTGATAGCTGTGCCCCACCAACCAGCCCAAAATTCGTTGTCTTCTGCCCCAAAAGTCAAACATAAAGTTACCGATGAAACAACACCCATGCACCCATGCACCATTTCCACCGGAACTAGATCACCTGTGTCCGGGAATATTAAAAGTTTTGATATAAACTGTCAATTAACCAAGCATTAGAGGAGTGGTGCAAACACAGTTCAACTAGCAGGTAAGTAGTGGCCAGATGCAGAGTTCTATTTCAGCCTGCTATTTTACATTTTGCCCACCCACCCGGATAAAAAGGGCAAAATTCTAAATCGTAGTTCTTTTACCCATTAAATGTCACATCGATACCTCTTCGTTATATTATGTGGCTAAAACAGGCTTATTACGATATAATTCACTCTGAATTTCAATGACAACAGTTCGTTACCTGCATAACTGGTAACTTATGTTTGCAAATTTTTGTGTTAATTGTAAAAACTTATTTTCACTTTTTCCCACTAGCCACCTGCCCACTAACCAGTGGGTAGTAAAACCCTGGCTTGGTGATAATGTACCATTGCTGATGTCAGCCATCAAATTTTGTGTCTGTATCCGTCGGTCAATCGGTCCCACGAACAGGTCATCTAGTTCAATTAGGTGAGTTTCGAGTTGGTGGGTCGTTAAGTAACAGGTTGGCGTCGGGTGAACAAGTGTGTCCTTGTCGGATGCATGGCTGTCGAACTTTCGAGTCATCGGAAGCCGGACATTTTGTCTGGAATATTACATCGGACTGAGTTGTGTGCAAGTTGTTGAGGCAAACACATGAATTCAATTTCAACATTATGTGTACATGCCTTAGCTGCGACTGTTTATTCAGGTATCCTGTGCATTGGCTGGAAGAAAATACAATTTTTCATGTATCTTATAATCATAAAATGCTGATAAAATGAGGCAATGAATCTTGAAAGCAATTTTTTTGCTGTTACCATTTGTACTAGAAAAAGCCCGTCCTACGGACGGGAAATTATAGACACTACCCACTCCTAACAATACCAGATCCAATCATTTTACCAAAATGTGAAATTTTTTTTTCTAAGGTTGCTATTTAAAGTCCTTTTATCATCCGCGCAGCATTTGGTTTAATTTCGAAATATTGTAATTATTCCTGCGTACTTACACGAAGTTCATCTTTTACATTCAAACATTATCACGGAAATTTTTCATTGCGCAACTCCACTTTAAGATTATCTTATGGGTATGATATGATATGATGTATGTATGTATTCCTACTATTACGTATTACGTAATACGTACCTACTGAGCTGAACCATTAAAAATGCACCGTAGAAATACGTCAGTTAGATTGTACGCCGTAAAGTCTGCTTGTTCTATTGTTAGATTACTCTTGAAAATTAAATCACCTGTTCACAGTATCCCAACCCAACATAAAATATAGAATAACAAGTCAAACAATGAGTATGAAGTTATAGTACCATTAAAATGGGGACCAGGACCAGATGCCCATTCTAATGAAAGGTTAATGATTATTTCTTGTTCGTCGAAATTCGCTAATGAAACTAAAACATTTTAAACTAAGAGGAGGTTTTTTTAAAGCAGTGCTGGTTGAACCTCTTGGGCTAATAATGCCTTACCCTTACGTTTATACTGCTTTATAGAGACATTATAACCTTTTCCAATTTCAAGTGCTTGTTAGTGTAAAACCTTACTGTTGCATACTAGTCGATAAATTAAAATATTCAACGACGTATATTACAATAGAAAAAATTAGCACATGTGTACAGTGGAATCAGTGGAATATTTGGAGTGCAATATCAGTATTCTGTTGATACTTGTGTTCATAAGTGCCCGCAATTGCAAGATTGCAAATACAATAACATTTTAATAAATCGTATACTTACATCATTGCCATTATAAGCCTGTATAAGGAACACTAAAACACACTTTTGCATGTTGGAATTCACTGATACTGATACTCATAATTTTCAACCAAGTTATAATCTGGACGCTTGTAACTAATTTGATAGTTCAGTAGTTGTTTAGTAATTTAGTATATTAAAATTTTATGCATTGAATTACTCGCCTTAAAATACATCAGAAAACTATCTTATTAGACAATATGACAATAATGAACAATTTGTGACGTAGTTTTATTTAAATACGTTTAAAAATTTTTCTGTCACCTTTTACCAGTTTGTGTTACATCATCTTTAACTGCGACATTTAAAACAGAATTAAACCAAACCAAACGTTTTTTGTAACTAAGTAAAGTACAGTAATTTATATGCACATGCAATTAATATAATATCATTTACGTATAAGCTATTTTATTTTTACTATTCTATTTTTACTTTACTTTTCTGTTTTCGTTATTGAATTATTTTGCTGTGTCTAAAGGCAATCTCAGGTTGAGACAGTAATAAAATGTATATATATTAAATTTAATTGATATCATTGCTGAGAACTAAATGAACGGAGACATTTTCCATGACAGCATTTTTTAATCATTATGATAGAATACATGCAGATGAAAATGAAGTTCCTGTATAGCATATGGTTTTATAGTGCATTCAGTGCATAGTGCATCCGCATCCGCCCTATCTATGATATTATTATGTATATTATTATCTTATTCATATTAGCATAAGGATGAATGGTGTTTAATAATTTATAAATATTATTATACTTTTTAACCATAACTTCTGAGACAAGCATTTGACAGTACACAAAGTAGAAGTTTGTTTTAATACAAAATAAGTTGACTTGCAGACACTGCACTGCAAAAATTCAATAAGTCGACATACGAAGTTTATAAGTATTTATCAACGTAGACGTAAAAGACGACACATTAGTGTTGCTAGGAATTTTTTATTTTTAGTAATTTGATTAATGACAAGGAAAAAGAATCATAGAGGCTAGTAGTTTTCAACCTTTCGCCAAAATAGATATGACTTTCCTGCTTTGACAACGAGTTCATCCACACCTACAAAATATGTCATTGAATGCAAAATAACACCGGATTGAGTTAGTAAACTAGATATTTATTATAAATGAGGATTTTCAGGTGACATACCAAGTTTACTTTGTTGCTCATCAGTTAGGTCGTCCTTATTTGGTGGGCCATCCAGTTCGTAAATCATCCAATGAATTTTGTTTGGCACATCTTCTTTAATGCCACCGATACTTGTGATATACTTCCCAAATGGATACTGAATGTACTCGTATCTAATTTTATAATTTAAAATATTTTATTTCTTCCATTTTTTAGTCAATGTGAAATAAAGATTTGCATTAATTGTAATTTAGGATATTATTTCTATTAATTGTCGTTTAACTTTTTTCAATAATAATGATACATGAATTTAAGGAAAGAATAATATCGTCTGCTTAATATTAAAATGTAACAAGCCATTTTATCATGGCTGCGACAATGTAACAAACCATTGCATCAGGAGATGTGATTTGTTACATTTGACATTGTCCTAGCCATGATAAAGTGGCTTGTTATGTTGTAATATTAAGCAGACGATATGCTATAATGGTTTCTCAGTTTTGGTTTTGAATTTAAATCGAAACTTATTGAAGCGCATTTTATTTTTACTTACAGCGGGTAATTAATCACTTTAACAATATATTTACCCAATTATCTTCATCAATTAATTGTTTTACAAATACAGATATTTTGCATCATGATCTTCATAGAAATATTTTAAAATAGGTCAACCTTACTTGTATTGAGTATTACTATTAATCTCGTAGCAATTATTTTTTCTTACCTGAACTTATTATTTTGAGCAGCTGCTGCGTCCATAACCTTTATGAATTTGCTCTGCTCTTCAACCCGTATAGTTAACTTTTCGGCTCCTAATTGGGGGCCCTCGGGATATGACCAAAGATGGTAATCGACATTGACAGCTTTGGCTGTAAAAATAACTCACATTTAATATAAACTGAATTGACTCTCAAGTATAAAAGTTTAAAATTCTACTTGATTTATTCTTACGCTGGGATACTTTTTCTGCTGCTGCGAAATCCCAATTCAGCAGCACTACAACGCAAATAGTAAACAATATGTGCCGCATATTGATGTTTCTGTATCGCAATATTTCACACTGGTTTGGTTTTCAAGTCTGGCTATCCTTTTATACACATAATTAGCATAAATATAAATTATGGATAAAGGTTATGCATCAGGACGTACATGTGTTCCTCTTTATATTCAAAGTAGAATATGGATAGACAATGAGTATGCATTACAAATTGTTGACAACTGCTGTGCAATTTCCTATCTGGGTTATGATTTAAACAATTTCTGAGAAATGGGAAGTAGAAAATATTCATTTAGTCATGACTTTTGCTATTGGTGTATTTTGAACTAAATTGGGAGCATAATTCGTTAGGAATATGGTTTTCGGCTTTTAACTTAAATTTACGAGTGAATGTCTGTAAAATGCAGTGTACAAAATACCATTTACTACTTACCAGTGGTAAGTGGTTTTTAATGGTATTTAACGTTAAATACCATTACGTAAAAAGTAGTGGTAAGTGGTATAAATGGTAAAAATGGTAAAAAATAGTTTCTTTTAAATTTCGTGTTTGAATTTTGAATAAAATTCGGTGCCAAAGTATGAAATAGCTTAGCAGATGATCATTGTTGTCACAAATTGATAAGTGTTCATCAATTAGAGTAGGATTCAAATAATGGGGCCGCTAACAACCCTTGCCGATTGAGAAATTAATTACAATTAAATTAGCATCAATTTTAAATGGGCGATACCAAATACAATCTTTTTTCTTCATTTTTTTATAATTTTTGGTGTACAATCAAATAAATATGATTAATTTAATTGCTTAATGGGCTAATTGGAAATATTTCATAGAAAATAAAGTTTTAAAACTTATATTTTAGGAAGTCTAGTGTATCTGTACTCAGCTGTCTAATCAATCGCTAAAATTTACCATTTTTACCATTAAATGCATTTTTACCATTAAGTGCATTTTTACCACTGTGATGGTAAAAAAGGCTAAAAAGTGGTAAATTTTGTACACTGGTAAAATGCTTGAGTTCGTCAATTGTCTGGGAGAAGCATCCTTTCTAATGTCACGTATATTTACGCCTGGATAAATAATGGTATGGCAGTGTTATCTGTGGTTAGGCTCTGTATGGTTTTTCCTTATATTAAACACATTTTAAATTGTTATGAATGTTATTCTGGGAATATCGTTGCAATGATTATTACCATGTAAGTCGTTGTGCATCCATTTATGGGCAAGGTGAGTCAGCTTGCTTATTCTGCATTTCACATTAGGTTTACATTGATAATGCTTTTAAAGTAAATAAAGATATCTGTTGATTCTGCACTTCTTCAATGTTTACACAAATCAAGTTGTAAGTTGTAAAGCACGGTTAAGGTAAGAAGCATGCCTAAATGTATTTAGCGCTGTAATTTAGTGAAAACTATAGTAGTAGCATTTCCTTAAAACATACATTTAAAAAGTAAAACATTTAGTTAATCATAATTACAAAAGCAAATTATAATTTCATTTTTCATTGGGATTGTAAAATTGTAAAATAATGGCGAATTTTTTTTTGGAATGTTGTTTTCAATCAAACAAATTATCCCAATAATTAGAAAATTGGTGTTTGAACATTTTTTATATGATAATCAGACATTCCATTTAAATTAAATATTGAACCTTTAGTTAATGTGACACCATTAAGAAGATTATTTATACCTAACAGCTAGTTGAGAAAAGATACGTATGATAAATATGCATGAAATATCACTATTGTAACTTAGTTACAAAAGCACTTCCAAATGAAGTACAGCTTAAGGAATACTTGAAAATAGTAAAGGATTTTTTAACGTCAGTATTAATCAGCATAAAATTCCACCAACATAACATATTATTATGTACATCCAAGATCAAAGTACTCTAAATCGGTAACATTGTTTATTACATTCACTGTATAATATTGAGCCATCTATCTTTCAAATGGTAAAATAGAAGAGTACAGAGGACTATCACAAAACAATTGCCTGCCCAATATAATAATAGGTATAATAACATTTAAGAGTGATAAATTACTAAAATTTTGATTTTATTTTAAAACATTACCTACTTAATATAAAGTTAAGATATAATTCGCTTGATCATTTTGTACACTCCATTTATTTGCACTCCAGATTTTGTCACTGAAAAATATTGAAACAGTTTAATGAATGGAAGGAATGGTCATGAGTCTGCATGATATAATTTAAATTTTATATTGAAAACTTACAGTAATTTGTTAATCCTGTGTAGCCGACCCAATCCCAGCATGCCAATGGACTTAGCATTGATACTGCAGCTTGAGGATAAATCACAATAATATTGTTCAGCTCTGCCACTTCATCATAGCTAGACTTAGTTGCATAATCTTTTCCAATGTATTGTCTAACATATAAATAAATAAAAAATTACGTTAGATTACTAGATTCACGTAACTTATAAAACTATTGTAATAAAATTCATTAAAACATTTCTACCAAATCAATCTATTAACGGTCTGTGATATGAGTAATTACATTTTTTAACTGAAAAGTAACTAAAGTAGAAATTTAGAAAAATCTGGCAAGTCATTGGCAAAATTTGGTCAGTGCTAATTTGCTATTTAATTTGTCGACAAATGAAATGCTGCAGTTTGTATTTCTTTAGCTAATTTTATTGTAGTCTTTTATGGCATTTCAGGTAAATATTATTTTAGAGCCGTCATTATGTCATTATGTCAATAAACTTACTTTACTCATATTCAAAAAACTTTTGAAATATGAAACTTTGTAATTGTCAGATAATTAAATTTTAAGAAGGTCGATCACTTACTCATTTGCTAAGCACCCATGAAATGCAATGTGCAGTCTACATTTTAGTCCATTCATGCAATTTTTCGGTACATATATAAACCCTGAACTAGCCATAGAAGTCAATACAAACGGAGATTGAGTGAAAAATTCCGTCTGATCGAAATCGATTATGTATCCATCAGCAACGTATCTTTTTTCTGGTCTAGTAAGATTTCCGTAAAGCCAATTTAGCATTTCATAAGCACCATTGTATCCACACTCATTAACGTAATGATTTGCCAGATTTATTTCGTTACACGGTCCACCGTAACCATTTCCGTCAACTGGCTACAATTGAAAAAAGAATATCATTATATTTTTCTTTAGAAAACATATAATAAAATGAAATTGTGCTTCTGTCAACCTGTCCGTGATTTGCATTTAAATCAAATTTCCCTAGAACATCGGCACCATAATATTCGTACATATTCGCCAACATTATTCCACCTCCTATAAGGAATATTAAATCAAAAATGTGAATTGCAGTTTGTTTAGCATCTTCATTGTTCCTACTTTATAAAATACAAATTCGTATTTACTACATCTTTACATACTTTGTCGGACCACCTGATCAGCAATTCCATGAAAAACAAATGCTTTAGAACCTCTGAGATTTTCTGTGGAATCAATAAAACCATCGAAGGCTAATGTATCCGTATGTGAAATTAGTTTCTCCAAGTCAATTATACTTGGGGCTTGAAGACAGGAAACGGCTCTTAGTATATTTTCATATGCACAAGCATAGCAACCTATAATCACGAAAACAATGAGAATCATCCAATTAATGTAAAAAATCACTATATATTCAATATACCTCCAGCAAAGACTCCAGAGCCTTTAATTATAGAAGAATGTACAAAATGGAACTGGGTGGCCATCGCGGCTCCAGATGAGATGCCGGAAACCGTAATACTATTGAGATCAACATTATACTGTCCTGGAAATATGAAAATGTTTTATATAGTATGGTACTTTGGTATGTAATAGCAAGGTTAATATATTTATGAGCTTAAATACCATGATAGCCATATAATTTTTTTTTGAAACAAATATATTTTCAAAAGTCAACTTTACAACAATTAGAAATAAATGAAAAAAAGTGTGTTAACATTTTTTTTTTTGGTTTCTATCTTACATAAATACTTATAACAGCCTATGAATGAGCTTTAGTAATTAAGAGTTGTATTTGAACGTTACCTAAACGTGGCGTTTTAGGGTTCCAAAAAAATATTGCTTGAATTTGTACAGTGATTACAAAAAATGTAGTCAAAGTGTAAAACGAATTTCGATAGATCATCTTTTTTTCTTTAGATTGATTTTGGTGATGTTTTAACCTGAAATGAATTTCAAAAATTAACGATAATATTATACTAACAAAATATCAAAATCAATGAATATAACTTTCTTGAAAATCGATTTACGTAGTAATACATAATATTATTATACAAACCTGTACTTGTGATACTTACGTGATTTTACCTAAGGAATTATTAGTTTGCATACTTAATTCACAAATATATCAATAAAAGATAAATAATAAAAAACATTATCAATAAGCACAATAATAGAGAATCAAGTTACTTACCAATTATTTTAGTCTAATATTTGTAATAATCTTGATACCATAGAATAAGTCTTCAAGAAACTAACTGAATGACATCATGCTTGGTAATGTTGAACAGATTTTTGAATGTGTGATGGTAACTATTAAAACTTGGGGTGTATCAAAATAGAATCGACTCAATATTCCACAACGATGGAAAGACAAAATCTCATTTTATATAATAAGGCGTTGCTATTACTTGTTTCAGATTGCCTCACACTGCTGTCAAATGGAAACTGATACTTTGCATCCATGGGCAAATGACAATGATAGTTTTGTCTCATGTTCATTTCCCAATTGAGCCGTTATATAACTTATAATAACTCATAATAGTTAACTAGTATAAACTTGTTTGCTTTACTTTTCATACTAGGCACCTAAAAAGGTATAGTTATATTGCACATTGTTCGAACTTGCCCATTGGAACTATTGGAAGGAAGGAGAGAAGAAAAAGTTTGTCAATGGGTCACATATAGTAAGAGTATTAAAAAACAGAATACACGCTGTGCAGTGTATTCAGTGATAATGCTAATGATATAGGGTGAATTTTTATTACTACTTATAACGATAATTAATTATATGGCTTATATTAGGCGATTTGACTTTTATTGGATGTCTTATTATATATATAGTTGCAATGCAGTTATGCAGATTAGTGTTTGTACCGAAGAAGATAGATACAGCAGAAATGATTTCCATTTCAAGTGAAGGAAGTCGTCCGACGAGAAATATAACCTTTAGCCGTTCATGTAAAAAGCTGCGCATTTATCGTGTAGGTATTTACTTTGGCTTTACAATGTGACAACAAAAACAACTCAGATTGTAAGGAAATTCGTATAACGATAGAAGTAGATATTCCACTAGGTACTAACTTATATACAAAATGTAATGGGATGTAATTTCTACTGTTAGCAATTAATTTCTTAATTTAATTTTACAGCCTGAGTATATACAGTACTATATAGTATAGTATAGTACATAAAAAAGGGTATAGATACATGAAGTTCCGTCTGATTGATTGCTTAATTGGTCAGATCGAACTGTTGAACATCTATCTTAATACACTCATTATAATGTTACAATTTTCTGCAATTACTACAAACGCCAATGTCTAAGAACCAAGAAAAATAAGTAAATAATCAACAATATTGATCATTCAGATTTCACGATAATCTAGAAACTAGTTTTCCTTTATTAACCATTTAACATCATGACAGATAACAACATAATAAAACGCTTGTAATCCGTGAATGACTACATGTCATACAAATGATAAACTAAAAACTACAAAATCTTCATTCATTTGTTCTTCACATATCAAAGTACAATAATATATATAATACCTAGTTAAAATATTAATTACCAATTGTGTGTAAATCAAAAGATACGACGTACAATCTTGTTAACTTGTACTTGTTTAATGAAATTTGTCAAGTAAAAGGAAAGTGGTCAGTTTTTGGTAGTATTTATTATCATCACACAATTACACATAAAAATAAATTACGTAGACATTACAGCACGCATCAGAACGCAAGTTAAGTGGGATCTTTATTTCGTTATGTTAGAGATGCTTTTGGCATTAGGTTGCCAAACCCCACAAGCTATGGAATAATAAAGCTATTCTTACAAGGATTGTGTATTTGACCCTAGTATGTATGTTGTGAATTAGACATCTCTTTTTTAAGGTGGATATTCCCAGAAACCTGATTTGTGCATAATTAAATCTATGAAAGGCCCGGCAGTCATACGGCCGGAAATGCAATAACTTTATAACAGCTGTCAAGTAGGTCAACGAAGTTCCTCTCCCTTTTCTTATAATAAAACTATTTGCCAAATGTGAGAATGGACAGGTATTGTAATTGGGATTTATTAGGTATATTTTCTATCTGAAAAGACATCTTGTAAGGGAAAATGCTCTGGCCTCATACGCATTTAGATTAGAACTCATAATGTTAAGTTCTTGTTTACGAATAACGTCGAAATCTTACAATCCAAGCAAGCAATCCCAACTCAAACCGTCTTAACCCAAAACGTCTCAACACAAACCGTCTGTGTGGCAATACTATAATATATTATATTGATGCATACACCGTAATAGTATTTCAAATATAGAAAATAACAATAAAAACTGTCATCAAGCACGTATCCAGTAGGAGGCGAGGGGGGTGGAAGAGAAGATCGTCCCTTAAATTATCAAATACGCAATATGCAATTTCCGTTGGTACTGAAAATACGCAATATGCATTTTCAGGCTGGTCTCGTAAATACGCAATATGCATAGCTTAGCCTGCATATTGCTGCATACAGTTGCATATTGCGTATTTTCGGTACTAACTGAAATTGCATATTGTGTATTTTCGGTGGCAGCTTTTAGCTGCATTTGGCGTATTTCATACCTTAAGGCTGACTCGACGATGCGCAAAACTTTGATAGCACACCCCCCGTGGGGAATAAAAATTTGTCATATTTTTTAAAACATGTACCACATATTTTCGGAGGGGGCATTGTGGCCCTTTTTCCGAAAAAGTCCCTACATTTTTTAAAATTTATTAGTTTTTGGAGTGGAAGAAATGGATGGGAATGGGAGTTTGACAAACTCGTCTCGTTCTCTGTTCTATGAAAAGATAAAAAAAATCAGGAGACAATGCCCACTGCAGAATTTTGTGCCCTATTTTTTGAGGTACTACATTTTGAAATCGGTTGCCCCAAATTGGGTGTGTCAAAGTTTTGCGTCTTTCCAACACCTTTCCTCACAGTACCACTAGACTGTGCCAATTTTTACTACGGGGAGGAAGGGCGCCAATTTAAAATTACATCACATCCTACGGACTGGGTTTATTTATCATCTAGCACCCCGTAGTAAAATTACTCATTTCTGCTCGTCGCTAAGCAACCGTATCATCGAGGTAGCCTTAAAGGACGAGATGTTTCCCAAAATAGGCCAAAAATTGCAAACATTTTTCATTTTTGGTTGCACCTTTTGATAAAATTTCTGGTTACGTGCTTGAATGTCATTAATGGAACAGTTAAACGATTTAATTAACGAAATGATCAAAGCGATTTAATGTCTTAAAATGTCCTTCCGCTACTTTTTAAAAATCATGTTTTCTTCACTTAGCGGAACTTTAGTGTCAGTGGGTTTTCCAGTTTTTGTATCCCATCTGGTGCTTCCAATGGGAAATATTTTTAGTCTGTAATCCTCCTTTAATTCGGCGCATTTCAATTGTTTCATTTTGTAGTCTGCCATCGATAATGGAGAAAGTAGGGAGTGAAACACCAGATAAGTTGGACGCAGACGTTTATGTAGAATTAATTCCTCGGAACTTTTTTGACCTGATAAAACGGAATACAAATACAAAGATTAATACGAATATCAAACATATCAAATTAGTTGTCAGTGTACCTAACAAAGTATCAAAATAAATTAGTATCTGCCATGTACGCATTTTCCCACCTTTTAGCTGATATTAACCTTTAAGAAATAGGAGAAATGGATGCATAGAAAAGGAAGAGCCGAGAGAAATTAACACATTACCATGACTTCCATTTCTAATAATCGGAGCAGTCTAAATTCACACTTACCACCTTCCATTTCCAACTTTCTTTTTCTACCACCATTCCGGTAGCAAGGTGGTACGAGAACGTATAAAGATTATTTACTTAAACGTACGTGTTTATTTTAGTTTACCCTGAATTTTACTAAATTATCGGTAAAATCAGTTCAAGTATTATTTACCGAAATCAAATTAAAAATGTAAACTGTATAAATTGTTAGCTTGTTTTATTTTTTAAATATTTTGCTTTAAAATTATTAAAATTAATTGCTGGGCATTGTAATTATATTCATAGTGCAGTCTTCTAACATGATCTACTTTTCAAAGTCTTATCAACATATTTAAATAATGATGTATACTAACATACTTAAGTAAAACTTTTTATAGCAAAAATTTGTCAAAAATATAGTCAGGAAATTACTATTGAGTTAATAAAATATTATGTTATTATTATATTGCAACTTTTAACCTTTGTTATGCAAGAAAAATTAGTATGTAATGTTTAAAGTTATTACTTCCTTTCTTAATCTGAAATTTCCTTTCTGATGATAAATAGTTTTCAATTCCCCCAGACTTCAGTATTTCCATTACGGCAGTAGTACAATTGAGGCCAGTTAACTTCCATGTTTGCGTTTTTAGAGGAAATGGAAAGTGCTTCTTCATCTCACCAATATCTAAACAGTAGAAATAAAAGGAGTAATCCTCTTCTCTTTCTTCTTTTTTCACATCTTCTTCATAAGTCTGCCATACTCCTTCAAAGCTATCGATTCCTTCTACGATTCTTTTTCTTTTCTTATTAGGCCAGAAACTGTAATAACGCTCTTGATCATCAACCCAAAATCTCAATGCCACGTGTCCAAAACTACTTTCTCCATACCGTAACCAAATCAGTACTTCGGTTTTGTTTTTGGATTGTAATAGTAGATCAAAATCCTCAATCAGTTCTGGTTTTGTTGCTTCCTGTTTAAACATTTATTACAGATTTAAACATTGTTAATATAATAAATGTTGATATATTTCCACAAACATTAACCTTTTCTTTCGAGTCTAATGCTGCTACGCTTACATATTTGCCCTTTTTTAATCTCTCATAAAGTGGTTCTCCAGTCGTCTCTAAATTACGTAATTCTTTGTCCTTAGCAATCTTCAAAAGAAGTGATACATCTTCCAAATTGTTGACAATATTTTTCTCAAAAAAATAAAATACTGACGACTTTGGAGATTTAAGAGCTAGAATAAATAATCAGAAATAACAAATTAATATAGTTTGTTGTAAATAATTATTATTATGTGCCAACCTACAGATATTATACTTACAGGGTTCACCGGTAGACGTACTTGTTTCTTTATCCACCAATAATAATTTCCATAAGCCACCGACATTTAACACTTGCAAAAGATGTTTCCAATGCTCGTACATAAAATTAATGTCTTCATACTTTTGTACTCCTTCGTGTCCCAAAGTATGAAATGAAAATTTAAATTCTGCTACAGAACTATTTTCTGGTTTTCCAAATTCAATGTATGTGTTTTTATCGGTGATAATACGTGCCCCTGTTTTGAATAATTCGACTGTTTTGAAGATCTCCATATTAAATGTAAGCACACACGCAGTATCCTACAAAATATTATATATGAAAATTTTTTAATATTGGAAAAAGATTTATTTGTTTTCCACGTACACTCAAATTTACTAGAATTCAATGATATGCCTTCTTGTATAGTATGGTGAAGATATCTTAACGAATCACAAAGTAACAATAACTGAAAAACCAGTGTTTTCTAACTTATACCTAAACAGCTAGTCGACCAAGGCGACCTCACGTCAAAGCCAATAAATAAACAAATGTATCAACTGCGTTTCAATTTACTTTTTCATTAGATAAAACATCCAGTATTCATTAGAGAAATTATCAAAGGTTATAAGTACCACTTGCCATTTGGTGGAATACGTAGTTCATACACATGCCGTGTAATATGCTAAAACGTATATAAATTATAAAAGCATGACTTGCAGTTTTCTACTATTTGTGTCCTGGTATCACATCCCAGCAGTACCGCAAAAGTAACGAGGGCATGCAGAATAAATCATTAAATTATAAATATTGTGCATGTAAAAAAAGTAGCAGAGGTTATGATGGTTATATAATTATATATTACATTTTTGTGACGTATTTTTCCTGACTTATAACATTGTGATGGTGAACATAATGTATGAATTGACTTGAATTTGACCTGACCTAACGAAAAACTTTCGAACGAGATATATTCACTGGATTGTCTCAAATCTTTTTAGAGTTATCGATGTATTACACGATTAGGGTAAAAGATATATAATATATATATGATAGTTGTAGGTCACGAGAGGTCACGAGCTCTGTATAGTTTGAGTAGTTATATCATTCGGTTGCAAATTTGACAACGCCAAATACTCTACACTATACACGACAATTAAATTACCCGAAAAAAGTTTATTTGTTCTAAATGATGAATGATATGAAATTTAGGTAAAGATAAAAAATCATCAATTCGATAGGATAGGTGGGTTATAAGGCATATATTTTTTCCTGTGGTCACGCTCAAAATTTAAGTTTATGTTGTGTTTAGCATTTAAAAATTATGTAAGTAGCAATCAATAATTAAACAATTTATAGGCTCCATCACATCTACGTACATTTGAACCACGACCACAAGATAATTTTTACGTTAGGACGGACAAAGAGGTTGAGTTCATACATTGCATATAATGAGGGCAAAAGATTAGTATTAGTAGTTTCTTAGAAATTATCAAATAATGTATACCATTTACATATCTATTAACAGTAGGCATCGGTATGTTCAATTTTTATATGAACTGATGTAAAGTGATGTATAACAAAATACACAGAGAATATATAAGCTATCTAATGATTAACCTAGATTTAAAATAGCAACTAAGTATTGTGACTAAATAAGCACTAATAATATTTTAAGCCATTGCTACACAATCTGTCTCAAGACCTAATATAAACTCTATATTGTACCCATGAATTGTAAACTATCTTGTAACATGTTTTGGGCTGGCGGGTCCTATGTCCAATTAATAAATACATATATTATACATCTTATATTATAAGCACAGAAAAGAGATAAAGCAATAAATTTACCAATCTATCTATGTATGTATGTCTGGTAGGAGAGCTTAGGAAACCTGCATACATTACGTAACGCAAAACCCCTTCCACAATTTGTAACGCAAGTGCTGACTGTAACACTTTTGGATACCCCCTTTCCTCCCCCCAACAACTACACACGTAATATATGCAGGTTCATTAAAGCCAAAATGCGCATGCTCACTTTCTCTAAACCACCGAAATGAGTTGTTTCATAAATTGTTATAACATCAAAACAATAATAGACATTTACATAAATTGATTATAATGGTGATTGAATGGAAATGATGAGCGAAAGGGGACATCTTGTTATGATCGTAATGTGTGTATCAATTAGCATTTCAAAGCTTCTAATCCAAATTAGTTCTGCTATATACATCGACAAATTATTTTATATTTTTAGCCTTTTTTAGTAGAGTTACTGTTTTTTGTAGAATTAAATAACAGTATGTAGTACTGGTTAACATAAAAACCTTAGTGAAGTACCAATTATTTTTTGGAATTGTTTTTGTTATAGATTTTTGTAATTGTCAATTCGCGACCTTTTTCAAATAATAACCGCAGTGAAAATCGCTTCTGATTGGTGGATGCATTTTTAAAATTGACCAATCAGAACACAAAATTCCAAGGCAAAATTTTATATGATTTTCATAAATCATTACCGGGGGAAATATTTATGTCAACACTGAACTTTGAACTACAGACATGTGATAGGAAAATACGGACTAACACTTTTAGCATCATCGCAAACTAATGCACTGTACCAACTATATGATGCAATTATTTGATTAACTTCAACTGTGAACTTGAAACTGTGACAAGGTTAAAATAGACGGTTATAGACTAACTAAATTACTTGCTGGACTGAAAATGTTATGATTATAATATTATGTTTGTTCAGGTCCACCCTGCTTATAGTAGTGAAGTGAAGAATTAGGCAGAATTGGGAAGAATTGGGTAGAATTGGGAAGAATTGGGAAGAATTGGGTAGAATTGGGAAGAATTGGAAAGCATTAGGCAGAATTGGCTTTTCGTAGTTTCAAGTTCACAGTTTAAGTTAATCCTTTATAATTTTAACTAGCCGGTCACAGGGCCCAGGCCCTGTTATAAATAAAGCTAGTGTGTATTCCGGGGCAATATTGTAAGATGGATAGAATGTATTTCAGAAACTTCTAACCCTCACCCGCCTGGTGCGTGAGGGGAAGCAGTTTCAGAGTAGGGCTTAGACAGGCAGTATCAATGCATAAGCCAAATTCGACCTCTGCCAATTGAAATTGCATGTTGGACCCGATCGCCGTAAGACTATCAACTGTTAACATATAGCCAGCTGTCGGTTGTGTTCACTTGGTCAGGTGATTGGTAGCGCATGAATAGGTTGGCGGTCTTTAGTCTTACAGCGATCGGGTCCAACATGCAGTTTCAATTGGCAGAGGTCGAATTTGGCTTATACATTGATACTGCCTGTCTAAGCCCTACTCTGAGCAGTTTATTTGCTTGGTCGGATAAAACAGAATAACACTTTGCAGCATATGTAAGCTGTTGGTAAACATCCCATCCAATGCAAAAGAAGGAACACCCAACCCCATCCATTCCATCATCACCAAACCCCAAGAAAAGATCAACATCTTATCCAACCCACCACCAATATTCAAATAAAGTAATCTATCTAATATAGCCCATCCCCAGTTTCCAAATAAAGTACCACTACAGCCATCACCAACACATCCCTTTCAGCCAATTCATACACCTGGATGGGGATGTTGGGTATAATGGATGGGATGCTTACATCTAAGCTTGGCAGTATGCATAATGATGAGTCAGAGTAACGTAGACGTAACATTATACCCCAAGTCAAAAATGTGACCATAATGGATGACCAGAGTAAGTACCGATAGTCACAATAAAATTCCAACACAAAAATATTGGCCCTTGGTCGTAATACGCTGAAGTTTTAGAAAATTTTGTTTTTTTTGATTTGGAATAACTAATTACATATACTACCGTTGAATAGTGTCAATGCAAGGAAAATGTCAACTTCCATGACATTCATGACTATGACCTACGAAAATGGAATCACATTAAAGAAATATTCTATATTCATAAATATTCACCCACCTAAACTTTTTAAGGGCTACTTATACTCTTCCTAATCCTATCTTCATCACGATTTGTGACGTCATATTAGAAGTCATAATTTTATGATAATAAATCTCTATAACACACAAGTGGCAGATTCAAAACGTACACATTTGAAATAAAATAAATTGTTTACCACTTCATCTCGCTCTGATTATTTTCTATTTAAGAATGGATTTAGCTTTTCTATTTAAGACGTATAACATTTTTAATTTAACCTCCTATTAGCTTAAAACCATTTGCGAATGGAAAAAAATATAGTTTTAATGTGAATAGCCAAATTTTAAACTTTCCTGCGTATAAAATAAGGTCACGGCACGGTATTTTAAATTTGAAAGAAAGAGTATCAACTACCACGTCTCACAACAGTGACTTTCATAATTTTATCACCGCGCAAGCGTGTATACATAAACCCAAGTTCTATCTGGATGGAATTTAGCATCTTTTGCAAATAAATCAAACTGTGTTGTTAATACATTTTGAAATAACGGTACGGCGGCCGAGTAATAACATTCATAACATTACCACATCCGTACACACAAACATACAACATACATTTCGATGACGTTTATTTGAAATAACGGTACGGCGGCCGAGTAATAACATTCATAACATTACCACATCCGTACACACAAACATACAACATACATTTCGATGACGTTTATATTATAGATTACATCATAGAGTTGGTATAGTGTAGTAGTTTGCGATGATGCTAAAAGTGTTAGTCCGTATTTTCCTATCACATGTCTGTAGTTTAAAGTTCAGTGTTGAAATAAATATTTTCCCTGGTAATGATTTATGAAAATCATATAAAATTTTGCCATGGAATTCTGTGTTCTGATTGGTCAATTTTAAAAATGCATCCACCAATCAGAAGCGATTTTCACTGCGGTTATTATTTGAAAAAGGTCGCGAATTGATAATTCTAACAGTACTGTCGTTACTGTGATGGGTGGCCTGCAGAATTCTCTAGTGCGCTAGGTTCCCCCCCTTTAGCTGGGTTCACTAGTACATACATATAAACTATCCCAATAATTTAATGTGCGCAGATAGTCGGAACTTAATAGCATTACAAATAATTTATTGTCTAATGTTCATAACGTCTGGATTACGTATTAGTAATGTATGATAAGATTATTATTTGCTACATTTACTCAGCTCAAAACAGCGGTGTATATATGTCGTAGTCCTTGACTACATCATTCTTTTTTATAATATAAACACGAAGTCGGACATGCGCGTAAATAATTCCGTATGTGTACCCGTGTAGGTTTGTTTGTATGTATCAAAAGATTCTCGAGCCACAGTAGTATTATTAAATTTCAAAAAGTCTAGGCATCAAAACTTGATGGAAGATGAAAAAAGTAGTTTCATAATTATTATAAAGCCACTGAATACCATACATATTATATTGAATTTCAAAAGGTTTAAGCACCCGAAGGTTTAATTATAAAAGATGATATATCTAACCTGGAAGAGGATTTTCTGCATTATAATTACTGATATTATCTTTTTTGCTCTTTTTGCTTGGGTCCTTTTACCGGCTAGTATTATATAATTACAAGATAGAAAACTTTACACAATTTATCTTCAAAAATTATTGTTGAAGCCAATTCAATTTGAAATAAAACTAAAATTCGATGACCTCAAAAGTACTGAGTTTTTTAAGTTATATAAACAGCAAACCCAATAACAAGAATTAAGTTAAATTTGTTACGAGCGATAAAAAATTTTGAGTTTTCAGTCAAAATTTACCTAGTTTTTAAAGGATTGCAAGGCAAAAATGTGCAAGAGCCAGAAATGAAAAATATTTTCTTGAGATGTGTCGCGGCCTCGCTAATAAATGATTCAATGAGACAATTACTATCTTTAGTGAAGCAGATCAGACTACCACATATACATTTCGCTTGTTAAAGTTTGCTCGTCTTGTCTTTATGATAAGGTTCATTGCAATATGAAATATTATATATAGCTTTCAATATACCAGACTGGTATTGCTTATAAATGAATATAATAGGTATGCAAAGGCATCTCAAAACTTATAAAACCACTAATGTCTGTTTAAATTAAAATGTTTGCAACGTAAACGACTGTACGGTTTACACGCACTCAGTCGTTGTTACTGGATATCTTAATACATGCTGGTTGGCAGTTTGGGAGGAATTTAGAGTTTTATAATACTGTACCTTCCAATTTAATTTTTTAAATATTGCAAAAATCGGTTGTTCTTCTCTGTTATTGAAGATGGACGAAGACACGAAAAAGTACATTCGTCTCAATTCACATCGACTTGCTGAAACCACCACCTGCAATGCGCCGTTACTTAATCGTTTATGGGCAGCAGAAGTTGTAACTAAAACCGAAAGGGATACTATTGTGAGTATATTATTGAATAAGTTCATGCAAATTTACAATAATTAATACAACTATCACTTAACAAATTTTGACGCCAATCGACAGAAATCCAAGGCAACCGACGTTGACAAATCAACGGAATTTTACACAAATATTCTTCCAACCAAGAAACTGGAATGTTATGACAAAACCATTACTGCACTCTCCGATCCTGAGGTTCAACAACATGTAGCAGCAGAAATTCTAAAGGGTCATGCAGTAAATAAAAAATGTATAAAATTCATTTAACATTTACCAAGTATGAACTTAAACATATTAAAGAAATGCTAAGTATTATTATTACATTATACATTTTTTTGGTTTACAGTAAACTCTTCTACAAATCCTGCTGGAAGCTTTATGGCTTGTGGAAGTACTAACCAGGATTCACGAGATGAAACAGATGGTTATAAACCGGAAGGAAATGAAATCACTGACACAAAAAATGTATAGTTTATTATTACTTTTAATGCAACACCAGATTTCTTAAAATCTTAACCAAAGAAAATTCTAATTTGCCACGTTTTTCAAATTCAAGTAGTTCAAAGAGAAGGGGCTTAGATATAATGCGAATACTTGACTACAAACTGAAATACATAGTCAACCTTTGTAGTTTTAGGGTGGTTGGTCAAAAACATGTAATGATTCAATTTGAATTAGACAAAAAGTTTTGCAAAAGAATACTAACTGATTTTTTACTTTCGGATTCATACAAATTTTACTTTTAAGTATTTACAATATCAGAGATATGTATTTGTATTAACTTCACTATTAAACGTAAACTGATAATTGTCTTTTTGCAGTATAATTAACTTTAGATTTCCAACATTTGATTAGTTAGTAGTAATCTAAGTTTCAGTTGTCATTTTTGTGAACCAATAAGTAGTACAACAATATTATTTGTTAAAAGGGCAACAGTATATGATAATAAAAATTGATCAATAAATCTGCAATAAAAATAGTGTGAAGTCATCTGAAAAAATTTGATTAAAATAGTGTTATTAGTAAGTAGTATCTACACATTGAGCTTATTAGACGGATACGAGAATAATGCTTAGTGTAAATAAGTGTTGAACTCATACATAATACAAATTGTTTGGTAGTGTTTACACCAAACTGTGCATCGTTCATTCGAATTTATTTATACTACAGTAATAGAGTAATAGGTTAGTAAATATATACATTAACAACTATAATGCACATCTTCAAAAATACTCATTGAACTAGAAAAATTTATTCCATATTTTGTGTAAACATTAGTATAGGCGGAGCCATAACATAAATAGAATTAAGACCTCTTGTGACCCCATTCAGGTCCGCCCACACAAGACAACTTTCCAAGAATGTGCTAAAAACAATTGAGTTTTATAGTAATTTGAGGCAAAAATTAAACTGTAGCTATAATTATAACTAAAGGATAGATACAATATAACATTCACCACTGAAAACTAGTAAAATTTATTAAAGATATAGAATTTTAAACTTAGTCCTTATTTGTTAAACTAAATGTTATAAATCAATAATTATTATGTGTACCCAAATATGAAAAATGAGGTGTGCACACAAAGAGAAGTTAAAAAAACGTCGTCATTTAAAATCTGAATCATTAATGATTGCGATGAAATTTCTAGATATCAAAATTTATATAATATTTCTATTTGTACTCTTTTAGTTGGAAAATGGATCAATTAAATCTTGCCAGGCATCAAATCATGACTTAATTGTGGCACTTCAACCATCTATAAAAGAAATGGTTAGGCAAGATTATTGGGAACAACTTGACGGCGAAATATTTTCTATCGACGCGTCTGGACAACAAATAACTGACAATGAAATTGCACAGATTGCAGCGCATTTATCAGAACTGAAAAAGAAAATCAAACTATTAAACTTTTCAAAGAACCGAATCAGCCATAGCGGTGTTATGCATTTTTTGACGAAACCAAAGCAGTTTTCTAATATTGAGGAAATTTCATTCCGAGAAAATATTATAGATGTGGATCATGTCGATATTAAGGACAAAATTAATAGTCCTGATATCCCATTTAAGATAGATTTTGGTTTAAACTATGATTATAGTGATACGAGTGATTACGATTACGACGGCAACTCAAAGGATGCTTCGTTGATCCCTGCTGTGGATCTTATTTTCGGAAAAGATTCGCATCCAGGCCGTAAGAGGTATAGTCCCCCAATGGGGTGCATAACATGTGTTAAAGAAAAAACCATTTGTGGACACATGAGTCTTATACTAGAGTATGTTGAAAATGACCAAAAGCGATTGTATACTGCCATAGTTTCGGATTTTCCCATTTCCCACCTCATTTTGATAGCCAGTTGGGAAAAGTGGGAAAAGTGGGAAATATGGGAAAAGTGGGAAATTACTGGGAAATGAAAAAAAGTCACGTGAAATGATTTGATTCGCTACGGTAGTCTACGGCGCCTGTTATTTTCTGCTGCAAATTAATAGCCATAAACAAAAGTATATAATTTTGTAATTCTGCAATTCAGATGACAAGATCTGCCAATTCCATACTCCACAGTCTAAGTGTAACTTTGATTTATTTTCTGTTTTATAACATTACGTAAAATATGACAGAATAAAAATTTGGGATACTCAGGAGTTGCATTAGTGTTGACAAGTGATGCGAGTAGTACAAGTAATTTGATTTAATATTTACATTTTGTAAATTGGGCTTTGCATTTATATAGCGGAATATTGTCGCCTTCTTGACTGCATCTGCAGCAGTGTTTTATATTAATCTGTTTCATCTTTGCATAAGGCAACGTAGGAACGATATCCCAGTGACTCAAAACCCTACATTATCGTTATAATAATTACGTTACCTATACGTAATCATTATTGTGCAATAATAATTATTAATTCAATAATCAGTTATAATTTTTACTACATCTACAAACCACTTTCATTAACATACGAAATGTAAACAAACAAGGATGACTGAAAGAGCACTAAAGCAGTCTCGTCTCATATGAGACTTCTAGGGGCAGTATTTATATCTTCTGTGTACTAATGTTTCATTTCCCAGTCATTTTTTTCATTTCCCATTTTCCCACCCACTAAGCCATTTTGATTCCCACTTTTCCCACTGGGAAAATGGGAAGATCCCACTTTTTGATTTCCCACCCGAAACCTTGTATACTGCTGACTTATACAAAAACAAATCACAGCCAAAACAAAGTGTCACGATAGTGTTAAAGCATGTAACGTATAGGGAACTTAGTGACAGATTTGTAGGGAAGTACGATGATAAAAACTACAAAACTGCTTTGTTGAAAGATGAAGAAATGAAAAAAATATTCGAAGCTGTAAACAGGGACCGTTCCCGAGAAGATTTTCAGACGTATACGCGTGTTGCCCCAAAACGTTTTTCAAAGCACAACTGTCATACTTGGGTTCAAAAAATTTTGAAAGAGGTTGACATAGAATTGAGAAATGATTTTATATTTTGATAGACTTCCTTCGCCTTTGGCATTGACTTTGCTGCGTTTCTTAGGTATATCTGCAGCCATATTGCCTACCCTGTAGAACAATTACCTATTATTCAAATACAGATTTATGTACTATATCTGTAGCAACAGCAACTCTTGTTTACAAAACTAAAAATGTAAACATTTTTGTTAAGCTACCTGTTTGATACGAAATAATAAATTGATACAATTCGAAATCTAAAGCCTTCGTGTATTCAGACTGAACGTCATTTAGTTTTGTTTAATACTAGTTTTAAAATTAACGTTCCATGCATATACAGGGTTGAATCACGATTTACTAAATGGTTTGATGTCAAAACATTGACACGATTATAATGTCATATTTATCATCTTGTGTCATTTCGTTTAAGGCACTACCTATGATCTTACAATTCTAACATTGTTACAAAAGTAAAAAGATTTCTGAAAATCATCAATTACAAATAGTAACTTTGGCATATAAGATCCTCAGATTGTATTATTCTATCCATCTGCCACATGACCATTTGAATCCATTTCTATGAATATTTTAAGCTGCTGGTGCAATGCAAAGGCATTGAGTTAATTGCTAGTTGAGGACAAAAATTAGCTTTTATGATATCATTGTCAGTCGTCGCAATCGCAGCACAAGAGTTTTCATTATAAACTGTGATGAATAATGCACAGATATATATGCATATAAATATAAAATGAACCTCATGATGACTCATATAACAAACGTTTACATTAACTTTCTGTTCGTTTACTTTATAACACCAAAAAATGTGATATAAATATTGTTTTACTTTATTTGGCACTTCAAAGCTACACTCTATTAGGTCAACTGTTGGACAAGGACAACACATATACCGTTATCCATTAGTTATTTTATTTATTTAACACAAATAAATGTTACACATCATAACTTATGGTTATAACATACGCCGATCGAAATCCTAATCTATATAAAACTATATAACATGAGCGTCGTTGATATTAATCGGATCTGTAGATCTGTAGGTGGTTAAATTATCAACACATTTGATATTAGGTAAAAACGCCTAAAACGAAAATCCAAATTTACATATGTAGATAATGCAAATGTCTGTTATCAGAAAAGGAGAAAATATCAAATGTCATTGGAAAAAATATCAAATGCTATTGGAGAATATATCAAATACTACAGCGGAACAAATATGTTTATTACTAGTGAACCCCATAGTACTATAATTTAATTCCTAAAAAAGGCATGCAAACTGGCACAAAGGAACCAAGGGGGCAGTAAAAGGTAACACCAGCTTTACCAAAAACCATGACTATAATATTAACGTAATCCAAATGTATGCTGTATGTTTGTGTGTACGTATGTTTGTGTGTACGGATGTTATGAAGTTATGAATGTTATATTACTCGACCACCGTACGGTTATTTCAAAAGGTATTGGGAATTTTCACATCCTTATAAATAAACGGCTAAAGTCTAATTCCGTAGGTTTTTTTGTACTTCCGTGTGTTGATTTGCCGTATTTCTAAAACGCAGCCAAGCACATAATAACGCAAATAATGAGGCAAATTCCATCACGTTCAAAGCAGAACAATTGGTGGCAGGCAGTACGCAATAATGCACTGCGCGGTCTATAGTCTCCTACGACTTACAAGGCACAAACAAAATTTCATAACAGGAAAAATGCATGCATTCTGTATGAAAATTTTTCCAGCTTTCAGTGCGCTCAAGGTTTCTATTAATTCATGTGCGGGAAAATTCAATTTGGCCATTTACATTGATGTTTTGAATTTTGAATTGGGTCAATAAAAATTTGATTCCCAAAAAAGTGAGTCAGTTTTCGATTCTGTAAAGCAAATTTTGCACTGTTTAATGCAGTGGTGCAGATTTCAAAAGACTGTTTTTGCTACAAATGAGGACGCTGCTAGGTAACCAGCAGAAATTATCATAGAGGGTAAATGGGAATCGCAATCTTTTTTTGGGAAAGTCCTAAACGATCTGAGATTACTGGTCTCTTACACCCATGTGTAGTAAATGTAAAAAAAAGCTTCTTCAAAACTTATTCTAGAGGTTATACTTTGAAAACTTCACAGTTTTGTCTCTGGCTTGAAGATATCATCGTTTGAAACTTGACATCGATACATAATCCTGTATTTGCATTTTGTGATCCGTGTATCTTCCAATCAAAGACAAAATTGTGAAAATTTCTAAATATAACCTCTAGAATAAGTTCCGATGAATCTTTATTGAATTTACTTTATGAGTGTAGGATCAGTAACCTCCTATCCTTTAGCACTTTCCCAAAAAGAGTTAATGAGGAATATGAGTCAAGAGATCATTTACGTTTGTATGCACCCGGACTTTAAGCTCCCGGTAACTCGGCCTTAAAATGGTCCATTCTCCAGACTCCAGTGATGGCAGTATGGATAATGGTGATTAAAAGTATCCGAGTCAAAAATGTGGTGGGTAACCGGAGTAATTTGCCAATAGCCAAATTCTCTTTCTAAACAAAAGGTTGACCCTAGGCCGCACTAAGGCGAAGTTTTGGAATATTTTTTGATTCTATCAATGTAACGTAAAATCTGTACCTCTTCTGGCCCTGGCCCACCTGAGAAAGTATGAAAAGGTCAATTGGAATTAACATACAAATCTATGTATCTGAAATACATTTTACCCTTCGTACAATATTGCCCCGGAATACACACTAGCTTTATTTATAACAGGACTTGGGTCCTGTGACCGGTACATTATATTAGTGATTGAACCCAAATGACTGCCTATGTAATTGGCCTACTAGAAACCATAATTCTTACAAAATTGTTTGTAGATGCACTAGCCCCATGTACTACAGGACCTGGGTCCTGTGACCGCCTAGTGTTAAATAAACTTGTCGACAGTCGATGTAGCTGGGCCAATTTGAAATAGAAATTTTGAAATGCTAATTAATACGCCCGTTAAAATTATTTCCATACAATAATCAATTATTATGTAAATTTCTATTAATGTTTTGACATTATAATATTATAAAGATTCCTGGGGGTTAGGGTACATGTCTCTCACGTAGATCCTGTAGTACTGCTTGAATAAATGGTTTTATGACATTTCTCAAAAGTTTTAGTTATTTATTTCACTATTTCGAAGAATATTAGATTACAAGAGAGAGCACACACGGATGGACAAGTGTCACGCATAGTGACGGAGGACTATCTGATCTCCCAATGTGGAGAGTTCGTCCCTTTTATATGAAAATGACAAAACTTCTTAATATTGATATGTATCAATATTAAGATTCGTCTACTCATTTAAAACAAGGTTGTAAATGTTAATGTTGTTGAACACTTGACCATCCGAGTTCACAAATAATGCTTACGCATGCAATTGTTTCCTTTGATGACATGTAATGCATGTACGTGTCATTTGCTCTGTTTGATCTTCTTACGTTTATCTGTCGTATGTGTGTATGTGTATGTAATCATTATTATGTAGATATAGCATATATAGAAGACACGACATTTTTATACTTACTTATCTATCTCTATTCATTACATTTAGCCTACGTATACATTACTTTTAGCCTACGTATGTAGTTATTTTACTCATACATTACATTTTTATCATTATCGGTTAGTAATTGCTTTAGCATGCAATTCTTACAATATACATAATAATACGAAACAACTCATTTCGGTGGTTTAGAGGAAGTGGGCATGCGCATTTTGCTTTTAAGGAACGTGCATATATTACGTGAGCAGTAGTTGGGAGGAGGAGATACCCAAAAGTGTTACAGTCAGCACTTGCTTTACACATGGGGGTGGGGATTTTGCGTTTTCACAATATGTACACGTTCCTTACATTCTCCTACCAGACATACATACCTAGATAGATACATAGTTAGGTTGGCAAATTTAATGCTTTATCAAAGTCTGTAATTATAATATAGAATTATTTCCAAATACCAACTTCTCAACTTAGTCCTGAAAACTTAATTTTTCCCCCTTTCTGAGTCTTAACAACTTGCAATCCTAAGCTTCAAAAATTATTGCTGAAGCCAATTCGATGTGAAAAAGTCAAAATTTAAATACGATTGGCTCAATAATATTGCCTTTCTTAAGTTAAATAAACAGAAAACCCATCTACAAGAATTAATATATTAATTTGTCAATTTATGTAGGAGGAGGAGGAGTAGCAATTTATGATATCGTGATCTGCCATGTACTATCAATCGCCAACACGTGCAATTTTTATTGTAAACTGTAATGAATATTACATAGATAGGACATACCGTGGACGAAATATTCCATTCCAAAAATATATGATGAATTCACACAACAAACGTTTTACAGTATGTACGCTTATCTTAAAACCCAATATAGTATGATGATAATATTGGTTTTAAGCTGGCACTCTATGAGGTCAACTGAACATGTAATGTTGTGATCCACTAGTAATTTATTTATCAGAAATAAATGTTACACAAACTTCTCGATTTACCAAATAGCAGATCGAAATCCTAATGTAGACACCTAATGCAACGATGAATATGTGCCTCATCTCATGTCGTTGAAATTGATCGGATCTGTATTAGTTTTAACCTCAAATTCATTTAGCGATGGTAATTCAAAACTCTGATGAGTATTTTAGATTTATATCACAATACCAGCATAGATCGATAGAATAGATAGATATTATCTACCTAGACATCTAGGTATCTATTATTTACTAATTATTAATTATGAAACAAAATGTTAACTGTTGGAAGAAAGAAACCTAAATATTGCATAATATACTTTCTACTAAATATGACTTGGTTTGAATAGACGAGTTGCAAAACGGGCCGCCAAATGAACGCTGATAGCGGACAACAGAAATCCTATGTAAAGACAGCCGACACTGATAGTGATGAATGCAATGTTGAATACAGTACTCAGGTAAAGTCTTATAGATCGGTTTAGAAAGAATATTAATGGTTTCTGGAATCATTAAAAATGTTAAACAACATCCAAAATAAATTTATAAACCCATGAATAAAAGTAATGAAAATTTGGAGGCCCATGAATAAAAGTAATGAAAATTTGGAGACCCATGAATAAAAACAATGAAAATTTGGAGACCCATGAATAAAAGTAATAAAAATTTGGAGGCCCATGAATAAAAGTAATGAAAATTTGGAGGCCCATGAATAAAAGTAATGAAAATTTGGAGGCCCATGAATAAAAGTAATGAAAATTTGGAGGCCCATGAATAAAAGTAATGAAAATTTGGAGGCCCATGAATAAAAGTAATGAAAATTTGGAGGCCCATGAATAAAAGTAATGAAAATTTGGAGGCCCATGAATAAAAGTAATGAAAATTTGGAGGTTCATGAATAAAAGCAATGAATAAGTATAGGCCCATAAATAAAAGCCTCCAAATTTTCATTACTTTCATCCATTGACCTCTAAATTTTCATCACTTTTATTCATGGGCCTCCAAATATCAATCACTGTTAGTGGGTCACAAAATTTTAGGGAATCTTTTTAAATTTATTTTGGATGTTGTTTAATATTTTTAATGATTCCAGATACTATTAATATTCTTTCTAAACCCATCTATAATACGTTACCTGAGTACTGGATTCAACATTGCATTCATCACTATCAGTGTCGGCTGTCTTTACATAGAATTTCTGTGGTCCGCCAACAGCGATTCATTTGGCGGCCCTTTTTGCAATTCGTCTATTAAGAAAACTTTTCTCATATGATTTAGCCTGACAAGGAAGATACATGGTCCTCTAGTAGTGATAATATTTCAGGAAATATTATGCATGGGATTTGGATTTGATAATAAAATTATTTTTAATACTAAAAAATCAAAACTATAATCCAAATGAATCCGTATATACATGATCTATTGACTTTGAATTTAAATCTGCTTAAGAGTAGAACACGAGCAAATATTTAACACGAATACGAGTACAAAGCAATATTACAATAAGTTGTTATCCCGCCAGTTATCTGCAAATCGCCACCGGAACGTGCAATTTTTATAGGGAATGGTGGGGAATTCAATGTGGCATCAAATATGAATGCAATAAGCCATTCATAACGAAATGTATATTAAACCTCATCACGAACGATTAATTTCCAATGTACGTTTAGGTGTACATAAAAATGATTCGATAACATTATTTGCTTTTAGCTCAAAGCGATATTCTAATGTATAGTGTGAACAAATGCCCAACAAGTATTGACAATAACATAGCCTATTTTTTATTTTTCACATCAATGCCATTCTTGATATCGTTCTTTAAGGAATCATTTAGGCTATCTCCAATAGCAATTTCACATTTTTTTAAAATTATTATGATATAAGACTTAGGACTACTTACTGCATTACAATATTATAATTTTCAAAGCATAAATAATTGAATTATAGTAAATTATTAGCTTAAAATATAACTATCTTTGATGAATTTAAATTTTGGAATTTTTGGAGTATATTAAGAATATTGTATCGTTATAATCTGTGGAAAATGTGGGAAGATTTACGGTCAAACCTTGTCTTTCTATCCGAAAACATTGGACTACTTGATCCAGATATCTTGGGGCCTCTGGTTGCCAAGGGTATTATTTCTAAGGATGAAGGGGACACTATCGTAAGAGGAAGTTTTCCTTATTTAAGAATATCTAATTTAGTTACTCTTATATAATTTTAGTGCCTACGACAGTTTACAAAATAGCTATTACCATTACCAGTTCAAGGTGGTTTTTCACTAACTTACCGTTTTTTACTTCTACCTAAAAATTTGTGATAAATGGTACAATGTTAAAAAATGTAAAAAATGGTTCTTTTTAAAATTTCGTAAAGGGACAGGATTAAAATTTGGTACTAAATAAGGACATAACTTATTACACTCGATATTTAATAGATTGGATAAGTATGTTAAATTAAATTGCCACTATATGACGATTCGCACCGTTTTGACAAAACTAAATTTCCAAAAGAAAACAATTGCAAAACCCACGAGTAACTTATAAGGATATAAGAAAATGAGACAGGCTAATTCAAAGTGTGACTTAAGATATAAATTTTGACTTTAAATAGAATAACCCAAATAAGACCCCTTTGGAGAAGAACACAACATTACTCTACATATTAGACAAAAAGGACTGGCCAAAAATAAAACCAATTTTTATACAAATACTCAGGGATTCCTGTAATGACAGTTGTGCTGATTGCCTGGAGAGAAACTGAGAAAGATTTACAACATAATTTTGCGCTAAAACGTTAGAGTATTGAATTTCTGTTATAAAAAGATTTATCAGTTATAGTTTATACTATTCAAATCGCGATGTAATTTAAAATAATTATTAAATGAAGTGTTTATTGGATATGTAAACATCCGTAACAGTCAATAAAAGGTTTCAAAATAAAGAAACTACATAAGAAAAAATATTGTGTTAATTATTAGCAGGTCATGCATTTGTCTAGAAAATCAGTATGAATAGACCCAATAAACAGCATGTAGCATCATTAAACAGAAAGGAATTGAAGTAAATAACTGTTGGAAACAGTAAGTATAACAGGAAAAAATTATCTAAAATTTTTCAGTGACAAATTCTCAGAACGCTGTAAATGTTCTATGTTTGAAAACAATAAGTCTCTTCTGAGGCTGCAAGTTTACATTAAAAATATCACTGATGTCTGTTCCCAGACATGTCGAGTAAATAAATTTTAACCGTATTGGTGTTACATAAAATCTACATTTTTCCAGATATAATGTTATGGGGTAGCAGTTATCACGCAGAAAAGCGTAAATAAAGAATCATCCAGATAACTTTTTTCTGACTGATTTCCACGTTTCCATGAATTTGAAGATAATTGTTATCTCTCTGTAATTGCGGTTTGGGACACATTGACAATTCCTTTCTATTGGCTAAAATGAATGATCTGTATTAGTGTACCCTTGTACGCAGACTTGCTGTTTTATTACTAATTCAGAAGTATTACTGGGAGCCAAGTATGTTTCACCATGTTAAAAGCATCAATGGTATTAGTGACTACATATACAACCTATCTGTTTGCATATGGAAGATGTCACTGTCCACAGTTTATACAATCTTATTGTATAAACTAGCTTTATAGGAACGTTGCACCATTTTTCGCCTTGCCTTCTTTCATTTCACAACAACAGTACACCAGTGCCATATCATTATTTACAGAGATACAGCTAAAACGTTTAAATCTGTCTAAAGCTACTGAATCTTTTACGTCTGCCATCACAAAACGGTAATATTTTTTAACAAGAAAAGTGTAGTTTGTATAAATTGTGAATGCATTTTCGGAATATTCGGTATCAGCTTGAAGAGGCATAAACATTTAAAAACTTAAGGGGCTCTATATTGTTTCTGTATCTGTCTAAATCTGAAAAAAATACTGTTTTCATAATGGGCCAAAAATTGTAAAGATTTTTCTGGATTACTTTTTGGGTGGGTTACATTTAAACCGTAGAACATAATAATATACAACAAAATAATGGCAAGTAAAGATAGTATAATCTTACCAGAGGGGGATATATCGTTACTTCGTATATTTACGTATTTCAGTAGATTCAATTTCTAAATAAATATGGGGAAGTACCCAAGAAAGAGTACATCAAAATTATAACTAGCCACCCAGCAGTGTACGTTTCTTTGAATATAGTCGATTGAGTATTCAATCATGACTGGTAGAAATAGTTCACGCTAACGGCAATTAAAACATTCTCTATAAATTCAAATTGGTCGTTTAAACTTATACGAATCTACTCACATCTACGAAGGCTAGCGGGTATCTTACTACTTTGTTTTATCTAACAGCGGTACTTCCATTTAACTCTTTTTGGACATTAATATATACAATGCACTGCAAACATCAAAACATATTTTAAAAAAATTTAGATTAAATACTATTTTAATCACGTTACAGAAAATTATTGTCAAAATGACTTCTTTGACTCCTTATTCTACATTTCTTACTAAAAATATGAATGATCTGGAAACTGGCCTACTTGCACCGCTTGTCGAAGATAATATAATATCTCAAAATGAAGCAGATGACATTGTAAGTTTGTATAAATCGTTTTTGTTTTTGCCTGGTCATAAAAAACTATATTTTAAAATCTTTGTTTAAAAATTCAAGACCTAGTTATGAAAATTATTCTTCTGTTTGCACTAAGAAGCTTTCTAATACGTATTTCATTGTTGCAGAACTTAATCACCCGAACTAGAGAGCAGAAAAATTATAAATTGATACAAACTTTGAACACCAAAAATTGGGACAAAATGTATCCGAGTTTTATAAAACATTTAAGGGACAGTAAGAATGACAACTGTGCCGATCATTTGGAGAAACAGCTTGGCGCTCCTAAGCCACCACAGAACGTAGCAGTAAACCCAGCTAGAGATAACTCAGGATATAATGGTGGCAACAGACTTGGCAATGGTTCACAATCAAATGATATTACTGATGGTCAGAGAACAGGACAACGAAGGCTTCCAACAAACGTATACACACTTTCTGATTATTCCAAACAGTAAAATAAACATCGATGTCAAAATGTCAACACTCCTTGGTTACTAAGAATGAATGGTTTTATCATTAAATAAATTGATTTAATTTTTGCCTAAATTCCGGAAACCGGTTTTTCATTCTACTATTGAAAACATTGATGCTAGTTTCATTGTATTTGAATTTCAGTCTAAATGGATGGTTTTACAGTTATTACATAAATATTATGTACTAAAGTGGTAGACATAAATATTGATAGTTTAACGTTTTACGGCCTGGCAGACGGATAATATGTAAATCAATTTTCGAAATTGAGACTTAATGATATTATAATTATACTTATAAACACAGTAAACTACATTTCATTAGGAAAGCATTACATGACATTAATTTTTACTAACTAATACTTAACTTTGGATATCTAACTCTGCTGCTATGATAAGCTATCACATATTTGAATAAATAGCATTTTCTTTATCTTCCTAATTTTGGAAACGGTTATAGATAATAATGAAAACCTAATAAAAATCCTGCTATACCGTATCCCATTCATTTAAATTCAAATTCTATCGTTTGGTATTTACGGAAATTTAAGCATTAAATGTAAGGCTAATAAGGGGATGTGAAGTTAAGGGAATTGACAAAAATAAAAGGATTGGATATATAAATTAACTGACAAAATGGGAAATTGCGGATTTTAAATGAATGCGAAAGAATATTAAGTTGTATTAAACATTTCGAAGTTACATTGAATGAAGTGTAGACTATGTAGTTAGTGTAGACTATGTAGTTAGTGTAGACATACAAAATACTAATATTATTATATCTTACAATTTTTAAAAACGTCAATTATATAATAACTTCAGCAAAACTTTAATGTAGGGAGAAAATTTGATTTACACGTCACTATTTGTATCTTAAATGTTTTGTAATCTTTCAGTCCAAGCAAGAAATGAATAACGGTCAAAAGAAAGAAAATACAAAATCATCTGGATCGGAAACGACCATAAATATTCCAAGTATATCCGTTGCTGGCAATGGAAATATTGGAATGCAAAATTTCTTTGGTAACACCAAATATACTACAATACACCAGACTAAGGAATACATTGGAAACCGTCAGAACTCGGGGAGTCCCAATCCGGATTCTTGTGACGAGGAAAAAACCGATGGATTGAAAGAGTCAAACGATGTATAGTTGTTTATTCAATTTGTCTTATAAATTTAATCCATTTTTTGTAACTAAGACTATGTTCATCAGTTCTTAACCTCACAATTAGCATATTTTTCACTGTGAACAAATTTTTAAAACTAAAGGTGGCCGAAAGAAAGTTGCAAATTTTTGTCCCATTTTATGTGGGTGTAATTATTTAAAATGACATACTACGTGTACGTATTGCAAAATTGGCTCTGAAATATGTGAAGTAAACCAAAAGCTAATTTTAAGCGATTTTAAATTATGTTGCGAATCTTGCGAAATTGTCATTCTGAATATAGTACTTCCAAATTATATAATATTCGTTTATTATTCTACATTTCTAAATACTTTAGTTGAAATTCCTTGAGCTTAAAACTGCGCTGTCAAACTGATCGATTATTATATTTACGTAGTGGTTTATCAAAAATGTTTAAACGTCTATAAATCTGTATTAACACATTGATATTTAAAAACTCACTAATTATAGGGACAACTCATTTATTTCATCTCTGTAGTTTCATGTAGTGCGTAGTTATAAATATGATAGCACTACCACATTACATTACATTATACTAATTAATGCAGATTGACAATCATAAGTATTTCCTGAAACATACACCATGAATAATTGCTAACCATAGGTAATTCGAAACACTTCTGTCGAATTCCATCTTTTGTTTATTCGTATTTTACCAACTATAAACTGTATCACGTTTTTGTCCAGCGGAAAGAAATCTTACCGAAAATTTTATAGGTGACTACTACAGTAAGGTTTTAAATAGTATATCCTATTTGCTTTGGAATATTTTGTTAGATATTAATCTATAATATAATCTCAGACTTGGAAAAAATTACCTGTCTATATATGTCTGTACGTGTGGTAGGGAGAGCCTAGGGAGCCTGCATATATTACGTGACGCAAAACCCCCATACCCCCATGTGTAACGCAAGTGTTGACTGCAACACATTTGAGTACCTCCTCCTCCCATCAACTGCACACGTAATGTATGCATATTCCATAAAAGCAAAATGCGCAAGCCCAAATTAATGTTTTCAATAATGTACTCCAACGCATACCTTCATGTGCTAAATTTAGTACATGGAGGTATGCGCTAGGGTACATTACTGAAAACATTAATTCTTCTAAACAACCGAAATGAGTCGTTTCATAATATTATTGCAACATTAAAATAATAATAGAAATTTACATAAGAAGGTTGAATGGTGGTGAGTCGTGATTAAATGGAAATTATTAGCGAAAGGGGACGTTTCGTAATGGTCGCAATGTGCCTTATTAAATAGCATTTCAAAACTTCTAATATAAATTGGTTCCCCTATATCGACAAACTTGTTTAACATTTTTTAGTAGAGCTGAGCTGGGTTTACTTTTTTACTACCCTCTTGATTCCTTTGGCAGTTGGCACACCTTTTTTAGAATTAAATAACAGTCTGGGTAACTAACTATTTATTCTTTAAAAATATTTATTCGTAAGTTGACTCATGCCGTTTGTACGTTTATCTAAAATCCCACGGGGAATCTAATTTCTTTTGATTTAGAAAGGGAACTTTTTGGTGACTTTTTGGGATTTTTTTCAAAAATGGAATGTTTTATTGTTCCCTGTATTCGGCGCTACGATCTACAGTTATTATTTTGGTTTAGGAAATTCTTTTTTAGCACGAAGTTGGGGCTGCAGCTAATTTTTCCAACCAAAAGTATATTAATTTAAATAAACTTTGTATTTCCAAAGTTAACATAATAACGCAATGGATCTTTTCGAAATTGTTTTTATTACTGTGTTGGGTGGCCTGCTGAATTTCTCTTGAGTGCTAGGTTTGCCCCTTAGCTGGGTTCACTAGTTCTATATATAATCGCAGACTTTAAAAAATAAACCATCCATGTATGTATGTATGGTAGGGAGAATCTAGGGAACGTGCACATATTACGTAACGTAAAATTCCCTCCCCCATGCATAACGCAACGCTGACTGTAACACTTTTGTGTATCTCATATTCCCATCAACTGCACACGTAAGATATGCACGTTCCTTAAAAGCAAAATACGCATGCGCATGCATGCCTACTTCCTCTTAACCACTGAAATGAGTCGTTTCAAAATATTATAACCTCAAAAGATAATAGAAATTTACATAAGATGATTATTGGTGATTGAATGGAGATGATTAGCGAAAGGGGACATTTCGAAACATTAGGCATATTAATTAGCATTTCAAAACTACTAGCAAAACTCCAAACTGGTTCTGCTATGTATATGGACAACTTTATTTGCCATTTTTTAATAGAGCTGGTATTACTTTTTACTGCCCCCTTTATTACTTCGTGCCAGTTAGCACACCTTTTTGCAAAATTAAATAACTGAGGACTACTATTTTTTCCAAATATTTATTTGTATAGTGTACTCATTGGATTTGTACATTTTTCTAAAATCTAGGGAATCTTATTTTTCTGATTTTAAATGCAAACTTTTTGGAGTGTTTATTAAAAATGGAGTCTTTCATTGTTCCCTGTATTTGATGCTACGATCTACCTACACTACAGTTGTTATATATTGGTTTAGGAACTTCCTTTTGATCAGAATGTTGGCGCCGCAGCTAATTTTTCCAACCGCTGTAGAAAATTAAAGTATATTTAAAATATTGTATTTACAATGTAAACATAACAACCTAAGGCAAATACCGATGATTTTTTTCAGAATTGTTTTTATTACTGTGATGGGTGGCCTGCTGAATTTTTCTTGAGTGCTAGGTTCGCTCCTTTTAGCTGGGTTCACTAGTAATTAATAATACAACAAAATGGACAAGAAACGATTAATGTTGTAGCGAAATGGTAGTACTAAAAGAAGTTATCTTCACTAATGAACTATAGTAAGAATAATTAATTGTCATAAAATTAGAGGAATGTTACCAATGTAATTAAACTGATACTTAGCAGTTGATAGATCTTTATTCTTTAAATCAACAAATTTAAAACATATTTTTCCTCTTTTCAGTTGAATAATGGTGAAGTTGCACCTCGAATTCTATCAAGTAACTCAATTAGGTCTTGTCGCCCATCTAAGGAAGATTTGAAGACGCAAATCTTTTGGGAACAACTAGACAAGGATATTGATTGCATCGATGCGTCTGGACGGAATATAAACGATGAAGAAATTGCACAAATTTCATTTCATTTATCTCAGCTTGGAAGGAAAATCAAGTTGATAAACTTTTCAAACAATTTAATTAGCAACATTGGCGTTATGGAATTTCTGAGGACGTCGAAACAGTTTTGTTATAATATTGAACAAATTTCCTTCCAACAAAATATTATAAATGTTGACAAAGCAATCGAAGAGAAAATCAAAGGCCCTCTCCCATTTAAGATAGATATCCATTTCAACTACAAGGAGGGTAACAACGTTTATGATGACAAATTGACGAATGTTTCCTTGATTCCTGCTGTAGACCGTATTTTCAAAAAAGTGACAAATCTTAGGTACACTCCACCAATGGGCTGCATAACATGTGTTAACTCCAAAAGTCGTTTTGGACTTGGGCACATGAGTCTTATCCTAGAATATGTTGAAAATGACCAAATACGATTGTGCACTGCTGATTTATACAAAAGCAAATCCAAGCAGGGGAAAAGTGTAGAAATACATTTAAAGCATGTCACATTTGACGAACTTAAGAATAGATTTATAGGGAATTATAATGACAAAACCTATAAAACTGCTTTGTTGGAAGAGAAGCAGATGAAAAAAGTATTTGAAGCTGTACGCAAGGACCATCATCTCCAGGATTTTAAAAGGTATAAGATAGTTCCAACATTTGGTTTAGGTCACAACTGCCAAACTTGGGTTAAAAAAATCCTTAAAGGGGTTGACATAGAATTGAAAAATGATTTTATATTTTAAAAGTACTTCCTTCACCTTTGACATTTACTATGCTGCGTTTCTTTGGTCTTACTGCAACCATATTGCCTACTTTTGTAGAACAATCACCTAGTATTTAACTACTGATTTATGTATACTGTAGCTGTATCAGCTCTTGTGTGCAATTTATACTTGATTCATTGTTAAAGAATTCAATATACAATAAACTTCACTTTTTTCATGTTTTACAAAAATAAAACTGTCGACGTTTTTATTAAGCTACCGTTTGAAATGAAAAATAAATTAATGCAATTCAAAATCTAAGCCGTCGTACATTTATCAGACTTAATTTTATTTTGATCAATAATAATTTAAAAGCTAACATTCTATGTACCGTGCTAAATAACGATTTACTAAATGATTTGATGTCAAAACATTTACACGATTATAATGTCACATGTATTATCTTGCGTCATTTCGTTTAAGATACTATCTTTGGTCTCAGTTACACTGCTACAAAATTACAAAGAATTTTGAAAATCATCATATCTCAAACACGTCTGCAATTACAAACAGTAATTTTGGCATACAAGATCTTGAGATCGTATCGTCTGCTTAACCTTACAAGGTAACAAGCCATTTTATCATGGCTGCTACAAAGTATAACAAGCCATTTTATCATGGCTGCGACAAGGTAACAAACCACTGTATCAAGAGATGTGGTTTGTTACGTTGTCGCTGCCATGATAAAATGGCTTGTTACCATGTAATATTAAGCAGACGGTATTATTCTATCCATTTGCCACATGACCATTTGAATCCATTTCTATGAACATTTTAAGCTGCTGGTGCAAGGCAAAGGCATTGAGTTAATTGCAAGTTGAGGAAAAAAATTAGCTTTTATGATATCATCATCAGTCTTCGTAATCGCAGCACGTGCAATTTTTATTTTTCATTGTAAACTGTGATGAACAATGCATAGATAGAACATAATGTGGATGAAATAAACCATTCCGAAAAGTATACATCATGATGAATGACTCATAACAAACGTTTACATTTATCTTCTGTACGTTTGCCTTAAGTTATAACGCAAAAAAGTGATATGAATATCGTTTTAGGTTATTTGGCACGTCAAAGCTACACTCTATTTGGTCAACTGTTGGGCAACCAGTGTACAAAATACCATTTATCACTTACCAGTGGTAAGTGGTTTTTAATGGTATTTAACGTTAAATACCACTACATTAAAAGTAGTGGTAAGTGGTATAAATGGTATAAATGGTAAAAAAAAATTCATTTAAATTTCGTGTTTGAATTTCGAACAAAATTCGGTGCCAAAGTATGAAATAGCTTAGCAGATGACCATTGTTGTCACAAATTGATAAGTGTTCATCAATTAGAGTAGGATTCAACCAACGGGGGCGCTAACAACCCTTGCTGATTGAGAAATTATATTATTTATGATTGAGAAAGGCTAATTGCAATTAAATTAGCCTCAATTTTAAATGGGCGATACCAAATACAATTTTTCTTTCTTCATTTTTTTATACCTTTTCTTGTACAATCAAATAAATATGGTTAATTTAATTGATTAAGAGGCTCATTGGAAATATTTCATAGAAAATAAGTTTTAAAACTTATATTTTAGGAAGTCTAGTGTATCTGTACTCAGCTGTCTAATCAAACGCTTAAATTTACCATTTTTACCATTAAATGCATTTTTACCATTAAGTGCATTTTTACCACTGTGATGGTAAAAAAGGCTAAAAGGTGGTAAATTTTGTACACTGTGGGCAACACATAAACCGTTATCTATTAGTTATTTTATTTATTTAACACAAATAAATGTTGCATCAAAGCTTCTGGTTATAACATATGCCGATCGAAATCCTAATCTATATGCAACTATAACATGAGTGTCGTTGGTATTAATCGGATCGGTAGGTATGGTTAAACTATCAAGATAATATACTTTAATAATTGAGAAAATATTGCAGAAAAATCTTATGAATGTGATGAATCTGATTTAAACTACAGAATTTGATTTCTGAATAAAATTATTTTTATTTCGCCAAAAATCGACAATGCTTAACTAACCTCGGTCTGTTTAAAATTGTTTCTTTCTTGGTTTTCCATATCCCGAGAAACCAGACAGAGGATTGTCATTACAGTGAACAGAAAAGGACATTTTTTGCCTTTTACCTTTTTTGTCATGGTTATAAAAAAGAGAACAGTCCTTTTTTGCCTTTTTAGCATCTTTGATGTAGCAATTTGCCTCATCTACTCCCAGTTTACATGTAAATAAAACATAAAAGGACTGCTTTTAACAAAATTGTTACTTTTTTGTAAAAAATGGAGTAACTTTTAAGCCCTTTTTGTTCCCTGTGTCTCTATACAGCCATACTTTGGTAGATGAAATGTAAATATCTCTTTGGATACGAGAGATGGAAATGTCGGATTTCAATTCATTATAAGTATAAGACTCCAGCTCGGCGATTTGGCCAAGCTTTACCATCTCTCATATTATTTGCTACTAGGCTCCCAGTAAAATTTGTCTAAATTTAGAAAGGCAGGCATCCAGCAACTATTAGCTGAATTTAAAAATTATTACAAAAATTCCACCACTTGCCACAAAACACTTTTCACGTAATTGAAATTGCTGATAATTAAGGTGACCCATTATGAAACGACTCATTACGGTGGTTTAGAAGAATTGGGCATGCGCATTTTTCTATTTTGCTTTTAAGGAACTTGCATATATAACGTGTGCAAAGAGGAGGTACCCAAAAGAGTTACCGACAGCAGTTGCGATACACAGGGGGGAGTGGTTTTGCGTTACGTAATATATGCAGGTTCCCTAGGCTCTCCTACCAGACATAGATAGATATATAGATAGATAGGTAGGTAAATTTATTGCTTTATCTCAGTCTGTGATTATATATTAGATACTACTATGACGGCCGAGTCTCAATTACACAATGGCTACAGTAGGTATTATAAAACAATAATTACAATAAGTGAATTCACTAAAGGTAACAAACTCCAAATCATATCTTTACAGGTAACCGTTTTAATCACAATACTTTAATTACATGGTATAGTACCTACAGTATAGACTGAAGGCACATAATATATACGATTATCTTAAACAAATCCAGTCTGCAAAATACTCAGCACAGCACTATCAATGACAGCAAACATTATTATTTACTTACTATATATATATATAAAAATGCGTATCACAAGAATAACTGGATAACATTCAAGGAACAAAAAAGTACCTTTTATCCGTTTTGATTGTTGTTTTCCAAAAAGGTAGTTGTAGGTTGCAGACATGTAGAAACCGTTACTTTTTTCATAGTCTTTAAAATTGAAATTAAAAATAAACAAAATGTGAAATTTATATTGTGGTTTTTTTTATTAGATTACATAGGTCTATTGACTTAAAGGACCATTTTACACTCTAAATATGTCATATCTAATTGGCATGTCTGCTGTAGTTTTAGCTTGGCTTTTACATAGGTAAAAGTAAAAAAGGTAAAAAAGGATATTGCGGTTTTGTGCCTTGATAATGATGGCATATACATGAGATGCAATTCATTCAATACTCACTATACAATATTATATGATTCGTTTTCCCATATGCCCTGGATTGTGATGATAACAGCAAAAGTAAACTACACACCATAATTCCGCCAAATTACAATATTTTTGTACTCAGTAACTCTCATGAAGCATGCATTATTGCTCCCTTTTTCAATTTCCGAAATTCATTGTTACTTAGAAAATTTACTTTCTAGCATACAAATGTAGCCAATAGACATGAAGTGAAAGAGTCTTGAAATTGCAATTGTAAACAATAAAACAACTTTTCGGTTATCTCTAAAAGCTTAGGTAATTACAGAAAAACTAAAATAAAAATAAGCTAAACAATTCGTCTCTGAAGCCTAAATCCTTAAATTATTTGATAGAATAATTGTTGTTGCTAGGAATACGAGCAGAGCAGTTAAAAAATACTGAATTAGTTACTGATACGGAATGGCGTCTTCTTTACCAACTGCTAATGAATCCAATTTACAGAATTATAAAGGTACAATAAGCTTTTTAAAAATATACTGTTGTTACTATCACAACTGATTGGCTGGGTAACGTTCATCATATTGTATGGAGAAAATTTACAGAGGGGAGGTTTGGCATTTTTTTAGTTGAAAAGAAGCATCTATTGAAGTTAAGGCCAGTTATTGCAAAAGGCATCACACACGAAGAGCTATCACTGATAATGAACGACATGCTCTTTGAAAAACACAATGACAAATTGGAAAACATTAAAAAAATAGATTATCTGGAGAACAAAATACATGAATTACTTGATGTTTGGCTAAAATTTGTATCCTATGACGAAGGACAAGGAGGACAGTTTTCTCATCTTATTTCTTACTTCAAACGAATCCCTGCTCTCTATGGTTGGTTTTTGTTTTAGATGAAAATATCACTTGTAAAAAATAATGAAGAATATAAACAGGTCCAAAAGTAACTTTTTTATTCATGTTGCAGACAAATTGGAAATTGAATGCTGTAATCTGCTGAACCTATCATCATCGAAGTAAATTCACTCAATTTTACTAAATAATACTAATCAGAATCTTTTGATGATTATTGTTTAAATAAACTCGGTTTACTAGCTTGGGATCTTAATCCTAAATTGTGTAACATGATTAAACTTTAACCCATTATCCATTCAATTGTTGTAGGTTGTTTATAATAAACATGAATCAATTAAACTATAGTAAAAATGAGATCTAACACATAATATAATATAACACATTGCCGGACAAAGCCAGAAACTAGATGAAGGAGGAGAACGAACCAAATAAAATTGTCAAAAGTCTGTTATTTTTGAGCATAGTTTGAAACATTCTTACTACTATTTTTACCTTTTTTAGAAAAAATTCTAGTTTTATCAGCCTTAGTGGTGGGTACTGCCACTGCGCCTCCTAGCCAACACGTGTTTGGCATAATATTATGATGCTCATTGCTCGTCACGTTCAGCTAATCGTACAATAATATATCATTTATTTAATTAAAGACATAGAGGATTTATGTTTTTGTCGCAATGCTAATTATAATAAATTCCGTAGCTAAATAAAGTTTTACTAATGATTTACTTGTTTACTAGGTTAGTAATAAAAATATTTTGAAAGCAGCCTACAAATTTTCTTTATTATTATGTGATGTTTGTAAGAACCTAGAAACAAGTAGCTGATAGGTTGGAAGGTTTTCAATTAAAATTGAAATAGACAAATTATATTGAATAAAGTTTTATTATTTTAAATATTTTTCTACTTTGTTTAATTAATGTTATTTAAAAAACTATGATTTCAGATCAAAACCAAATGATACTACTCATGACCAACTGTCGAGAATTGGACTACAAAAACTTCAGAAAATATATAAGCAATTTTTGATAATCCATAACAGCTAAATAAACATTTCTGTCCTCCTCTAATAGTTTAGTTGGGGATGTTGATTCCAGTAACAATTTAGTTCATTAAAAAATGTGATTGTTTTTAAATACTGCAAGTCAGAAGACCAATTTTTTAACCTTTGATTGAAATTAAATGATACAGCTGATTATTGTAATTACTTGATAGATTATTGATGCCCAATTCATTTCCAACCAATTCAATAAACAAAAGACAAAATTTTAATTCGATGGGCTCAGTAATCTGCCTTTTTAAGTTATATAAACAGCAAACCCAAATAAAATAGAATTAAGTTAAATTTGTACTAAGCGATAAAAGTTTTGCATTTTCAGACAAATAATTTCGTAGTTTTAAAAAGATTGCAAAAGAAAAATATTCAAGAGCCAGAATTGAACTAAATTTCTTAAGAATTTGGTGTCCGATGATTGTTTTAAAGATATATTATGTTGCTGCTTTGCTTATATAAATGATTTAGTGAGACAATGATTACCTTCAGTGAAGCAGATCATATAGACTACCACATATTATTATACCCTTTGTTTGTTACGAGTTTGTTCGTCCTTACTAGACGGATCATTGCAATAGTTTCCCATAAACCAGACTGGTAGTTCTTATATAATGATGTCAGCAAAATTATATCTAAAAATTTATCCAACTAGCTTGTTAAGGTAAAGGTGTTTGTAGACACTACTTCGCTGCGTACTTCTTAATACATACAGATTGGTAGATTCCTGTAGATTATTGGTATGAATTTGAAATTTTATAATAGTTTACTTTCCAACTTAATTTCTTTTAAAATATTGCAAACCTTATTCTTTCTTTCTCTGTTATTGAAGATGGACGAAGACACGAAAGAGTACATACAACTCAATGCGGATCGACATGCTGAAGCCACCACCTGCAATGCGCCGTTACTTAATCGTTTATTTGCAGCAAAAGTTATAACTACAAATGAAATGGCTACTATTGTGAGTATATTATAGAATAAGTTCATGCAAATTTACAATAATTAATACAACTATCACTTAACAAATTTTGACGCCAATCAACAGAAATCCAAGGCAACCGACGTTGACAAATCAACTGAGTTTTACACAAATATTCTTCCAAACAAGTTATTGGAATGTTATGACAAAACCATTACTGCACTACCCAGTCCTGGGGTTGAACAACATGTTGCGGCAAACATCCTGATGGGTCAGCGACCAAAAAATGTAATGACAACTTGACAACCCTTTTAACATTTGCAAGTATAAATATTTGTATATAAGTGATGCTACTAAGTGCTAAATGCTAAGAATTATTACCTCATACATTTTTTGTTTAACAGTAAATCTTTTTCATCAAATCCGGATTGGGTAGTGGAAGTACCAACCAGGATTCACGAGATGAAATAAATGGATTGGAACCACAGACACAAAAATTTATAGTATATGATTAATGATTACTTTTAAAGTAACAGAACAGAGGATTCCTTAAAATCTTAACCAATCAACCTTCTCATTCAACAATTTACTGTATTTTTCAAATTAAAATAGTTCAAACGGCAGAGTGTTAGATATTTTACGTATACTTAAATACTAACTGAAGCATAATAATCAATTTTTGTAGGTTTTAGGATTGTTGGTCAAAAATATGTAATAACTCAATTTCAATTCCACAAAATGATTTCAAAAAGAATGCCAAAATGCCAACCGATTTCTACCTTCAAATTAAAACAATTTCTACATTTCAATGGATTATAATATTGGAGATATTATTATCTATTTGTATTAACTTCACTATTGAAAAGTGTTTCATTTCAATATAAACTTAAGATTTCAAACACTAGATACAGCTACTAATAGACATTTCAGTTGTCATTTTTATGGTACAATAAGTATTACATCAATATTATTTGTTGAAAGGGTAGCCATATATTGCGATACAAAAATTCATTTTCAATGTTGATTAATAATGAAATGATCAAAAGCTACAATAAAAAACTATTGTACAGTCACATAAAGGATTGAATACCATAATAGTATGTCAAGTATGTGCACATAGAACTCGTTGAGACGTACAGGGCAGTATTTATGCTTATAGGTCAAATAAAGCTTTAAACTCATGGATAATAATTATGTTTTACTAGTTGAATCCTAGCACATAAAGTGTGCTAGAAAATGTTGAAATCAGTAAATTTCTAGCGACTGCGCATTGGCCCGAATTTCATAGACCGTTGATTGGACTCAGTACTTATAGCCTAGTCCTTGCTCATTAATTACAAAATATTACCCTTACTCATTAATTACAAAATATTACCCTTACTCATTAATTACAAAATATTACCCTTACTCATTAATTACAAAATATTACCCTTACTCATTAATTACAAAATATTACCCTTACTCATTAATTACAAAATATTACCCTTACTCATTAATTACAAAATATTACGGACATAGACAAGGACGTATTTAGGGGGGGTGCTAGGGTGCTTAAGCACCCCCTAAATATTTTGAAAACACACTAGATATTATCGCGTTTTCACCAAGTATTTAATTCCAAATTGGAGGAAACATATATTTTCTTTTTCATATGACACAATAACATATATTTTATTTTCGAATATGTTTGAACATTTTCGAATCCTTTTTTCCCTGTAATGAACCTTAGGATCTGAGATTACATTACTTTATATTATATTGTTACAAAATGGAAATGTGCTTAGCAATTGACCACTTCTGAAATGAGGTTTTTTGCTTAAAACATCTAAAACTAAATCGGCCGAACTGGGTGGGTGATGACAGATAAATCACATATTTAGAAGGCCCCCAGCCCCTTAATCTTGATATAAAGTGGATTTTTTTGACAAAGATTAAAAATCATAAATTTTTTCGCGCTTTGCGCGTATATTTCTTCTTTTTTTACTAATATAATGATGCAAGCACGTATTGAGGGATGGGCTTTACCAAAATCAACAAAAAGAGGCATTTTTTCTCACAATCACAAAAAATTTCGCGCTCCGCGCGATTATTTCCTTTTTTAGGCCTTTTTTGACTCATTTCCGTCAAAAAAATCTAAAAATTTTCGCGCTACGCGCGAATAAATATTATTTACATATCTATGGGATTAGCCCTTTCCGAAACTCATAGTTCTGTATACGTGCTTGTAATGACGGTTCTAATTGCTTCATTTATGTAATACTCATTTTTAGAAATTAGCACCCCCTAGATCCATTTTCTAGATACGCCCTTGGACATAGATACAAACATTTATTCAAGAATAGTGAAAGAATCCCATGCGCATGCCCCACTTTATGTTTATGTAGAGTAAAGATTGCTTACACCAAACACCACAGTGCAGAAGCCGCGTTAGGTACCTGCGCCGCGGGACCCTGTGCAGAACCCTCAATGAGGTGGCTTTTGTTTATTTCTATATACAATTTTTCTTTTGAAGGGGGTTTAAAAAACAGTAAAGTTTAAGTACATAAAAACCTAAATTTCAAATAAAAGCTGTTCTTTTTTGCTTTTATTACATGGAAATTAAAGTAATTGGGGCACATTGCTACATTAAAAATGGAAAACAGCAAAAAAAACTGCCTTTTTAAAACCTTACTCCAATTATTTTACAAAGAGAGCAAAAAAGGTATTTTAGTTACCTGCAAGGTAAATGTGTATATAACATTTTCAACTATATGCGTCTATTAAATGCAGTATACAATAGCCAAGTAGCTAGGCCAATAAAGCTATTAAAATTCGCATAAGAAGACAATTTTAAAAAGGGGAATGTGAATGTTCAATTAAAGAGGTTTTGCATAACAATAGTATATCAGTGGTATGTTCAGAATGTGGGTGTTTAGGTAAAAAGAAGTAACCAATTTTATCTTAAATTTCCACTTTATTGCTAAAACTACCAGGTTTTAACAAATTTATAATTTAAAGAATTAGCGAATATTTACAGGAAAATCCAAAAAATTCAAAGAAAAATTCACTGTTTTCAGTTTCTAGAAGCCATCTAAAAGTAGTAATAAAATTTAATTTAATTGTTGGGGTGAATGCAATATTTACGGTTAAATAAATATTATTGAATGTCTATACAATATTTGGCAAAATATTTGCATTACCTGTCCCGAATCCTTTTTTCAGATTGTAAGAAAAGGAAGAAATTTGTCGAACAATTTTACTAGGTGCCCTAGAGAACTTTGTTTTAATATGACAAAGAACCAATAGAACAATTTCGTAAATTGTTCGACTTTGAAACTCTTTATTGCCAATATTTCAACAGTCACTCTTTCTGCTCCACTCACTCTCTCTGCTTCACCCACACAATTTGACAAAAAGAGCCTAAAAGTCTAACAAAATCAAATTTTAAATTTTTTATAATATTTCATATTATATAATAAATTTTTTAATATGATATACATATATATATATATATATATATATTACATATATATTTTTTTATATATTTAATATATTTTTTATATTTTTATGTATTTTTTATATTTTTATGTATTTTTTATATTTTTATGTATTTTTTATATTTTTATATATTTTTATATTTAATGCATTATATATATATATTTATATCATTTATTAAATAATAAATATTATATACTATAATATATTATATTAATGGTCCGTAGATTAATATGTTCCAGAACGATCGAATATTGATTAATAAAATAAAACCGAATTAGTTCTTGCATTATTACCCGTGAAAATGTTTTTTTAAATTCTTCATCAATTCTTTTAATTGTATCACGAATATTCAAATTTTCCATTTTTATACCATCATAAAATTGATTGAATTTTCTATCTAATTCTTCACTTCGTGATACATTATATTTAGCAATGTATGAATTGATTAGAAATGTATATATATGAGGATTTTCTTTTATTGGCAAAATATCGAGTATTTCAATAAGCGTCTTTCGTTTACATTCCGAAAATATTTGAATGCTGTCTACTTTTACTTTCCTAACTTTTGACCGATATTTACGCTTAGTAATACAATTTTTTGTTTTTTGAATTTTGCGTAGAGGGGATTTCTTTAATTTAAAAATTGTATTATTTTTTTATTATTATTAATGCTGTTATTAATATATTGCCTATATGTTCTATCCTCACTTTCTGCTGTCGCCAGTAATTGATTATCCAAATCAATTTCCATATTCTGGTCCAGTAATTCATTATCCAAATCAATTTCCATATTCTGTTCTCGAGTCAATTCTGTCGATTTTTTTCTTTCTATATATAATTTATATGCTTTAGCTTTAAATTCAATCCATGATTTACTAAGCTTTAATTGTAAATCAGTTAATAATAAATAATTGATAATTGATGAAGAATTTAAATTATTTTCTAACATTGTATCGGATACTAACACAGGAGTTGATTTTAGTACGGATTCCATTTAAAAATAATGATGACTGAACAGGCAGACTTCTGGTTTATATAGTCTACTTAATCTGCACAGAACGTTCTAGAAATGTATGACTCACGAACGAGTACTCTCAAATAGTGATAACTCATACACAGACAAACAGTGTGACAAACAAATCAGCAAAATTGAAATTCATGTACGGTTGTCTTGAATTTAACCACACGTGCAAAGATATGATGTAACGCCGTTGTGATAAATAGCAATGAGATCAATGAGATTTTTAGGTAAATTTTTATGGCAATGCACAACGTAGACAATCCCCACACCATAAATCAAGCTTAAGTAGTCCAATTCATTACCTGACCTGGTTTAGAATAAAGTGTCCTCAGTGTCCTGGTTTCAATAATTGCAGATAAAATGGCATTGGTTGGTTCAATTACAGCAATCATTATTTATAAAATGAGATGCTCTGTTTAGAAAGACCACAAACTATACGGTTTTATAACACAATATTAGAGTCATAACATAAATAAGGATAGAGTGAAAGTTTACATTCACTCTGTGTTATAACTTTTGTGGTAGAAATCCCCGCGAAAGTATGTAGATCTCCCTATAGATTATAGAGTTTATATGTATAATAATGTTCGCGGGTATTTCTGCCAGTAAAAGTAAACAAACGAAGCTTCCAAGGACGTATTGAGGGATGGACTTTACGGGCTGAAGCCCCCCCCCCGCGAAATTAAAGAAAAAGCAAAAAGTTTCGCGATTATTGACTCATTTCCATCAAAAAATCCCAAACATTTGCGCGCTACGGGCGAATATACATCATTAAAATTTCTATTGGAAATGTTAGCCCACTCCGAAACTCAGTTCTGTATACGTGCTTGGAAGCTTCCAATCTACTTTATATCTCATAATACATAAAACCACTGCCATACTTCTTGTCCCTCCCTCTTATCAAGCATGCATGAATGTGACTCTTGGGGGAGGGTGATTACATGCGTCACGGCTTCAAATTTTCCCATTTCCCAATTCAATTTGATCAAACACGTATCCAGAAAGTTGTCAAAGGGGAAAACAAATATATTGTTTTCAAAATTTGGACAATTTATTTTTTTATTTGGACTCCAAAAGGTTTGCAAATTTAAGACATTATTGAATAACAATCCGCCTTTTCTATGATTTCTACGATTTCCTCTAGTGCAATAGATGCATTTATAATTTTGATAGAAACACGGGAAATGTGCGAAATTACAATTAATTAGATTTACAAATTATTAGGTATTTTTTACTTCTAAAAGTTTTTCAACAGGAATGCACTAAACATCAATTAATAGATTAGAGATTAAAACTAACTTTAACTTTTAGCTGGTCGTTTTTATTTACTCTAACCTCAAAAATACTTTCGGTGCATGGAAGTTTAATAATATTTATAATTATCTGGCATGATGCCTGGCCGGAGTCTTGAAGATAGGCAATAATCTGCCATTTCCGCGGTCAGGGATAATATTCTATAGCTGTAGGTATTACGATGCTTTCATTAAACCATGGAAACGTCGTACCCGTCAATGTCATGTGTTATAAGGACAGTTCTACACTATTTGGTGGTCAATCTCTTGAAAATTAACCTGTCTTAAAACTACGGAATAGGATAGAATCTTTCCACTTCTCTTATATTGCTGAAGTTGAAGTATGTACGTGTTTATTGGTTATTTCTATCAAATTCAATCAAATCAAAACATTAATTCATTTTTGCAAACGCCAATAATCATGGTGAGATAAGAGAAAAATAGTTTCGTATTATTCATTTTATTATTGAAATTTGTTATTCACCCATGCACACTATTTATGTAATCTTTGTTCCACGACCTCAATGATAACGAGAAAATGGCAAAAACTGTCGCACAAATGACGTCCAAATTTAATCTATATAGCTTTTAAGCTTCCGAAAGTGGGACGCCTATGTTTGCTAAACATAAATATCTATAACACACACAACTTATACTCGAAAAGAGTACACGTTATCAGCATTGTGTTAATAAATTCATGGATAGCTTTTTACGGAGCTTCAAAGTATTTTTGGGCAGTAAATATATGCTTTGGGGCTCTTTTAATTGGCAGTAACCATTATTGTTTTATGACTGTGAAAACAAATGCATTAGGCAGTAGAACCAATTGAAATAGGAGTAATACATAACTGTATTTTGCACCGTATTTTTGTAGAATAGATTTACGTTAATATTACGGTTTGGAAGCTTAAGAATATTGTTTGTGGGTATTAAGATTGTCTTATCATGTGTATATATAATGAAAATACGCAATATGCATTTTCAGGCTGGTCTCAAAATTACGCAATATCCGGCTATAAGCAGCATTTTGTAGGCTAAGCTATGCATTTTACGTATTTTTGGTACCTACCAACTGATATTGCGTATTTGATACCTTAAGAGACGATAAGCTTATTTGCTCTTGCCATACATCACACTCATCAACGGTTTATTTTACATTTCATAATGGGAAAATAGGAAAATGTATGGCATACATATGACTTATATGGTCTGCTTAATATTACAACGTAACAAGCCATTTTATCATGGCTGCGACAATGTAACAAACCATTGTATCAGGTTTGTTACATTGTCGCGGCCATGATAAAACAGCTTCTTACGTTGTAATATTAAGCAGACGATATATAACTAAAATACAGTATGGCACATTAAAAAGTACTCATAGGAAGTTGCATTTATAAGGAACATAATATAGGGCTATATTACTAGACAGAAAAAATTTTACTTACAAACTTTTTGCTAACAAACGCACTGTGAGGCAGAAAGCTGCCTCAAACGGTCATGGGTAAAAGAGGGGACTGGGATTAACTTTGAATGTTCCTATACCACTAATTCAATTATGCGATTTTTAAAATCGCTATATCTAACGCTACGAACGTACCGCATCCTATTACTAATTACGTATTATTATTTCGAATGTGACAATTCAAATGATGCATACATGAATGCTCTCTGTCGATAGCGTCCACATTAAAAATCAATTAGTAAAATTAGAAAGGCTTATCAATGTAAAATTTAAACCGGAAAGAAAACGAACTCAGCTTTTAGGCGACCGCAGCGGTACATGTGAGCTTCAGTGCGCAACGATGCTCAATAAGTTGTCCTTCAGTTGCTATGCATAAAGCCAATCGCTCATCTCAGTCTCCATTTACATTTTCATTAAAAAAAGTAAGGCCTGATGTGACTACCATTTAGTATGCCCAAACAAACCATGACTTTGGGTGAGATTTGGTTTTGGAAGAGAGATTTTGAATACCGGTATGTGAAATGCCAACCTCTTGAACTACTATTCTTGTCGATTTTCAATTAGGGTGTAGTAAAATAAGCCCTATATTGCTTACATGCAAACTCCCATGAGTACTTTATGTACCATACTATGTAGATAGTGTGACTTTCTATGGCGATTTATGAATTTGTATGGCAATATGAAATAACATGTATGCATATGGTAAGTTAAATTTTTTACAAACTTTGGTAGCAACAGATATTGGTAAGTAATATTACAATTTATTTGAATTTTGAAAGAAATGCAGACAATTATGATTCCAGGTCAATGTCATTTAGGATAATTACAGGAACCTATTACAAATTGGTAGAAATGAACCAAAATTTCAACGTAGTTAGTGTTAACTTATTGTCATCTGAGGGTTCTTTGAGGTTTGCTTGCCTAATAGGAATACTTACATTATTACCTACATTGTTACATGCTTACATATTTAGGAAATTAGGAATACTAACATATTTTTTTGAAATAGTCTAGCACTATACGTGGACTAATAGCATCCACACTTACCCTTAGCAAGGGATCAGAGCATTTACTTCACTTCATCCAATTTCCATGCTTTCTGCATTACTATGACAGTTTCTACCCTTCCTTTGTCTTATCAACATTATCGTACCTATCAGAATACAATACATGTTTATATAAAACTATCACCAAACTTATTCAATATTGCCATACAAGTTCATTATGTAATTCACAACAAACCATACAAAGTCACAATAAATGTCAAAAAATCCCCCATGCAAAAGTCATGTGTGTGCCCTACAAATTAAATAGCCATTCATGAACCAATTCAACTGAAAACTTCTAGAAGTATTTCAAAAGCGACGCATTTTCATTCTGTTTAATATGTAAATAAGTTCAGCTATTTAGTCCATGAAATAAAGAAATTTTATTTTATATTTAACAATCTCATTACTTGTAAAATTATATTACTTTAAAACAATGAATACCTGTAACATAGATGTCTAATTATTTAACAGTAATATCAACATTGTCAGGGTGAAAATGGAAAAGAGATAATTTTATGTAAAGCATTAAATGAAAACAATGAAATCATTATACAAATAAACAATCGTATATTTCAGCCTTACACATTTAAATATTGGTGTAGGTATAGCGGGAGGGAAATTATAGTAATTGCAAATAATGTGCATTGTAAATTATCAACGTATTTGTAACCCAGCTCTATATTATTCACCATTAATTAAAAGATTCCAATTGTAAATTTGCATTTTTAAATATGTTGAATTATTTAGACAATCTAAGGCTGATGGTTTACTCCCAGGCTGTCTACCATTAAATTGCCCCCATATTTCTGATCATTTAATCCTCCTCTTTATGTAATGAAATGATAAATGAACGATTAGCAAGAATTTTGTAGTTGTTACATATTTCTGTTTCTCCTGCATAAATTGTCAAATATTCGACGCTTGTGTCTCTCCGTTTCCGGTAAATATCTTTGAAAGGAACTCGAACAGTTTCAGTCACTTTGGAGTTAGATATCTTGATTTTTACTTCCCCCTCAGTTGAGTCCTCTTTAGGGAGCTTTTTAATAATCACTTCAATTTCATCGATTGTTAAAGTAGAGCTATGAAAAATAAGATTTGCAAAGTCGGAGGCAGGATAAGCATTTGCGATGTGAGTAATATTGCTTCCAACCCAATTGTTAAATACGGCTGTGTTATACTGTTTGCCATTTTTGGGCGACCTAAAACAATATAAATAATTTTAATTTATTAAAGAAAATGAATTTTAAGATGTGACCAATATGCCCTTATAAAGGAAGGCATATTTGTTATAAAAGTAATTACACTAATTAGCACGTATCCAGGAATTTGACCAAGGGGGGCCAACCAAAATATATTTATAAATTTAAGACATTTTCGCGCGGAATTTTTTGGATTTTTAACTTTATATCGTCAGCTTAATATTACAAGGTAACAAGCCATTTTATCATGACTGCTACAAAGTAACAAGCCATTTTATCATGACTGCTACAAAGTAACAAACCATTTTATCATGGCTGAGACAAAGTAACAAACCATTTTATCATGACCGCGACAATGTAACAAACCAATGTACCAGGAGTTAGGTTTGTTACATTGTCGCAGCCATGATAAAATGGTTTGTTACTTTGTCTCAGCCATGATAAAATGGTTTGTTACTTTGTCTCAGCCATGATAAAATGGCTTGTTACTTTGTAGCAGTCATGATAAAATGGCTTGTTACCTTGTAATATTAAGCTGACGATATGAAAAAGAGGGGGCCCGGGCCCACCGGCTCCCCTCTGGTTACGTGCTTGCTAATTACTATTCCAATGGATAAATTATATGAATAAGGAGTTATATTATTTTGATTTATATCTCGTTAAGTCGGTGCTACCCAATACCCACTTAAACTTGGAGAAGGGCGCAACAAATAATTACGCGCAAATTTTGTAAGATGTTTGCTATTTGTGGCCTCTATGGGAAAACTTCTTGTTTTCCCAGATTTGAGGCAGCGCTGCGCCCCTCCAGCCTGCACCCTACTAGATACTAGGTACGTGGCAGTCCTTGAGTTTAATATGTATAAACCCTTCAAATTTCGTCTAGGTATGTAAATATGTTGTAGGACGTTGTTATGGTTTACAAAATATAATTTTTACTTACCTGGATTTTAATTCCATTTACGATGTATAATTGAAATTATTGCTTATTAACTTCAATCACCTTATAAATTTCTCCATGAGGAGCATGAGGATTGAATTTGTCCGGCGGTTTTTCTTCACGCTTGTTGATGCAGTATGTAGTACCATACAGAGGCGGCTTTCCCAATGGGCAGACTGGGCCCAGGGCCTCGCGCTTTTGGGGCCTCGCGCAGAGCTTTGACAAAGAAAGAATTTTAAAATTGTCTGTGTTGATTTCACTTCAGAAATACTGGTTTTGCATTTTGGTTTAAGTTATACGTTTTGTTACAGCTTCATTACAGAACAATTTTTAGAATTCAAAGAAGAAAAAATACCGAAAGTAGACATCGCACAATCTAGTAAAAACATACTGGTGACATCAAGCAAAATTTCTCAGAATTATTATAGAATTACTACACGCATTTCAATCCACAAATTCGTAGCATTTTGCGATACCAAAACTGCGTAATTGCAGTAGACAATTATGTTTCCACTAATAGTTTTTTTAATTTTAAAAGAAATAAAGAAATTAAAATGAATAAAATATTCAAATTCTAAAATGATAGCGCGTACATATTCTTTAACAGAGTTTCAGGGTCCTATTTTGAATAAAGGACGTATTGAGGTGGAAACCCTTATAGGCTGAAGCCCCACCCCAAAATCCAAGAAAATAGATATTTTTTCTCAAAATAGCAAAAGAATTGATTATTTGCCATTTTTAGGCCAGTATTGACTAATTTTTGTCAAAAATTGACAAAGTTTTTCGCGCTGCGCGCGAATATATGTAATTGAGATTTAAGTATTACACAATATATTCCCTCCCGAAACTCACTTCTGTACACGTACTTGTTTTGTTTTCAATTAACATTCAAAAAACCATAAAAAATTTTCACGTTAATTATTTATATGCCAAATTCATTTAAAAACGGAAAAAATTCCTAAATTTGAAGTAATATAATAATTTGCATATTTATGAATTATAATTATGGGGCCTCGCGCGAACATTTTGCCCAGGGCCTCGCAAATCCTAGAGCCGCCACTAAAGCACACATTGCATGGAGGTTGGAGGAAGGTCTAAGTATAGGCGTCGGAACGTAATTTATCCAGGGGGGACAAAATGGCTTCTTCAGAAAGGGGGGGCCACCAAAGTAATAAAGTATTGGTAAAACGAATACATATTCGCGCGAAAAGTTTTTGGATTTTTAACCTTTTTTGACAAAAAAATCGCCTTTTCTGGTGCTTATGTAATTTTAGTTTGGTTTTTGGAACATTTTTAGGGAAACATGTCCCTCCTGGCCTTATTCTAAGGTGGACATTGTCCCCCCTGTCCCCCCGGTTCTGACGCCTGTAAGTCTATTAATGTTTTCGATAATGTACCCCAAAACAGTTTACCCGACGTCCACCACACGCAATGTGCTTATGTCGGGTGCCTTCTAAAGTTACCCGACACAGGCACATCGCTAATAGTGGACTTCGGGTAAACTGCTTTGGGTTACATTATCGAAAACATTAATTGAGTTGCTTAAATTTGTTTAGTTTAATATTGACAAAGTTGCTTTAATTTAAAACAATCATCAATCATTCACAACGCATATTTGGCACATACATGAGGTTTCATTTATTCAATACTCACTATACAATAAACTATGACATTAGCTTCGTTGGTATTAATCGGATCTGTAGATAGTTGAATTATCAAGATATACTTTAATAATTGCGAAAATGTTGCAGGAAAATCTTATGAATGTGATTCTGATTTAAACTACAGAATTTGATTTCCGAATAAAATTATTTTTATTTCGCCAACAATCGAGAACCGGGAATGCTTAACTAACCTCCATCTGTCTAAAACTGCTTCTTTCTTGGTTCATATCACGAGAAAACAGAGAGAAGATTGTCAATACAGTAAACAAAAAAGGACATTTTTTGCCTTTTACCTTTTTTGTCCTGGTTATAAAAAAAGAGAACTAAGCTTTCAAAAGGGGAAAATAGGAATTTGTATGGCACAAACATGACTTTTGTATGTGAGAGCTAAAAATAGATAGTGTGACTTTGTATGGCGGTTTATGACTTCGTATGGCAGTTAATGACTTTGTATGGCAGTTAATGACTTTGTATGGCAGTTAATGACTTTGTATGGCGATTTATGACTTTGTATGGCAATATTAAGTTAATTTAACATAATAGGTAACATATTGGTATGTAATGTGAAAGATCATTAAAATAGTAGGTACTTTGTACTAACTCCTTGAATAGTAACACTATTCAAACTGGCATGGCAACTCCTACCACCTTTCGCACAATCATAAAATATTCTGTACTGCAAATTTTGTATTAATGAGTGCCCTTTTTCATGTTTTAAAATCATGTTCGACTAGGTCTCATACTCTGCGACGATTCTCAAAATATACAATAGCTACAAATACGAATGATGGCTCAAAAAAAAGCCAATCGCATTTGGGGGTTACTCAAAAGGGGAAATTTCAAAATTTTATTTAGATCGCTAACTGTGAGGACACTTGCAAAGGTTATCTTTACGGCTTCCCCAAAACGGATTCTCTAAAATCCGCCTCTTTGTGTAACCAAGTCATTAGATTATCTTTTTTTGACCTCTCGCATGACACCATAGCTAATGTAGAATTGACCCTGCAGTGCAAATAAATTTCGAAAAAAATTACATGTAAATATGTACAATTAACGTTCTGTGAGTTCGATCATCCGTTCGTAGGTGCCTCAATGGTATGACCGTTAGAAATGACGTCAGATTGTGCGCGATATTTTGAATATATGTTATTGTTTCCTGACACTTACAAAACACAAACAAACCGTCTGAGTTTGGTGGAGGAAGTAAATAATTGAACAAGTCAGCAAGCACGTATCCTGAGGGGGGCCGGGGGGCTCTGGCCCCCCTAAGCTACTAGAAAAAGACGATTTTTTTGTCAATAAGGGTTAAAAATCCAAAAAATTTTCGCGCGAATATATGTCATAATTTTTCTAATATATTTTGCTGTTGCCCCCCCTCGGTCAAATTCCTGGATACGTGATTGCAAGTCAGTGACTAGTACAAGAAGAGTACCAGAAAGGATGTCAACTTCAAATGTAGTAATAACAATAACATTATTGCCAATGAATTGATGGAAGTGCTATTATAAGTCAGTATAGAAATCTTTATAATATAATAATACACTTCCCCAGTTCCCCGTTTCCTAGAATCTAGTTTTTTGGAATTGCGTTGACTTATGCCCTCGGATTATCCATCAACAGCAATTAGGGTCAACCTCCATTGCATTTAAAATTCATCATAACATCTTTTCATCTGCTTCAATTTCTCTTCTGCTTCGGATTAGTCCGATTTTTATAGGACCTGTATTTTTGGAATCGTGGACTATCCAGGGACAAAAGGGAGTTACTGGATTTCTGATATAGTTGCATTTAAAAAATCTAATTCCCAAAGAAATGAGTCAGTTTCAGTTTTTATAAAACGTTGATGTTTTTTGCGGTAATTTATAACAATTTGCACTTATAGATTCTTAATTTTTGTCTTTCATTGCGAGTTGTTGCAAAATTCCCATGAAAACATTAACATCCTGTAACCTGAGGTAAAAATTAGGAATCAAAGTGCAATTCGTTATAAATCGACACTTTCTGCGTTTATAGAGACCAATTTTCTCTTTCTACGACCATTATTCTAGGACTAGGTAGAAGTTTTCCAAAAAAACGTCATAAAATAATTTTTATAACTCTGTATTTTTAAATCGTAGCCATACCATAGATACTTCCCCAGAACCTGCCCCTCATTGAATTTACCCGTATTTTCAACCACCCCTGAACCTTAATATGCGTAATCATTTTGAAATTCAAAATTAGTACTGTGGAGGCCTATTGAAATAATAAACCATTTCCAAATGGATGTAAAAAAGTGGTGTGAAATTGCATAAAAAGATTGAACTAATTATCTGACGTTACATGACGTTTTTAGTGAATTTTTTCAATGACCTTTGACCTTGACATGGCCTAACGAATAAAATTTTCGAACGAGCTATTCCATGACGTTCAACAATGTCAATAACTAAAGTCAATAACTAAACCACCAATTTTTAATTTTTGGACCACGCCCACAGGCAGGGGGTGTGTCTCGTTTATTTCATTTTCAAACTCGACATTGCTTTTCATCCCTACATCACGCATAGTAAGGTTGAGTTAATTATCTCAAACCGTTTTTTAATTATCGACATTTTTAGTGAATTTTTCCAATGACCTTTGACCTTTTTATACGTGTGAGTTCCCCTTGACATGGCTTAACAAATAACCTTTTCGAGCGAAATTCCTCATGACGTTCTACATTGTCAATAACTAAAGTTACAACAATTTTAAATATTTGGACCACGCCCACAGGTGTGTCCGATTTAGTCCATTTTCAAATTCGACTTTTCATCCCTAAATCACGTACAGTAAATTTGGGTTGAATATCCCAAACCGTTTTTGAGTTATCGTGCTAACAGACAATCAGACGGACGGACAGACAGACAGATCAGGCATTCCTATAAAGCGGTGTTGCACACCACTTAATAAGAATGGAATTCAGAAAGTCTTGGTTTGATGAGGTGTGAAATCACACAAAACACTCATCGTATAGCCCAATGTGTTAAATCTGCCACCAGTCGTATCTGGATTTTATAATGTTTGCGCGGGCCTATCCTATGGTGTAAAATCTTAATGGTTAAATGGGACGAAATTAACCTATAAGAATTTTCAACATGCAATGGACCCGTTCAAGCATTATAAAAATCCAGATACGACTGGTGGCAGTTTTAATACATTAGGCTATACGATGCGTGTTATGTGTATGTGAAATGACTTCACTGTGCCATTTTGTCTAACAAACAAATAATCAAATGTAGCTAGATATTGTGTTGTTGTATTCATATCGCGATATCGCACGGAGGAGTGGTGGAGGAGCAGAGCGAGGCCACAACAGTCCACTTTTTCCTCCGGGGCAGGAGCTATATTTTTACGATCCTCCCGTACTCCAAACTCATTGACCCCATGCGCCATTTGGAGAGATTTCCGAACTTCTTGAAGGAGTTCAATCTGAAATCTGCACTTGAAATCTACAATACGACACCTGGAAAATAATGCGGCAAGTCTGTAAAGACGGCCTCCTTAAATGTTTGTTTGAACTTCCAGGATCGTACGTCTTCAGTGTCAATGTCAATTTCCGTTGCACCCTTGGCTTCTTTTCTTTATTTGCAACGTCACTTTCATTAGTATCATCAGTGTCACTGTCACTGTCCGTTTTGTACTCCAAACTTACAAATTAACTTGTCCTGGCCATGGTACTTGAGTTCACTCTCATGCAATTTGCAATAAAGGGGGATAGGAAGTATACAGATTGAAAAAATACTTATAACATATTAATTAGGAGATAACATCGGAGCTCAGATCATTGATTCCAGCTTATTCACATAACTAACTATCCATACTATCTGCATTCTGCATGGCTGTGCAGTTTCTACTTGGGTCTTCACGTTCTACAATATATTTTTAGACTTGAATTAATTTACCAACCTATGATGATATATATCGTGTATTGGTATACTATGCATATTTATAAAAAAAACTATCACCATACATAGTCATTATTTTCATACAAATTCATTAGGTAAGTCATAACATATCATACAAAGTCACACTAAATATCAAAAAATCCCCCATATACAAAAGTCATGTGTGTGCCATACAAATTAATTGCCACTTGCCACCGTTTAAAAAGGGCAGTCCTTTTTTTGCCTTTTTAGGTTCTTTGATGTAGCAATTTGTCTCATCTACTCTCAGTTTACATGTACATAAAACATAAAAGGACTGCTTTTAAAAAAATTGTTACTTTATTTGTAAAAATGTAGTAACTTTTAAGCCTTTTTGTTCCCTGTGTCACTATAATATAGCCATTGGTAGATGAAAAGTGAAAATCTCTATAGATACGAGAGCGAGAGATGGAAATGAGAATGAGATATCAATTCATTGCCAATTGTAAAATTCCAGCTCGGCGATTTGGCCAAGCTTTGCCATCTCTCATTTTATTTGCTATACCACTATAACGGCTGAGTTGCATTTACACAATGGCTAGAGTATTGCAAAACAATAATTCCCTAAGTGAATTCACTAAACGTAACGAACTCCAAAGCATATCTTTACAGGTAAGCACAATATTTAATTACATGGTAGTACAATATAGACCGAAGGGACATTAATACAAATACGTCCGATTACCTTAAACAAATCCAGTCCGAAAAATACGCAGCACAGCACTATCAGTGACACCAAACACATTATTATTCACAGTGTATAAAAAAGATGTTTATTACACAAGCATAACATTGAAGGAACAAAAAAGTACCTTTTATCGGTTTTTGTTTTTTCCAAAAAGGTAGATGTTGCAGACTTGTAGTTGCAGACTTGTACCCTTTTTCATGGTCTTTAAAATTGAAATCAAAAATAAATGGGACATTTTATATTATGTTTTTTAGGTTAGATTATCTAGATCTATTGATTTAAAGGACAATTTTACAATCCTAATATTTAATATTTGAATGTCTGGTAGTTTTAGATTGGCTTTTACATAGGTAAAAGCAAAAAAGATAAAAAAGGTTGTCCTTCTACCCTTTATGTAAAAAAGGATATTGATATCTCAGTTTAGTGCCTTGATAATATTTGACATATTATATGAGATGTACATATATGTCAAATATTATATGACTCACTATACAATAAATATTATATTATGATTCATTTTCCCATAAGCCCTGGATGGTTATGATAGCAGCAAAAGTAAATACCATATACCATCATTCCGCCAAATTACAATATTTCTGTACTCAGTAACTCTGATGAAGCATGCATTATTCCAAGATAAAGTGACAGTCTTTGAAATTGCGATTGTAAACAATAAAACAACTTTTCGGGTATCTATAGAACCAAAGGTAATTTTTGAAAAACTAAAATACGCAATTCCTCACTGAAGACTAAATCTTTAAATTATTTGTTAGAATAATTGTTGTTGTTAGGGCTTTGGATTCAGTTGAAAAATACTGAATTAGTTACAGATACGAAATGGCGTCTTCATTACCATCAACTGCTAATGAACCCAATTTACAGAATTATAAAGGTATAGATAAACTTTTAAAAATATACTGTTGTCTGTTGTAACTATCATATCTTTGGCTGGGTGGCTGAGCACCAGCTTAAACTTTCTTCATATTTTACATAAAAAATGTAAGGGTATTTTTGGAATTTTTTTAGTTGAAAAGAAGCATCTATTGAAATTAAGGCCAGTTATTGCAAAAGGTATCACACACGAGGAACTATCAATGATAATGAACGACATGCTCTTTGAAAACCACAATGACAAATTGGAAAACATTAAAAAAATAGATAATCTGGAGAACAAAATACATGCATTACTTGATGATTGGCTAAGATTTGTATCCTATGACGAAGGACAGGGAGGACAGTTTTCTGATCTTATTTCTTTCTTCAAACGAATACCTGCGCTTTATGGTTGGTTTTAGTGTTAGATGAAAATACCACACGTAAAAATAATGAAGAAGATAAACATGTCCAAATGTTAAACTTATATTTTTTATATTTCAGCCAAATTGAAAACTGAATCCTATAATCTGCTTAACCTACAATTATCGAAGTAAACTCACTAATTTTACTAAACAATACTAATAAGAACTCTTTATGATTATTGTCTAAATAAACTCCGTTTACCATAGGACCTAAATTCTAAATTGTGCACTCTAAAATGATTAAATTAATCCATCCAACGTTTAAATTGTAGGTTATTTACAAATGTGAATCAAACTATAGTAAAAATGAGATCTAACACATGTATAAAACATTGTCGGACACGTAGCCAAAAAACTCGATGAAGGAGGAGAACGAAGGAAATAAAATAGGGAACAGCCATGTTATTTTAGCATGAAACATTTTCACTACCATTTTTACCTTTTTTGGAAAAATATCCTAGTTTTTTCAGCTTTCATGGGGGGGCACTGCTCCTCCTGACCTGTTTTACCCGGATGTAGGTGAACTGGCCTGAAACCACTACATATATAAAAAGATAGAGGTGAATTGTTGTAATGACAAATGTGAATTGTTCCAATGTCAGAGGTGATCTGTTCCAAAGAAAAAGTGACATATGTTCTGGCCTTCGGTGCTAGGTACAACTTGTTTTCTCCCATTTTGGAAGGATAGGTTGAATTGGAAAACTTTCAATTTGAATTGAAATTGACAATGTTGAGTGAAGTTGTCTCATTTTAAATATTTTTTCTACTGTGTTTAATTAATTTTACTGTAGTAACTATGATTTATTTCAGATCAACATCAAATGATACTACTGATGACCAACTGTCGAGAATTGGACTACAAAAAGTTCCAGAAAATGTATAAGCAATTTTCTTTTTATTTCAATCATCCAAAACAGCTAAATAAACATTTTTGTCTCCCTCTAATAGGTTAGTTAAGGATTTTAATTCCAATAAAAATTGAATTCATTAATGAAAAACGAGTTTTTAAAATATTAGAATGCAAAAATATTCAAGAGCCAGAAATAAAAATTATTTTCTTAAATATTCAGTGTCAGAAGACATTTTTTAAAAGATGTGTTGCTGCTTTGCTTACAAATGATTCAGTGAGACAATTATTATGAACAGACCACCACATATTATAAAGTTTTGTTTGTTAGAGTTTGCTCGTCCTTATTTGAAGGATGATTTGCAATAGTTTCCGATATTCCAGACTGGTATAGTACTTATATATGGATACAGTGGCGGCTCTAGGATTTGCGAGGCCCTGGGCAAAATATTCGCGCGAGGCCCCATAATAATTCACAAATATGCAAATTATTATATTAATTCAAATCTACGAATTTTTTTCGTTTTTAAATGAATTTGGCATATGAATAGTTAGCGTGAAATTTTTTTATGGTTTTTTGAATGTTATTGAAAACAAAAACAAGTACGTGGACAGAAGTAAGTTTCAGGAGGGATTATATTATGTGATACTTATATCTTAATTACATATATTTGCGCGCAGCGCGAAAAACTTTGTCCAATTTTGACAAAAGTTAGTCAAAACTGGCCTAAAAATGGAAAATAATCATTTTTTTTGCTGTTTTGGGAAAAATATATTTTTCTTTGATTTTGGGGTGGGGCTTCAGCCTATAAGGTTTTCTACCTCAATACGTCCTTTATTCAAAATAAGACCCTAAAACTCTGTTTTAAAGACTATGTAGGCGCTATGCGGTATTTTAGAATTTGAATATTTTATTAATTTTTTTAAAAATTTCTTTTAAAATTTAAATAAACTATTAGTGGAAACAAGCACGTATCCATGAATTTGGCCTAGTGAGGCACCAAAATATATTGATAAAATTAAAGCATATACGCGCGCAGCGCGAAAATTTTTTGGATTTTTAACCTTTTTTTGACAAAAAATTGTCTTTTTCTGAATACTTAGGGGGGGCGGGCCCCCCGTTCCCCTCTCTGGATACGTGCTTGAGTGGAAACATAATTGTCTACATCTACCTACTGCAATTTTGCAGTTTTGGTATCATCGCAAAATGCTACAAATTTGTGGATTGGAATGCATATATTAATTCTATAATGATTCTGAGAGATGCTGCTTTCGTGTCACCATAATGTTTTTACTAGATGTCTACTTTCGGTATACTTTTCTTCCTTGAATTCTAAAAATGATTCTGTAATAAAGCTGTAACAAAACGTATTACTTAAACCAAAATGCAAAACCAGTATTTCTGAAGTGAAATCAACACAGACAAGTTGAAATTCTTTCTTTGTCAAAGCTATGCGCGAGGCCCCAAAAGCGCGAGGCCCTGGGCAACTGCCCAGTCTGCCCATTGTGAAAGCCGCCTCTGTATGGATATAATAGATATATACAAAATTATATCTAAAAATTTATCCAACTAGGTTGTAGTTTTAAGTAAAAGTGTTTAAATACTGAAAAATTACACATCGGTTCTTTGTTACTGTACTCTTAACATATTATGTAGGTTAGTAGTTTGGTAGGAATTTGGAATTTTATAATACCGTAGTTTACTTTCCAACTTAATTTCTTTTAAAATATGGCAAACCTAAGTCTTTCTTTCTCTGTTGTTGAAGATGGACGAAGACACGAAAGAGTACATTCGTCTCAATGTAGATCGACTTGCTGAAGCCACCACCTGCAATGCGCCATTACTTAATCGTTTATTTGCAACAAAAGTTATAACTTCAAATGAAATGGCTACTATTGTGAGTATATTATGGAAAAGTTCATGGGAGAACAATAATTATTACCACTATCACTTAAAAAATTTTGACGCCAATCCATAGAAATCCAAGACAACCAACGTTGAAAAATCAACTGAGTTTTACACAAATATTCTTCCAAAAAAGTTACTGGAATGTTATGACAAAACCATTACTGCACTATCCAGTCCTGGGGTTGAACAACATGTTGCAGCAAATATTCTGATGGGTCAGCCACTAAAAAATGTAATGACAATTTGACAACCCGTTTATTATTTACAAGTATAAATTATTCGTATATAGAAACAAAATAATGTTAAGAAATATTATTACCTCATAAGTTTACATTATATTTGATTTGCAGTAAATCTTTATTCATCAAATCCTGTTTGAGTTGTGGAAGTACCAAACAGGATTCACTAGATGAAACAGATTGATTGAAACCGGAAGGAATTATGGAACTGCAGACACAAGTATGTATAGATTATTACTATTACTTTTAATGCAACAAAGGATGCCTTAAAATCTTAAGCAAAAAACCCTCACATTAAACAATTTACCGTATGTTTTTCAAATTCAAATAGTTCAAAATCAAAGCACAACGTTTTAGATATAATATGTATACTTAACCACTAATACAAACTGAAATACAATATAACCATTTTTAGTCTGTAATTTTTAGTATGATTGTCAAAAAAAGTAATAATTCTTCAATTCGACAATAAATGGTTTCTATTTGTACATTCAAATGAATGCAACTTTTACTCTTTAGTTGACTTTAGTATCAGACAGAATAATGATAGTTTCTAAATTAACTTCCCTATTAAACGTTTAAGCGTGATAACTGATAACCAAGTGTTTTATTGTATAAACTTTAGATTTCAAAAATTATAGATACATTTAGTTAGCAATTTCCGTTTCAGTTGTCAATTTAGTGATTAGTAGACCAACTAAAATTACAACAAAATTATCTCTTGGAAGGTTAGTTAACACGTCACCTGTTTTATTTAAAGCGGGTAACAGACATGAAGAAACCCGTTTTTTAAAATTGTTTTTCAAAACAAAGGACTTGTTTTATGAAAATGGTAAAATTTGAAAAAACCCAATTTTTAGTCGTTTTCGAACAAAATATAATACAATTTGTACATAACAGAATTTTTGGTGATTTCCGAACATAATAGGATAAAATCTAAAAATAACCCAATTTTCGATTGTTTTATGACAAATAGTATCGTAAACGCGAATTTCCGGATTAAATTTGATTTTGTAGAATTTTGTCATAAAACAGCAACAACAATTTTCAGAATTTACTATTTTTTGTTTAAGTAGAATTAGACTTCGGGTTTCTCATTTTACTACGTTTTACTTTGACCTGCGGGCCATTAAAAAAAGGACTTTTCACCTTTTATTTTACTGTGCTTTAACCTCTGATTCAAATTCTGCAGAACATTTAATTAATACTGACATGCGAAGGTATATAATTACAATTGAATGCGGTTTAGCCGTCAGAGCGGGCCTTTACCATAACGTTATCATTAAAATTAACCGGAAAAGTTTTAAGCATTTGCAAATAATTAATTATTAGTAGCATCGAATTCCACTATAAAATAACATCACAAATTGCGATGGAAACCATAATGACAATGGGGGTGTAGCAAATTAATTATATTGTTCCTTAAGGTACGATTTTTTCCTATTTAGTCTCAATGCACTTTTCGCTTTGTGCACGATATAACCTCAATGCATTCAGGGCATGAAAAACACAAAAACCCGGGTTTTTGGGTGGGTTTTTGGGTTGGGTTTTTCCTCACCAAAAGCCCTGTTTTTTGTTTGATGCATTTTAAAAATTTTTAACCAGTTGCCATAGTATCTAACATTTTTCATTTTTAAAACTATTTTAGTTTTGGTATGAATTTTCAATCTCATTGACAAATATTTATATGCAAATATATTAGACCTAAATTTCAAATTAAACAGATTATCTTAAAAATAATTCCAAATAATCTGTTTTGAGGAAAGAAAATATTTTTTTAGAAAACATGAAAATTAAGAACCAGAGTAAGATGTAATCGTCTATCATCAATCACTTTGAGATTATTGTTTTTACAAAAACAAAACTATCAATCATACACTGACATTGCATAAGTGGTAGTATTTGCATTACAATAAGAGCTATTATTATAAATCATGTTCAGGTGTATCATTTGATAAAAATTAATAGGGATTTGATAAGACTCAACTATGTTTTAACTCAGACACTGCAACAACGGTTATTGATTTAAATTTAGATAATTAACCATAAAATTGATGACATTTTTACAGCTAGGTTTTTTTGAATTCAAGAATTTAGAGATTTTTCGTGATTCAAATTGTTAGGAAAATTTACAGGGCATTTGAGCATTTATAGCGAAAATTATGTTTATTTACTATAATAATTGATTAATACTATGTGAATTTTTCCTAAATTGCGATAATACACATGGTCTGGTGCAATAATTAATACAGTCTCCATTTGAGGAAATTTTTGGACAATTCTTGTACCCTGCTTACGCTTATGAATACCTTCACTCAAATGCGTCATTTAATATTGAGATTGTTTCAAATGTCAAAAAGATTTATCAAGTAACTAATTAAAATATTAAAAAACTACTAGATTTGAAGTGAGTAAAGTGGTCTTGGTAAACTGGTAATTTGGGGGCCAAGTAAACTGGCATTTCTATCTACAATATCATTCTGGTAACTGTAAGTTTACGTTTAACTTAAGAACAAGTTTACAATAAGTTTGTTTACAATTGGTAAGACCATATAATGATATTCGGTGATTTCAGGATTTTAGTACCACCAAATTACTTTTTTGAAATACCTATCGGTTTTACATTAAGTAGCTTATTTATTTCTTTCCTCACAGACAATCTTACCATGACTAATGTTCATAAATAGAACACTAATCAAATCAATCTTAATCAATCATTTTTTTTCGACGTTTATTATTAGTAAGTATTTAATTGATAAAACTATCCACCATTGATAATTCATTCGATAAAAAAAGATGCTATAAAAAGGTTTTTATTTCGAGCAATAATTTATTATTCCAACACTTTCTATTTGTGGTAACAGAAAGAAATTCAAAATGCAGGTAACCAGTGTCTTGCTGCAAGTGTTCATACTACTTTATACTGTTCCGAATACCATATTTGGGAGGTCTTACGATTCAGGATCATCAAATTTTTCTGACCCGTCCCCTTTTGAAGAATTTGGTAAGCGATTTGTAACTTACTTTATTATTATTAAATAAAACGACCTACTTTACTGAATGAAATTTATAATTTGAATTTATTTATTGCTTATTTATTTCATTATTATAAATTTATTGCTCAATTATTTTTGTAAATTATAGAATTACTGACAGTCACGGTAACCGTGTATTACTAACAGGCGACACGACATATTATTTAATATCGGAAAGTCAAAAAATTTGTGGCACAGTTGGAAAAGGACTGTGTATTTCGATAGCTCATAATATTAGGAAAAAACAACTTTCAGGAAAACATCATTTTTGCCCCTGTCAGGGGTAGGGGTGCCACAAAGAGCAAAATGGGAGTAATTTCTAGAAGGAGAACCAGTGGACCGATTAAAGTGAAACATTTTTTAAAATTATGTCCCTTTATACTCTAAAGAAGGATTTAACAAAAAGTTTAAATTCCAAAAATTCGAGTTTTAAAAAGTAAATAAAATTTTGAAAAATTTAATCTACGGAAAACGTTTTTTCAAAAATTCTGCAGGAATCTAAAGAAAGAGCTCATCAAATAACCGTAAACTAAAATATAATATCTACCACTTTTGATTTTCCGATATCAAATAATATATGTCAGGCATGTATCCAGAAATTTGATCAAGAGGTGCGCGGAACCAAAAATAATGAAAAATTTTCTGCAATTTTTGGAAAAAATCCTCTTTTTCTCAGGTTTAGGGGGGCAGCTATCCCCCACGCCCCCTACTGGATACGTGCTTGGTTACTAATATAGTTACAAATAAAGTTTTACACTTTCGTTTCATTTTTGAAAATTGGATAGATTGTATGCATAAAAGTGGAAGTCCGATATCATCAGTTATTATGCTGCTGATAGTTAAAAATATTCCAGTTTCAACTGCTCATAAGGGTGATGGTTAAGCTTCAGTTCAGTGCTACGGAAACGATATATCGTCCCTTAAGTTATCAAATACGCAATATGCAATTTCAGTTGGTATCGAAAATACACAATATGCTTCGTCAGACGGGTATCGAAAATACACAACATGCTGAGCTTAACCTTTGCTTAGCGTATGAATATTGCGTTTTTTTTGAGACCAGCTTGAAAATGGATATTGCTTACTTACGGTATCAGCAATAGATTTAGGAATAAGGGTAGATTGGCAATATGCTGTATCTGCCTGTGTTATTCCAATTTTCATGCAGTTGTGTCATTTCTCGCTGACATATCCTTACCAACACTTTTCACTTATTGGTTGTAAGAATGAGTGGAGGGAACGAATGAATAATGCATTGCTGAAGCCTGTGGCAACGACAACAAACCTGCTGGGAGTGAATTGCACTCCGTATACCAACCGATGGATTGTTCATCCTCTCCGCGACTTCAAGTCAGCTCTTAACCAATAGACAAAAACTGCTTCTTAGTATAAACCAATGATCGAAACAGAAATGAAATTTGATGTCACAATTTCCATTGCCCATCTCGGTCTGATATATCTATGGTATCACCCTGCTATAAAATGCATATTGCGTATTTTCGGTGGCAGCTATTACCTGCATATTGCGTATTTGATACCTTTAAGGGATGATATGTTGTGCGTAATAATATTTTTTAAAGTTGTCAAACCGTTAATATCCGGATTGAATTCACTTAATCCGAGATTAAAACTACTTTTGCAATTCATTCATTCTTTTGATGTTTTATTTTGACTTATTTTGTTACAGAAGACGAATGTGACTATGGCGTTAGAGCTACTTTTCAAGATTTTCAAAGAAGGCATATCTTAGGTACTGCTAGTCCAGGAAACGCCGCCGCTTGGAATAATTTGCTTAGTACCAGACTTGCATCTGACAAATGTGGATACGGAACAAAGAAATTCAATACTTTTATTGACACAACTCCCAACCAACTTGAAACTGACTTCGCATCGACGACTTCTCGGGTATGCATTTTAATAAACACATTTTCCCCTTAAGGAACCCTTTAAGCCTATATCCACTTTTCATTTTATGCACGAAATAGCCTAAACGGTATACACAACAAGTGGATTTAGGCTATTCCGTACACAAAACGAAAAGTGGATACACACTAAATTTTTCCTTAAGTGACGTTGTATATCAATTTAAATAATGAAATATTAAGGTCCATACGCCTGTACAGCCAAATATAGTTAATCAGGTAGAAATATTTCATTTTCACAATTCAATAACCGTCATTCATGATTATATTTCAGAATAGACACTTTGTCACATGTCTTTTGTGAACCAAAAAGTAAAATTACAAACCAAAGCTGACAATTACATGTACATGCTTAATTACATTATTTATATCATCGCCTTAAAACTTTCAGTATCCCGGAGGTAAGGGTGATTTGTATTGGAGCAGCTTTACATATAAATTGTTTGTAATGAGACTTCTTCCAAATAAAACGGGCTATGATGTCCATATGTGCCAAAGCAAATATTTTGTTGGAGCACGACCGTCGTCTGCACCATTCAAGCCAACTCATTTTGGAGGACAAAAAAGTGTAAGAACAACACCAACAGATAATCTAACTTTACCGGCATCCTTAAATGGTTGTACCCCAATTAGTTAAAAATATCTTACAACAAATATGTAACTCTATAAATGAAAAGGTAAACAATGTTAAAACCTCCGGAAACATACATCCTTACACTTAATTTAGAGAAAATAAATAAAATTAAATGTGTCTCAAATATCAAACCACGTCAATTTGTTAGCGAAAAATTATACCACTTACTATTATTATACTCACTCAAATGGTGGTGTAAATAGACGCTTGTATTCCAGCTCCATATTATTCAAACATGAATTGGAATGTTCCAACAATAAACTTGAATTGTTAAATAAGTGTATTATTTCGGCAATTTTAGGCTGATGGTTGTCTACTCTTAAATGGCCCCCATATTTCTGTTCATACACTCCCACCCTCCATAAGTAGCTTGTAGTTGATACATATTTTTGCTTCTCCTGCATGAATGGTAAAATATTCGACGCTTTCGACGTTTCAGTCATTTTGGAGTTATATATATCATGATTTTTACCTCCCCTTCAGTTGAGTCCTCCTTTGCAGCTTTTTAATAATCCCTTCAATTTCATCGATTGTTAAAATAGAGCTAAGTAAGATTCGCATAGTTAGAGGAAGGAAAAGCGTTTTTGATGTGAGTAGTGTTTCTATAGTCTAGTAATTCTCCTGTTAAAACTGTAGCTCTCTGTTTTCATAATATTTGGCTTAGCAATAGGTATTTTGTGCCTAGTGTTTGACCTGTTTGAATTTAGTTTGAATATTCGATATATTTATAAAGGATATGGAGGACTTCGGATTGCCCACACCTTACTTTTGTACAAGATTCTAGGTTTATAGGCCGGTTTATGAATAAGTATGGCAAGATTGAATACGGTTAGTTTTTCTAGTGCAGTTAGGTTGGGCTAATGTCCATAAGATTAATTGAGTAATGATAATGAAGCAATTAATGAGGGGTGCCAATTAATTTGTATATATGTTACCTATTATGTTAAATTAACTTACAATGCATATTCAACATTGCCATACAAAGTCATAAACCACCATACAAAATCACACTATCTATTTTTAGCTCTCCCATACAAAAGTCATGGTGTGCCATACAAATTCCTATTTTCCCATTAATGAGGAATTTTGTTGTAGTTTCCTTCCTTTGTTTGCACCAATTCTCTGGTTCACTAACAACTGTCATTCTGGGCTAATCTTTATGACGGTAATAATGGTGAAAGTTGATGACTTGTGTTTTTAGGAACAGAGATATCAATTTTGCTTTTGAAACAATCTAATCCTGTACGTTGAGTAACATCCTTATTTACACATTTTCTAATTGGGTCTTATTGCATATCGTCTGCTTAATATTACAAGGTAACAAGCCATTTTATCATGGCTGATACAAAGTAACAAACCATTTTATCATGGCTGCTACAAAGTAACAAGCCATTTTATCATGGCTGCGACCAGGTAACAAACCACATCTCTTGATACAGTGGTTTGTTACCTTGTCGCTGCCATGATAAAATGGCTTGTTACTTTGTCGCAGCCATGATAAAATGGTTTGTTACTTTGTAGCAGCCATGATAAAATGGCTTGTTACCTTGTAATATTAAGCAGACGATATTATATGTGTGTGTCTCCAATACACTACATATACCCACCCATACACATTCATAAAGTCAGCCTTATAACACACCATACAAAGTTAGACTAAGTATCAAAAATTCAACCATCCATAATTAAGGTGTGTGCAACACAACTTGATGAATGTGGATTAGTGGAGGGAAAGTTCAGTTTTTGTCTTAGAATTATGAAGTTTGGTACGTTCTTTATCTGCTGTGGAAATGCAACAACCATTCCAACAAACCCGGTACAAGTTTTACGGTCATCTTTCATAGATGCATCATCCATTGCTCTTTGAATATATAGGTTCATAGAAAAAAACGAATGGCATTTAAGTTCTTTGACTTCCGCTTCTGTTCAATTGTGATGTCAATGTCGTGGTTTTCGTAATGTAACATGAATTAAAACACATTGTATTAACATAGAAAGCATTTTAAATTAGGTGAAATTATTACATAGGTATAAATTAAATATAAAGAAATTTCTTTAAAATAATTGAATTCTAAGTGTAAGTTCTATTTCTCACATGAAAACAAGTTGGATTAAAAATTTATCATATTAAGTAAGCAAATGCTACACACTGATACATCATTAGGTCTAAGCAGCTGAATAAAATGCAAAACATTTTGCAAAAAAGTTGAGCCAATTTATCAATTCGAATAAAAATTGATTCACGTGTTAATAAATCCGAAAGACGGTAGCATGGAAATTAATAGAATAAAACTTCCGCAGCTTAAATCAAAAATTAAGATTTAATTTAGAAACCGGTTGCTACATTAATTTACTTTTTCAGCAAAAGCAGTTGCGGTTGAGTAAAACTCTTGAAGAAATTTTGTACAATGAAATGTAGAATGTCGACATTCCTTTTGCATTTACGAAACTAAAAATTGAAGGGAACGAAAATTTGGATGCTTGTGTCAAAACTAGCAGTTCGCGATTCCTCCAATAATGCTAACTTCGATTTCAACTCCTGTATGATTGGATTAGATAAAAGTAATTTAAGCATTTCTTCTCTACGTTTTCTGAGTCGCCTTACTTGTATAATGCACATTGCAGTCAACTCTCTAACCTAACATAATAAAAACAATAACATTGATAGGTTAGGATTTACCCTCTGCTTTACCCGAGCCCAGAGTTTTAATGGATGTGATGCTAATTAATTATATCAGTGAAACTTTTTCTAAAGTGGACAATGGTTCGTCGTGGCTATGGTGGCAGAAACAATATTTAACTTTTGGGAGCATTCTTCTGTATAATATAAATATCTTTTTCAACTGTATCATTCCATGAAATCGAAACGGGATTTTTTTCAGAAGATACTAGGAATGCTTTCAAAGGCAAACAAACTCAGGAATATCAGCAGGGCACTTCGATTATCTCCTGGATATCCAGTCTTGTATAGTTGACCACTTTTTTGCATTTTGACCGGGCCACTGGTCAAAATGGTCAAAAGTGGTCAAAATGGACAAAATATCAGTATACAGTTACTTAGGCTAGCAAATAAAATTTAAAATATTTAGAGAATGAAATGTGGCCTAAAACCAATGAAACACTATTCTACTATAACATCAGACTACAAAATGACACTCTCTAATCATTATTAACTGCAATCTTTAGAAAGTTATATTCGTTGTTTACTGTTGCAGTAAAAGCTACCTTGGGGTCTCAATTAACCCCAAAACAGCATTTTGTCCATTTTGACCATTTTGACCACTTTTTGAGTGTATTTCGACCGGGCCATTTTGACCATTATGACCACTAGTGGTTTTAACCACTGCACAACACTGTGGATATCCTTATATCAGTCCTCAGGAATGGATTTCTAAATGCAATAATTCTGTCCTGATTCTAAGAAGTTCAAGTTTGTATAATATACTTCTTAATGACTCCCACTGGAATGCACAGAGTGGAGGAGTACAACCAATCAAAAGATTGTATCATGGAACAGAAGAAAACTCATTTTTACAGACATCAGTTTATACTTCTGCTACGACCACTCAAATTCCTATGCTTACTCCATTCTTTAGGGAAAGTTTGTTTATTCTCAGCCATTCAGGAATTTTTAATTTATGGTTAGATCATATCAGGTTGCGTAATTTTACTGAATGCTGACTGAGAACTTCTCCACGACCCTTGACATTTCACAACTCCAATATTGGCACTATATTTTTTGTTTTGTTGTTTGTGTTAATTCTATCTACAGGAGCTTTTCTTTTGGAAATTTTTGTTTCAATTTTGTTCCTTTTCAATTTCAACTAGCTAAATGTGATTATTAAATTAAAAGGTCATTGTCCCCAATATTAACATATAAAGGTGAACATTGGTATAAATTGCATATAAAAACAATTGAGAGAGAAATGAAAATATTTAAACATTTAAAACGGTAAACTAAGATAGCGACTTTAGCGACAGTTCTTAGTTTACGTTTTTTGTGAAAAAAGGATTACAAAATCCATGGAACAAACTATAAGAAATAGTAATAAAATAAATATATGATTACTAAAATTTGAAAGCAAGATGCTCATTTGTTGTTACTTAGGGGTTGTTTTATTTTTTTGACTACTGTAATTTGGTAAGTCTAAGTTGTCCCTCCCTTGAATACATTTGAACAGGCACGTATCCAGAAATCTCGTCAAGGGGGAGTGCAGCCAAAAATAATGTCAAAAAACGGACATATTTTACAATTTTTTTTGCAATTTTTGGGAAAAATCTTGTCCTTTTTTCTCAGATTTAGGGGGATACTGCGCCCCCCCCTCGCCGCCTATTGGATAGTTGCTTGCATTAGAAGTACCTCCAATTTTTATGCGTGCTTATAGCTTTACCTTAAAATTAAATGTGACAATAGTTATACCAGTCAAAAATGTGATCATAGCGAGTGACCGGAGTAAGATGCAATACAGCCATAATTCTATTCCAAAACAAGAAATTGAATCTAGGTCGTACTATATATTCCCAACTTCGCCTAACGACGTTTAGTAATATTTTTTCACTCTATATCATCGTAAAAACTACCTCCGGCCCACCAAATGAAAAACTGTCGAAGGTTCAATTCGAATCAATATTTTTAAAAAAATCTATGTATCTGAGATGCATTCTACTTATCGCATTACAGGCATCGAAAATCTCTTGTAACCTTGCAATCTTGTTGCTGAGGAAATCGGCCTTCGCTCCCCCAAACTATGCCCCGTCCCAAAAGTAGGAGGAACTTACGTGTTCTCAGCCAATAGCATGCCACGGCCCCTTCGGAGGCGTGGCTAGTGGGCGGAGCTAAAGTGTGGGAATAGCCACACTTAGCGGAGCTAAGCCAGTGGGCGGGGCCTGCTTCACTGGAAATTATAATTTTTCGATTCCTATTGCCTCGGAATACACTACCTTTAACACGGTCTGGGCCCTGTGACCGGTTAGTAGCAGTACCTTATTTAGAAGTCGATTTCGTAGGGGGCAATGCATTGGGTGTATGACGTCATTGTAATGACTTCATACACCCATAATGTATTAGGCATATTCGAGCGACGGCGTAGGTTTAGCTGAACAAAAGACACACCTATAGAATACAAAAGATACATATCTAATTAAGGTTTTAAATAATGTACCTCAACGCATACCTTCATTCATGTGCTAAATTTAGTACATGGAGGTATGCGTTGGGGTACATTATTGAAAACATTAATTCAGCTAAAAGAAATTGCATACACATAGTAACAAGAAGTATTGTAGTCATATTTATATTATGATACCTAAATATTTTAACAAACGTCATTGTCATGAGTTAATACTTTACAAAACCTATAATCTACATACACAAAATACTATGGTATTGAGACAAACTTAAATTAAATGTTCAATTAATTGTCATTTCTAAACTGTTCATTGCAACATAAGTGATGAACTATGAACAATTGAATGAAACTAAAACTATTAATTATTTATTGATGTATTGAATTATTTTAGGGTCAAAAACAAATTTATGTACAAAATATTGTATTAAATCCCAACAAACCTTAACATATTACAGATGAGTTTGGTTAGACCTAACAGTATTTTTGTGGGTACAGATAACAGAAATTGAAAATGTTTTATTTTATTTTGCAACGGAATTCTAGTGCATTTAGTACAATCAAGGGCATTAATAATTGGACTTATTTTAGAACAGAAAATAAATTGTATGAATTTTATTTAACGTCCTGACGTAAATGTCTGATCATCATTGAATTCAGAAACTATTGTTTTATTCCAATTTGGCAGTAACTTACACAGTTTTGAACCACAAATTTCGATGAGGAGGACGAAAAAGGAAATTAGCAAGCAATAGCCAAAAATCTCAAAAACGGTTACTATTTTCATACTAAAATTGACACTTCTTACAAGTTGCTCCTCCCACTTGCGGTTAGCTTTAAATTCGTTGTATTTCTTTGCATCTAAAAAGTATTCGAAATTGTTCCAAATATCAATGAATCCTTCCTCGAGGAACATTTCGATAGTATTGTAAAACATATCCGTAAAACACCCATAAAAATCAATTCCAATTGAGTGTTTATGAGAAATGTCTGTTGTAACCGCACATTTGACATAGACCCCTTTTTGTTTAAGTTGGTGTTCAAGAAAATCAACGAAATATTCTTGGCGTCGTTCTATTACATAAAATGGTTTCACTTCCTTAGTGGGAATCCTGTAAACTAATACATTTCTCAGGGTTTTGCAATATTCGGGAATAGGTACTTTAAGAATACTATTTTTATATCGACTTTCAATTTTATGTGTTATAAATATATTTCTGTATTCATGTGGTTTAAGACGACTGAACTTTTCTGAGCGTGGGATACCCAGTTTATATCCATTATCTAACAGTTCAGAAATGTTTTTCATTATGTACCTTTCTGGAGGCACTATGACATTTCCAGTCATGTACGTTTCGTAGAATGTAGTCAGAAATGTGGCCATGAATGCCACAAGAGCATAATGGAACATCTTGCTATTATTCTGATTTTGTCGCATAAGGATCGCAATTGTAGAGATCAGGGCGAATTGTAAATTTCTGACTAGCGAAAACTTGGCTGTTAACAATATGGCAATAAAAAACATTATCGGGATGATTGCCCAAGTGAGATCATCAAAAGTGTCTTTTACCCAGACCTTTAAGGACACCGCTTGAAGTTTTTCTGAGTCTTCGCAATAGAGAAAGACATAATCTTTAACCGCGTAGAAAATATGATTTTTATTATCAATATAATAATTTTCGTATATAAGGTATTCCTTTCTTTCTGGTCTGATTTCGCCACAGTAATGATTCTCTTTCGACTGAGTTAATTCCTTGTACTTTTGTTTACCGGCGTAAAGTGCAGTAAAGTTTAGTTTCTCAGCCATAGTTTCGATTGCTCTCCCAGTGAGAAAACACGGATAGGGGAATAAATGTCCTTCGTATTTAATGAAATTGTAGAGGGAGTGGCGACAAGGCTGATGGTAATAACTCATATTGTCCTCAATTGTAGAGTCTCTGACAATTATTTTCCTCCCATCAAGAAATCTATTTAGCCTTTTCCAGAAATAATGCCAATCAGATACAGAAATTTTTGAAGAAATATAATCCCGCTGCTGCGTAAACTTTGATAGACTATAGACCGCTAATTTGTTATTGTGATAGATATTGATTATAAACCACTGAGCAAGAGTGCGTTGGGCATACCCTATAGTATCCACATAATATTTACTTTTAAAGCAGTCTTCACAAAGGAAAATCAACTTGGCACTTCTGTTTCTCAGTTCTTTTTCAAAGTAGCGCTTAACCCTGTTATATTTTTTAAAACCACGAGTACCAATAACGATGTTAATACTGCAACACAATTTATAATTTGGTATTCCTGTTGAAGTTGAGGCTGAGACAGACGAAATCGTCCACGTTTGATAATCTTGGTTGTCCATGATAAATCGCTCCCCTAACATCCAGTCAAAAATAAACATGTTCAGATTACATTTCGTAAATCCAGGAATATTCAAGTTTTTAGAAGCAATTGTCTTATTAGCTAGTAGTATTTGTAGAGCCCAGACAATTAACAAAAAATAATAACTGGGCATTCTGTGTCTTTCAGAAAGCATTATGCCTGTTTGAATTTAGAAATGTAAAAGTTTATGAAACCACTACTGTTTTACGATTATGAAGGATAATTGAAATATTACTATAAATTTTAGTATATTAAACCAAATTATCCAAGTATTGAGATTGTCGGTGGTAAGGCTTATCTTTACGACTATCACTGAAACCAAAGCCTATTGAACTGTATTTTTGTGAAAATGGTTTAGACACTATCGTACAAAACATTACCAAGAAATAAATACATATGGACCTTAGTTTGTCTCCCTGTTCGCTTGGCAAATAGGAATCGCTGTATTAAAGTTAATATTCACTTTCTTATCAGTCCCAGCTTAAAGTTATATTCCAAACAGTATTGACAGTTAACACAATAAAATTAATGAAAATATTTGGGTAATAATGGGCATGTTTTATGCCGCCTAACCTTCTTCGATAAAAACCACCGAAGTCCATATAATTAAATAATTTAAATAATTCAATATCATCAGAGAAATCTGAGGATACAATTTTGTAGCCTATAGTAGTCAACTTATTGATTTACCACACTTGGTAGAAATGGCTCAACACGTATAGCCTAATAAACTTACACTGATATAGTCTGGTATAGGAAAACATAAATCCAGTTATTTTCCCACCTCATCTGACACAAATATTAACTTAACAAAGATTCCTATATGCCAAGCTAACTGGGACACAAACTAAGGTCAATAAGTATTTATTTCTTGGTAATGTTTTCTACGAAAGTGTCACCACTTTACAAAAATACATTTCTATAGGTTGTCAAGGTTGAATATACGTTTGGGTTCAGTGACTTGACAGTCGACATGAGGAAGCAAAGTTATGTAAACGAAAATCTACTTCGAAATCAAAAATGATTACAGGGGAACCCAAAGAAACAGTTTTTATTCCTCAACTACAACTTATTTTTGATGCTCTCTAAGAATATAAACATAATAATATTAAATCATCCATGTTGTATGCTTTCACAAATTGCACGACCAAATTAAATGTATTTATTGCTTTTCTGCACCAATTGCAATTATAGCAGTAATACTAGTTTAAAGTATAATCAGTAAAGTTACTATTGGACATTGGACAACATTGTCAATTCTAAGAAGGTTATATTATTATATAGAATTTTGTAAGTTGAATGTAAAATGAATGAAAATTGAATGAAAATATTAAATTTGTGTAAAAATGTTGAAAAAGATTTATTGTTGTGATTTTTTCATATGGCATCCCAACTCTTGTTTTACTTAAAAACAATTAGCTATGACCAGCCATAACAAATTACTAATTTCTGGTTAGTACTCAAGTTATTGTTTATTTAGTTGAAGTTTTACAATACCTATTATATTATAACAATAGTCAAAAATTTCTATTAACTACTTCAGAACAATTATTTCCAATTGTTTTTAATAAAACAACTAACAATCAATAGAAAAATTTATTTTATTCAGAAGTAAAGTTGTGTATATTGAATTGAAATTATTAAAAAAATTTGTTGACTGTGGGAAAATTAGAATAGGAGGCACGAAAACAAAACTACATAAGTGTGTCGAAAGTAAGCAGCTTATTGTCGTAAGTTTACTGTAGAAAGGAGAAGTATGATAAAATACAGCCTTTCAACTCTAATTATTAGTCATTAAATAAAATTCCTGCCACCTGCCATGGATAAAAGTTTTTATTGATACATCCTGTGGTGTGTCGATTTACGATTCAGGAAATTCAACTAATGGTGCTAGTGAATTTATTTGTACTTTGTTAAAACATCAGTGGAATACAGTTTGGCAATGATATAAGATACTTTCTAATTGATTGTGAAAAATCTTCAACAAATTATCTAACAAAAATAAATACACAAAGGCGTCGTCAGGTACATTGAATGTGTAATTTATCTAAATTTTTTCTGCTGCTATAATATGCTAGTGCAATCATAACTACAGGAAAGTGAGTGGGACAGGTTAGAGAGCCTACTGCAACATAGCTGGTGATAGTACAGATAACAGAAATTGAAAATATTTTGTTTTATTTTGCAACGGAATTCCAGTGCATAATGGCATTAATAATTTGACTTAGCTTAAAACGGAAAATAAATTGTATGAGTTTTATTTAACGTCCTGACGTTAATGTCTGATCATCATTGAATTCAGATACCATTGTTTTATTCCAATTTGGCAGTAACTTACACAGTTTTGAACCACAAATTTCGATGAGGAGGACAAAAAGGAAATTAGCAAGCAATAGCCAGAAATCTCAAACACTGTTACTGTTTTCATACTAAAATTGACACTTCTTACAAGTTGCTCCTCCCACTTGCGGTTAGCTTTAAATTCGTTGTATTTTTTTGCATCTAGAAAGTATTCGAAATTGTTCCAAATATCAATGAATCCTTCCTCTAGGAACATTTCGATAATATTGTAAAACATGTCCGTAAAACATCTATAAAATTCAATTCCAATTGAGTGTTTATGAGAAATTTCAGTTGTGACTGCACATTTGACATTGACCCCTTTTTGTTTAAGTCGGTGTTCAAGAAAATCAACGAAATATTCTTGGCGTCGTTCTATTACATAAAATGGTTTCACTTCCTTAGTGGGAATCCTGTAAACTAATACATTTCTCAGGGTTTTGTATTCGTCGGGAATAGGTACATAAAGAATGCTATTTCTATATCGACTTTTAATTTTATGGGTTATAAATATATTTTTGTATTCATGTGGTTTAAGACGACTGAACTTTTCTGAGCGTGGGATGCCCAGTTTATATCCATTATCTAACAGTTCAGAAATGTTTTTCATTATATATCTTTCTGGAGGCACTATGACATTTCCAGTTATGTACGTTTCATACAAGGTACTGATAAATGTGGCCATGAATGCCACAAGAGCATAATGGAACATCTTGCTATTATTATTCTGATTTTGTCGCAAAAGAATCGCAATTGTAGAGATCAGGGCGAATTGTAAATTTCTGACTAGCGACAGCTTGGCTGTTAATAATATGGCAATAAAAAACATTATCGGGATGATTGCCCAAGTGAGATCATCAAAAGTGTCTTTTATCCAGACTGTTAAGGACACCGCTTGAAATTTTTCTGAGTCTTCGCAATAGAGAAAGACATAATCTTTAACCGCGTAAAAAATATGATTTTTATCATAAGAATCCCACTTTTTGTAAATAAGGTACTCCTTTCTTTCTGGCCAGATTTTGCCACAGTAATAATATTCTTCTGAATTTAATTAAATCCTCGTACTTTTGTTTACCGGCGTAAAGTGCAGTAAAGTTTAGTTTCTCAGCCATAGTTTCGATTGCTCTCCCAGTGAGAAAACACGGATAGGGGAATAAATGTCCTTCCTTTTTAATGAAATTGTAGAGGGAGTGACGACAATATGGATGGTAATAGTCCCGATTGTCCTCAATTGCAGTGTCTCTGACAATTATTCTCCTCGTATCAAAAAACCTATTTAGCCTTTTCCAGAAATGATGCCAATTAGATACAGAAATTGTTGAAGAAATATAATCCAGCTGCAGTGTAAACTTTGATAGAGTATAGACTGCTAATTTGTTATTGTGATAGATATTGATTATATACCACTGAGCAAGAGTGCGATAGGCTTGCCCTATAGTTTTCCAATAATATTTACTTTTAAAGCAGTCTTCACAAAGGAAAATCAACTTTGCACTTCTGTTCCTCAGTTCTTTTTTAAAGTAGCGCTTAACCCTCTTATTTTTATCAAAACCACGAATACCAATAACGATGTTAATGCTACAACACAATTTAGAATTTGGTATTCCTGTTGAAGTGAAGAAATTTCTTCTGGAGGCTGAGGCAGAAGAAATTGTCCACGTTTGATAATCTTGGTTGTCCAAGATAAATCGTTCCCCTAACATCCAGTCAAAAATGAACATGTTCAGATTACATTTCGTAAATCCAGGAATATTCAAGTTTTTAGAAGCAATTGTCTTATTAGCTAGTAGTATTTGTAGAGCCAAGACAATTAACACAAAATAATAACTGGGCATTCTGTGTCTTTCAGAAAGCATTATGCCTGCTTGAATTTAGAAATGTAAAAGTTTTATGAAACCACTACTGTTTTACGATTGTGAATGAAAACTGAAATATTACTATAAATTTTAGTATATTAAATTAAATTACAAGCATTGAGATTGTTGGTGGTAAGGCTTATCTTTACGACTATCACTGAAGCCAAATGTATATACAGCATATATTGAACTGTATTTTTGTGACAGTTGACAGTGGTTTAGACACTTTCGTGCAAAACATTACCGAGAAATAAATGCTTATGGACCTTAGTTTGTGTCCCTGTTCTCTTGGAAAATAGGAATCGTTGTATTAAATGTAATATTGACTGTCTTATCAGTCCCAGCTTAAAATAGTATTCCAAACAGTATTGACAGTTAACACAATAAAACTTATGGAATTATTGGTGTAATAATGAGCATGTTTTATGCCGCCTAACCCTCTACTAAGAAAACCACCTCAGTCCATATGTCTAAATAATTTAAATAATTCTATATCATCAGAGAAAACTTAGGGTACAATTTTGTAGCCTATATATAGTAGTCAACTTATTGCTTTGCCACACTTAACACGTCTCAACTCGTATAGCCTAATAAACTGTCAATCAATAAAACTTTCATTGATATAGTCTGGTATAGGAAAACATAAATCCTGCTATATTCCCACCTCATCTGATACAAATATTAACTTAACAACGATTCCTAGTATTTGCCAAGCGAACTGGGACACAAACTAAGTCAATAAGTATTTATTTCTTGGTAATGTTTTGCACGAAAGTGTCTAAACTACTTTCACAAAAATACAGTTCTATATATACATTTGGCTTCAGTGACAGTGGACACGATGAAGCAAAGTTGGGAAAACGAATATCTACTACAAAATCAAAAATGATTACAAGAGGACCGAAAGAAACAGTTTTTATTCCTCAACTACAACAGATATTTTTGATGCTCTCTAAGAATGTAAATATAATATTATATTAAATCATCTATGTTGTATATTTTTACAAATTGAACGAACCAAATTAAATTTATTTAAGCCCCCAGCTCTGGTCTTACCTAAAAACAATTAGCTATGGCTATGACCAGTCATAACAATTTACTAATTTCTGGTTTTTATTCAAGTTATTTTTATTTAGTTGAAGTTCTACAATGCCTATTATATTATTATTACAATAGTCAACAGTATCTGGGTACTTCAGAGCAATTATTACAATTGTATTACAACAGCTAACAATCAATAGAAAAATTTATTTAATTCAGAAGTAAAGTTGTGAATATTGAATTGAAATTATTAAGGAAAATTGGGAACATTCCTAGTATACCGACGCTCAACGGAATAGACCGATATATAGCTCATTCGAAAGATCTCGTCGAGTTCATCACTAATATGGTATTGGTTTTTGGGGCAACCCCCCAAATAAGAAAGTTATGGTCGGTTAAAGTTGAAAATATGACTATTTCGATGCCTACGTTTTCAGAAAACGAAGAGTTACAAGTTCTTCAGGACATCGTTGTTTTGCTGTTCATGTTGAATTTACTTGTAACTATGGCAACGTAGCTAATAAGATTATGTAGGGTTGGTTTTGTAAAATTCTTAATTGCACTTTAACTTCTATTTTGGGTTTCTTCATTGTTCTAACTTCAATTTTCGTCATTTTTGATTTGTTGAATTGAATTGAAATTGATGGAAATGGAACATGGGACGTGGTCAAAATTAGCATATTTAAAAACCTAACCTAATTAAAATTGATGAAGATTAAACATGGCACGTGGTCACAATTAGCTTTTTTAAACCTTACCTAATTAAAATTGACGAAAATCGAACATGGGACATAGACACAACTAGCATTTTTTAAAACCTAACCTAATTAATGCTAATGAAAATTGAACATGGCACGTGGTCACAGTTAGCTTTTTTAAACCTTACCTAATTAAAATTGACGAAAATCGAACATGGAACATAGACACAACTAGCATTTTTTAAAACCTAACCTAATTAATGCTAATGAAAATTGAACATGGCACGTGGTCACAGTTAGCATTTATTAAACCTAACCTAATTAAAATTGATGGAAATCGAACATGGACGTGGTCACAACTAGCATTTTTTAAAACCTAACCTAATTAATACTAATGGAAATTGAACATGGCACGTGGTCACAGTTAGCATTTTTTAAACCTAACCTAATTAATACTAATGGAAATTGAACATGGCACGTGGTCACAGTTAGCATTTTTTAAACCTAACCTAATTAAAATTGAATGAAATCGAAGAAGGGACGTGGTCACAATCAGCATTTTTTAAAAACTAACCAAATCAAAAATGACGAAAATTGAAGTTAGAACAATGAAGAAACCCAAAATAGAAGTTAAAGTGCAATTAAGAATTTTACAAAACCAACCCTACATAATCTTATTAGCTACGTTGCCATAGTTACAAGTAAATTCAACATGAACAGCAAAACAACGATGTCCTGAAGAACTTGTAACTCTTCGTTTTCTGAAAACGTAGGCATCGAAATAGTCATATTTTCAACTTTAACGGACCATAACTTTCTTATTTGGGGGGTTGCCCCAAAAACCAATACCATATTCGTGATGTACTCGACGAGATCTTTCGAATGAGCTATATATCGGTCTATTCCATTGAGCGTCGGTATACTAGGATTTAGCCGAAAATTGTTTACTGTGGGAAAATTAGAATAGTTGGCAGGAAAACAAAACCACATAAGTAAAGTAAACAGCTTATTGTCATAAGTTTACTGCAGAAATGAGAAGTATATGGTAAAATAGAGCCTTTCAACTCTAATTATTAGTCATTTAATGAAATTGGAGGCACCTGCCATTGTAAAAATTTATATTGATACGTCCTATGATGTGTTGATTTAAGATTCAGGAAATTCTAAACGTGTATTATATTATAGTATAAACGTGTAGTGAATAAATGTGTACTTTGTTAAACTATCAGTGGAATACAGTTTGGCAATGAGATAAGATACTTTCTAATAGATTGTGAAAAATCTTCAACAAATTATCTAACAAAAATAAATACGCAAAGGCGTCGTCGGGTGCATTGAATGTGTAATTATCATTTCTATTAATAAAAAATCTCCCAAATTAATAACCTTTAAATTCTAAATATTTTCTGCTGCTATATGCTAGTGCAATAATACTACAGGAAAGTGAGTGGGACAGATTAGAGAGCCATCATACTGCAACTTAGCTGGTGAAGTATTTTGGAAATGTAACAGTATATCGATTTGCGTTGAAAATTGAAGTTCCTTAATTGAAAGTAATTGAGCCTTCATGATTTTCATTATGAGAACACAAAATGTCTATTGAAAGTCACTTTAATAAGGTTCAGGTTCAAACTATTGCAAAATCCATAAATACAGTTTATTGTACTTTGTTGTTCTTCTATTGCCTTTGGCCATGAACGTGTTCTATACTACGTAGTGAAAGATCACAAAAAGCAGAATAAAACTTTGTTTTAGCAACCGTGGTTAATAATCGAGCCAAATACACACATCGCATTTCATAAAAAATATCAAAGAAATTACATGTATAAATACGTAAAATATAATTTAGGGTTTATGAGATTTATATCCCAAATTTTTATTATGAAAATGACTTCATTGAGGGTTTTCGTAGTTAATATTGTTGGACCATCTTCTGGCAGGGAATTGAAAGATGTGGTCCATTTGGAAAGTGATTGCTACATTAATCTACTTTTCCAGCATAAGCCTTTCAGCAATTCTCTTGAAGAACCCTTCCTTGATGAAATGCAGAATATCGACATTCCTTTTGCATATTATACGAAACTAAAAGTCGACAGATATAAAAATTGGAGGTATTGTACCCAAGAAGGTCCATTTGGTTTTCCCAATGGCATTAATATCTGTATGAATGAATTAGATGACGGGAACTTTAGCATTTCTTCACCACGATTTCTAAGCCGTTTTGTTTGTGTGCCGTAAATTTTAATCCAAACGATTTCATGAATGTGATACTAATTAATTATATCAGTGAGACATATTTTAATGTGGACAAAAGACTCCTGGCTATATAGTGGCAGACACAATATAATTTTTAGGAGCATTCTTCAGTGTATTTATTAATCGAAAAGGAGGGATTGGAATTGATGAAATCAACGTCTTCCTTTCTCCATGGAGAAAGTAACAGGAACTGGAATAATGCACACAGTTTGTTTTGGTACAAGCCTATAGGTTCCTGCTTTCAATGTCAAGAGAAGACGAGCAAGTTCTATATTTATTATCCGGACAGTACAATTATCATCTGAATCTAGTTCAATTTCCACTGTGTATGCAAAACCAATGTTCTGGTCAACAGTTTCGACTTCGACTTGCAATGTGAAGTTTTGTTAGATAGAGAACATATTAAAATCGTCTGCATTACTTACACGCAATGAAACGTTTAGACAAAAAAGGTTTCTACTGTATACACACTAAGAATGATGTCTATGACAGGAAAACTTTATTCCATGGAGAAACTAACGTTTCTGCTTCAATTTCCATGATTATTTTCCATAACTATGTTAATTCCACTGCTGGAAACAGCAGATATTGCTTTGAAAAGGATAAAATGTATTCACAATTAAATTTTCAGCATGGTCCTCAGTTCTTGTATGGTCCTTACCAATCTGTTATTCGGACAATGGAAGAATCGTTTAACTTTATTTCGTGTGTTGTCCTAGAAGACGAAAGTCTTTCATTCTACGGATACATTCGACCTTTCCAATTCCAAGCGTGGATTGGCATTATCGCCTTAATTGTGCTGGCAGCAGTTTTCCTTCAGTGTAAAATTTTAAAAAAAAGAAAAATATTTCCCATTTTATCTGATTATTTTGGCCTATTTATTGGACAATGATTGCTTACTACCTCGACGAACCAATAGAATTATGTGGATCAGAGTAGTTTTAAGCTCATTGTTGCTCATGTTCATTATCTTGACAAGTGCCTATGAGGGAATTATCGCTACGGATTTAGTTGATCCTCGTCCGGTGAAACAATTTGAATCCATTGATGACTTGGGTATTCTACTTACATGGAATTACTGCTCTAAGTGAAACTGTGGGTAGCAGTGAAGATGATCCATTTAGTGTTTTATTATATTTTCCGAATAACATTATGAAGTCATATTATGACTACACCAAAATAAATGGAAGCCATATACCATCAGTCAATGAATTTCAAGATGATGCTATGATAGGATTAACATTTGAAACTGAAAATCAAAGCACAGTAGTAGCAGCCATTAAATATTTTAATACGCAACTTGAAAATTCAACTCATTCCATTTTTGTATTGTTTTATTTCATTGAAGCAATGCATAATTTTTACGAGGCAATAGGCTACATTTCAAAGGCTGAATTACTCAAGAAAATCAGCAAGACACTTCGATTCCCTCCTGGATATCCTGTCATTAGTCCTCAAAAGTGGATTTCACAATGCAATAGCTCTGTACTGATTGTCAGAAGTTCTCGTCTCCACCGACTGCTAAATGACTCCCACTGGAATCCACAGAGTGGCGGAGTCCAACCGTTCAAAAGAATATATCGTGGAACGGAAGAAAATTATTTTTTATCAACATCCATTTATACTTCCATTCAGAGCACTCAAATTCCTATGCTTACCCAATTTTTTAGAGAAAGGTTGTTTGTTCTCGGTCATTCGGGAATTTTTAATTTATGGGTGGATCATTTCAGGTCTCGTAATTATACAGAATGCAAAACTTGTTGGCTGAAAACTCCTGCACGGCCCTTGACATTCCACAACTCCAATATCGGCACTATATTCTATGTTTTAGTTTTCTTCTCACTTATAGCTATAGGAGTGTTTGTTTTCGAAAAGTTAGCTTACCTACTAGCAAAACACAGCCATTAATCGCTCCATGGTCCTACCAGCCAAAAAAAGTTTTGAATTTAACTACCCATTTAAATTGTAGTTACATAACTGTTATTTTTAAGCTGATATGTCTAATGTCGGTCTTGATAATGATGGAGCAGTAAATTTCCCTACCTATTTCCTACTTATATAAAATATACTAGGCAATCAGTGAATTCAAGCAACACGCGAAGTTAATTTCAAACATGAAATTTACTTTGCTTTCTATGTCTTCATTCTAAAATGTTTGAATTTTGGCTTACAAAAATACACAAATTGAAATTATTGGCTGTTTAATTGATTGAGAGAAAAATGTCTAAAGAGCGATGAATTAATTAAAATTAATTATTATTCCACCACATGCTGGAAATAAAGTGTTGTAATAGTAAAAGGAAACATTTTTGCATTTATTTTGTGTCAGATTTTGAATATTACTGCGGCAACATTTATATTATAGCATAGATGAATTGTCCGCATCGGACATTGGATATAGATAAGCATAAATATGTCCTAGGACGTCTGTATTTTCAATTTTAGCCAATGTATACCAACTTATACCCATGCAGCACACCTTAAACTGCTATAGACGAACTTAGACCAATTTAGCCACACAAAATATAAATTTTATCATAAAAAATACCACTTTTCGTATTAAAAATTAAATGTGTTTTATTTTATTTTGCAACGGAATTTTCCAGTGCATTTAGTACAAGTACAATGAAGGACATTAATAATTTGACTTAGCTTAAAACAGAAAATAAATTGTGTGAGTTTTATTTAACGTCCTGACGGTTATGTCTGATCATCATTGAATTCAGAAACTATTGTTTTATTCCAATTCGGCAGTAACTTACACAGTTTTGTACCAAAAATTTCGACGAGGAGGACAAAAAAGGAAAATAGCAAGCAATAGCCACAAATCTCAAAAACGGTTACTATTTTCATACTAAAATTGACACTTCTTACAAGTTGCTCCTCCCACTTGCGGTTAGCTTTAAATTCGTTGTATTTTTTTGCATCTAGAAAGTATTCGAAATTGTTCCAAATATCAATGAATCCTTCCTCTAGGAACATTTCGATAATATTGTAAAACATGTCCGTAAAACATCTATAAAATTCAATTCCAATTGAGTGTTTATGAGAAATTTCTGTTGTAACTGCACATTTGACATTGACTCCTTTTCGTTTAAGTTGGTTTTCAAGAAAATTAACGAAATATTCTTGGCGTCGTTCTATTACATAAAATGGTTTCAATTTCTCAGTGGGAATTCCGTAAACTAATACATTTCTCAGGGTTTTGTATTCATCGGGAATAGGTACTTTAAGAATACTATTTTTATATCGACTTTCAATTTTATGTGTTATAAATATATTTGCATATTCATGTGGTATAAGACGACTGAACTTTTCTGAGTGTGGGATGCCCAGTTTATATCCATTATCTAACAGTTCAGAAATGTTTTTAATTATATATCTTTCTGGAGGCACTATGACATTTCCAGTCATGTACGTTTCGTAGAATGTACTCATAAATGTGGCCATGAATGCCACAAGAGCATAATGGAACATCTTGCTATTATTCTGATTTTGTCGCAAAAGAATCCCAATTGTAGAGAACAGAGCGAATTGTAAATTTCTGATTAGTGAAAATTTGGCGGTTAATAATATGGCAATAAAAACCATTATCGGGATGATTACCCAAGTGAGATAATCGAAAGTGTCTTTTATCCAGACTGTTAAGGACACCGCTTGAAGTTTTTCTGAGTCTTCGCAATAGAGAAAGACATAATCTTTAATCGCGTAAAAAATATGTTTTTTATCATAAAAATGCCACCTTTGGTATATAAGGTACTCCATTCTTTCTGGTCGGATTTCACCACAGTACCATTTCGATTGAATTAATTCATTGTACTTTTGTTTACCAGCGTATTGTGCAGTAAAATTTAGTTTCTCAGCCATAGTTTCGATTGCTCTCCCAGTAAGAAAACACGGATAGGGGAATAAATGTCCTTGTTTTTTAATGAAATAGTAGGGTGAGTAACGACAAGACGGATGGTAATAACTTATATTGTCCTCAATTGTAGAGTCTCTGACTATTATTATCCTCTTATCAAGAAATCTGTTTAGCTTATTCCAGTAATGATGCCAATGAGATACAGCAATTTTTGAAGAAATATAATCCAGCTTCAGTGTAAACTTTGATAGAGTATAGACTGCTAATTTTTTACTGCGATAGACATTGATTATATACCACTGAGCCAGAGTTCGACGGGCATACCCTATAGTATTCACATATTTACTTTTAAAGCAGTCTTCACAAAGGAAAATCAACTTGGCACTTCTGTTTCTCAGTTCTTTTTCAAAGTAGCGCTTAACCCTGTTATATTTTTTAAAACCACGAATACCAATAACGATGTTAATACTGCAACACAATTTATAATTTGGTATTCCTGTTGAAGTTGAGGCTGAGACAGACGAAATCGTCCACGTTTGATAATCTTGGTTGTCCATGATAAATCGCTCCCCTAACATCCAGTCAAAAATAAACATGTTCAGATTACATTTCGTAAATCCAGGAATATTCAAGTTTTTAGAAGCAATTGTCTTATTAGCTAGTAGTATTTGTAGAGCCCAGACAATTAACAAAAAATAATAACTGGGCATTCTGTGTCTTTCAGAAAGCATTATGCCTGTTTGAATTTAGAAATGTAAAAGTTTATGAAACCACTACTGTTTTACGATTATGAAGGATAATTGAAATATTACTATAAATTTTAGTATATTAAACCAAATTATCCAAGTATTGAGATTGTCGGTGGTAAGGCTTATCTTTACGACTATCACTGAAACCAAATGTATATATACAGCCTATTGAACTGTATTTTTGTGAAAATGGTTTAGACACTATCGTACAAAACATTACCAAGAAATAAATACATATGGACCTTAGTTTGTCTCCCTGTTCGCTTGGCAAATAGGAATCGCTGTATTAAAGTTAATATTCACTTTCTTATCAGTCCCAGCTTAAAGTTATATTCCAAACAGTATTGACAGTTAACACAATAAAATTAATGAAAATATTTGGGTAATAATGGGCATGTTTTATGCCGCCTAACCTTCTTCGATAAAAACCACCGAAGTCCATATAATTAAATAATTTAAATAATTCAATATCATCAGAGAAATCTGAGGATACAATTTTGTAGCCTATATATAGTAGTGAACTTATTGCTTGGCCACACTTGATAGAAATGTCTCAACACGTATAACCTAATAAACTGCCAATCAATCAAACGTTCATTGATATAGTCTGGTATAGGAAAACATAAATCCAGTTATTTTCCCACCTCATCTGACACAAATATTAACTTAACAAAGATTCCTATATGCCAAGCTAACTGGGACACAAACTAAGGTCAATAAGTATTTATTTCTGTATTAAATGTTTTCCTCGAAAGTGTCTAAACCACTTTACAAAAATACATTTCAATAGGTTGTATATACATTTGGCTTCATTGACAGTCGACATGAGGAAGCAAAGTTAGGAAAACGAAAATATACTTCGAAATCAAAAATGATTACAGGGGGACCAAAAGTAACAGTTTTTATTCCTCAACTACAACAGCTATTTTTGATACTCTCTAAGAATATAAACATAATAATATTAAATCATCCATGTTGTATGCTTTCACAAATTGCACGACCAAATTAAATGTATTTATTGCTTTTCTGCACCAATTGCAATTATAGCAGTAATACTAGTTTAAAGTATAATCAGTAAAGTTACTATTGGACATTGGACAACATTGTCAATTCTAAGAAGGTTATATTATTATATAGAATTTTGTAAGTTGAATGTAAAATGAATGAAAATTGAATGAAAATATTAAATTTGTGTAAAAATGTTGAAAAAGATTTATTGTTGTGATTTTTTCATATGGCATCCCAACTCTTGTTTTACTTAAAAACAATTAGCTATGACCAGCCATAACAAATTACTAATTTCTGGTTAGTACTCAAGTTATTGTTTATTTAGTTGAAGTTTTACAATACCTATTATATTATAACAATAGTCAAAAATTTCTATTAACTACTTCAGAACAATTATTTCCAATTGTTTTTAATAAAACAACTAACAATCAATAGAAAAATTTATTTTATTCAGAAGTAAAGTTGTGTATATTGAATTGAAATTATTAAAAAAATTTGTTGACTGTGGGAAAATTAGAATAGGAGGCACGAAAACAAAACTACATAAGTGTGTCGAAAGTAAGCAGCTTATTGTCGTAAGTTTACTGTAGAAAGGAGAAGTATGATAAAATACAGCCTTTCAACTCTAATTATTAGTCATTAAATAAAATTCCTGCCACCTGCCATGGATAAAAGTTTTTATTGATACATCCTGTGGTGTGTCGATTTACGATTCAGGAAATTCAACTAATGGTGCTAGTGAATTTATTTGTACTTTGTTAAAACATCAGTGGAATACAGTTTGGCAATGATATAAGATACTTTCTAATTGATTGTGAAAAATCTTCAACAAATTATCTAACAAAAATAAATACACAAAGGCGTCGTCAGGTACATTGAATGTGTAATTTATCTAAATTTTTTCTGCTGCTATAATATGCTAGTGCAATCATAACTACAGGAAAGTGAGTGGGACAGGTTAGAGAGCCTACTGCAACATAGCTGGTGATAGTACAGATAACAGAAATTGAAAATATTTTGTTTTATTTTGCAACGGAATTCCAGTGCATAATGGCATTAATAATTTGACTTAGCTTAAAACGGAAAATAAATTGTATGAGTTTTATTTAACGTCCTGACGTTAATGTCTGATCATCATTGAATTCAGATACCATTGTTTTATTCCAATTTGGCAGTAACTTACACAGTTTTGAACCACAAATTTCGATGAGGAGGACAAAAAAGGAAATTAGCAAGCAATAGCCAGAAATCTCAAACACTGTTACTGTTTTCATACTAAAATTGACACTTCTTACAAGTTGCTCCTCCCACTTGCGGTTAGCTTTAAATTCGTTGTATTTTTTTGCATCTAGAAAGTATTCGAAATTGTTCCAAATATCAATGAATCCTTCCTCTAGGAACATTTCGATAATATTGTAAAACATGTCCGTAAAACATCTATAAAATTCAATTCCAATTGAGTGTTTATGAGAAATTTCAGTTGTGACTGCACATTTGACATTGACCCCTTTTTGTTTAAGTCGGTGTTCAAGAAAATCAACGAAATATTCTTGGCGTCGTTCTATTACATAAAATGGTTTCACTTCCTTAGTGGGAATCCTGTAAACTAATACATTTCTCAGGGTTTTGTATTCGTCGGGAATAGGTACATAAAGAATGCTATTTCTATATCGACTTTTAATTTTATGGGTTATAAATATATTTTTGTATTCATGTGGTTTAAGACGACTGAACTTTTCTGAGCGTGGGATGCCCAGTTTATATCCATTATCTAACAGTTCAGAAATGTTTTTCATTATATATCTTTCTGGAGGCACTATGACATTTCCAGTTATGTACGTTTCATACAAGGTACTGATAAATGTGGCCATGAATGCCACAAGAGCATAATGGAACATCTTGCTATTATTATTCTGATTTTGTCGCAAAAGAATCGCAATTGTAGAGATCAGGGCGAATTGTAAATTTCTGACTAGCGACAGCTTGGCTGTTAATAATATGGCAATAAAAAACATTATCGGGATGATTGCCCAAGTGAGATCATCAAAAGTGTCTTTTATCCAGACTGTTAAGGACACCGCTTGAAATTTTTCTGAGTCTTCGCAATAGAGAAAGACATAATCTTTAACCGCGTAAAAAATATGATTTTTATCATAAGAATCCCACTTTTTGTAAATAAGGTACTCCTTTCTTTCTGGCCAGATTTTGCCACAGTAATAATATTCTTCTGAATTTAATTAAATCCTCGTACTTTTGTTTACCGGCGTAAAGTGCAGTAAAGTTTAGTTTCTCAGCCATAGTTTCGATTGCTCTCCCAGTGAGAAAACACGGATAGGGGAATAAATGTCCTTCCTTTTTAATGAAATTGTAGAGGGAGTGACGACAATATGGATGGTAATAGTCCCGATTGTCCTCAATTGCAGTGTCTCTGACAATTATTCTCCTCGTATCAAAAAACCTATTTAGCCTTTTCCAGAAATGATGCCAATTAGATACAGAAATTGTTGAAGAAATATAATCCAGCTGCAGTGTAAACTTTGATAGAGTATAGACTGCTAATTTGTTATTGTGATAGATATTGATTATATACCACTGAGCAAGAGTGCGATAGGCTTGCCCTATAGTTTTCCAATAATATTTACTTTTAAAGCAGTCTTCACAAAGGAAAATCAACTTTGCACTTCTGTTCCTCAGTTCTTTTTCAAAGTAGCGCTTAACCCTCTTATTTTTATCAAAACCACGAATACCAATAACGATGTTAATGCTACAACACAATTTAGAATTTGGTATTCCTGTTGAAGTGAAGAAATTTCTTCTGGAGGCTGAGGCAGAAGAAATTGTCCACGTTTGATAATCTTGGTTGTCCAAGATAAATCGTTCCCCTAACATCCAGTCAAAAATGAACATGTTCAGATTACATTTCGTAAATCCAGGAATATTCAAGTTTTTAGAAGCAATTGTCTTATTAGCTAGTAGTATTTGTAGAGCCAAGACAATTAACACAAAATAATAACTGGGCATTCTGTGTCTTTCAGAAAGCATTATGCCTGCTTGAATTTAGAAATGTAAAAGTTTTATGAAACCACTACTGTTTTACGATTGTGAATGAAAACTGAAATATTACTATAAATTTTAGTATATTAAATTAAATTACAAGCATTGAGATTGTTGGTGGTAAGGCTTATCTTTACGACTATCACTGAAGCCAAATGTATATACAGCATATATTGAACTGTATTTTTGTGACAGTTGACAGTGGTTTAGACACTTTCGTGCAAAACATTACCGAGAAATAAATGCTTATGGACCTTAGTTTGTGTCCCTGTTCTCTTGGAAAATAGGAATCGTTGTATTAAATGTAATATTGACTGTCTTATCAGTCCCAGCTTAAAATAGTATTCCAAACAGTATTGACAGTTAACACAATAAAACTTATGGAATTATTGGTGTAATAATGAGCATGTTTTATGCCGCCTAACCCTCTACTAAGAAAACCACCTCAGTCCATATGTCTAAATAATTTAAATAATTCTATATCATCAGAGAAAACTTAGGGTACAATTTTGTAGCCTATATATAGTAGTCAACTTATTGCTTTGCCACACTTAACACGTCTCAACTCGTATAGCCTAATAAACTGTCAATCAATAAAACTTTCATTGATATAGTCTGGTATAGGAAAACATAAATCCTGCTATATTCCCACCTCATCTGATACAAATATTAACTTAACAACGATTCCTAGTATTTGCCAAGCGAACTGGGACACAAACTAAGTCAATAAGTATTTATTTCTTGGTAATGTTTTGCACGAAAGTGTCTAAACTACTTTCACAAAAATACAGTTCTATATATACATTTGGCTTCAGTGACAGTGGACACGATGAAGCAAAGTTGGGAAAACGAATATCTACTACAAAATCAAAAATGATTACAAGAGGACCGAAAGAAACAGTTTTTATTCCTCAACTACAACAGATATTTTTGATGCTCTCTAAGAATGTAAATATAATATTATATTAAATCATCTATGTTGTATATTTTTACAAATTGAACGAACCAAATTAAATTTATTTAAGCCCCCAGCTATGGTCTTACCTAAAAACAATTAGCTATGGCTATGACCAGTCATAACAATTTACTAATTTCTGGTTTTTATTCAAGTTATTTTTATTTAGTTGAAGTTCTACAATGCCTATTATATTATTATTACAATAGTCAACAGTATCTGGGTACTTCAGAGCAATTATTACAATTGTATTACAACAGCTAACAATCAATAGAAAAATTTATTTAATTCAGAAGTAAAGTTGTGAATATTGAATTGAAATTATTAAGGAAAATTGGGAACATTCCTAGTATACCGACGCTCAACGGAATAGACCGATATATAGCTCATTCGAAAGATCTCGTCGAGTTCATCACTAATATGGTATTGGTTTTTGGGGCAACCCCCCAAATAAGAAAGTTATGGTCGGTTAAAGTTGAAAATATGACTATTTCGATGCCTACGTTTTCAGAAAACGAAGAGTTACAAGTTCTTCAGGACATCGTTGTTTTGCTGTTCATGTTGAATTTACTTGTAACTATGGCAACGTAGCTAATAAGATTATGTAGGGTTGGTTTTGTAAAATTCTTAATTGCACTTTAACTTCTATTTTGGGTTTCTTCATTGTTCTAACTTCAATTTTCGTCATTTTTGATTTGTTGAATTGAATTGAAATTGATGGAAATGGAACATGGGACGTGGTCAAAATTAGCATATTTAAAAACCTAACCTAATTAAAATTGATGAAGATTAAACATGGCACGTGGTCACAATTAGCTTTTTTAAACCTTACCTAATTAAAATTGACGAAAATCGAACATGGGACATAGACACAACTAGCATTTTTTAAAACCTAACCTAATTAATGCTAATGAAAATTGAACATGGCACGTGGTCACAGTTAGCTTTTTTAAACCTTACCTAATTAAAATTGACGAAAATCGAACATGGAACATAGACACAACTAGCATTTTTTAAAACCTAACCTAATTAATGCTAATGAAAATTGAACATGGCACGTGGTCACAGTTAGCTTTTTTAAACCTTACCTAATTAAAATTGACGAAAATCGAACATGGAACATAGACACAACTAGCATTTTTTAAAACCTAACCTAATTAATGCTAATGAAAATTGAACATGGCACGTGGTCACAGTTAGCATTTATTAAACCTAACCTAATTAAAATTGATGGAAATCGAACATGGACGTGGTCACAATTAGCATTTTTTTAAAACCTAACCTAATTAATACTAATGGAAATTGAACATGGCACGTGGTCACAGTTAGCATTTTTTAAACCTAACCTAATTAATACTAATGGAAATTGAACATGGCACGTGGTCACAGTTAGCATTTTTTAAACCTAACCTAATTAAAATTGAATGAAATCGAAGAAGGGACGTGGTCACAATCAGCATTTTTTAAAAACTAACCAAATCAAAAATGACGAAAATTGAAGTTAGAACAATGAAGAAACCCAAAATAGAAGTTAAAGTGCAATTAAGAATTTTACAAAACCAACCCTACATAATCTTATTAGCTACGTTGCCATAGTTACAAGTAAATTCAACATGAACAGCAAAACAACGATGTCCTGAAGAACTTGTAACTCTTCGTTTTCTGAAAACGTAGGCATCGAAATAGTCATATTTTCAACTTTAACCGACCATAACTTTCTTATTTGGGGGGTTGCCCCAAAAACCAATACCATATTCGTGATGTACTCGACGAGATCTTTCGAATGAGCTATATATCGGTCTATTCCATTGAGCGTCGGTATACTAGGATTTAGCCGAAAATTGTTTACTGTGGGAAAATTAGAATAGGTGGCAGGAAAACAAAACCACATAAGTAAAGTAAACAGCTTATTGTCATAAGTTTACTGCAGAAATGAGAAGTATATGGTAAAATAGAGCCTTTCAACTCTAATTATTAGTCATTTAATGAAATTGGAGGCACCTGCCATTGTAAAAATTTATATTGATACGTCCTATGATGTGTTGATTTAAGATTCAGGAAATTCTAAACGTGTATTATATTATAGTATAAACGTGTAGTGAATAAATGTGTACTTTGTTAAACTATCAGTGGAATACAGTTTGGCAATGAGATAAGATACTTTCTAATAGATTGTGAAAAATCTTCAACAAATTATCTAACAAAAATAAATACGCAAAGGCGTCGTCGGGTGCATTGAATGTGTAATTATCATTTCTATTAATAAAAAAATCTCCCAAATTAATAACCTTTAAATTCTAAATATTTTCTGCTGCTATATGCTAGTGCAATAATACTACAGGAAAGTGAGTGGGACAGATTAGAGAGCCATCATACTGCAACTTAGCTGGTGAAGTATTTTGGAAATGTAACAGTATATCGATTTGCGTTGAAAATTGAAGTTCCTTAATTGAAAGTAATTGAGCCTTCATGATTTTCATTATGAGAACACAAAATGTCTATTGAAAGTCACTTTAATAAGGTTCAGGTTCAAACTATTGCAAAATCCATAAATACAGTTTATTGTACTTTGTTGTTCTTCTATTGCCTTTGGCCATGAACGTGTTCTATACTACGTAGTGAAAGATCACAAAAAGCAGAATAAAACTTTGTTTTAGCAACCGTGGTTAATAATCGAGCCAAATACACACATCGCATTTCATAAAAAATATCAAAGAAATTACATGTATAAATACGTAAAATATAATTTAGGGTTTATGAGATTTATATCCCAAATTTTTATTATGAAAATGACTTCATTGAGGGTTTTCGTAGTTAATATTGTTGGACCATCTTCTGGCAGGGAATTGAAAGATGTGGTCCATTTGGAAAGTGATTGCTACATTAATCTACTTTTCCAGCATAAGCCTTTCAGCAATTCTCTTGAAGAACCCTTCCTTGATGAAATGCAGAATATCGACATTCCTTTTGCATATTATACGAAACTAAAAGTCGACAGATATAAAAATTGGAGGTATTGTACCCAAGAAGGTCCATTTGGTTTTCCCAATGGCATTAATATCTGTATGAATGAATTAGATGACGGGAACTTTAGCATTTCTTCACCACGATTTCTAAGCCGTTTTGTTTGTGTGCCGTAAATTTTAATCCAAACGATTTCATGAATGTGATACTAATTAATTATATCAGTGAGACATATTTTAATGTGGACAAAAGACTCCTGGCTATATAGTGGCAGACACAATATAATTTTTAGGAGCATTCTTCAGTGTATTTATTAATCGAAAAGGAGGGATTGGAATTGATGAAATCAACGTCTTCCTTTCTCCATGGAGAAAGTAACAGGAACTGGAATAATGCACACAGTTTGTTTTGGTACAAGCCTATAGGTTCCTGCTTTCAATGTCAAGAGAAGACGAGCAAGTTCTATATTTATTATCCGGACAGTACAATTATCATCTGAATCTAGTTCAATTTCCACTGTGTATGCAAAACCAATGTTCTGGTCAACAGTTTCGACTTCGACTTGCAATGTGAAGTTTTGTTAGATAGAGAACATATTAAAATCGTCTGCATTACTTACACGCAATGAAACGTTTAGACAAAAAAAGGTTTCTACTGTATACACACTAAGAATGATGTCTATGACAGGAAAACTTTATTCCATGGAGAAACTAACGTTTCTGCTTCAATTTCCATGATTATTTTCCATAACTATGTTAATTCCACTGCTGGAAACAGCAGATATTGCTTTGAAAAGGATAAAATGTATTCACAATTAAATTTTCAGCATGGTCCTCAGTTCTTGTATGGTCCTTACCAATCTGTTATTCGGACAATGGAAGAATCGTTTAACTTTATTTCGTGTGTTGTCCTAGAAGACGAAAGTCTTTCATTCTACGGATACATTCGACCTTTCCAATTCCAAGCGTGGATTGGCATTATCGCCTTAATTGTGCTGGCAGCAGTTTTCCTTCAGTGTAAAATTTTAAAAAAAAGAAAAATATTTCCCATTTTATCTGATTATTTTGGCCTATTTATTGGACAATGATTGCTTACTACCTCGACGAACCAATAGAATTATGTGGATCAGAGTAGTTTTAAGCTCATTGTTGCTCATGTTCATTATCTTGACAAGTGCCTATGAGGGAATTATCGCTACGGATTTAGTTGATCCTCGTCCGGTGAAACAATTTGAATCCATTGATGACTTGGGTATTCTACTTACATGGAATTACTGCTCTAAGTGAAACTGTGGGTAGCAGTGAAGATGATCCATTTAGTGTTTTATTATATTTTCCGAATAACATTATGAAGTCATATTATGACTACACCAAAATAAATGGAAGCCATATACCATCAGTCAATGAATTTCAAGTTGATGCTATGATAGGATTAACATTTGAAACTGAAAATCAAAGCACAGTAGTAGCAGCCATTAAATATTTTAATACGCAACTTGAAAATTCAACTCATTCCATTTTTGTATTGTTTTATTTCATTGAAGCAATGCATAATTTTTACGAGGCAATAGGCTACATTTCAAAGGCTGAATTACTCAAGAAAATCAGCAAGACACTTCGATTCCCTCCTGGATATCCTGTCATTAGTCCTCAAAAGTGGATTTCACAATGCAATAGCTCTGTACTGATTGTCAGAAGTTCTCGTCTCCACCGACTGCTAAATGACTCCCACTGGAATCCACAGAGTGGCGGAGTCCAACCGTTCAAAAGAATATATCGTGGAACGGAAGAAAATTATTTTTTATCAACATCCATTTATACTTCCATTCAGAGCACTCAAATTCCTATGCTTACCCAATTTTTTAGAGAAAGGTTGTTTGTTCTCGGTCATTCGGGAATTTTTAATTTATGGGTGGATCATTTCAGGTCTCGTAATTATACAGAATGCAAAACTTGTTGGCTGAAAACTCCTGCACGGCCCTTGACATTCCACAACTCCAATATCGGCACTATATTCTATGTTTTAGTTTTCTTCTCACTTATAGCTATAGGAGTGTTTGTTTTCGAAAAGTTAGCTTACCTACTAGCAAAACACAGCCATTAATCGCTCCATGGTCCTACCAGCCAAAAAAAGTTTTGAATTTAACTACCCATTTAAATTGTAGTTACATAACTGTTATTTTTAAGCTGATATGTCTAATGTCGGTCTTGATAATGATGGAGCAGTAAATTTCCCTACCTATTTCCTACTTATATAAAATATACTAGGCAATCAGTGAATTCAAGCAACACGCGAAGTTAATTTCAAACATGAAATTTACTTTGCTTTCTATGTCTTCATTCTAAAATGTTTGAATTTTGGCTTACAAAAATACACAAATTGAAATTATTGGCTGTTTAATTGATTGAGAGAAAAATGTCTAAAGAGCGATGAATTAATTAAAATTAATTATTATTCCACCACATGCTGGAAATAAAGTGTTGTAATAGTAAAAGGAAACATTTTTGCATTTATTTTGTGTCAGATTTTGAATATTACTGCGGCAACATTTATATTATAGCATAGATGAATTGTCCGCATCGGACATTGGATATAGATAAGCATAAATATGTCCTAGGACGTCTGTATTTTCAATTTTAGCCAATGTATACCAACTTATACCCATGCAGCACACCTTAAACTGCTATAGACGAACTTAGACCAATTTAGCCACACAAAATATAAATTTTATCATAAAAAATACCACTTTTCGTATTAAAAATTAAATGTGTTTTATTTTATTTTGCAACGGAATTTTCCAGTGCATTTAGTACAAGTACAATGAAGGACATTAATAATTTGACTTAGCTTAAAACAGAAAATAAATTGTGTGAGTTTTATTTAACGTCCTGACGGTTATGTCTGATCATCATTGAATTCAGAAACTATTGTTTTATTCCAATTCGGCAGTAACTTACACAGTTTTGTACCAAAAATTTCGACGAGGAGGACAAAAAAGGAAAATAGCAAGCAATAGCCACAAATCTCAAAAACGGTTACTATTTTCATACTAAAATTGACACTTCTTACAAGTTGCTCCTCCCACTTGCGGTTAGCTTTAAATTCGTTGTATTTTTTTGCATCTAGAAAGTATTCGAAATTGTTCCAAATATCAATGAATCCTTCCTCTAGGAACATTTCGATAATATTGTAAAACATGTCCGTAAAACATCTATAAAATTCAATTCCAATTGAGTGTTTATGAGAAATTTCTGTTGTAACTGCACATTTGACATTGACTCCTTTTCGTTTAAGTTGGTTTTCAAGAAAATTAACGAAATATTCTTGGCGTCGTTCTATTACATAAAATGGTTTCAATTTCTCAGTGGGAATTCCGTAAACTAATACATTTCTCAGGGTTTTGTATTCATCGGGAATAGGTACTTTAAGAATACTATTTTTATATCGACTTTCAATTTTATGTGTTATAAATATATTTGCATATTCATGTGGTATAAGACGACTGAACTTTTCTGAGTGTGGGATGCCCAGTTTATATCCATTATCTAACAGTTCAGAAATGTTTTTAATTATATATCTTTCTGGAGGCACTATGACATTTCCAGTCATGTACGTTTCGTAGAATGTACTCATAAATGTGGCCATGAATGCCACAAGAGCATAATGGAACATCTTGCTATTATTCTGATTTTGTCGCAAAAGAATCCCAATTGTAGAGAACAGAGCGAATTGTAAATTTCTGATTAGTGAAAATTTGGCGGTTAATAATATGGCAATAAAAACCATTATCGGGATGATTACCCAAGTGAGATAATCGAAAGTGTCTTTTATCCAGACTGTTAAGGACACCGCTTGAAGTTTTTCTGAGTCTTCGCAATAGAGAAAGACATAATCTTTAATCGCGTAAAAAATATGTTTTTTATCATAAAAATGCCACCTTTGGTATATAAGGTACTCCATTCTTTCTGGTCGGATTTCACCACAGTACCATTTCGATTGAATTAATTCATTGTACTTTTGTTTACCAGCGTATTGTGCAGTAAAATTTAGTTTCTCAGCCATAGTTTCGATTGCTCTCCCAGTAAGAAAACACGGATAGGGGAATAAATGTCCTTGTTTTTTAATGAAATAGTAGGGTGAGTAACGACAAGACGGATGGTAATAACTGATATTGTCCTCAATTGTAGAGTCTCTGACTATTATTATCCTCTTATCAAGAAATCTGTTTAGCTTATTCCAGTAATGATGCCAATGAGATACAGCAATTTTTGAAGAAATATAATCCAGCTTCAGTGTAAACTTTGATAGAGTATAGACTGCTAATTTTTTACTGCGATAGACATTGATTATATACCACTGAGCCAGAGTTCGACGGGCATACCCTATAGTATTCACATATTTACTTTTAAAGCAGTCTTCACAAAGGAAAATCAACTTTGCACTTCTGTTCCTCAGTTCTTTTTCAAAGTAGTGCTTAACCCTGTTATAGTTATCAAAACCGCGAATACCAATAACGATGTTAATACTGCAACACAATTTAGAATTTGGTATTCCTGTTGAAGTTGAGGCTGAGACAGACGAAATCGTCCACGTTCGATAATCTTGATTGTCCAAGATAAATCGTTCCCCTAACATCCAGTCAAAAATGAACACGTTCAGATTACATTTCGTAAATCCAGGAATATACAAGTTTTTAGAAGAAATTGCCTTATTAGCTAGTAGTATTTGTAGAGCCAAGACAATTAACAAAAAATAATAACTGGGCATTGTGAAACCACTACTGTTTTACGATTATGAAGGAAAACTGAAATATAACTATGAATTTTAGTATATTTAACCAAACTATCGAAGTATTGAGATTGTCGGTGGTAAGGTTTATCTTTACGACTATCACTGAAGCCAAATGTATATACAGCCTATTGAACTGTATTTTTGTGAAAGTGGTTTAGACACTTTCGTGCAAAACATCACCGAGAAATAAATACTTATGGACCTTAGTTTGTGTCCCTGTTCTCTTGCAAAATAGGAAGTTAATATTCACTGTCGTTTCAGTCCCAGCTTAAAGTAGTATTCCAAACAGTATTAACAGTAAACTCAATAATATCAATGGAATTATTTGTGTAATAATGAGCATGTTTTATGCCGCCTAACCTTCTTCGAAGAAAACGACTTAAGTCTACATGGCCAAATTATTTAAATAATTCAATATCACCAGAGAAAACTGAGAATACAATTTTGTAGCCTATATATAGTAGTCAACTTATTGCTTGACCACACTTGGTAGAAATGTTTCAACACGTATAGCCTAGTAAACTGTCAATCATCAAACTTGATATAGTCTGGTATAGGAAAACATAAATCCTGTTATATTTCCACCTCATACAAATATTAACTTAACAACGATTCCTAGTATTTGCCAAGCGAACTGGGACACAAACAAAGGTCAATAAGTATTTATTTCTGTATTAAATGTTTTTCACGAAAGTGTCTAAACCAATTTCACAAAAATACATTTTTATAGGTTGTACATACATTTGGCATCAGTGACAGTCGACATGAGGAAGCAAACTTACGAAAACGAAAATCTACAAAAGAAAATAAAAATGATCACAAGGGGACCAAAATGACAGTTTTTATTCCTCAACTACAACAGCTATTTTTGATACTCTCTAAGAATATAAACATAATATATTAAATCATCCATGTATATTTTTACAAATTGAACGACCAAATTGACCAGCCATAACAAATTACTAATTTCTGGTTATTATTCAAGTTATTGTTTATTTAGTTGAAGTTCTACAAGACTTATTATATTATTACAATAGTCAACAGTATCTACTAACTACTTCAGAACAATTATTTCCAATTATTTTTTTAGTAAAACAACTAACTATCAATAAAAAATTTACTTTATTCAGAAGTAAAGTTGTGAATATTGAATTGCAAGCACGTATCCAGAGGGGGGGCCGGGGGGGTCCGGGCCCCCCCTAAGCTACCAGAAAAAGACGATTTTTTTGTCAATAAAGGTTAAAAATCCAAAAAATTTTCGCGCTTCGCGCGAATATGCCATAATTTTACTAATATATTTTGGTGTGCCCCCCCTAGGTCAAATTCCTGGATACGTGCTTGTTGAATTGAAATTATAAAATATTTTGTTTACTGTGGGAAAATTAGAATAGGTGGCAGGAAAACAAAACTACAGAAGCATGTTAAAAGTAAACAGTTTATTGTCGTAAGTTTACTGTAGAAAGGAGAAGTGTGATAAAATAGAGACTTTCAACTCTAATTATTAGTCATTTAATAAAATTCGTGGCACCTGCCATTGTTACAAGTTTTTATTGATACCTCCTCTGGTGAGTCCATGCAAAACTTGTTTTGATTTATAAAATTTAAACGAACTTAGACGAGTTTAGACAAACTTAGACCAATTTAGACGAACTTAGACCAATTTAGACGAACTTAGACCAATTTAGACGAACTTAGACCAATTTAGACGAACTCAGATCAATTTAGACAAACTTAGACGAACTCAGACGAATTTAGACGAACTTAGACCAAGACGAACTTAGACCAATTTAGACGAACTTAGACCAATTTAGACGAACTTAGACCAATTTAGACGAACTTAGACCAATTTAGACGAACTTAGACCAATTTAGACGAACTTAGACGAACTTAGACCAATTTAGACGAACTTAGACCAATTTAGACGAACTTAGACCAATTTAGACGAACTTAGACCAATTTAGACGAACTTAGACCAGCTGAACTTGGCCTAATTAGTTTTTATGGTGTCGGATTCGTTAAATTTTGGTCTTCAAATGGTCTTCAATTCAAAAAATTGGTAATAGAACAAATAGCGTTGCAAAATTCACATTTACGTATGCTTGTTATGCGATATCCGGCATCGAAAAAATTTCCGTTGCTGTTGTGATACTTTTTGTATCCCTGGCATTTGGACATTTTAACATTATGAATTATCTTTAAAAAGTCTGTTTAAGACATTTGGTGATATGAAGCCCTGCATAATATATCTGTATTTTCGGTACCAGTCTGACGATGCATATTGCGCATTTGATACCTTATGGGACGAATATCGGTAGGAACAAAAACTACGGGTACATATAATATAATATCACAATTAAATTCCTATTTAATAAGATGGAATCATTTTTGAGATTTAGGACTTGGAATTCCTGAAATTAATCATAATAATATATAGGTTCTAGATGTACCTTAAAACCCAGCAGTGATTCAGTTAACCACAGATTCTTAAAAAATTCAAACTACTTTTACTTTTCCTCAAAGTTGCCATATTACTAGTTCAGATGTACAGGCATCCAATATTGAGCTTTCATATATAGAGTAAGTTATACTAGTATTATTAGGAATGAAAATTGCAAACCCATTAAATTTGAATTAAAGAAACCTAAATTATGTAGTTTTATTCAAATTGACACAACAATACAATTTATGTATTAAATGATTCCTTATAACATATTTTGTTTGTAAGTATGTTTACCAATTTAACATATAATACAACATATTATAAATAAACCGAACACGTCCTCCATATTAAACCATAAAATATTACTTTACACTATAATTGCTATTTTCTAGAGTTACATTTTGCATCAATACTTCGACTACAAACACGCACACAGACATTACATAAAACTTTTACTTATTATTTGATGTTTTCGGATAAAAGTTTATATCGCTGTTTCTCCCACACAAAAAAGATCTTTATTGGACAAAAAATACTAATGTTGTATATTAAATGCTATTTTAAATTATATGGTGAATTTTTTATCAATACTTCACGTGCCCAAAGTGCCCATCGACCCTTTGAGCCATTATTGCGACGTAAGATGTTCAACAAATGATGTAAATCAACATAATACTTATGATATTTAATTCAGTACATAAGCGGAATTCATCAAAACAATGAAGATCACTACAGGCAGTTATAAATAGTTATATGTCTTCGGCATAGTGAAAACGAATAACTCATTAAATCGGCCGGCTTAAATACATTTGGACTTCATTGAACATTATTGGAATTTATTCGAATGAATTGCAATTTATTCGAACAAATTGGAATTTATTCGAACGAATGGGAATTTATTCGAACGAATGGGAATTTATTCGAACGAATTGGAAATTATTCGAACGAATTGCAATTTATTCGAACGAATTGGAATTTATTCGAACGAATTGCAATTTATTCGAACGAATTGGAATTTATTCGAACGAATTGGAATTTATTCGAACGAATTGGAAATTATTCGAACGAATTGCAATTTATTCGAACGAATTGGAATTTATTCGAACGAATTGCAATTTATTCGAACGAATTGGAATTTATTCGAACGAATTGGAATTTATTTGAACGAATTGGAATTTATTCAAACGAATTGGAATTTATTCAAACGAATTGGAATTTATTCGAACGAATTGGACTCCTTGCAACAGGGTAATTGGGAAGTGACCATGGTAGTGACAATCCATAGCATATATATTGATAAATTCATTTATTCATGTCAAATAAATAAGTTTACCATGAAGCACAACCAACAAATAAACAAAAAATGTTCTCCATTACGTAATAAACTATTATTAATTACATTTTAATTTGTTATGCTCTGGTATACGTTTGTATAAACATATTAATTGATTATAAACACGAATTATCATTACATAAATCTTTTGCATATTAATTGATGTTTTCTTGTAAAAGTTTATATCGATATTTCTTCCACACACAAAATTCCTTTATCAGATTATCAATTACAACTTCCGCACATTGAAAACTATTCTAAATGACATTGGTTGAATTCTTATCAGTTTTTCGCTTGAAGTTCGACCATAAAAAGTTGAAGACCCATTCTGACGCACCCCACCAATAAATGATATGAATGAAGATACCTATCATAAGTGGAGTTCATCACGACCTAAAAATGTACTCCAGGCAATTCAAAACAAATACATGTTTTTGACATATTAAAAATAAACAATACAGCAGAGTATCCGCTAGAAAGGCATTTGGAAATTGGATAAAATATCCATATACTTATAAAAACTTCAAATGGAAGTTTCTCTTTAAACAGTTTCTTTGGAAATTGCCTAATTTTTAACAGTTGTATCTAGACGTTATGACTTGAGCAAGTAACAATGTTATTCGGAAGTATAAAAATAACGAATGGCATTCAGGTTCTTTAAGCGGATTTAAAAGTAGGACTGAAATTTCTCCAAAATTTATAATTATAATCTATTGTTCGAATCAAAATCAAGCAACAAGGAACTACAAATAGAAATGTGATTTAAATTTAACTATAATCTTCATGGAAAAAACACTGAATTAATGCTTACGTGCACTCAATTACGTTGATTAAAATTAAGCAAATAAATATAGAAAAAATTGTGGCAAACAATCAGGGGTTGGAATTGTTTTAAGAGTTTGTAAAACATATAAATGGCTTCATTATTGGTATTTATAGTTTTGTTTGTTGATTTATCTTCTGGGTGGGAATTGAAAAATGTGGCCAATTTAGAAAACGGTTGCTACATTAATCTAATTTTCCAGAAAGAGCAATTCAACCAGACCCTTGAAGAAACGTTGTACTACAGTGAAATGCAGAAAATTACTACTCCTTTTGCATATACGAAATTAAAAAACGACAGAGAGGAAAACCTGAAGTTTTGTACGCCAAAAATGGCACTTAGTGGGCACATCAACACTAGGTTCAATTTTAATCCTTGTATGACTGAAATAGATAAAAATAATGTTAGCATTTCTTCACCCCGATTTCTTAGCCGCCTTACTTGTGTAGTGCACATTGCAGTCAACTTTAATCCCGGAGTTTTCTTGGATGTGATGCAGGTCAATTATATCAGTGAGATTTTTTCAAAAAGCAATTCCTGGCTATGGTGGCAGACAAAATATAACTTCTGGGAACATTCTTCTGTTTATTTGTTGGTCGAAAACGAGATATTAGAATCGGCCAAGTCAAATTCCAATTTCTTTGCTGACATCCAAAAAACAAACGAAAACTGGAATATTATATATCGTCTATTTTGGTACAAGCCCTGGTTTCTGCTATCAATATCAGATAAAGACGATCGTACTTTGAATTTATTATTTCCTCAGTACAATCCTCATCTGAATCTAGTTGAATTCCAATTCACTTATATTGTAATGTCATTGTGTTCACGAAACGAATGTTCGGATCAACTATTTGGACGACGTGTGATTAAAAGTTTAGTTAGGGAGAGCAACATATTAAAATCGTCTGCTTTACTAACAGTTGATGAAACGTATACGACAACAAAAGATTTCTACTGTAGAAACCCTACGAGTGATCTCTATAACAGAAAAACTTTATTCAATGGCGAAACTAACGTTGCCGCTTCAATTTCCTTAATTATTTTCCATAACTTTTCGAACTCCACTGTTGGAAGCAGCCAACAATGCTTTGAAGAGAATCAATTTCATTCACGATTAAATTTTCAACATGGTCCTAAGTTCAATGATGATCCTTACTTAACTATTATTCGCACAATGGAAGAATCTTTTAACTTTATTTCCTGTGTCGTTCTTGAAGACGAAAGTCTCTCATTCTACGGATACATTCGACCTTTCCAATTGCACGCGTGGATAGGCATCATCATCTCAATTGGACTGGCAACAGCTTTCCTTCACAGTGTAACATTATTTAAAAAAGAAAAATATTTTCCATTTTATTTAATCATTTGGGCATACTTGTTAGATAATGAATGCTGTCTACCCTTAAGAGCTAATAGAATTATTTGGATGAAATTAGTTTTAAGCTCATTGTTACTCGTATTCATTATCCTGACAAATGCTTACAGGGGAGTAGTCACAACTGACTTAGTTGAGCCTCGTGCAGTTCGCCAAATTGAATCTGTTGAAGATTTGGTAAATCTGCCGGGTATTACTGCTCTAAGTGAAATCGCGGGTAGCAGTGAAGAAGATCAATTTAGTGTCATATTATTTTTTCAGAATAGTATAATGAAGTCATACTACAATTTTTGTAAAACTAATGGCAGCTGTAAACAATCAGCCAATGATTATCTTAAAGCAAGTTTAAAATTTGAAACTGAAAATCGTAGCACGGTATTGGAAGCGATTGAATATTTTAATATGCAATTGAAAAATTCAAACCAATCAATTTTTTCATTGTTTTATTTGATTCAACCAGTGTATAATTTGTACGACAAGATGAAGCTTCATTCAAAGGCAGAGTTTTTCAAGAAAATTAGCAGAGCACTTCGATTCCCTCCTGGGTATCCCTACATCAGTCCTCAGGAATGGATTTCTAAATGTAATAAATCTGCTCTCATTCTCAGAAGTTCCCGCCTCCACCGACTTCTTAATGACTCCCACTGGAATCCACAGAGTGGCGGCTACCAACCAATCAAAAGATTATACCATGGAACCGAAGAAAATTCTTTTTTACCAACATCTATTTATACTTCTATTCAGAGCACTCAAATTCCTATGCTTACCCAATTTTTTAGAGAAAGGTTGTTTGTTCTCGGTCATTCGGGAATTTTTAATTTATGGGTAGATCATTTCAGGTCTCGTAATTATACAGAATGCAAAACTTGTTGGCAGAGAACTCCTGCACGGCCCTTGACATTTCACAATTCAAATATCGGCACTATATTCTATGTTTTAGTTTTCTTCTCACTTATAGCTATAGGAACGTTCGTTTTTGAAATATTCAGTAGAAACCTTTTTGAAAACAAAAATTAATGAAATATATGGCCCAAATAATGCAATGGCAGTGTTCCTCGCCTGCCCTCTCTGCGGCACATACAGCAATCGCTAATCTCCTTATTTGCATAGCCATAGCCTAACCTTCTATGTTGACAAAAACTAATTATGGTAACATTTAGAGTCAATGCGTACCAGGCGAAAAGGTGAAAATTAAGAGATTAGTGATTGCTAGACATATACCTCCTTATTACTTAAATATTATTTCTTCTGTGAGATGAAACTTGTAAACTAGGAGTGATATTTTGTTTCAATTAAATGTTAAATCCTCTTTAACTTAATGCTGGACATCAAAAAGTTTATCTATTTACTATACTAAACTTAGTTAAACTTCAAATATTATTATTATTATTATCCTTTTCTTTTATAAACAAAATTGTTCAAACATCTGAGCAAAACGGGTATTCAATAATGATAACAATAACACTTCACAGTTTTTCAAAGAGCTAATAGCAAATACGCCTAGCTAGATTATAGTGGAAATTTATAATATTATGTAACACAATTTTGGGGGTAATTTTCATTTTCCTTATTTAAAAAATTGTCTGAAAAAATGACTTGCCGGAAAATTATTATACAATTAGTTTAGACATCGAGGATTTAATATTCAACCATATTGTATTAATCATGTCGATGTAATATAATATATTATTTTGTGAGAATAAAAATTGCCGAAAACATTAAAGCTGAAATTTGCTTTGGTGAAATAGAAAAGCAAAAAATGTGTAGGATTTCTACCGAAACAACAATACAAATAGTGTAAGCGACAAGAACCCAATTCATTGTCTGCTCAGATTATGGATGTTCAAATAATGAACTTTATGCATACAAACATAACAGGTTAAATGTAAAATTTCAATTGGTTAACTTTATTGAATTGTATATATGCACATAGTTATTTTACAAACAATGCAGAGTACAATATATTGTACTAGCAACATAAAAACATTATCCTATACTTGAACAGTAAGAATATGAAAAAAATTAAGGAAAGCTACATATAATTAATTACCAAGTTTTAGTTTTAGCCTTCTTGCGTTGTATCTTTATTTTTACATGCTATAATTCTCTGAAACCCCAATTACTTTGTCTCCCTATATCTATTCATGCTCACTGTCAGAATTGCTTACAAATTGTCACATGTTATACAGATAAAAAGGTTCTAATCGTATTACAGGAAAAGATAATTTCTAACTTAAAACTAGTGGTTGCATAATTAGCATCTATTAATTTCTACAAATGCAACTTATGAATTCATTAATTCATGCCAGATGAGACATTTTACAAATAAGTTGACCATGAAGTACAACAAATAAAACATAAAGAAACTCAAAATATCCATTAAGCCATAAATATTACTTTACACTTTAGTTGTTATTTTCCCCTAAACATTTTCATCAATACGTCGATTATAAACACAGACAGGCACAGGCATTACAACATAATAATACTGCATATAAATTGCCATTCTCTGGTAAAAGTATTAATCGATAATTCTCCTATACATAAAATGTTATCCATTGCGGACTATGAAATAAAACTTTTGCACATCAAACGCTTCTAAAGTACAAGGTTGTTTTTTCTTATCAGTACTTCGCGTGTTTATCGACTCTAAGCAACCAATCTGTCTTAAGACGTTCAATAAATGATGTGAGTGAAGATACATATGATAAGTGGAGTTCATCACGACATACATATAAACATGTACTCCAGGCAATTCCAAGTAAATACATTTCTTCGGTAAATGCATCAAATAAAAATTATTATCTCTATCAAATAAAATGTCATCAATTATTTTCTGTAATGTTTTGAATTCTACAATGGGGATTAAAAAAATTGCTTTCAAGAGAATAAATTTACATTTACAATTTAGTTTTCAAAGTGGTCCTAAGTTCAAGCATGATTATGATCACTTATTCATAACTATTATTCGGACGATGGAAGATTCTTTTAATGTTATTTCATGCGTTGCCCTAGAGGACAAAAGTCTCTCTTTCTATGGATACGTTCGACCTTTTCAATGCTTTGCTTGGATAGGCACCATTATCTCTATTGGACTGGCAACTGTTTTTCTTCACTGTGTATCATTTTTCAAAAAGGATGAAGATATATTATTTTATTTTATCATTTGGACATTCTTGTTGGATAATGAATGCTTTCTACTTCGAAGAGCTGCTTCTCATATTCATTATCTTGACAAACGCTTACAGAGAAGTAATCGCAACTGTCGCAACGTAGTTTTTGTCTCATTAATAGCTATAGAGGTATTTCTTTTCGAAATTCTAGCATATTTAACAATTAAAATATGGCCACATCTCCTCCGCTTTACTAAAGCATTAAAATTTATAAAAATGAACACTATTGATAAAACATTTCATTTTATTATATATCTTTGGGAAACAAGTAAAACATTAAAAACAGTAGTTAGAAGAGTACCCTCGATCTTTTACTTATATTAATTGGTTTAAGCTACGTGGCAAAATACAATTCACTGTTGTCGAAATGTAATTTTGTACTTGTTTTAATTTATAGTGGTAATTTATGTTTTCATTTGGATTAATATCCAGACGCTACCTAGCTACTAACTATTTATTTATGAATTAATTTATATTATGTATTTTAAAGTTAAATGGCATCTTATTAATTATTAACATCTAATTAAACATTTAAACATTAAACTTAATTTATAAGATAACTGTTATATTAGGTTAGAACCTGTTTTGTAAATAAAAATTAATGAACGAGTCAGACGAAAATGGTAAAAATAGATAGGTAAAAATTCGGTATACTGACATGAATTTATTACTAGGCATTTGCAACATTATCTATTTAGCACTGATAAAACGATAAATCGATTAACACTGACATGCTCTTTCGCATACTGGATTCTAAGAACCTTGTCGGAAAGATTGTACCCTGCTACTTTTAAACGCAGCGGCTGATTTAATGATAACTTCCAGGAAAAAAGACAAAATCGCCATTCCACAGACCATAAAATAAACCATAAAAACCCCACCAACATTATCTGTGCTAAATGGTTTAACTTGTTTTGTTGATAACTCAGCTATCAATTTAGACATTGCTTGATAAATGTTACCACTTTTATTTTTCAAGAGACTGTCTCTTCCTGCTCGTTTTTCGGAATCAAAAACGTCGTTTTCCCATTTTATCATATTTCCAGTATCTCTAAGAATGGATGTTACTTTACTGAAAGACTCAGTGAATATTGAATTTTTCCGAAATGAAAAACTCATTGCAATAAAATTTTGCCTGTCTTTTGACATGTAAAAAGGGACAAAATTTTGATTTATAGTCAATAACTTAGCAGCCGCAGCCGTAATGCTGTTTTCCCAAGATAGACAAACTTGCTTGGGTTTTAAAACGATGGAGGTGACACAGGGATCAAGGATAGTTGTCAGCTTGAATCTAGCAGCCAAAAGGCGATACATGGGATTAGTACTGTGATTAAAGAAGTCCAATCCCACACCGCCCAAATAGTGAAAATTCAATGTAAAGTCCTTATCAAGGTACAAATCTTTAAAAGTTTTTGGAATTGTCTCTTTCTGTGGGAATGTTAGAAAAGAGACCAAATTGGTTTTGTATCCCATTCCTGTTATGACTACGAAAAGCATCCACATTCCGGACATCAATTTCATTCCTTTTGTCACTTTTGGTAGTCTTGTCCCTTGGTCGACAGCGATAGAGTATGCTATGAAAAATGCATGGTAAACAACGAATGAAAATTTCTCGTCTTTAAACCGATTATTTCGGAGAATGTAATAAAACACAGGAACAATTAATGTAAAAATCAAAAGTAAGGAAAGCCAAACTTCCAAGGTATAAGGATACAGAATAGCTGCCCAGTTTGTATATATTTCGGGATGAGACGTTCCAAAAATGAAGGAATTGTATGAAATATCTGAAGCCACATCCGTGAACGCCAGTCTCTGTAACACTTTACCGTCAATTACGCTCATATCTTTTATTCCGGTAACAACTTCGTGCATGACTCCAGTCCATGTTCCATTTTCCAAACGATATCCAACACTTTCAGGTGATAATGGTTTTGGGTCAAACTCCATAGTCATATTGTAATATTTAGCTGCAGATGTTAAAGCCACGTAGTAGTAGCCGGCTAAGGTTTTCTGATCATCTAAATAAAATATAAACGGTGGAGCTCTAACTGATGTCGTTGTTATACGAGTATTCCTCAAATTAAACCACAAAAACGAAAACGATGGAATTTGTTTCAATTTTATAACAGAATTTCCAAATGTATCCAATGATCGTCGGCTTGTCAACAAATCAACTTTTTTGTTTCCTTGATTATGAAATCCAACACCCAGATTTAATTTTAGTCGCATGACAATTGGATTTCTTTCAAGAAAATAAATAATGCTTTCGATAGCTCCAATGAAAATAAATCGATCACTTTGGGGTTTTCCAAAACTGTCGGCACTACTGCTGATGATATTTTCCAAATTAGTTGAAAAAAATCCACTTCTTTGGGTTTTTTCCATCATTGCAAAACATTGACAGAAAACGTTAAACCGTAAAAATTGTTTTTGTGTTATTAATTGCATTTTCTCCAATTCTGAGGCTGGATTCGAAATAATATATCCATTTTTTGTCATAATAGACACAGAAATATATTTTTTGAAAAAGATGTCGAAATTTACACAGTTTAATTGCGAAGATGTTTCAGGCATAAGAATTACAGAACAAAATTCCTTATTTCTTTCAGCAGATATTGTAACAACTTGGGAAACTATTCGTGTAGTTTCTTCACCCAACATACAATTATTATCGGCAAATACTTTAAGGGCAGTAGTACTCCCAATTGCAAACAGGAAAATACCTAAATCAATCCAGTTTTTTAAAGGAGTCATTGTTTCTTCGTTATGAAAACTGAAATTGGAAACCTGAACACCTGAACACAAAATATTACTGTGTGCAACAATAAGTAGTAAATGTACACGATTGTAACATGTTGAAAATTTGAATAATTTATTATTTTTAGTCTTAGGCAGCCATTTTTTGTATAATATTATATTTATGTATCTATTTATTAGGTCCAATTCTGTAATAATATTCGATAATACACTTAAAATTTCTAAGGTTTAGCGATGACAATAAATATATTTGTGGTTACCGTCTTAGCGGTACAGAAGTCGCATTATTACTATCCATCTTTGTATTTGATGGGTTATGTCATTCACTACTACAATCACATTGCACATTGAGTAAGCAATAGATAAATTCTTTATTACAATTTTATCATTTCCTTAGAGTTATGTTCTTATCCTACCCATAAAGTAACTAGATTTGTGTATAGAAAAGGAAACCTGATTTAGATAAAACCTAAGCGGTACTTAGTATAACGAGAATCAAACTGCTTTTTAATTATTACTAACTGGAATACAAGATTTATTATGCACAGATAGAATGATATAGGGCTACATATATTTCGTTATTACTTCATAGTTAAAATTCCAAAGTTGCTAATGAAAAGTATTGAATCTATAGAGCTACTAGAACAAAATACATAGGCGGATTCAGCAATTGTTTATCCAGCGCCTGCTTAAGACTGCCCAACATGCATGCAATTGCAAATATTGTGCTTAAGGCGATGGCACAGACCTTATGGGAAATTGGTGGCCGACAGATTTGGCTATAATTTTTATATGTTGTAGCCCTATTTATGTGGACCAAAACTCCCTCTAGCCAAAACCCCAGATGGCGCTTCGTTCTCGAGATATCTGGGGTCAAAAATTGACCCAACGACATGTCATATATCTTATACTATCAACACTTTAACAACAAATGACCCATCATTCGAAAGGTATTAATAAAGCCATTCCAATGAGTGCAATATTATACTTCCACGATACATAGGTCAAAGGGTAATAGCCTCAAAAGTGTATTAGGTGATTTGGTCCTTTCACAATATATATTAAATGGAGTCGAGTGACATATCATTCGACAGCATTTTGAAAGGCGATCAAAATGAGCACAGTATTGTACTTCTATAACGCAAAGGTCAAAGGTTAGCAGCTTATACAATCAACTAGGTGATTTGGTCATTTCGCTTTTAGCACTAAACAACGTTGAAGGACACATCATTCGAAAGAATATTGTAAACTGATTTAAATAAAGTAAAAAATATGCTTCCAAAACGTAAAGGTCAAAGGTTAAAAGCTTTTACATGGCATCACAGTCCAGTGGTTAGGATAGGTTAGGTTAGGTTAGGTTAGGTTAGGACTTAGCATGGGGATTTAACATGGGACTTAGCATGGGGACTTAACATGGGACTTAGCATGGGGATTTAACATGTGACTTAGCATGGGGACTTAACATGGGACTTAGCATGGGGATTTAACATGTGACTTAGCATGGGGACTTAGCATGGGTATTTGTTGTTTAGTGCTAAAAGCGAAATGACCAAATCACCTAGTTGATTGTATAAGCTGCTAACCTTTGACCTTTGCGTTATAGAAGTACAATACTGTGCTCATTTTGATCGCCTTTCAAAATGCTGTCGAATGATATGTCACTCGACTCCATTTAATATATATTGTGAAAGGACCAAATCACCTAATACACTTTTGAGGCTATTACCCTTTGACCTATGTATCGTGGAAGTATAATATTGCACTCATTGGAATGGCTTTATTAATACCTTTCGAATGATGGGTCATTTGTTGTTAAAGTGTTGATAGTATAAGATATATGACATGTCGTTGGGTCAATTTTTGACCCCAGATATCTCGAGAACGAAGCGCCATCTGGGGTTTTGGCTAGAGGGAGTTTTGGTCCACATAAATAGGGCTACAACATATAAAAATTATAGCCAAATCTGTCGGCCACCAATTTCCCATAAGGTCTGTGCCATCGCCTTTCAGCTAATTTTGTGTCGTTGCAAGCCAAGTTGCACGATGGCTACGAAGAAAAGTAACAGCTCACAAAAAGAATTTGGCAACTTTTTTACGGGCGGAAAATAAAATTTATTTCGAAAATAAATTATTAAACCATTTGCAATGGCCATCAGTAAGGCTATCACAGAACCAATTTCGAAAAAACATCCTCGCCAGGAAACGGGTTACAAAAGGCTTTCATAGGTATTATTTCCTGCAGCTCCTTACTTGCACTTGCACTGACTGTTATAGATGTGCCTACGGACATTTTATCACCGTATTACCATTAAGATTATCTCCTAAATATGATAAAATTGATCGTGATATCGGTTCTTGGCAATGGATTAGGTATAGACAGAATGGGAATGGTATTATAGAGATTTACAAAATACGCCGTGAATATTCATAGTAATGTAACTACGAACTTAATAAAAATGAACCTGAAGGAGGAAATTTTAATAAACTATTCTGTAACAACCGTTTATTCGCATAAATGTTCATACTATTTATATTTTACTAGTAACTCATACAATACATGGAGATTTGTATCCAGTCTATTTGGCTCACCGGCAAATCGAAATGATTGCTGGAAATTTACTTGTCGCCCACTAATACCGCAAAAATTGATCCATGTTTTAGCAAATAAGTGCACTTTTTTGTCCGAAAATAGGATTTATACTCACCATCATAAAAAGTGTCAGTGGGGTAATCGGCGATTATTCCTGGCATACACATACGTCTTACAATTGTGCAATGCTACTGCAACTGTTTATCCCTGGATAAAAATATCTTCTTACTGCCGTGATTATTGAGTGCATACACTAGATTCTATTTTTACATTTGCACAGTGAACTGTGAGAAGTGAAATTAGCACCACCAAAAAGCTTGAAATGTCAGCTTTTCGGTGATGTATCAAACTACTAGGGTTGTCATTAAATGTCGAGGTCAGTTTTTTCATTTTACCCCTTTTTGAACATTTTTTTAAAATTTGTGCAAAAACGGCAGGCCATTTTTTTCATAGAATGATAGTTGGTATGTTCTACTACACTATCCTGAAAACCATTTGGCTGTATCGAGTTGCATCCGAAAGATATAATGTCTGTACCCAGCTGCAACACAATGCCATATGTACTGGGAACAATTCGCTAACGTCAAATGCTATGACAGTCTCACTTGGCTAGTAGTAACGGTCGTAGCCACTTTTGTCACAATGATGATTGCCACAATCGTATATATAACAAAAATCATCATGCTATTAACGAAATGGATTTCATGGCCAATAGGGAAAATTTTGCATCTACGTAGAAAGAAGAATGCTGAAAAGACACGACCTCGAAAGGAGCAGGATGACGAAGAAGCCGGTATTCCACTCGTAGAAGTGAAGCCCAGAACTCCACCAAATCCATATCAACTAACGACCAAGACCGAACCAGTTAGATGAAGTGCAAGAATGCGACGTAGAGACATTTATCCGGAACACAACTAGTATTCATTCTCATTATCTTGGCAATGGTCATCGGAAATTTAGGCTGCGAAGATTACGCATCTATGAGTGCTCAGGCTAGAAAATGGATTCACGCCGCTAACGGAAAAACAACATGCTCCGTTAAATTGAATACTCTGCTAGAATTGTCACCAATAGAATCTGGGCACGATAGCAATAGAAACGAAGTCAATCGCTTTAAGTTGCCAGATGGAGTCACTCTACTTTACACCAAAACTAAACCTGTACGCCACAGCGCTCTGAAGTGCTACTGTTGGGCATCAAGCTCATATTGCACTGGATGGAAATGTCGAGACTTCCAACGTAACTACACGATCGTCGACTTTCGACGATTTAAAGGAAAATCTCGGCTGGTCATGGTGTAAGTACGTGCGCGCCACCAGTGGTTGGTGGACTGTGTTATCAACAGACAGTTTTTTGTTCACAAATTTTACGAATTTAAAAAATGTCTAGAGTACGTGTACTATAAAATAAGCTGGAATTGAAATTATACTTCGGGGACAAAACTACTCACAATCACAACGTTGTATGCAGGTGTACTCAAAGATTGAATTCAACTTGATCTCGACAACAGTCCCTTATATACCAGTAGTAGTAAGCCACACATTAGTGACGACTGGGTCAGAGTCAGATTCCATTGGAGCATCGACCCAGTCCAGCTCACGCAAGAGCGTAATGAAGCAATCGCATTACACTCCACAATTCATTGCACAGGTGACAGATATGCCAGCTAATGCAAAAAGAAAAAAGGCAACAGCGACACCTTCCGGACAGACCAGGCGAATCGGAAAGCAAGCAAGCGATGCGAGTAGAGATGAAGGACAGAGCACGGAAAGAGGAAAGCGAGCGACCGACTGATGGCATTATAGATCTAAACAAAGAACGTTAAGTTATACATTAAATGAAAGCATTTCCATGATTTTGTGGTACCACAAACAGCAGCATTTCTCGACTCATTTCGCAATTGCCCTTTGTAACACTTACGCTAGCACAGATTGAAATTATTTTCAATCTCCCAAGACACTGAGTCACACTTTAGTTTATCGGCTCTAAACATCTCCATGACAAACAAACTGTCATCACCTTCAAGAGGAAAAGACCGGAGTCGTTCGATACAAGTAAAGAGAAGACTAGTAGATGTATGAAGAAATGAATGTAAAAATAAAATTGTTTTATTATATTCATGTTTGCTTTGTCGTTCTGCGTGAGAAGTACGTATCCTTAGCTAGAGTGTAAGAGTCGAAATCCTCAACCTCGGAGTTAATTATTCAGTTATCAGGAATTTTTTTGCCGCCGTATCTTTTCCCCAACAAAAAAGTGTACAAGTGACACACCGAAAAGCAGAAATCCTCAACCTTGGAGTTGATTATTCAGTTTTCCGGAAGCATTTGCCGCCGTATCTTTTCCCCAGCAGCTACCTAAAAAAATGTACAAGTGACACACCGAAAAGCAGCCAAATACGTCAACCTCTTCTCAAAATGAAGAGTGTGATTGTGACGGTCCTTCTCATCCAGGGATGCGCCTTCATCCCTGCTCGCAAAGGTAAGCCTTCACACTAAGAATAAACAGCAATAAAAATAAAGCTAAAAAAGAACCACACGCAAACGAACATTGTCTATAATGAATAGGTACACAAGGGCAGCATATTGACCACTGTTCTCACTTTCATACAAGTAAGAGTATGTATAGTATATGCACTATAGATAAAGCTCATTATTTATTATTCACTATTGTGCACAACCGGATACCACATATCCGCTACTTTATTATTTTCCCATGTATTAAGAACAGGGCCAATACTTACGTACTTTAAACGTAAGTAAATCGTTTTATGAATTTACTGATGAATTCAGAACCACTGCAAAATACTGCAAAATGATGTCAAGGTAGATTACTCATGTATTATTATCAATCATAGAAACGTTCTGTAACTAGGTTCAAATCACTATTAAAACTGTATAAATATGAGAATCACAAAAATAAAAACTCAGTACAAAAACTCTTGGCAGACACCCTGCCCGTGTACTCTTCAATTTATTAAGCTCACAATTTTTCATCTGCATAAAAATTTGTGAAGACTAGGCATTCAGCACATAGCCTAATAACCACTTTTACGGAAATGCTACCGGCTTCCAGGTGAGTTATAGTATATCAACATCTCCTATTACAACTCCTAAATTACAGCCATATATAGACGCATAGGACACATCCCCATCACAATCATATACACACGTATATAATATACCATGTACCGATGTAGCCACAACAGTCCTACAGTATAATTGAACATAACAAACTTAAGCGATCGTATAGTGAAAAACACAGTAGAAAATGTGTGAGAGAGAAGTTTAATAATAATAATGTAGACATTCTACTAACTTAAGCGTTCGTATACTGAAAAACACAGTAGAAAATGTGTGAGACAGAAGTTTAATAATAATATAGACTTAAACATGGTTCGTTCTGCATAACTTATCCCTATAGGATATGCTTAAGGATATGTATAAAAGCGTATTGTACACCACGAGCGTAGAAATGGAAGACCACATCATCGGAGAGGAGACTACCAATGATAGTAAATGCAAAAATAGTAACTGCACCTCAGACTGAAAGACAAACCTCAGACACACCTCAAACCTCACAACTCAGACAAAAAATGGAAACTGCAAACAAGGAGGAGAACGCAGAGCTGTGGTCACCCCCTATTAATTATTACTTTCTCAGGTGCTTATCATTTATTATTAACAAGAGAAAAAACAGCATACACTCACACATTATTTTTAATATATTTTTAGTGGTTTTACTGGCAATAGCCGAGAAAATCATATAGTATCTTTTGGATGCTGTTCACCTTGGGAAGCATTGCAAATTGACGAAGAAAGGCATGTGCAGTATGAAGAGGATGACGAAGATAAACTGGAAGCTATCCAGATCGACTCTATCCATAATGACGAATACGAACCGAGGCTCTCTACCAATTAAGGAAGTGTCAGCAGATAAGGAAATGCTGAAGCTAACAATTTTACTATGAATCCGGGAGTGCCATTCAGGTTACTGAATTGTAACCACCCCCTCCCTAATTCTCTCTTTCATTTCTTGTAGCCGACTGCCCCCACTGAATAGCCTCTGGGAAGGAAACTTTCAAATTTCCATACACAGAAACAAAAATCATACTCAAGACAGGGATATTCTTAATGTCGAATGAGAATTTCTGACTTATATAATTTTTAAAAAAATAGTTGCGTTTGAAACAAAAACTTAATTCGATTAAGTTATTGTGCCTCCATTCATGGTACAAATACTGCAAAAAGCACCTACCAGCCAACAATTCTGCGACTTTCATCAACTGTATGAAGGCCTGCTGGAAATTGTGGTACTTTTCCAGGCGAGACTTATAGTTGGACAGGTATTCGTCTCTAATTCGATGAATTTCCTCATTAATGGAATTGAAGTAGAGACACTTGTCATCCACTTTACACCCCGTTCTAAAAATGAGGAGTGCTTAATAAATATAAGCTAATAATAATAATAATACTTTCTATTAACAAATAATGTAAAGAACAACAATGGTTACATTTACATTTTCAATAATTACCTCTGTGTCCCAACTGCTATTCTATTGTAACTGCTATCTCTCTTACAATTTTAAATTCATTCCCAGACCGTTTTACAGAGTATGATTCCATCCCAACTAACTTGAACGATAACAGCCAAAAACCTCTCCTCTCGAAAATACTAACTGGACAAAAGGTATGCTGTAAAAGACTTTCATACCTAATGATTTTTACACAGTATTAGCCTTTGTGTAAAATAAACCACTTTAATTACCATTGCAGATACTTTGCTTTCCACGAGAAGATTATTGACACACACGACATTTTACTTGCTGTTCCCTACGGTTACAATCCTGTCTGATAACGACTTCGACTACCGGCTCCACTATCTATTTCAGGCTATAATTGTCGGACAGAGTGAAGCCTGAAAAAGTTCATTGATTGCAGAGATGAAGAATAGCAACGACATTATTCATCCATAAATTGAAAAAATTATTTATTGTTATTCTACACCATCAGATAAATATTTTAAATTGGCGGCAGAGTGTCCTATACTAGTCCGAGTTGCATCACGGTATCATGTTTGATGTGAACGAAAGTGATGATACTACTCCAGTTTTAACTGTGTTAATGACTTTCATGGAGGATTGGGCAGGAAGTTTGAAGATTTATTTCTTTATAACGCTAGACACAGAAATCAATCTGTTATAATTTGCATGCACACGCTCTTTCCTAAAAATTGCCGCACCTTAACAATTATTGCAAAATATTTAATCTTTTTTTGGATGTAGTAAAGATAATTTGCAAGTTAGAACTTTAAGTTCACAAACAGGAATGCATGGTGGCAAGTTTTTGTTTACTTGCTATAATAATGCTCGAGAAAAACCTCATGGTTATTTTTTTTGCGATTTTTCCCAAAGTCAAAACGATAGGTTTAGAATACGCAAACCTCGACTTTGTATAAGTTTTGGCGAATTATCCCACCAAAAAACAAAAAGTGTTGTTAAAAAATTGTGAGATAATTTTCAACATTTCTGCCAATGTTTTACCCATTCAAGCTTTTTGTTGACAAAGATAAAACGTAAGAAAAAATTATTTAAGAAATTGGTGTGTAGAAAGGTTAGTGTATTAAAAAGGAGAAAATTGTTGTCCATTATTGTCCAAATAGAGGGTTCTTTGTGTTTTGGCGTCCCTTCTTTCTGCAATAAACAAAATGAGAAGTTCAAAAAGCAAAAATTAGTTCCAGAAAGCCTTTACAACAAATTTTTTTCACCCAATGATGGTGATAATGTTGAAAAAGACATTCGTCAGCTTTCTAGACTTTCTAGACTAGTCAAATACTCAGGATGACTTTTGATTTGTAACTTTTGTTATTGAACAATCTTACCAAACGACTGTCCACATTGCAAAAAAATGAAAAGGATACACCAGTGCTAATCAAAGATGAGAGTAAAAAAAACAATGAGAAAACAAAAGACACTATTTCCGTTCCCTCATTATCTATGGAGTCTACCGCAGATACATCTGCGGCGACCCCTGGTTCCAGTGCCGGGCCTCCACCACCCGGGCAACGAACTCCTGCAAAGATAATAAATTGACGATCGAGAAGGAAACGGCATGAAAAGACACCTTCATTTCCTTCTCATCTGTCTAAATATTGGATCTAAACTTAATGAATCTAAACGGATAAAAAAGAAACCAAAAAAACTAAATTACATTATGCTTGACAATTGGAATCAAGTTTTTTCATTTTTGCACAATAATTTCAGCGATTCCATGGTTTTAAAAATAATGGGTTGCAAAGGCGATATTCTTATATTTGGATTTTTTATTATTTTTATATCGTCCTCAGAACCCTTTGTAAAATCATAGAGAAATATTACCGCGCATGATAATTCCTATATTAATTACTTATAACATTTAATGAATGAGCGAGTGCCACTCACTCATGGGGGCAACATTACATTGGATGAGGGGGCAACAATAATGAAGGGGATAGGAACTCTGTTGGCATAGGCATTAAATTTATTTAAGAAGGATAGCAAAACTAGCATAAAGGTTGACAAGAACGTTAGTTGTCAATGCTGTCTGTTGCAAGGAACATCATCAATTGAGATCTCTACCAGCGATGGAAGTAAGTTGAATTTAACCTTCAAAACTTTTATTTCATATTAAACCTATTCAAAACTTAAAACTTTATTTTAAAATGGAAAAAATAATTTTATAAATAAATATATTATACAGTTGGACAAACAAACTAATCAAATCCTGGTGGATGTAAAAAAACCAATACAAATCTAGGAGGAGGAAGACGTTACCCAGTCTCTTTGTGAGTGCGTGAAGCCTAAACACGGACGAAAGGCTAAGGCGGTGGTAAACGGAAAAAAAAATTTTAATAGATAAGTGATATAGAGTATGGATAACATCGCCGGGTGACGCAAATGCCGTCCTTTACATAAGTAGGCATTACCATTGGGCAGGGATTAACGTTACCGGTGACAATTGTTTCCATTTGCATGGTAAAATAGAAGGGGGTAAGTAAGGTAAATAGTAACAATAATAAACATTGCCATAAGGTCCCATTTAATAGATGATTCAATTTATAATTAATAATATGTGTACGTACATGTCACCATGACAACCCACACAAATTGTACGTAAGAAAATCTATTAGTTTAAGGACTGCCATACCATTCCATATTAACGAAAGGTTAACGAAATGTGAATAATCACAAGTTCTCAGTTTGTCAGTTTACCACAATTTTGCACAAATAAAATAACACTCGTAAAACGTAGCCGCGCAGCGTTTCAACGCAGCCGGAGCTGCTAAGATTTACTCTATTTATCATAAACGACTTATTAAATTTCTGTTAGGTTTTAGCATCTAAAGTGCTATCTCCCAATATTTTGCTCACCGCGGAATTAATCCTGGCCTAACGTGACAGGCAGGTTTTCGGTTTTCTTCACCGACATTTGGACATTTTTTGTGCCATCATCACTGTACGGAACTCTGTTTCCTGCAGTGTTACCTCCAGCGCTAGGGATCTGGGGAAGACTCGGACATCAACTAGACAGTCCATTATCGTGTACAATATAACCAGATAAATACGGAAGATCGCCAAAAACTATGATCTGGACTCTAGGTATAGGAGTGAAATGCCCAAAGAATGAAGTTGAACTGTTGGTAACCGGACACTTGAGTTATATCAGTGACAGTGATGAGAGAACGGCAGGCGTAAGTATATCGTATACGCCTATCGGAAATAATTCTCTTAATTTTTCAGGTTTCAGCATGGGAGGGATATTCTCCTTCCTCAACTTCGATTTCACGTCCTGGATAATTAAGGGCATTATATTTGTTATAGCTGGTCTAATACTTGCTTGTATTGTCATGACTAGCATAAGGTTAGTTTTAAAGAAAATGTTATGAGATCATCAACCGCAATTGCTGCATACAAATGTACATGCGGTTTTATGTAACATCCGCACTACTATCACCAGGCTGACAGTTGCACAAAGAAAGAGATAAGTATGCCCAATGCACTCTGCTTATTCTCTTCACTCATACTTTGAACGTTTGTGTGTGTTTGTGAGATTCTACTTAGTTATTGTAACAATAGTTACTAAATAAGCACTTAAAAGTTACGAAAAAGTTAACTTAATTACAAAAAATCATTAACATGGCATTTGCTGCTGCGGAATTTGTGCTCAACTCTACCAGTGTTTCAGAAGAAATTAGTGCTACGAATCCATTGGCGAGAGAATTAGAAATTGAAAGGAGTGAAGTGCACCGGAAGGAGACGAAGAAGAGTTTGCGGACGAAGAGAGAAATTTTTTGGTACTTACGGATGATCAACGCCAATTGATTGAAGCCAGCCCAGCTAATACTTACAAGGAGCTCTACATGGACACCAAAAAAGAGTATATACATCTACGTATAGTCAACATGCGTTTAATGGCACGAAATAATGCACTAGAACGAGTAACGAAAGAGAAACAACTAGCTCTTGAGTTGGTTGAAGTGAGAGTAGATGAGGCAAAGCACAACTTACAACGCATACAAGAAAACGACGAAGTGTATCGCAATGAGATGTATGCTGTGCATGAACAGTTAAAAACTGAACGAGATGAAATGAAATTATTAAGGGGACATTTCGATGCTCTGCAAGAAAGACATGACTTGACTCTGTCACTGTTAGAAGTGGCAGAGAAGAAACATATGATAGAGGAGGCGAATCATCTATCCATTTAGTGGATGTATGATAACGAAAAGTTAGATGCAGTGGAAGCAAAAAAGAAACAACTCAAGGAGATTGCTGAATTACAGGAAGCCTACCATCAGTGTAAAGTGGAAAACTATAAACAGCAACAAACCATCGAGGAATTGGAGGATCAGTGAAGAAAGAAGGATTTTAAGATTTTGCTTCTTACACCGATTACACCACCAATCCCACCAAAGAGAGCACCCACTGGAGATGATGAAGCGACGCACCATAACATGTACACTTAAGGTATAACTTATGTCACAAACATTACATTCACATATAGTATGTAAGAAGTGTATCTTTATATTAGCAATTAAGGATATTCACATGTTAGTAAGTAATTACTACTTAGGATGGGAGAATATTTCCATATGTATGGTAAATTAAGCTAAGTAGATATGTTATTTTTTGCACGTATATAATAAGTAGTGAAAAACTTATGTATGGATGTACGTATGTGTGTTTGCATTTAGGTACTTATAGTAACATAATTAAACATTGCCATGTAAGGTAGTGTTCTAGTTTTAAGAAGTGATTCAACTTACTTTTAATTGTATGTATGCACACGTTGCTGTGACATAGCACGAAAATATTAACACTTATTGTCAATAATATTAAGGAGTGCCATTCTGCTCCATAGAAAATAATATTAAGGTAAATGAACTTTGTGATGAATCACAAGTTCCTTTTTCTCTGTTCAACTTTAGCACAAAATAAAACCAACACTAATGAAATGTACTTCACAGCAGCCGGAGCTGCGGGATTTTACTCCAATCATTTACTCATCATATACAACTTATTAAATTTGTGTTAATTATGTAAAGAAACAATTTGCATACATTAATACTAAGCCCTTATTCAAATTCACGTTCCGCAGTTGGGGGGGGGGGTGAGAGTTGACACGAGTTTAGTTGAAATAGACAAATATATACTTTCACTTTCACGGGACATATACTTTCACTTGTAAGTCTTCTAACCCTGCTTAAACTTACATACCACAGTAATGGGTTGGTTGAGGTTGCGGTGTCTTACTACTACTACTGCACGCACTTTAATAAAATACTAAAAGAAAATTTCATGATGTCTCTGTATATTCTTACTGCACGTGTAAAACTGTCGGAAATCGAAGATTAAACTTCTCTTTTTTGACACGCATCAACAGGCGCTTTGCACTATCCCCATACACACACACACACACACGTGTACGAGTATACCTTGTACCCTACCTTGAAGCTCTATAAATGACAAAAGTCTAGACAACCAAATCCCGAGCCACGTTCCAAAGTAAATCTTCTCATCGGAAATTAAACTTCTCACACATCAACAATGCGTTATACGCTATCACCATACGCACTCACACGTCACACACACTTTACACTACCACATCACACACACTTTATACTGGACTACATACATGTTACATAGAACCCGTCTACTCAAAAAATCATTTTTTCATAGGAGTCACATCCTGCAGGACGTTTAAATTACATCGCCGCTTCAATATGAAATTGCGTAACGGAACAATAAATATTTTACAAAATATTTTAATAATATACAAATTTCGTATTCATTATTACATTTATATTTACATGTTTTCTATTTTTACACAGCTAGCCGCCTTTTGCCGCGTACTGTACCAGGATCCATCCTGCGGTCTCTGTCAATGCGAGCAAAGTCGCAATGGATAGAGCAGTGGCAGCGAGAAAGGTCTCCCTCGATGCCAATTCTAGTGGCAGAAGTGCCATTGCAGCGACCGGAATCGCCAGTACCATCATCGTCATCTTTTACGGTCTCCATTCCCCTGGGGGTCTCCAGCTCCAGTCGAATATGATGAAGACTGGCACCCGCCGCTGAGCCCATCGTCGCATTCAGGTGACAGGTGAGCCTCTTTCTATCTCTTTCTCTCTCTCATTTAATTTTCCCCATAGCGCACCAGCTTCTTTAATGCCAATGTGGGATTTCTACTCCACAGAGAATAGTATGGACTCGACCAATTCGTTTCTGCAAGGCATATTCTCGCCGGAAGGACCGTTGCGTCGAAATCCAGATTTAATGCCTGTATCACACGTGCAGACGAAACTTGATAGTTACGTAACAACTATCAGACGACTAGTGGAAAACAAGGCTATCGATTTCAAGTGCTCGGAAATTGAGAGTTTTGCTACGGCAATCCAAACAGTGAGGAAAAATGAAAAAAGAATTCGTCGCACGGCGGTAAAAGCCCCTCGGACTGTTCACTGTACGGTCTTTAAAGGACCGTCCAACGCATTCCAGAAGATTTTGGCAGGGCAAATGCTCTCTCAATATTATGGCTGGATAACCCCCCAACAAACAATACAGTTTCTGGAAGAAACTGTTGCTTATGGCAATGCGGCAATAACATTGGCAAAGACATTCAATGAGCAAATGTAAAATTTCTCTTTTTGCTTTTTTCCGTAAAAATAAATTTTTTACACTTGTATATTTATATACTTATTTATTTCACTCACATCTAAATCAAGTGACGTTACATCACTCGTTTTTTTGTAATTTAGTTAGTATTTTTGCTAGCAGTATGTAAGGAAATTAGACATGTGTAGAGTAAGCTAAAGTCAGTCTCCAATATTAGACTTTTGCTTTCCTAATAATTTAAAATTTTCCGCTCGCCAAGTTGTTTATAATACAACACGAGCGATAGTGGCCTTCCCTGTGCATGTAGCACCTTACTCTTACACTTTTAATTCGCACCGCAAAACACGAATGTCGTGCCAATCATTTTTACCCTCTGCCGAGTTATAATGATTTACACGATTAGCAGCACAAATTACATACTACTGTTATTCATACCAGACCTTTTTTGTTTTCGATTAAAGTTTTACGCACAGTTACCATATGCGCGTAGGATTTTTCGTAAAATAAGTGCATTCGTATTATAAAGAGTCAAGTCAAGTGACTTTGGTTACGTACATTTGCTAATATCAATATACTATACTTGCTTATATCTTATTTAGCTGCTTATTTGGGACGAGAATGTTTTTCTGTAAGACACCAATATTTTTTTCTTAAACATTTACGTTTAAGGAATACTTTTTGTTGGCGAACTTAATACTTAATTATCAATTTATCTTGTTTAATGTAACAAACAATTATTAAGAAAACTATCATCTCAGTAATAAGAACATTACTAATACATACTAATACATACTAATACATACTAATATATACTAATATTAGTATATATATACTAATACATACTAATACATACTAATACATACTAATATATACTAATATTAGTATATATATACTAATACATACTAATATTAGTATATATATATACTAATACATACTAATACATACTAATATATACCAATACATACTAATACATACTAATATATACTAATACATACTAATATATACTAATATTAGTATATATATACTAATACATACTAATATTGGTATATATATATACTAATACATACTAATACATACTAATATATACCAATACATACTAATACATACTAATATATACTAATACATACTAATATATACTAATATTAGTATATATATACTAATACATACTAATATTGGTATATATATATACTAATACATACTAATATTAGTATATATATACTAATACATACTAATATTGGTATATATATATACTAATACATACTAATACAAACTAATATTAGTATATATATACTAATGCATACTAATACATACTAATATTAGTATATATATACTAATGCATACTATTACATACTAATATTAGTATATATATACTAATGCATACTAATACATACTAATATTAGTATATATATACTAATGCATACTATTACATACTAATATTAGTATATATATACTAATACATACTATTACATACTAATATTAGTATATATATACTAATGCATACTAATACATACTAATATTAGTATATATATACTAATGCATACTATTACATACTAATATTAGTATATATATACTAATACATACTAAAATTAGTATATATATACTCACACATACTAAAATTAGTATATATATTTACTAATATCACACACCAAACAAACTAAAACTTGGAATATTAATCCCGTATGCCAGACTGTCCATGAGCAGTGATGTAAAAGAAGCACACAATTTTGTCCGTTGGATTTAGTATCAATTGCTTATATCAGTTGCGGAATAGGCAATGGTTTAGGAAATACTGCGAACTTACCGTGCGAGCGACCAACGGTACAGGTCTTTCCTTCCTACTCCGTCCGCCACCTAACCTCTTGCTGGGAGGTTGTATTGCAGTGCCGTTTTAGTATTTCAACGGACAAATTTGTGTGATTCTTTTAAATCACTGTCCATGAGTCTTTATTTTGTAAAAATAGGATTTACCTAATTATTAACCTACATTCACCTGAAATACTTTAGGGAAAATCTGACAGAAGAGATGGACATTAAAAAACAAAGTAAAAAAGAAAATTCTTAGGATACTTATTTAGGGGAGGTGCTACGGTGCTGAAGCATCCCCTTTATTTCTAAAAAGGCACACTTTTTGTTTTCTCAAAATTATATCAAGTATTTTTAAACATGAGAAAATTTGTCAGGAGTAGGCGCTCGGGCTACAACTACAACTATCGCGCGCATAGATCAAGGTGACAATGGAAACTGTCAGCGAAGCTATCTGTATTGGGTTTGGGCTGAATCTCCGGTCTCTTATTATCTGCCCTTGGACTTGGATGGTGTGTTGGACTCCTGCACAAACACCTGTTTTGGAATTATTTGGGATTGATCTGAGTGAATTATCGTAAATACTGTAGTATTGATTGTGATTCTTGATTACTACTTGTTGGGAGATAGTAAAGGAACCTACTGTACTCCCGTAACATTCTGTGTTAAATTATTTGGAATCAGAATCCATTGCATCGAGATTGGTAACGTATCGGGTTTACATACTATTGCATGCACACATAACTCAGAGTGACATAAGTATCGAGAGTATAGCTTCTGATAAATACTTGTCCTACGTTCAAGCACCCCCTAAATTGTGTTCTGGATACGCCCTTGATCAGCCTCTTAAGGATCAATAAATATTTGCTATAATATAGGTATACCCTCCTTAATATTTAGTAACGTTCATTTACCATACCCATGGTACGCCAATGTACTTTTCAGATGATGACAGTCAAATGACAATAACATCAGGTCTTCAGGAGAGTCGAACAGAATTTTAATGAACAGGAACAGCTAAACAAAATTGATTTTGTATTTGGGTTTAGTAGCTTCGGTACCATTTTGAAGAAATACACAGCCTAAATCTTTTGACTTGCGTAAATTGAATGCACTGTGATTTATCCATCTATAAATATACCAAAAATATTTTATTATTAATTGATTTCGCCATAATAAATGGTACATGGAGTTGTGTTTATTTATACAAAGTTAGGCTTTGTCAACTATATAATAAGTAATAATATATCAATATTATTATGGTAAGTAAATCATTGAACTATAAGTATCCACAAAAGTCATTTGGTTATTGAAGAATGAGGGCCGACCCGGGGCCCCTCCCCGAATTAAAGAAAAGAATTTTTGCCTTAAAAACACGACATATTTTTACCAGAGGCGGCTTTCCCAATGGGCAGACTGGGCAGTTGCCCAGGGCCTCGCGCTTTTGGGGCCTCGCGCAGAGTTTTGACAAAGAAAGAATTTCAACTTTTCTGTGTTGATTTCACTTCAGAAATACTAGTTTTGCATTTTGGTTTAAGTTATACGTTTTGCTACAGCTTTATTACAGAACCATTTTTAGAATTCAAGGAAGAAAAGTATACCGAAAGTAGACATCGCGCAATCTAGTTAAAACATACTGGTGACATGAAAGCAGCATCTCTCAGAATTATTATAGAAATACTATAATATGCATTTCAATCCACACATTTGTAGCATTTTGCGATACCAAAACTGCGTAATTGCAGTAGATGTTGACAATTATGTTTCCACTAATAGTTTTTTTAATTATAAAAGAAATAAAGAAATTTTAAAAAAATCTAAAATGCCGCATAGCGCCTACATAGTCTTTAACAGAGTTTTAGGGTCTTATTTTGAATAAAAGACGTATTGAGGTGGAAACCCTTATAGGCTGAAGCCCCAAAATCCAAGAAAAAAGATATTTTTTCTCAAAATAGCAAAAAATTGATTATTTGCCATTTTTAGGCCAGTTTTGACTATTTTTTGTCAAAAATTGACAAAGTTTTTCGCGCTGCGCGCGAATATATGTAATTGAGATATAAGTATCACATAATAGAGTCCCTCCCGAAACTCACTTCTGTACACGTACTTGTTTTGTTTTCAATAACATTCAAAAATCATAAAACATTTTCGTCTCAATTATTCATATGCCAAATTCATTTAAAAATGGAAAAAATTAGTAGATTTGAATTAATATAATGATTTGCATATTTGTGAATTATTATTATGGGGCCTCGCGCGAACATTTTGCCCAGGGCCTCGCAAATCCTAGAGCCGCCACTGATTTTTACATATCATTTGTCGGGCCCCTGAGTTTTTTCTGGCTGCGGCCCTAATAACAAGGCTGGGTTTTCAACTTCAAATTTTTTTGCCTTAAACCAGGTTATAACAAAGCAAAAGATGGCTGAAACTATACTTAATTTCAATTTTCAATATGAAAAACCGTAAGTTTTAATTCTTGTTATTTTCAGACGCAGGACGTTGGACGTAGGCGAAAACTTAATCGAAAATCTGCTAGAAAGAAGTTGGGAGTCGGCAAGAATGTTTTTTATAGCTTCTAGGTAAAATAACTTTAAACCATTTCAAATAGTGGGAAAATGTCTCTGTAACATTTGTTAGTTTCAGCCACTTTTAACCAGTTGGTTATATATAACCATAACCAATGTGGTTTAAACGATGGTCCAACCCTTATTTGTTAGTTCCCTTAAATCCAGGTTCGCTTTTCGATTCACAATTGGGTCTAAAACCACCTGTGTGTTTCTATGAGTATAATAGAGTAGCAGAATTCCCAGCATGGCTAATATACATTTTTGCGGATATTGTAAATTCCGAGAGGCAACAGGGTTACACAGATTTATATTTCTGCAAAGTGTGCTTAGTGGTTTTGCACATAAGTGAGCTGAAATGAAATCTGAATTTTAGGGAACTGATAAAATGATCAACTGGATTAGAAATACGATTGGAAGATGTCGCCATACAAATACAAATGTTTGTACTTTTCATCAAAATCGATAGGCCCCCAAATTGTCAACCCCTAAATGTCAACAGGAAAAAATACTTTTTTACCAACACGGTTTTCCATTTTTTCAACACTGCATTCCCTTTTTGTCAACAGAATGTTTATTCAATACGCTGCGTTAGAAGTATGTTTTAGTTAGTTTGGTCTTTAGTTTCTCCAGATTATTTTTCTCGGATGAATCAATTGAAGTAGTTTAGTAAGGATTTTCTATGGCTTAGGGCTTAGCGACTACCACTGAGTAATAGGAGAAATATTTGCAATTGTAACATGTGTAATTAATGGGGAGAGGGGGTATTCAATAATATTTTACGCATCACTTATGGTTGAAAAATAAATGCCTTTTGCCAAAAGTGGTCATCCAAATGTTCGTACATTATACCCATTCGATTTCTATTACACTATCGTTATTCCCTGAGTCAAAAATTCGCACCCCATAATTGTATTGAAAAGGGTCTAAAAAGCGGTGGAAGTTTGCTATTGGATATTTTTGGAACCAAGAAAATTTTTTTAAGGAAACGCAGTATGATCTTGACATTAACATTAACTTTGAATAAAAACCTACATTACATATGTCCTCAAAAAGTCTCACGAGGTGTACGACGTCATTGCCCCCTCCGCAATCGACTTCTAAATAACTTACTGAATTACACACATATGTATATAATTTTTCATATTGGTATTGAGATCTACTTAAAATCAATCAAATACCGGTTTCCAGTTTCCACCCACAAGACTTTAAGTTGGGATGAATTTCGCTTAAACACAGAACTTAACATTTTGATTAAATAATTCCTATAATAAAATAGCATTTTTCGCCATTTTTAATCTAATTTATTAAAAAAGGAATGGGATTTATGACCTATTTCAAAAAAGAACCGAGCTATATAATATCGACGACTTTTCATAATTAGTAACATCAGTTACATCATCAGTTCGGTTAAGTCAGTAAATGATTGTCGTGATAAAAGTCGGATTTGTTTTCAATTTATCAATTTAAACTTGAGGCACTGGGGCAAAATGAATGTTTTCCTCCAAGTGGTTTACTTTGTATTAAAAATTATACTTAAAAATCACTTTAAATCTACTTTCTTGCTAATAAGGAATAAGCATCATTTACACATCTCATGCAGACAATATCTGTCTATTAGTATATAAATTATGTTGCACTAATTGGACAATTTAACAATTTATGTATTTATCTATATGCATACGAAAATATAACTAATGAAAATTTGTGGCTTACTAAAGATTATTTTCGGTCAAGGCACTGTTGATAAATACTTCTAATGCCATAGTAGAAAGTTATGTCTTTTGCTTCCATCACACTTCCTTTGATAGTAGTAGGTACACTTTATGACGCACACCCATAATTTAGGTATAGATCTGAAAACAAATGCCAGAGTTTTTATTTTTAATATTAAAATGACGCCAGTTAGAGAAATGTTCTGTTTAAACCATCTCACCATATTTTACATTTAATAAGAAACTAAATAAAAATTATGTTTAAATTATGGCCATTAATTAAACTTAAAAAGTAAAAGAATGATAGATAGACAAATACTAAAGAGGAATATAAGTCTTTAAGTAGATTAGTTATTCTAAATATTTCAATAGGTACATATTGAAATGTTCATCCTACAACAATTTCTGGTGGTCGTATGGATTATTCTAAAAAGGACTCTTTAAAATATTCTATTGTGTACGTACCCTGACTCCGACTGTGTCATTATTAGTAATTCCAGTTGGTTATTGTGGTGCACAGTGTTTGTAGTTGGATGTTGAACATTAGGCAAATAATGAAGTGTAATGTAATATTTTTGCAGTTCAATCACTTGAAACTGTAATTGCAATATTCGCTTATAACGTGTAAATATAGCCACCACATATTTTCCAGATCACATTTAAAACAAAAAACAAAAGAATTATTTTTGCTTTATTTATTTACTACTCAAAATAATGACTAAGAGTAGATTCACGGCGCACTACGGGAGGCTCTTTCAGGTACACAAAAGAAATGCCTTGGCAATAATAACGCCAGTAAAGGAAAATGTTATTTACTGACAGCTTGCAAAGAGGGAAAGACCCTCCGGATATTAGCGTCTACCCTTACCCGTCCCACATCTGTCATTAGTTGTGCGTTGCGCTTATAAGTAAGTATAATTGTACATCATATCACTTCCAGGAACTGTTTTATAGCTATAAAAAATTAGTCCGTGCTACGGCAATGTTTTTGTTTCATCCTAGCTTAGATCAATAATATTAGTCTCGTTTAGCCAGGCTTAGCGAAGGATCCAGGTAGAATTGTCGAAAATATGGCCAGGTGGTGTATCATGACTAAAGTATAAAGATAAACTGGCGCATGCGTATTGAATAATTAATGTTTTTAATAATGTACCCCAAAACAGTTTACCCGATGTCCACCACACGCAACGTGCATTTGTCTGATGCCTTTCGAAGTTACCTGACAAAGGCACTTTGATTACAGTGGACTTCGGGTCAACTGCTTTGGGGTACATTATTAAAAACATTTGTATGTACGTATGTTTGTATGTGTCTATATGTATTTATGAGAATAAGGCAAGCCATAACGTTTCAAAACAGAATGGTCTTTTGCTTAACTTATGCATACACGCTTGCGCGTTTTAAAGGCAAAGTATGATAAAATTATTAAATTTAAATACACCGTTAAGTGACGTGGTAGTAGAAATTTCTTCCTTCAATTAAGTATACCGTTTGTTGTACTTATTAATTTTCACTTGCATCTTGAAGTTTTGTTGTGCTATTGTGACAAGAAAGTTTTGGACTCATTGACTTTTGGGATTCTATATAAAATATGATAGAGTTTGTTGATACATTTAACAATTATTTTATTTTATTATTCCAAGAACAGCTTTTTTGAAAGCTAACTAAACATTCTTCACATTATTACTACCATAAAACATTTATTTGACCGTTTTAACGGCTCTTTGCCAAATAAGGCAGACTTGACCATTTGTTGGTCCATTGCCGATGAGGCAGACTTTACCATTTGTTGGCCCACTGTTAATACGGCAGACTTGACCATTTTTTGGTTCATTGCCAATAAGACTGACTTCACCTTTTACGGGTCCATTGACCTTTTACTGGTCCATTGCCAATAAGGCAGACTTAACCTTTTACTGTGGTCCATTGCCCATATAGGGGACACTTGGCCATTAGCTTCTCTATTGACGAAAGCGCAGACTTGACAATCAGCTGATCCTTTGTGACTCAAGGCAGACTTGACCACTTCCTGGCCCTTTGTCGTTTGTTCAGAGTACCGTAGATCCTTAGCCAAGTGATCATGGTGGGCGACCGGAGTAAGTTTCCAATGTCCACATTTCAATTTAATTACAAAAGTTGGTTGAAGTAAGACAGTGGTTGTCCAAGTACCTATCACAATCACTCTTACTTCAACCCAAAAAGTTGATTCGGTCTTAGTAAGAAGTTTTAGAATTATTTTTGACTCTGTTTCATTTCAATGTTAATTCTCTACCTCTGGCCCACTAAAGTAGAAACCGTGATAAGGTCAATTGGAATTAATATAAAACATCTTTGCATCTGAATTACAGTCTACTTAAATCGGAATACGTTAAAAAATCTCCCGTACTAGAAAACCTCCCCTATTAAAAAATCTCCCCGTTAGACAATCTCCCTATTAGAAAATCTCCCCATTAAGCAATCTCCCTATTAGAAAATCTCCCCGTTAAACAATCTCCCTATTAGAAAATCTCCCCGTTAAACAATCTCCCTATTAGAAAATCTTCCCGTTAAACAATCTCCCTATTAGAAAATCTTCCCGTTAAACAATCTCCCTATTAGAAAATCTCCCCGTTAAACAATCTCCCTATTAGAAAATATCCCCTGTTAAAAAATCTCCCCGTTAGACAATCTCCCTATTAGAAAATCTCCCAGTTAAACCATCTCCCTATTAGAAAATCTCCCCGTTAAACAATCTCCCTATTAGAAAATCTCCCCGTTAAACAATCTCCCTATTAGAAAATCTCCCCTATTAAAAAATCTCCCCGTTAGACAATCTCCCTATTAAAAAATCTCCCTATTAGAAAATCTCCCAGTTAAACCATCTCCCTATTAGAAAATCTCCCCGTTAGACAATCTCCCTATTAGAAAATCTCCCCGTTAAACAATCTCCCTATTAGAAAATCTCCCCGTTAGACAATCTCCCTATTAGAAAATCTCCCGGTATGAGAAATAAGGAGAAACGGCAGAACGAAAATCGAAACTATAAAACTTAGTAATTTGAGACGTGGAGCGTGGAGGTGGATCTAACATGGGAATGATGAGACTATCAGATTCCAATAATGTAATGAAAAACTGCACACTGTTTACCTGTACTTGAAGTAAACTGTTTGTCAATCCGGAATACACACTAGCTTTATTTCTAACAGGGCCTGGGCCCTGTGACCGCCTAGTATAGTATAAAAACCCAAAAGTTATAAAATGCCATGGTTTTCCTACACGCACGCATGTGATTGGCACTTTACATATTACATACACATGGGGAAAGCAGAATAGATAAATATCAAAATAAAATATCAACAGGCACAACACTAAGAATAAACAGTAAAAGTTTCACTGACAAAGAGTATAAGGTGATTTCTATGACAAATTATCATTATAATACTGAAATTGATCAGAAAACTTTTCTTTCTCAACCAAATTTGTTTTTCTACTTTAAAGCTGACATTTAGTTCACTTTCATGGCTACTGTCAAGATTCCATATTCATACTGTAATTATAATCTCCATATCCTTCGCTCAACCATTGTCGTTTCTTGCCAGAATTATCGTATTTTTTGATGTCAATAATGTCATAATGTTTTTTCAAATGTCTCCAATCCAAAATCCCACTTCTCCTCAGATTAGTTTAGCTGATATTCTGGTTACATTTTGTTTCAAGATTTAATTTTTTTCTAACTTTTCACTTGCATTTTAATTACTCAATAATCCGAACTCCATATTGGACAACCAACTTTTTTGCTTTTCACTGTCAATTTATTTTTCGACACTAAAACCGTGAAACCTATATTATATAAAGTATGTTGTATGGAATGTACTTCTGTACGGCTGAAGTAACTACAATTAATCATAATTATAAGTTTAATTATAACTACAACAACCAGTTAAATTGTTACAAATGATTTTAAAGTTGATACTCACTATTAAAATTAATAAAAGTTACATTAATAATAATTAAAATATAATAGCAAAACTATTATTACAACTATAAATTAATTGTATACACAAATACCTTGTCAAAAACTCATTGTTGTTAGTTCAAATGTCGTTTTCAAGTTGTATTGCCACTATGAGTTTTCATATGACGCTTCAAGTTGGTAGACGTCCGATATATTTTTCCACATAGTTTACAGTCATGTGTCTTTTCTTCTGCGTGAGATTTTAAATGTAAATCAAGACCGTAGGAGGTAGTGAAATCTTTTCCACAAATGTCACAGTGAAATGATTTTTCCTTGTGGCCCATAATGACATGTCTGCTTAAGAGGCTACTGTCAGCAAAACTTTTATCACATATTTCGCAAGAAAAAGGTTTTTCTCCAGAATGAGTTGACATATGTATCCTATGATGATTTATACGCGACGAGCGTTTCCCACATATTTCACACTCGTAAGGTTTAATTCCACTGTGAGTTCCTTCATGAATTTTAACATCACGGTTTCTGCTGAATGCTTTTCCACAGATGCTACATTGAAACGGTTTCTTGGCCTTATGAGTTTTCCTGTGTTCTATATACAGTTTTTTGTCTAAAAATATCTCATCGCAAATCTTGCATTTCCATTGTTTCTCTTCTGTGTGAATTTTTAAGTGTCTTTTTAAATGGCAAGGGTCTCCAAACATCTTACCACATGTAGTGCACTCATGCTTTTTTTCTCCAGAGTGGGACACTAAATGTTTTTTTAACCTAGTAGAATCATCAAAGCGTTTTCCACAGATTTCACATGCATGATTCTTTATTCCAAGATGTCGTATTTTATGTTGATATAAGCTTTTATTAGTTTCGAACTGTTTGTCACAAAGGTCGCACTGGTATGGTCTTTCTCCAGTAAAGAAATGCGTCTTCATGTGCACTTTTAAAATTGGGGCGGTTGAGAATTTTTTCCCGCAGACTTCACACTGATGAGGCTTTTCATTGGAATGGGTGACAGAATGTTTTCTTAAATTCACTGCAAATATAAAACTTTTTCCACATTGGTCGCATTTGTGGGGTCTTTCTCCAGAATGTGTTTTTCTGTGACTTCTCAAATGTGCTCCCGATGTGTAACACCTGCCACAAATCTCACAGGTGTAGGGCTTTTCAGACGTGTGGGTTATTTTATGTTCTGACAGTTTGTGCTTATACACAAAGCCCTTGTCACAGATGTCACATTTAAAAGGCTTTATTGAACTGTGCAATTTCTCATGAGTGTGTAAATCGCTTGATGTTTTAAACGTGTGGTTACAAGTCTTGCAAGAAAATGGTCTTTCTCCTGTATGATTTGTTACATGGCGGTTTAAATGATCTGCTTTCCAATATTGCTTCCCACAAATCTTGCATGGATACACTTTCGTCTTGGGTCGATGAATTCGTTTGTGCAGCATTAGTTTACGTGCAGTGATGAAAGTCTTTCCGCAAATTATACACAAGAATTCTGAGGATGTATCAGTAACCTGACTTTGTTCAATATTTTCATCCCCTATTTTCAACAAAAAGAACAAAATAATCAACTTCAGTAGTTAAAATTACACTGCTGCAATTTTTATGTTTTATGCATCACAAAATAAATTATTCGTCTTTTATACTTCAGTAGATGCATTTTCATGATCAATACTCAATACGTTAAGCACTATTACATGCCCGACAGAATTGTTTAATATGTTATTGACAAAAATATATTTATGATTTAGTATCTCACTGTATCTTGTGATGTTTGCTTTCAGCTCATTTACGTACCTGATAAGGGCTGTACTTTTTCTCTAAATTCTGGAATGCTTTCTGTTTCAAAGGTGTCAAATTCATCATTATCTTCTTCATCAATATTATCTAATAATTCCACTTTAATATCACTTGGAACAATTGCAAAGTCAATTGGTAAATCAGATTCATTTGAATTTTCAATAGCTTCAGTCTTCATCTGTCTTAATGGGCTGCCATATGTCCATTGAGGGGATTCTATTTATTCAAAAGTATAGATTATAAATATGATTTTAAGGTTTCTTAAGAATGGATTTATGGTCCGCAAATTGATTCAAATAGAACAGTAATACAGTTTACATATTTGAAATTTAGAATCTACCTATATCTTTTAGAATTTGGAATCTGAAGTTCCAAATTGAAAAAATTTCATTTTTGGTATTGTTTGGAGTTTGAAATTAAATAGGAAAAATTTATATCAGAAAAAGTATTTTTATTGTTTTGAGAAAGGAACTTGAAATAAACGACTTCATATTTGATAGATATTTCTGTTCTGGGATTTTTCAATCCTACGTTTTCCAAATGCGATTTTAAAAGCAAACTTTTGGTAGCTAAGTTAACATTTTTCAACGGGACGTGACACAATAGAACTTTACACCCACGTTTGTTTCCCAAGAACTTCGTGGTGTGCATTTATTATGGTGATTCCTCTAGTAAAGTATTCGTTGGCACTGGCCACGTAACCTACCTTTAAGGTCCTGTATTGGTGTCAATGTCAACTTAGTACAATGTTTACAATGGAGGGAAACCTTAAAGAAACTCGTCAATTAGTAAGAATATAGATTCCAGAATTCCAATATTTTACTCACCTCTTTGAAAAATAAAGGATTTGACTCTTTCTTCTGCATTCTTATCGTGTTCATGATTCACAGTATTGAGGAAATCAGTTGACAAAGTTATTATTGTCCTTTTGACCTTCTTCTGCAATTGTCTGTATCTTTTTTTGAACCGGATTATTTTGTCAAACAACCCTTTTGCTTCCTTCACTAAAGACATGCAGCAATCGCAACAATTAACCCACATACATGGGCTGCCATAGTCTTGCAAAAACGTTGAGCACATATCCCGAGGAATTTGCAACATGTTTCGTAGCAGAAACACCACTTGTAATTCATTCTTTAAAGTTTGGCATTCTTCAGCCGTTGCTCCTGTATACATAAATGTAAACAAATATATATTGATATACGATATGAATTTAAATAACATACAATCATACATAGTACTTAATTTTTGATTAAATTATAATTGGTGTATTTAGGAACAAAAATTGTCGAGTTACACTACAGAAAAGATGTGAAATACCGTTTGGATGAGAGAGAGAAAAATTTTCTAAATCGTTAGTATTTCCATTGGTGTCTTTTATAATAGTAGCAGGTTCTATGATTCGACACTGTTTATGGCACATGAAACAATTTTTATGTTCCATCTTTTTTGTGGTAGGATTCAGATTTCTCGTTTCTGTTAAATTTTGCACAGGTAGCAGGTCACGGCAGCCAGTCTCCAGTTTTACTAACTCTTGATGTTCTATATTCTTTTAAGAACTGTCAAATAAAATACAAATCATATCATAACTGTGAACTGGTTGGTCTCGCAGTTGTTCTACTACTTTTTATCACTATTATTATAATATTTTCTACATTCTTTTATGTATTAACAAAAATTAACTCAAAAAATAACTATTAGTACATTAGTTATTATATTGGATAATAATATATATGTCAACATATTATTATTAGAGTTATTGTGTTGCTAATCAAGTTGGAGAAAATGATAAACTACACATGTTGACTTAATTACCATTTCCGAAGGCTTATCACGTTTATGGCGTTGGGCGTTCTCTTTTTCTTCATATAGGATTTATAAGTAATTTAATGGTCATGCCATGTTTTGATTTTGTTGGTGATAGAAAAGGTATGTAAATATTTCTGGATACGTGCCTGTTTATGGTTTAGTATTTACTGTAAAAATCACAATGTAATCCGTAATACAAATTAAAATAGGACAGGAATTTTCAATATCCCTTGGGAGCACAGTATCAGTATACGTCAAACACAAAAATTAAAACTGCTTATACTATAAATGTGGAAGTAGAAATTATTATTTTTAAAAAGTCTTACCTATAAATTATTTTGACGGCAAATGTCAAAATTTCAGTCCCGTCACATTTTTCAGTTGTGATTTTTATTTAAGTTGGTTAGTATGCCGCGAATAAATATCTATGTAATATGCTTCATTTAGGCGTATTGCATACTTTTCTTTCTCAAGTTCTCTTTGTTCCACCCGTGTGTCAAATGAACACCAATACCAAAATACCAATAGCAGCGTAACAAAAATGCAGAGAATGAGATATCGATCAAAAATCCAAAGTCCGTTTATTTATTCTTTATTATCTCTTTATTGAACGACATGTTTCAGAATATATTTATCGTCAGGTTCTGTAATATATAATAAAGTAAGATACGATTATATAAACCAATACGAAATAACTCAAAATTATAGTACAATCATATATATACTAAATAAATGTAATAGTTTTAAATGCAGCCATTGGAGTTTAATTACCTTTAAATTATATAATTTAAGAATAAATGTTATATATAGACCGGTACATTCTATTGCAATTGACATCGACCGGATTGCTATAACAATAGTTTATACAAATTAATTCAATATTATTATAATTGCATAGTAAGTTTTTTATATCTAAATGTTAAAATGGTTAAAGTAGATTATATAAGTAATTACCTTTAATTAAAAATTGACAAATTATTTACATTGTGACAGAATTTTTGGTTGTGTCTGTTTATCGAGCGGAAATATTTGTATTTTCCCTACAGTAATGTTGTTTACAGGATTTTACTAAATAAGTATTTGATCGAGTTTGAGACTTTTAAATTAGTTTCAGATGACCCCAGTTATGTTTTAGGTAGTAACATTCTTAGATCGTTAATTTTCTGGTATGCTATATTTATGATAAGATTATTTTTCCAATCGTTATATCTTTCATCACTACAATTGTTTAGTGCGTTGTAAAATACTTCCTTTATAATATTCCCTAAATTACGTATATTATCATAGAACGGAACTACTAAGTAAATTTTGTTGCTGACAATATCATTACATTCATTGATAGCTACATTATATTTAGATAGGATATTAGGTGTATGAATTCTTAGATTTTGTATCAGTAAATCTTTTTTGGGCTTCAGAATATCATCTCTAGAGACACCTTTTAATTTAATAATGTTATCATTAATAATATTTGAAATATATCCTCTACATTTAAACTTATCTAACTCTTTAATTATTTCTAATTCAGCTTGTTCATTATTAGAGAAGCATTTCTTGATTCTAATTCCGGCTGAATATGGCAATGATTTTTTAACATGAATAGGGTGATTAGACAGATAATGTAGATAAAGATGTTTACTCATTGGCTTTCTGTAAATGGTAGTTTCTATTTGGTTATTATTTAAAGAGATAGCTAAATCTAGAAAATTGACAGTTTCATAGGACCATTCGTACGTAAATTTTAAAAATGAGTGTTGGAACAGTGTTTGAAGATATGTGTCTGGAGATGGTATATCAGTAACATCAACAATAAGCAGAATGTCGTCAATAAATCTGTTCATGCTAACAATTTCTTTCTTGTTTATAAATAAAGATTTGATTTCTCTAGATACTGTAATATTACTTACAGATACGCTAGAGTTTGACCCCATGGGAATTCCCTTATGTTGTACAAAGTAACTGTTATTATACTCTATAAAGTTATAGTCCATACTCCAATCTAACATTTTCTTAAGCTGTAACATCGAAATATCAAATGGTAAGTTAATTAAATGTTTGTGTTCTGAAAAAGCTGCAAGACATTGTTGCTTACAAATGTTTATAGGTAAGTTCGGATAAAGTGATTCAATATCAGCAGTTACTAGCATATATTTCTTATCGACTTGTAATTTAATTTCGTTTAATCTAAGAATTAAGTGTGTTGTATCTATAATTACATCGGGCATCAAATTCATAACAGGTTGAAGTATCTTATCTAAAACTTTACTTAAATTTCTATTACAACAGTTAACAGTGCTACTTATAGGTCTGCACATTGGAAAACTTTCATATTTCTTATGTATTTTAGGCAGACCGTAAAAGCTAGCTGGTTTGTATTTTAATTCTAGAATACTTTTAATTTTTAATTCTGTAGGCATTACATAGCTTTTCACCTCGTCAATGAGCGTTTCTGTTTTTGCAATAAAATGTGATTCTGTAGATGGGAAATATGTATTAACATTTTCAAGCTGGGAAAGCATTTCTTTATCGTAATCACATTTGTACATAACAACGAGTCCTGCATTTTTATCTGCAGGTTTAATTATTAGCTTATTATTAATTACATAATTCTTAAAACAGTCAATAAATTCTTTGGATATTATATAGTTGTAATTACAATTGTGTATAACTTTTGTCACTAATTCAGTATTTAATTTTACTGAGTCGCCTAGAACTATTTTTGGATTTTTGATCGATATCTCATTCTCTGCAAGTTTACACCTACACCTATTACAGTCTAATTCCGTGGTTACCCATAAACCATAATGATTATGCTGTTATTTCATATTGGTCAAGATGTGATGTATCTATGAGTATTGTTTATGGTATAGTTTTTACTGAGTGAATGGCGAAAACAGAAAAATGCATAGGAGTAATTTATAAGGAAATCTACGGAATGTATGAAAATACGCTGAAATGTAAATTTCATTATATTTATACATTGTTGCAATTGATTGATATACGGAGGTCGAGGTGTACATAAGAGATTATACAGGGTAGCGCAGAATGAACGGTAATTCAAACTGAGTTTCATTTCACTTCATCAAATAAGTTCCATCACCCTGTATTGGCATCTCAGAGAATTTCAGAAACCTTTTAATTCTTTCATTCAATTTTGCTAGCACTAAAGGTCTGATATTTTTGTGATTGTATTTATTAAAAGTAATTATTACAAGTAAATACATTTTCAGATAAAAACCTCATATAGATGCTAGTATATGATATTTTTTATGTGGTAGTTAAGGGAATAATGTATGGTACTAATAAGACTACCTACCAATAGTAAATAAAGAGGGTAAGTAAAGGGTTAAACAATGCATTAAGGTATTCGGAAGGTAAGGTACTTTTGCAACATATATAATTATATCTGTAACTGTTTTGAAGCATAAAATAAAAATCAATGAAAATCGATCGATGAAAATCGATGAGAATCGATGAAAATCAATGAAAATCAATGAAAATCGATGAAAATAAATGAAAATCGATGAATATCAAAGAAAATCGATGTAAATCGATGAAAATCAATGAAAATCAATGAAAATCGATGAAAATCAATGAAAATCGATGAAAATCGATGAAAATCAATGAAAATCGATGAAAATCAATGAAAATCGAAGAAAATCGATGAAAATTGATGAAAATAGATGCAAATCAATAAAAATCGTTCAAGCTTTACTAAAATTAGGAGCAATAAGAGTGATTGATATTTGGAGCCCCATGAATACATGAACAACCACATCTAAAATATAAAATCTTATTACCACTGTGATGGTAAAATAGCCTAAAAAGTGGTAAATTTTGTATACTACTTCTGTAGTCCATGTAGCTGGGAGAAGCCCGTGGTCATGGATACAGCCACCGATCCCCTCGGTTTTATCTTATTCAAACACGGGGCCGATGATGTTTTCCTAAGAAACCCGGGTTTTTCGACACCTTGCTGATAATGCATATGTGTCTGAGTAAGTAGGTATAATGCATGATCTCGGAGAACATAGGTATAATGCATGATCTCGGAGAACATAGGTATAATGCATGTGCCTGAGAACATAGGAATAATGCATGATCTCGGAGAACACAGGAATAATGCATGATCTCGGAGAACATAGGTATAATGCATGTGCCTGAGAACATAGGTATAATGCATGTGCCTGAGAACATAGGAATAATGCATGATCTCGGAGAACATAGGAATAATGCATGATCTCGGAGAACATAGGTATAATGCATGTGCCTGAGAGGGAGTGCCCCTAATTGGCATACACTTTTTGGCATAAAATATTTTTTTCAAAAATCCTTTTTGGCATACTTTTTTGGCATAAATTTATTAAACAAACAAATAATTAATAGTAATAATAGTCACACTACTAGTCAAAAAATGTGTAATGTGTCAATGAAAATACCGAATCCAGTTATCAAGATAAATTATACAAATCAAAGTTTATCCGCCAAAGTATATATCCACTCCGAATAGGTCATATTAAAACGATTTTCAGCAGCATTTTGTCATATAGCAGAACTTTTTTGTTCTTCTTGTTCGGAAATTTGCCCACAAGCATCCGTGCTAAGGTGTTCTCCGAATTATTTCTTACCTAACTTACTGTCTGTGTATCTATCATATATATCGGAGGATACCTCGTATCCTCCTATAGTTTTTGCCAATTAGTGAAACACATTTTTATGCCAATAAGGAGAAAAAAATTATGCCAAAAAGTAAGTTTTTATGCCAAGAAGTGATTTTTTTATTTTATGCCAAAAAGTGTATGCCAATTATAGGGGTAGGATCGCCTGAGAACATAGGAATAATACACGTGTCTGTAACATAGGGATAATGCACGTGCCTGAGTACATAGGGATAATGCATGTGCCTGAGTACATAGGGATAATGCACGTGCCTGAGTACATAGGGATAATGCATGTGCTGAGTACATAGGGATAATGCATGTGCCTGAGTGCATATAGGGACAAATACAGGCAAGCTTTAGCTGTATACCTGCATCAATGCATAAGAAAGGGGCATGAGTTCCTGAGAATGAAGGGAGAAAGCATGTAGTGCCTGAGAACATGGGGATACTGCATGTGTGCCTGAGTACATAGGGAGAAATGTACACAAGCTTTAGGCGCATACATATCCATGCATAAGCAGTAGAAGCATACCTGTCCATGCATGGGCCGTATTCCCCCACCCCTCCCCATACTACTGGTCGCCTGGTCCCCCTCCCTGCGGCTCTGTCACGCATTTATTGTTATTTCCAGTATTGCACTGTTATCCAATGTGGCAGTAATCGCTAACCGTTTTTCTATTCTTTTCTACTTACCACACCAGTGTTGGTATTGGCATAGAGGAAGCTCATGTCCCTAGCTTATGACAGTCCATGCCTTCAAACTTTCGGGTATGCTACAACTTGCACATGCATCGGGTAAAAATTTTTAATTTTCCAAGCAATCTAAATGTCGGGCAGAAGGGCGTCTGTTGTCGCGTGGGAAGGCGGCGGGTGTCGGTTGGTTAGGCATTGGGTGTCCGGTAGTTAGTTGTTGGGCGTCGGGTGGGAAGGATTTGGCCGCTGTCGGGCATCGGGTGTCTGGTAGTTGGCTGTCGGTTGTTGGGTAGATAGAATTTGGTCGTTGTCGGGCGTCGGGTTGGAAGGAGTCGGGTGTCGGGTAGTTGGCTGTCTGGTGGTAGATAGGATGAGCCTCTTCCCATTCAGCTGAACCAAGCTGAACCTACTGCCGGGAGATTCAAATTCGGCCAACTGATCTGCATAGTGGAATGGGCAGGCAGTGCAGTGACCAGAGTGACCACGCCACGCAATCGTCAAAATAATTAATCTGACTGAATAATCAATAATTGACCATTTTCAAGTCCAGTGACCAGCGTGTATTTATTTGACACTGTCAAATTGGCAGTGCCTTCCGTTTACGAGTTCTTCACTCACTGACACCGATTTTACTCAGGTGAAAAATCTTCGACACTTTTAACTTATAAATATCAAATTATCTGCTCTATGTGACATCTGAAAGCTTTTTAAAACTATGTAGCATCATTCCATCCCTTTATATTATTTATATCATTACCTGCTAGTGACAGGGCCGCAGCCAAAATAAATTTTTGGATGGGGGAGGGTTGGCAACAAATTATAAGTGAAGCGAAAACATTTTGGATTGTAAGGCAAAAGGTTGAAGGTCCCCCTCCTCGCTGCGGCTCTGGCTAGTGATAGGGTACTGCAGTGATTTTCAAGGTGAAAAATTCAAACATAATGCATCGTAAATTTTAAATGTTTCCAAACTGGAATGATGAATTAATTTTAATACATGACATTTCGGTGTTAGATCGTTAATTATATTTCAGCTCTATCTGAAAATGGAATATATTACCTCATTTACCTGTATCATACATATCGCAATAATTGACCTTTTCGCGGTTTCTCGATTGGTGGGCCAGTGGTTGAAGTTTACTAGTAGTTTAGTAGGAGTTTCTGACGAATGTATAAATTACTCAGGAACCAAAAGAGATACCTACAATGTGTAATTTAGTAGCAGGTTCCGCAACTATCCTACATTTCAGTTTTGAAAATCTCAATTTTCTACGATTCGTAAAACAGGAGTTCTGATTTTTCTACTAAAAAGTACAGGGAAAATCCACTTATTTTGAGTGGAATATAATGGTTTTTGTCTATACTTTTTTAGTAGAAAAATCAGAACTCGTGTTTTACGAATCGTAGAAAATTGAGATTTTCAAAACTGAAATGTAGGATAGTTGCGGAACCTGCTACTAATTTACACATTGTAGGTATCTCTTTTGGTTCCTGAGTAATTTATACAATCGTCAGAAACTCCTACTAAACTACTAGTAAACTTCAACCACTGGCCCACCAATCGAGAAACCGCGAAAAGGTCAATAAGCCCCGTTTTTTTGTTACCGCATCCTACTACAACTCCTCTGAACTTGATGAATAATTTAAATTATTTTGGTGGGAACATTTAAATTATTCTTCCAGTTCAGAGGATTTGGAGCAGAATGCGGTAATAAAAAAGGGGTTTATAATATTTTGGTTTAGTTTGCCGTTGCTATAATGTGCTAAGTGCTAAATATTAATCAATAATTGATCTGTTTTTTAAACCATAGTCATAGTGTCCTGTCATCCGTGTTCTGTCAGATTTCAACGAATTGACTTGTGACAAGTACTACATTAATTTTCAGGTTACAACTCCATACATAATTAACACAATGTATATAAACTTTAAATATTTACAATCTGACATGATGAATTAATATTAGTTTGACACTTTATATTTTGGTGTTTGATGTATAATTTATTAGCTCTATCTGAAATGGAATATATTACCTGTATCATACATATCGCAATAATAAGCCCCGTTTTTTTATTGCCGCATTCTACTCCAACTCCTATGAGCTTGAATAATTTAAATTATTTTGGTGGGAATATTTAAATTGTTCTTCAAGTTCAGAAGAGTTAGAGCAGGGACGTATAATATTTTGGCTTAGTTTACCGTTGCTATAATGTGCTAAATATTAATCAATAATTAATTGATCTGTTTTTAAACCATAATCATAGTTTCCTGTCATCTGTGTTCTGTCAGATTTCAACGAATTGACAAGTGACAATAATTTTCAGGTTAGTTACAACTCTAAACATAATTAACACAATGTATATAAGCCTTAAATATTTACAATCTGACATGATGAATTAATATTAGTTTGACACTTTATATTTTTGTGTTTGATGTATAATTTATTAGCTCTATCTGAAAATGGAATATATTACCTGTATCATACATATCGCAATAATAAGCCCCGTTTTTTATTGCCGCATTCTACTCCAACTCCTATGAGCTTGATGAATAATTTAAATTATTTTGGTGGGAACATTTAATCCTTCCTCACATAACATGTAAAATCAACAGTACAATACAACATCTATAATATAATCCTAGACTTTTTAAATTTATCCACCTATGTATGTATGGTAGGGAGAGCCGAATGATTTCATAATATGAAAATATCCAGTCCATGTTGTAATCCCAGACTTGATAAGCACTAAGCACAATTTCAAGTAATCTCGATGAGTGAAAAGTGCTTATTGCTTTTTGGTCAGGAGCGGAGTTGTGTGTTCGTTATTATAGCCATTCACGCTGGTGGAAAAACCTTGGAAACCTGGTAACTAGGTTTCCAGTAAATTTTCGGGGAGGGTAAAAATTTAGTATTAAATAGTAAGGAAAAAGTAAAAAATAATTAAAAAAGACGAAAAAATAAGTAAAAAAGACGAAAAATTAAGTAAGAAAGAAGAAAAAATTAGTATGAAAGACGAAAAAATAAGCAAGATATAAGAAAATAAATAAGAACGTACTGAGAGAGTCTTTTACGGGTTGAAGTTCCCCCTCCCCTCTCCTTGAAATTCAAGAAAAAAGGATTTCTTCTCAAAAAGGCAAAAATGTTAGCCCCTCCAGAAACTCAGTTCTGTTTACATGCTTGTAAGAAAGACAAATTAATTAGGAAGAAAGGCAAAAGCATGTGAAAAATTCGAAAATTAAATATGGGGGATTTATTTTAGCCAATCAGTGAATTTTTTGGTTATATCAGGTTTCCAGTGAGAAAAAGTTTTTTCCACCAGCGGCCATTCAATCACAATTATCGCATTCGAATACACTCTGTTTTGATTTTTGATATACCCTGCGTATTTTTGACTCGCTGCACTAGAAACTGTTTATGGAAATTAGTAATATATTATAACATCAAAACAATATTAGAAATCTGCATTAGTAAGTTGATTATTGCTGGTTAAACGGAAATGATTGAAAGGGAACATTTTGTAATGATCGTAATGTGCATATTAATTAGCATTTCAAAACATAATATCGTCCTTTAAGGAACCAAATAGCCTATCTCCACTTTTCGTTTTGTGGACGAAATAGCCTATCTCCATTTTTCGTTTTGTGGACGAAATAGCCTATCTCCATTTTTCGTTTTGTGGACGAAATAGCCTATCTCCATAGCCTAGACACTCTCTACATAGCACCTATATTACTGTTACAGCATTTCCTTGTAAACAATGGATACAATGGAAACAATGAAACGCCATCGCTAATTGGATATTTTGTATTGTGTAGCTAATTGGTTTTAATTGCCTTTCCTCGACGCTCGGCGAAGCGAATGCAGTATAGTGAATGTGTTGTAGACAGCTGCTGCATGCCGGGGACAACCAAACTGGCGAAGTTCTATCTTCAATATACCGAACGCAACTTATAATACACAATCTCACACACAAGTACCAATATATTAAGAATAAGGTATTCCTGGAAACGACCAATTACTCTGACTATCATATTCCATGTTAACTTTTTTTAGGAAATTCGGATCTCCTCTGGGGCTTCTAAACCTACAAAAAAAGTGTAAATACAAAGAAGGTTCATCGAAAGCTGAACTACAATCTCACTGTGGAAAATCTGACATATCTATTTTGGATATTAAGTTATTAACGTTTGCAATTCAATAGAAGATATCTTAATATCCAAGATAGATATGTCAGATTTTCCACAGTGAGATTGTAGTTCAGCTTTCGATGAACCTTCTTTGTATTTACACTTTTTTTGTAGGTTTAGAAGCCCCAGAGGAGATCCGAATTTCCTAAAAAAAGTTAACATGGAATATGATAGTCAGAGTAATTGGTCGTTTCCAGGAATACCTTATTCTTAATATATTGGTACTTGTGTGTGAGATTGTGTATTATAAGTTGCGTTCGGTATATTGAAGATAGAACTTCGCCAGTTTGGTTGTCCCCGGCATGCAGCAGCTGTCTACAACACATTCACTATACTGCATTCGCTTCGCCGAGCGTCGAGGAAAGGCAATTAAAACCAATTAGCTACACAATACAAAATATCCAATTAGCGATGGCGTTTCATTGTTTCCATTGTATCCATTGTTTACAAGGAAATGCTGTAACAGTAATACATGGCGCAGCATTTAGGCTCCATGGCGTTTAGGCTATTTCGTCCACAAAACGAAAAATGGAGATAGGCTATTTCGTCCACAAAACGGAAAATGGAGATAGGCTATTTCGTCCACAAAACGAAAAGTGGAGATAGGCTATTTGGTTCCTTAAGGGACGATATGCTATAAATCGACAACTTTGTGTATAGCATTTTTTTAGTAGAGCTGTTCTTACTTTTTACTGCCCTCTGATTTCTTTGTGCCAGTTTGCACACCTGTTTTGTAGAATATAAATAACAGTATTGATTAGCATATTAACTTAAGGGAAACACCGATGTTTTTTTAGAATTGCTTTTATTACTGTAATGGGTGCCTACTGAAATTCTCTTGCGTGCAAGGTTCGCCTCTTAGCTGGGTTCACTAGTAATATATAGTCTGCCAAACGACTGCCGATTTAGACGTTGGCATTGGCCAGCTTACCGTCACGTTTCAGTCATATGGTGAGCATGATGTGCTGGACAGGAAGATTGCTAATAGAGGTTTCTCACAATTGGTGGCCTGTCACCAAATTAACATGAATAGGTATTGAAATGCCTCCAATACTTGTCTGTGTTATCCTGGAGTTGTGAGAAACGTCTATAATGGTCTGCCCATTGTCCTCTACAGTAGTCATTAAACAGACTGACTCATGTAAAACCGTGGAAAAGAGTGACAATTTTTGTTTGTAAAATTGTTTTCCTGCCTTAAATGACTGCCAAATAACCTCCAATTAAAAAAAGCAGAGAAACGCATTTGTGACAATGACAAAAAATCTCAAAATTCTATGACATCCGGTTCTCTGTCAAACTGGCCTATAAATTTCAATAGTCTGCGGAGCGACTATGTTATGTTATGTTAGTTATGTTATGTTAAGGAGGGTTCTTCGATTTCAGAGGAGTTGGAGTTGGAGCAGAATGCGGTGATAAAAAGGGGGCTTATAATATTTTGGTTTAGTTTTCCATTGCTATAATGTGCTAAATATTAATCAATAATTGATCTGTTTTTTTAAACCATAGTCATAGTGTCCTGTCATCCGTGTTCTGTCAGATTTCAACGAATTGACTTGTGACAAGTACTACATTAATTTTCAGGTTACAACTCCATACATAATTAACACAATGTATATAAACTTTAAATATTTACAATCTGACATGATGAATTAATATTAGTTTGACACTTTATATTTCTGTGTTTGATGTATAATTTATTAGCTCTATCTGAAATTTGTAGTATCCTTTTTAAAGTCATTTAGTGAATATAATTTGCTTAAGTCATTATTAATACTTTTGTGTATAGTAATGGCGGATCAGCTGACTGAAACGAAATCATTTCTGTATGCTTGGCTTGGGAAGAACAAAATTGTGCCAGAATATAATGTCCGAACAGCAGGTTGATTATTACACATTACTATTTACAAGTACCATTATATTTGTTATATAGTTTAGGTTTTCAATGTTGTATTTTTCTGGATACAAAAGGGGCTAAGCACAGGCAGCGATTTTTGTGTGAGCTGACAGTGGCTGGTTACAACTACACAGCAGTTGGAAATTCAACAAATAAGAAAGATGCTCAAACAAATGCAGCCAAAGATTTTGTTCAGTTTCTTATTCGAAGTGGAAATTTGAACCAAAGTGAAGTTCCTGAACAGGTCAATTTGTTACAGACTTAATACTAGCATTCAATTTCAGTCAGTCTATAATTTGTTATAGAAATAAGCTTACGATATATCTTTTGTGTTTAGGTTTTGGCATTTACACCTCCAACAATAGATCCGGGACAGCCGTTATTAAATACTGCGCCTCATGTTGCTCGACCTGTATTTCAACCTGGACAAGACCCTGGGAAATTTGGCGCACCGTATTTGTAAGATTTTTAAAATTCTTTTTTATTCATTTATATAATTATGGATTGTTGTATGAACAATGGAAGGAAAAGCAGTATATATTTTTATTGAATTTGAGAGATGACCGCATGATGAAAAATACTAATATTACAACTCTGCATACTTGTGGTGGATGCATGATTAATATTTATTAGCTCTATCTGAAGGTCATCAATGAATAACTATTATAGCATTACATAAAAAATATTGAAACCAGTGATTAATTTATTATTATCAATTTTCAGGACACAGCATGGAAATGTTCCATTTATGAACAGACCATTGATGGACTCTTTTAATGTTGAAGATGCAGAAGCGGCAGATAGTAATGCAGGAATACATGGGAATTGGTCTTTAGAAAATGCTAAATCACGTTTACATCAGTTTTTGCAAATGAATCGAATACAGAATGCAGATTACAAGTACTCGGCAGTAGGGCCAGATGGTTCAAGGTTGACATTTGAGACTGTTGAAGAGATCCTGGCTGAGACTCACCAAAATATTTGTGTGGAACTCAGCCAAAATCTTTGCTACTTATTATTTCCGTTTCTGACCAGTTTTACCCAACTTATCAAAGTTATTTAATATCGACTGGGATAATAAAACTTAGATTTGTTGGGAATTTCATTTTTTGATGGACATGGTGTTTGATTGTTTCAATTCAGAGACATTCAAATGCCATGTACAAATATTTACATTGAATATGACTAGACAGAACAAGTATTTTGGACTTAGCAACGGTAAGACATTCGTTGGGTTTTCAAAATACTTGTTCGCATTGATTTATAAAAATTCTTTTGCCAAATTTTTTAAAAGGCTTAAAAACATCGCTAAAATTTCATGACATTAATATTTTATAGGAGTTTCAAAGCCGAAATGAAAATATATGTCAACCAGCTGGGTCGATGTAAGTACTTACAATAATCCTTTGTATATGTTTTGTTAATGGGATCATAAAGATCTCCGGTAATAATCAAACGTAACGTCTCTTGTAGATGTTTGCGCTGCTGAGACGGGTTCCAATAAGCAAATGGCTTCGAAAAGTTGTGCGCTGTCGTTGGTTCGGCAGTTATACCATCTGCAAGTAATAGAACCATTTGCTGGAACGTTAAAGCGACCGAAAGAAGCGGATGCTCCCAAGCCATTTGAAACGAGTGTGGATCCTCAGCTGATTTCCAGTGTCCGAAGCTTGCTAACTGAATTGGAAATAGAACCGGTGTCAGTGCATTCTCCAAGTAATCCCCAGGTTAGAAGACGTGGTCAAGCTACCCACAACATACCTCCATCTGTTTCTATCAAAGTTGAAATCGACGATTCGTTTGGTCGATCTGTAAGTGAGTTCGAGCTTAAGAGTGACCAAAATGTTTTCGGGGCTTATTGTTTTTATTCAAAATGCCTCTAAGTTTCATAAATCTCAATGCTAATTTATAGTTATTATAAATAGCCAAATAATATAATATAGTAAAATAGAGCCAACAGTCACTTTAAAGTTTTTTTAAATTGTAATTTTAATTTACTCAGAATTGAAATGAAACGGGTATGTACAATGCAGGCACATATCCAGGAATTTAACCATTTAGGGCACCGGCACACCAAAATATATTACTAATATATGATATTGGTGAAATTATAACTATGAAATTTTTAGATTTTTTAACAAAAAATCCTTTTTTATCGGAATTTAAATTCCTGGTTGATCTATTTTACATGTTTACATGAAATTTAATGTTTACATGACAAGGATTAAAAGCTTTCAAACATGTGCTGTATGAACAAAGAGTAAAAATATTTATTTTTATAATTTGACCATTGTATCGAAGTTTTTAAAGGCGTTATAACGAAGTTTTAACTGACGCTAGGTATTAAAAGAACTTTATTCATTTTTAAATGCAAATTATAAAAATTGTGTTTGAAATTTACTTGGCGAACTAAAGTAAACGACCTTTGGTGTTTATTTTGATTGCTAAAATTAATGGATACACGAAATGTCGTTTGGTATGATGTACCTGTAGAACAAAAGTATAGACATGTCCTTAGATGTGGATTACCGACTTTGTCCACGGGGACAGCAACGTCCAATGAACGTTTAGTGAGGATGTTGACGCTGAAACCTAAATTAACAATCCCCCCATCTGTAATTTTATACTGATGGAATTTTTGGAACCCGAAAGGGTACCAATTTAACAAAAGTTATGAAAAGAAAGAACTAGAGTAGCCATGGTTTTGGGTGTGATTTGTTTTGAGTGGTTGTGGTTGAGAAGATGGCCATTCCTTCTTAAAATTATAACCTTTTGTTTTGAACAAAACTTTAGTTTTAGTAAAACGCTTGCCTTAGGAGTAATAATAGCTGGCGACAGGGCAACTTATTTTTTTGAATACAAGTTATTGTTGTTCTAGGCGACAGGTCAAGAAGGCGATGAGGCCAATACAATTTCATTGTTACAAGAACCAGCAGAAAAAACTAAATTACGTTATGATGAAGAAGAAGACATAAAGCAATTGAGCATTGTCTCTTGGTCCCCTCCTCTGCCAAATTGGAATCCTTGGACATCGTGTAATATTGACGAAGGACACATGGCATCGGTAACAATTATTTATACATAGTGACATGATATGCATTGGCAAATTTAATAAAATTCACTATTTTCCGTATTAAGACTGGACTTGATCAATTGAGTAACGAATTCCTGGAAAGTTACAGCGAAGCTCAACAGACAAGTAAAGACATTCAGCAATTGCTAGCAAAACGGAATCAATTACCCATATATTCCAAGAAGGCGACTATCATGGAAAATATTGGCGAGTATCCAGTCATTCTCATCAAAGGAGATACAGGTATGAATTGTTTGTTGTGGCGGTCAGTTTAGGAATTGAATGTAAAACATTTATGTTATTATACATTAAACGCGTTTAAAAACTGCATCCAAATCCAAAATATTGATAAAATGTGGTTTACAAATGATTTTTTTAATTTTCAATTTACTTAGGTTGCGGAAAAACTACACAAGTAAGTTTGACAATTTAGTTTGCTTTGTTTTGGAGGTTTTGAATTTAGTTAGGCTTGACCTTCTGAACCAAATTTTGTTTATTTTTAGATTTGTCAATTTATATTGGATGATTACATCCTTTCGGGACAAGGAGCATACTGCAATGTGATTGTTACTCAACCAAGACGGATTTCAGCCATTTCTGTATCCGAAAGGGTTGCCAATGAAAGAGGGGAAGAACTTGGTCAAAGTGTTGGCTATAGTGTTCGATTCGAGTCATGCTTGCCACGACCTTATGCATCGATATTATTTTGCACTGTTGGTTAGTCATATATTTGAGCATTACTATGAATTACTAAGGGCAAATAATCTTTTAAAGACCCAATGCTATCGCTATTACTGGTAATTTTATTTAATTGTAGGAGTGTTGCTCCGTAAGCTTGAAGCGGGATTACGTGGAGTCTCACATGTTATTGTGGATGAAATTCACGAAAGGGACGTCAACACAGGCAAGTAACCTAAAAGGACAATTATGTAACATACTTTGACCCCAGTTCATTTATTTTTCTATTTTCGTGAATTCTTTAGATTTTCTTCTTGTGGTACTGCGGGATATGATGTCTGCTCACCCTGACCTGCGGGTTATTTTAATGTCAGCAACAATTGACGATAGTTTATTCACACAGTATTTCAACGATTGTCCCGTTATTCATGTGGAAGGTCGTGCTTTTCCGGTCGAAACAATTTTCCTTGAAGATATTGTTGAAAACCTTAAGTTTAAACCCTCGCCGGATTCAATTCGGTATTATAACTAAGCTACCTATCAAATAATGTAGATATAGCTACCATTGAGTTTTAACTAAAATTGACTTTGACGTTTAAGGAGGGAAAAGAAAAAGCGTAAAGAAGATGATGGAGAAGGTGTAGATATTCCGTCAGATGAGAACTATAATGTTTTGCCTCATAACAGTCCTTACAGTCCCTTGACGAAACAAACGATGAGTCAGTTAAACGAGCGTGACGTTAATTTAGAATTGCTTTCCGCGCTTCTGAGTCACATAAAGAGCAGAAATTTGCCCGGCTCTGTTCTAGTTTTTCTACCTGGTTGGAATGTTATATTTACTGTTATGCGCTATTTACAGGAACATCCCATTTTCGGTGAGCAACGTATAAATAATTTTATTATAATCTGGAGAATATTATTAACTACATAATCGTCGTTTTCTGAGACAGTTGTGTATACATGCTGATATATATTTTTTCAGGATCTCAATCCTATTGCATTTTACCTCTGCATTCTCAACTTCCAAGAGAAGATCAGCACCGAGTATTCAGGCCTGTTCCAGAGCATATAACAAAAGTAAGTGTAATGCTAAAAATAAAGTCACTCTGCTACTTTTCAACGTGTCTCTTAGAACTTATGCTAACAAAATATTTTTAATCACAGATAATTTTGTCAACCAATATTGCCGAAACATCAATTACAATTGACGATGTCGTATTTGTGATTGATTCCTGCAAAGCTAAAATTAAATTATTTACATCTCATAATAATATGACAACATTTGCAACGCTTTGGGCTTCCAGAAGCAACTTACTTCAACGCCGAGGAAGAGCAGGACGAGTTCGTCCTGGATTTGCCTACCATCTTTGCAGTCGAGTAAGTTTGTAATCTCTTTTGTACAAAGTATTACTGTTGTTTATTGCAGAATTGTAATCTGACTCATTTGATCGATATGATCATTTTTTGCAGCGGCGATTTGAGAGTTTAGATGAAAATATGACTCCAGAAATGTTGCGGACTCCATTGCATGAGATTGCATTAACTATTAAGTTATTAAAACTGGGAGCAATTGGTCATTTCCTAAGTAAGGCACCTGAGCCTCCTCCAATTGATGCCGTAATTGAAGCACAAGTGTTGTTGACGGACCTAAAGTGTTTAAACGAGAAGTCAGAACTGACCAAGTGTGGGAAAATCCTTGCAAAATTACCTGTGGACCCTCGACTTGGAAGAATGATCATATTGGGTGCAATATTTTCTTGCGCGGACCCATTGGCTGTTGTTGCTGCGCAATCTTCGAACTTAAGCGAAGTCTTCAATCTAGGTAATATTTTGTATGTTAAAAAGCTTTGGTATTAGTGACTATTGTGATATTCGAATTCCTTCGATTTCTTGCTGTTATTCATATAACTATAATATATCCATATATATACATTCATTATAGTCATGCAACTTATGATAATAAGACTGAAGAATAATAAAAACAGATAAGAATACACAATAGAGGAGTTCGAGCAATATAATATATATAATATCGTCTGCCTAATATTACAATGTAACAAGCCATTTGATCATGGCTGCTACAAAGTAACAAACCATTTCATCATGGCTGAGACAAAGTAACAAACCATTTTATCATGGCTGAGACAAGGTAACAAACCTAACTCCTGATACAGTGGTTTGTCACTTTGTCTCAGCCATGATGAAATGGTTTGTTACTTTGTAGCAGCCATGATCAAATGGCTTGTTACATTGTAATATTAGGCAGACGATATTATATTATAGAGAAGTTTGAAGATTGAGTGAGTACGAACAATAGACGCTCACTCAACCTTCAAGTCTCCTTTGTCCGTACTCTTTCAAGCGCGAACACGTATATTGTGTATTCTTATCTGTGTTTATTATTCTTAAATAATATTGTTGTCATAAGTTATATGAACATCGTAATACATATTACTATTTGTATGTATTTATTTGTATTTGTATAGGTCCAGAAAGCAAACGTCTACATCCTTGCCAGCGAGGATTTGCTGCTAACAGACATTCTGATCATTTTGCTACCCTAAATGCATTCCAACAATGGAATATCACAAGAAATAAAAGAGGGGAGCAGGGAGAAATAGATTTCTGTACTCAAAGAATGCTGTCTCTTCCTTCGCTACGAACTACGCATGATGCAAAAAATCAATTGCTACAAGTTCTGGGCATTTGCGGATTTCCGGAAGAAACTTTAATGCCATTTAATCTTACTTTCCGCGGGGAGAATCCTACCTTAGACACAATATCCGCCTTACTTTGTGCTGGATTGTATCCTAATGTTTGCTATCACAAAGAGAAAAGGAAAGTAAGAGTTTTAGATGGAGTAATTATTTCACATTTCAGTTTACTGATAGTTTGTAAACTGTAAACGCTTCTCTTTAGGTTTTGACAATGGAGTCAAAGGCGGCGCTGATACATAAAGCATCTGTAAACTGTAATCGTTTTGAAGTTACGTATCCCTACCCATTTTTCATATTCGGCGAAAAGGTAAAAACAGCTGATTAGTAATAAGTATTTGTTTACATTTATTTAAGTCTTTATTTGTGAATGATTTATTATATATTTTGTAGATTCGTACAAGAGCTATATCGTGCAAACAAATGACAATGGTTACTCCTGCACAGTTACTGCTTTTCGGATCTAGAAAAGTTGACTTTGCGAACGACATGGTCAGACTGGATCATTGGTGAGGCGCTCATTCGTTTTATATCTTGAACATTAGTTCACTCGTTTTCATATACTATTCGATACGATTCTCGTAATTATCAGTTCAAGCAATTCTTCATTGTCAGCAAATGTTATAAGATTATAGAACCTGCAGTTTGGTTACAATTGTAATTTATGATTTTAATTTGAAGGATAAACTTAATCATGAATCCTGAAGACGCTGCTGTAATCGTTGCCCTGCGTCCAGCTATTGAAAATCTTCTAATAAAGGCAACCGAAAACCCTGAAGGATTTTTCCCGTTGCAAGAAATTGATGAAAAGTTGGTGAATTTGGTGGTTGAGTTGTGCCGAATGCCGGGATCCTGTCAAGATCAGCGCCAGGATAATTGGCAGGGTGGTAACAGAGGAGGGTTTAGTAATTGGAACCAGAGTTCTTCTTTTCCCCGTCCCAACATTCCAAGTGGAGGAAATGAAGACTATGAGGAAACTAATGAAGGGTACGTTGTTTGCAAGTGATTTTATTTTGTCGAATGAATGGCTAAATTAGTATTTCAATGATTTAGAGATAACGAAGAAGGCGATGGAAACATGGAGGAAGGTGCTGGAGGCGACAGTTTCGAGCCCAGAGGTGTCAAAAGATCTGCTTCTGACGATTTTGAACCTCCTCAAAAAATTATGCGTAAGCTTATATTACTAATGTTTAAATTAAATTAATGGGAAGTGTATTATATTGGAATAAAATATTTGAATTGAATGTACAGGAGATGAAGGCAGCAACAGAGGCTTTGGAAATAATCGAGGTTTTAATCCAAGAGGCTCTTTTGGAGGTTTCAACCCAAGAGGTTCAAGCGGTTTTGCAGGAAGTTCCCCTGGAGGATTTAATCAACGAGGTAGTTTCTCATCTAGAGGTTCATATGGATCGGGTGGATCGGGAAGTTATGGATTCGGGGACTCTTTTGGATCAAGAGGATCTAGATATTCCTCACCATCACCTCATCGAGGTTGGAGTCCACGTGGAGGAGGTGGGAGGGGTTTTGGAGGCGGTGGAAGACGTCCATTCCGCGGTGGAGGGGGCTATAGCAGACCTCGTCAAAATTATCCTTACTAGTAATAAAGTGGTCAGTTTAGATCTTGTTGGACTTTGATAAAACGATTGTATGCAGAAACCAAAAACTATTCAGTCTTAAAAAGAATGTAGTGTTTTAACATTTTGTTTACTTGATTGTGTTGTTCAGTCTGCTTAAGATTTTCCTATTTAGAAAGAAGGAGAAAAATGTTGATATGTCATTATTTAATCATGTAACTTAAAAAATGCATTAGTCTGAAATAAAATAATAAAACATCATTGGGGTAATTTTTTGCTTATATTTTAAACATGCATTACATTCAGCATTTAGCATTATAATATCGCAACGAAAGTTTCAATAGATTTTTTGTGAGTTGTAAGCACGAAGATGTGATTAAAAACGAATTTAGAACAGCGTGTTTTGCCAAAACCATCCTAACTGCCTTCCCGTTAGCCGTAGAATATATAATATATAATAGGTACAAACCGTTCTTAATTCACTGTCAATTGTAATTGTAAAAGCTTGGTGAGACACTATTGGAGATTCATAGTAACATGAACGAACACAACATAATATGTGGTTACCAGCAGAGGACACAATACAAAATAACGATACATACCTAAGAGCAGGCCCGTCCCGAGGCTTGCTCTTATTTTAGGAGATTTATCTAGAGAGCAGAATTCTTCTATTTTGGATATATTATGTCACATTTTACGGGCTAAGATATAATTTTTCTATAGATATTAAAATGATAGCTTTAAAGTTTAGGTTAATTTAACTCCTGCTGCAGACCATATAACTTTGAGTCCTGTCAGATTTGGCGAGATAGAAGGGCTTTAAAAATGTAGATGTCTAGGATTTTAAAGGCCTAATAGAACATAATAATTTATAGCCTTTTCAATGTATGTCTCTAAAACGAAATTGAATATCAGCTTGAGCTATGAAATAAAAGCTTGGTATATACAAAGTTATTACGTATTTAAAAGGAAGATTATTTCAGCCGAACTTAAAAAGACATGTCTTAAATACAATAGACTGAACATTGGACTGGACAATCAAGTATGTACACTCAAACCAGTCTATTTTCACTTTTAGATTAACTGAATCAAAATTTTATTAGCATGTGCGTGAATAGATATTACTTAGAAATGGGAATATATGAAATATATAATGTATCAAGATATGGCATTGCTTTTTGCATGCACACAACATTGGTCGAATGATGTAATTATTGGCAATAACATCACAAACCTTCTTAACCTTGTTACAGAGAATACCCATATATATTTAAAGCAATTTAAGCTGAAGCAAGAATTATGCTTGTATGACATTAAAGCAGAGAATGATATTCACTATTTCACTTTCGGACATTCACCAGCATACATATGACAATGACAAACTTGACTTCGGGCAGAAATCGGACAGTTTTATTTCATAATTATCGGAAGACTACAATCGTACGTCACAATTCACTGAGTTCATTTTCTTAACTGACTTTTCCTGACATTTTTTACATTGTTTGGTAATTTCAGATAAAGCATATATAAAACAAAGCATAAATTAGCATAATAAGCATTAACGCAAATAATTTATAATTTAATTCATTTAAGTTTAACACAAAATTAAGTAATTAGTTGATGTTAGCACAAACCTCCTTGTTAGAGCCAGTAATTGTCACACACATGCACAATGATGATGACGCAAATTAGCAAAATCTGGGGAAAGCCGGCAGGGGAATTCTAAAAAAGGGTGCGAAATGAAACAAAAGTTATAAAAAATTGGCATGATTGTAAAGTGAAAGTAATGGACTTAATAAACAACAACAAATTGAAATGATTTTAATGAAGTTAAAATTAAGTTTTTCGTTTCTATTTTGTTTTAAATATAAAAAATAATTATTCAATATTAGTATTATGCACTGGTAATCAAAATTTTCCATAGTTTTTCTTAATTTTTTAAAAAGATTTCCATTTATTCCAGTTGCCCATCAAATTGAGAAGAAAGATTTAAAACAGTGGTAAAATTGTGACTTTTTCACAATTGTGACTTTTGACTTCTGTCTATTAATATGATTAATATTTACCGACGAAATTGACAACCACTCAGAGCATATTATTTATGTAATAGTGATATAGACATAGATAATAGGGATAGCCAGATAGGATTTTAGTGCGAAAATCATTATTTAAATTTATAATTTCAGGCTTTATGAATAAAACACTGAGTTGGGACGCATACGAATGAAATACATTCATTTCAATTTTTAATCAGGACATAAGCTAACCAATAAATAGCTGAGCTCGACCCGAATCATCTCAACACTCAAAGTTTTTGTCCTTATTACATGTGTGACTTTCTATGTATTAATTAAAATAAAGTATAGGTAAGCAAAAACAAGTATTTTAACTTTTAAAAAATTTTCATTTAATATTTCGGAAAAATTGAGAAACTTTTTTTATCTTATAGAATTAGGAATGACTTCTTTACCATATTATGTCACCTTAAGGGAGAAAGTTAGCAACCTTGTTTCTAGCTTTAAGATTGTCTCAGACAAAATAATACCTGATTTTACATGGAACCCAAAAAACTATTCTGGAAATAAAATTCTAGATTGGATTGGCCTTTATTTCAATCTCTCATTTGGACACATCCCCATAAAATTTAATAAATCTACAAAAACCTTTTCTGCTATTTCACCATCACCTCTTCTTAAAGTCCAAAAATTCATTACATGGGCTGCAATAGTTTACGAAGCGATACAATTTGCCCTATTTCTCAGCTCAGGAGATAATGTCGACTTTGAAGCTGTCTTTATTCTACTTTGCATGCTGACGTACATATTAATTGGAACTGCATTGTCTAATTTTTTGACTAAATCGTCCAAAATTGTACATGTTTTAAATCAACTTAGTCTAAAAGGATACCCAATTTTAAATGAAGGTAAATAAATCAAATTGTCATTGTTAGAGTTAGAAAAAAGTTGTATTCAAATTTAATTGATTTAACTATTTGAATTTTTAAGGCTGGCAAAAACCAGGAATCAAAACCTTCGTTTTCTTTGAAGTTCTATTATCGAAGTGGCTTGTAGGAATCTACTCCATTCTCACTTTGGTAATTATATATTTGTCATTCTACGTCATTCGTGGAAAACATATTGTTGCCACTAGTGGACTGGAACTATTGCACCTAAATAAGTTGGAGGGTTTGCTGAGGTTCATACAATGCTGGATTGTGGCAGCTTTGGGACTTATTATATTGACTGTCCTTTGTGTTTTCACTTTCCTATATTCAACGAGAACGTGCTTATATTTGCACATGATAAGGTAATTAATGATTGTTAGATACAATATTATTAATTTTACATATTGTTGCGAATAATTATTTCTTATTATCAGAAAATTGTTTGCAGTTTAAATATAAAATTACTGCTACCGATAATTGTACCGATAATTGTTTTCAGAAAAATTGAAGTAAATCTGGAAGAGAAAATACGGACGTTTAATGGGTTGCGTATTCTAAATATTTTATTCAACGATTGTCCTGTTAGATCTTTTGTTCCGTCTTATGTATATGCGGTAGTGGTTATGGGGTCAATTACTCTGTTTGCCCTTGTTAAGCAAAATACAGAAGAAATAGGAAACGTGATTGTGTTAGCAATTGTATTTGTTATGAGTCTGATTGCCCTTACCCTCCCATTATTCTCTTACTCCATCTGCTACAAAAATTCTTCGGATACTCTGAATGCCCTGCGAAAGGAATTGTCAGTCAATATTCATAGTAAAAAATATTGTAAGCAAATGCTTGCTAGCACAACTGCTTTTGGTGTTCGGTATGGAGTATTTCAAGTGGTAAAACACAAGCACACTTTAGACTGCTTTGATGCGAGTCTGAACATTGTGACTTCCCTTCTCATTTCTTCTAATACACCATAAAAGTTAGAAAATATTTAAATAATTTTTAAGTTAAAACCAAAAGCAAAATTGCAAATTCGCAAGCCGAAACAGAAGCTCGCCTGACTAAAGGGTGTGTGTACACATGTTTGGCAGGAGAGGAGTGTAGTAAAATTAGGTTAAACTTTACTATCAATATGAACAAAATTTAAAAATAGATCAATATTGACTACCAAAAATAAATAAAAACTATCAAAATGCACGGTAGCTCAAAGTAAATTAATTGTGACTACTAAAATAAACAGAAATGCAAAGCAATTTACTGTTGACTATCAAAATTAACGAAAATTCAAAACTGATTAATATTCGCTATCAAAATTGTAATTTGTTTGTGTTCGCCTCACATTATTCCTTCCTAATGTACACATAGTAGTCTCACTTTACCACTACAGTAGGTATGTCAAATTGTAAATGTGTGTGCTCGCGTACAATATGCTTTATACTGTCATCTACATGTTGCCTTTCCGTGGTTAACTATATAATATAAATGATTCTGTAAACACACCTCTCTACTCCGTAAATAAATACTCTGCAAACTTAAACGTTCACAGTTCTCCAGTCTCAATTTCCCCATTTTTGCAATTAGACTCATCTTGTATATTCTTCTCTTTCGTTACCATCCTAAAGATAGAAACTTTTTGATAGAACTTTGTGTTGAGAATACTTAGCTTTTCTCAGTAATGGTAAAACTTATTATAAGTCTTAGTTTAAAATTAAATGCTTGTACTTTTCCCTTTGCGTAATGTGTTTCCCTTCCCTTTTAGAGTGAGATATAATATCAAGATTTCGTACAAGGCAGGCATGAATAAAGGATGGAATAAGACATGAATTAATTACTTACCTAGATGCATGATTCGTATAAGTACGTATATGTTTACATTACGTATAACGATACGTGACAACTTGACGATTCGTAAAATATCTATCTTAAAGAAAAGCTAAATAATCATCGAATGACGCTCGTATTCACAGTGAAGTTGTATTAATAAGTTGTAGATATGTATGAATAATAAAATGGTTAAATGATTCAGGTTGCACCAAGTGTCATTCACTCAGTCTCAACTCAAGTATACTCTCATTATAAGTGGATACCCAAGCAATTATTTAATGCCGATGAAATCGAAGCAAGAGTTATTGCAATGAACTAAAACAATAAGGAGACCTGAACAGCAAACACATTTTATCCTGCTTTGACTTTTGACGCTGGTCTCAACATCGAAACATTGCTTATCCTTTGTATGGGCTCGTCAGTGTCCCTGTCTAACCTTCGATCAGATTTGCTATGTCTAACTAGTCTTAAAATGAAGGACCACCTAACTTTAATGATGCTAGGAATCAATACTTTTTCGTCAACTGAAAAGATTCTATTAACTATTTAATTCCTGTCAGTCAATCAATTTACAAAGCCAATCATAAATTACAACCAAAATCAAGTAATTATGATATAAAAATGGCAATAATAAATATAATATCGAATGTCACAAGGAATTAGCTAGTCGACTTCTCTGCCTCGTGTCTCCTCTCAGAATGGCTTCTCTTTTTCTGCTATTCCTTTCTTCATGGTCGTTGGCGGTAATTCTCCCGCGTTCATGTCCCTCTCTCTACTCGATGGTTCCACAACATTCCCCAGCCCGTATTGCGACTCCAGTCCCAATACATCGTCGTCGGGCGCTACGTCCAAGATAACTATCTTCGCCACAGGTCTCCTCATTTCTCCATGTTGAGTCTTGATGTCCACTACTCTCGTTCGACCATCCTTTCCAGGGTGAAGTCCAATTATCTTCCCCTTCGGCCATCTATTCCTCGTCAAGTTTTCATCTACAATGAGAACTATGTCGTCCAGTTCTACTGCTTTCACGGACTTCTGCCACTTTCCTCTTTTTGTCAGTGTCGGCAAATATTCTTTCAGCCATCTACGCCAGAAGTGGTCTGCCAGTCTTTCTGCCACCCTCCATTGCTTACGAAGGTTAAGATCGCGGTCACAGAATCTTCCAGGGTGGTGGTTTCCACTCGAGTTACCAATCAAAAAATGGTTAGGCGTAAGGCTCTCAGGGTCATCTGGATCCACTGAAACATGTGTCAAGGGTCGACAGTTGACTGTGTACTCCGCCTCCGCCATCAATGTTAATAACACTTCTTCTCTGGGAACTCTCTCCTTAAGTGTCGCCTTCAATGCTGTCTTCACTGACCTCACTAATCGCTCCAAACTTCCGGCCATGTGAGGTGCCCCAGGGGGTATAAAGTGCCACTGGATTCCTTTCTGGGCAAGTTCACTTTCAATTAAGTTTTGGTTCCAACCCGCCAAAGCTGTTTTCATCTCGGTATCCGCCCCTCGGAAGTTCGTACCATTATCCGAGTACAAGTCAGTTGGGCACCCACGTCTACAAATGAATCTTCGGATAGCCAATATTGCAGAGTCTGTTGTCAAAGACGCTGCAACTTCAATGTGCACAGCTCTTGTAGTCATACAAGTGAACAGTGCACCGTAGCGTTTTTCTCTCCGTCGTCCAATCGCCACGTCCATTGGACCAAAGTAGTCCACAGCTGTAACCGCAAATGCTTTATTCTGTCTTGTCAGTCTGCAAGCCGGAAGTGGAGCCATTTCCGGTATTGATGGGTTATCTCTCCTTGCTTTGCATATGCGGCAATCATGCCAAGATTTCTTTACAGCTGCTCTTAAGTCCAAGATCCAATATCGCTGTCTGAGTTCATTCACCACTCTCTCTTGTCCATGGTGATTGGCATTTTCGTGGTAATGTCGCACTAATAATATCGTTAAACGATGTCTGGGGTCAAGAATTATTGGCATCTTACAATCTTGTAATAATTCTGGTGCATTTTCTGTCCTGCCTTTCACTCGCAGGAGTCCTTGTGAGTCAATCACTGGAGAAAGCTGGCTCAATCGACTTCCTCTCTGTACAGGCTTTCCCTTACGCAAAAGCGATATTTCTTCCGGGAACATATGTTGCTGGTGAGTCTTCAGTAAAAACAATTCAGCGTCAGTTAGTTCAGCCACATTTAATTCCGGGACAAGTTGAAACAAACTGACACCTTCCCTCCTAGCTCTAGTCATTGCTCTTTTCGTTCTCTCGTCTGGTTTCTTCTTTGCTTTACAGTTTCGAATAAATCGCAACTGCCAGGCAACTATTCTGTTAATCTTCCTGTAAGATGAACATTTTCCCACGTCAGGAACAGACTTGTCAGTTGAAGTCAAAAGAGCAACGAACTCTTTTTTCAATTCTTGCTCTTCATCTGGAACGGTTTGAAGATTGTTTGTCTCCTTCGGCCACAGATTTTCATCAAGCTTCAAAAAATCTGGGCCATGTAACCATCTACTACTTGACCGTAGGTCTGTCATTTTACCATCCCTAGTCGCCTCGTCTGCGACGTTATCTTTAGTAGGCACCCAGTGCCAATCAGTGATGTCAGACAATTCTTCTATTTCTGAGATTCGGTGAGCCACGAATGTCTTAAAGCGTCGCACATCGGATCGCAACCAACACAGCACGGTACGAGAGTCACTCCAGAAAAACGTCTTGGAAATAATTATCTCGTGCTCACTTTTGATGGTGTCTGCCAGTCGGCTTCCAAGTACTGCTGCCTGCAGTTCCTTCCGAGGAATTGACATGGGCTTGGTCGATGCCACACGCGCTTTCCCCATGACAAAAGAAGTCTGAATTTCTCCCCTTGTCTTCACACGAAAATAACCCACCGCTGCAAAGGCTTGATCGCTTGCGTCGCAGAATATGTGCAGCTGCACATCACTGTCTTGGTCCATTTCTGAAGCATAACAGCGGGGTATTTTCATTTCACAAATTTTGTGCAGTTCTTCCAACCACATCTTCCACTTCTCGAGTAGTGTCAAAGGAAGTTCGTCATCCCACCCAATTTTACTGGCCCACACGTCTTGAATGAGAATTCTTGCTTTAACTACAAAATGCACAAGAAATCCGAGAGGGTCGAAAACGGACATGACGATACTTAATAACTGTCTCTTCGTCGGCATCTTAACTCCTTGCAAAACAACAGGAGGTATTTTATTAAAGGCTGTATTGAATGAGAAATAGTCACTCCTTGGGTTCCAAAGAAGTCCTAAAACTTGCTCAGTCGGTCCGTCGGTTCCAGGATTTAAATTCTTCAGTTTCTCTCCAACCAGCTCTTGAGGGATTTTATTTATGACGTCAGTAGAGCTGCAATTCCAATTGCAAATCTCGAAACCACCTCTTCTATGTACTTCAATTACATCATTAATAATTTTCATGGATGCCTCCACGTCGTCAGCACTATCCAAGTAGTCGTCCATATAATGGCGATTGATAATGGCTTTCGCAGCTTCTGGAAATTCTGCTTCATATTGTCGAGCGTTCCGATTCTTCACGTCTTGCGCTGAAAATGGCGAGGAAGCAGCACCAAAGATCATGACTGACATTTCCATTATGTCAGGCGGTCGTTGTCTGTCCCAACCTCTCCACAAAAATCTTTGGGCAGGTAGGTCGTCTTTTCTGATTCGGATCTGGTGAAACATTTCGCGAATATCCGCACAGAATCCAATACGGCGTTGTCGAAATTTAAATAATACTGAAGGTAGAGGATTAAGTAGGTCGAGTCCCTTCAGCAGCTGGTCATTCAGACTAATACCATTGGCTTTTGAAGCAGCATCAAACACTAGTCGGAGTTTACCTGGTTTGCTGGCCTTCACCACTCCAAAATGCGGCAAGTAAAATGTCTTCGGATTAAATTCAGTCGACTCTTCGGCGTTTAGTTTTCGAGCATAACCCTTAGCAAGATAATCGTCTATTTTCTTACTGTATTGTTGACCGAATTCCTTGTCTTTGTCCATTCGTCGTTCAATTTGCAGCAGTCTTGACATTGCAGCAGATTTACTTTCCGGAAATTTAACGTCGTCGTCTCTCCATATGAGTCCAGTCTCCCACCGATCTCCTACTATTTTTGTCGTGGCTTCGGAGATTTCTTCAACCCGTTTCTCTTCTCTTGACAGGATTTTGTCCACTTTTATTTTGACACCGAAGGTTTCCGTTCGAAACGAGTCATTCACAAGCTGGTGTAATTCATCGTCGCTGTTGTCATAAATGTGAAATGCATACTGCTTACTGTCAGCCGTATTCAACTTTCCATTCCCAGTAACAGTCCAACCCAGTCTTGTAAGTGTCGCAGCTGGTGAATCTCTGGGTCCTTCCACAGTTTTCACATCCACCACTAAATGATTATTATCTCTCCCGATAAGAATCTGCGGCTTGGCATTGTAGAAACTCTTAATTCCAGTTTCTTTCAGGTGTGTCCATGAGTCGATCATCTTTTTGTCCAAGGTCTGAGATGGCAGGGCTAAGTTATTCACAGTGTGAATTTCCTTCAACTGATATTTCGATGCATTGTCAACACCGCGCACTGTCAAGTTCACTCGTCTTGAATTCTCTTCACGATGAGTAGTATTATTGGTCCATGACATCTCAAATGGTTCTGTAGGTCCAGTCAAGCACAGTTTGTTAGCCAATTCTGACTCAATTAATGTCGTAGTAGAAGCTCCGTCTAACATGGCATATGTCTTTAATTCTCCAGCCGGGCCTCGTACAATAACAGGAACAATGCTGAGTAATACAGTACCTTTTCTGCTCGTCACTTTAAATACTGGTTTATTTTGTACTTCGTCAGATTTGGTCAATTCGTCTTCAGTCTTGGCATTAGCGACCTTCTTGTGCAGCCAGACATGGTGATATCTTGGGCATCCGTCGATGTCGCATTTTCTTTTGTCAGGACAGGAGCTGATGTGATGTTTTCCATATAGACAACAGAAGCAATTCTTTTTGTCCGTTATCCATTCCCACTTCGAGTCACAGTCGAATTTAGCGAATTTAAAACACTTAGTCACATTGTGTCCTTTTTTACCACAAAGCTCACATGTGCAGGTTGACGGTTTCGTCTCTGTCGTCGTGCTGAATACTGCTTGAGGTCGTCGATTATCGTTCTTTGGATGTCCAGAAGGCTTGTCATAACTCACTTTTAAAGTCTTGAGTATATTCGCAGCATCTGCAACTTCATCCATCCATGTCGAAAATTGTTGCAAATTCTGGCTATTACTTTTGCATGCCAAAATTGCCCAATCCTTTTGATAAGTAATCGGAAGTTTCTCCACTAATTCGTCACGAAGTTGAGGATTCTGTAGGTAGTTGTCACTCCCCAGAGCTTCCATAGTCGTCACCATATTTCGCACGGCATTGGCGAAATCAATAACTGATTGAGGCTTGTCTTCTTTAGGTGCAGGTAAGCCCTTAGCTTTGGCTACTAAGGTCTTAACAATTGTTTCTGGCTGTCCAAAATTACGTTTTAATGTGTCAATAACTTTACTTACGTTCTTCGGGGATATTAACATAGCTTGGACTGTCTCTTTAGCTTTCCCACGAAGACATTTTCGTAAACGATTTAAATTCTCTCATGTCTGAGAATCTGCACAATTCTGTTGACATCTTGTACTCTTCAATAAAACCTGGCCATTCTTCCGCTTCACCGTTAAATACCGGCAGATCTTTTCCCATTGTCTGTCTAGCAAAGAACTTCTCCATCTTGTCAACTGGAGCGTCCTTTTGTCGTTGATCAGGAATATCGAAAGCGACATTAAACTCATCAGATTTTATCGGTATTTGATTGTCTGTCGTACCTGTCTCCTTTTCTTTGGCTGTAAATGGTGAACTATTGACCCAATTTGCAGCTTTCTTGCTATTTTCCGAGTCGGTGTGATGGGATAATTTGTCATCATCACTTAATTCTTGGGAATGATCACTGAAATCACCGTCGTCTATCTTAGCTTGTTCAAACTCAAGTTTCTTCGCCACCAATTCTTTTTCTCATTTGTAGTTCCAATTCCTTACGTTGACTTTCCATTTTCAATCGTCTCTCATTCGCCAAAAGTTCCAATTCTTCTTCTTCGTCTTCGATTCTTGACATACGCAAGGCGGCTTGGATGTTGGCTCTTAATTGATGGCTCTTTATACTGCTCACTGACCTGTGAGACTTTCGCCCGTCGTCGGCTTTCTTATTTGGTCGTCGTGTGTCGTCATTCCCAATTGCGGCGTCTCTGTCAAATAACTGAGAACTGACGTATGATGAAATATCACTGTCGTTGTCAGCAACCACAGTAGTCTTCCTTCTAGGTGGGGGTAGCTCCCCAAACTCGGGTACTTGTCCGGTCACTCGGCGGCTTCGTCGTCTTTCACTGTCGGCGTCTGACATTGTCACTTGTCGTCTTGGCACTGTATTTCCACGGACTGTCTACAAATTCGGCTCAGAAGGATCAATGTATGGGCTCGTCAGTGTCCCTGTCTAACCTTCGATCAGATTTGCTATGTCCAACTAGTCTTAAAATGAAGGACCACCTAACTTTAATGATGCTAGGAATCAATACTTTTTCGTCAACTGAAAAGATTCTATTAACTATTTAATTCCTGTCAGTCAATCAATTTACAAAGCCAATCATAAATTACAACCAAAATCAAGTAATTATGATATAAAAATGGCAATAATAAATATAATATCGAATGTCACAAGGAATTAGCTAGTCGACTTCTCTGCCTCGTGTCTCCTCTCAGAATGGCTTCTCTTTTTCTGCTATTCCTTTCTTCATGGTCGTTGGCGGTAATTCTTCCGCGTTCATGTCCCTCTCTCTACTCGATGGTTCCACAACATCCTTTCTTCTGCATCTCTGAGAAAATTAAAAAATAATTTTCTGCTGTAAATGTTACAATTTTGTTTATAATATTTGTCAGCCGAAACTTTCAAAGTCTGGCTTCCCGAAAAGACCACAGTGTATTGACGGGAAGTAGGTTTCATCATTTTATTTCATCACAGCTACAAAATGAATTCGAATTATTAGATATCATTTCCCTAGTTTCTGGATACAAAAGAAATATTAAGCGCATACAAATGGACTGTGGATTATCAGCATATAATATTTTGTGGATATTGCATGACCATTAAGAAAATGGAAATCACTATAGGTCATAACTAATGACCGTGCTATGGATAAGTTTAGGTTATCACTCATTCGTGGGCTTCCCAATCCAATGTTTTTATTTGTCATCTTCTGTTGGTTTAATAGTTAAAGGTTGTGGTCACACAGCCTGATTAAAGTTAGGTCAGTGTTAACTACATTTCTGTTCTTAGTGAATATCACTCATTATAATACTTATAATATAACCTTGCAGGTTCAATACACGTAAATGGGAAATTATATTGCATTATTTTAAAATCAAAGTACCTAAATACATCAATTTTACGGTTGATTCCAATTTATAATCATTTTTCTGAGAACATTATTAATCGACTTGTGTGGATAAATATAAATACCGTTGTCATTTTCCTTCCTTTAGCATTTAAAACAAAAAGTCTCAATACTAACAACATACACAATAAACCGATCGTAATTGTTAATATTTATTATCCTTTTGACTCAAAATGATAATTTATTCATCCTGGTGTATATTTTTTAAATTCACATTACTTATTGGATTCGCATTTCCATTTGCAAATGCAGACATAGTAATCAGTAGCCGTCGAGTGACAAACTGGGGAAAATGGCATCCGTGGGAATATTGTCCACCCGGTCAATATGTTCACGCATTCCAACTGCAAACAGAAGAGTTTGGGGGTACCAACACAGATGATACCTCGCTGAATGGTGTTCAGTTATTTTGTGACATTTTAGGAGGTCACAACACTTCTCAAGGAATTAGCAGTGGACGGGGTCCTTGGGGGCGAACGGGGGAAATATTTTATTGCGATGGAGTCATGACTGGATTTGAATTGCGTTCGGAGAGGAAGCAGGGACAAAAAGATGACACCGCTGCCAATAATCTGCGGGCCTTTTGTGCAAGTTCTGATCCAAAGCGATTGATATTGAAAGGAGACGGGGAGCGGTTTGGAGAGTGGTCTGGGGCTAGAAATTGTTTAAAGGGTCAAGCAATTTGCGGAATTAGAACTCAAGTGGAAGAATCTGCAAAGAAAAGTAATTATCTATTATCTTTGGTAAACATTTTATGATTTAATTTAAGAATAGAATTTCAGGACATAAATTGGTATTGGTATGTATTGCATATTTAAGTGTAACACCAGAATATCAAAAACCGTCATTTTTTATTGATTTTATCTTACTTTTACCTAATCTTCATGATTTTAGGAACAAATATATACATCTTACGTTTGAAATTATTTTCTTAGTTGAACTGATCTTGTTTTTAGCCAAATAAATAGTTTTACAATAACATACTAATACACTTATGGATCACACTTTTTGAATATTAAGTATAGAAGTAATTGAGATAATATGTTTTGCAGTTGCATCAGACGACACGAGTTTGAACAATGTGGATATGAAATGTTGTGACGTAAAAAGTGAAGCGACGAATTGCACGGCTTCCGATGCCTGGGTTCCTGTATTCGAATGTGACAACAGTGACAGAAATTCTTCAGTAAAATGTCACTACAAAGTGAAAAGGGGCCTTGAAAGGCAGCATTCTTCTGCTGAATCAACAAATAAATTGGAAACTATCTATAAACAAGTTGGGCTTTCTATAGGAGGCGTGTATAAAATTGTGAAAGGAGCACTCAGGCTTCAACATAGCAGTTTAAAAAGAACTAATCATAACTGGAGATCAGAATCATCTGCCACTTGGTCTCAGGTATCGACTTACAAAGGAGAATTTGAAGTGAAGCCATACAGAACGACAAGAGTTTATCAAGTTGTTGGCTACTGTGGACCTTTTAGCGTCTATTCCTACAAATTCAAATTTGTCGATATAATAATATAAAGTAACTAGTATAGAGAAAACCAATTACTAAATTATAATAATTATAGGGTATTTACTTTTTTAATAAGCTATATTATATAGAAATACTAAATACATTTTTGTCAGAAAAGCTATTTTTTAAACGAGTTATCTTAAACTACAAATGATTAGCTTTTATATTAGAGGAGTTTTCTTTATGAGACAAAGGAAACAAATCGCCCCCATTTTCTAAAAAAGCAAAAATACAATTGTTAACATAACGGATTTATAAAAGATATGATCTGCAAACTTAGCTTCGTAACCCGTCCGTTGAGTTCGATTTTTGTTAGCCTTTTATTAATAAGTTGGTCTTTTACTACCATATAATTGCATATATTATACAACAAAAGCCTTAGCTTGTGTCTGTATTCTTAGTCATCGGTCCTTATGCTGTAAAGTTACGAGTTGATTGCTCGAAAAAATGTATAAAGGCTAAGGAAATAGGGTATTAAAAGTAAGAGACTATGTTCAAATCAAATGTTGAATGTTTCCTAAACAATCCTTAGCCACCCTGAGACTCTTCTCAATTAAATCTTCAGGTGTCTATCAAATACAGGGGATAATGATTCCCTTCATCTTTAAAATCACCATAAGACTGTATGGAAATCAATAATATAGTCATTTCAAGACTTCACAATTGATTTTCTAATTTATAGTGCAATGATGAAACAGGCAAAGAGACTATCTTATCTCATATAACCCAAAAATGAATCGAAGCAAGACAAAAAAAGGTTTCTTTGTGTCAACATTTTTAAAATAATTAGTTAACAAGGTTAAACTGCACAAACAGAGAATAATAATCACAATTTAAACCCCCCCCCCCAGAAAAAGTTTTAGCACATTTTTGACCGTCAAAGAAGGCAGGTAGACCTCATGAAATTCGGTTCGTGCAAAAGCTAGCCTAGGATTCCATTCCAACGTTTAAGGTATCCAGACTGCATACAGTTAGACGGTATGACCTTGACCCCGTGACCCTCAATTCATTCCAAAGTTAAGTGTAGTTAATATACTTTGTTTGTACTTGAAAAATAAATCCAAAAACGAGGCATGCTGTATTTTCTCGCTTCAGTCAGGTCTAGTCTCAGTTTCACTCTCGCTGTGAGACTCTCACAATTTATATAGCATAATACTCAACCTCCAAATTCAACCGCTAAACTCAAAAGGTGTTTGCTAATTTCGTTTGAAGGAGTCAGTAATTATTGAAAAATCAAAAGCGGTAAGATTTTTGGCTTATTTTGATAGTAATTTTTTATTTCAATAATCACATTTTATGGCTGTTGCATTACCGTAAATGCACAAGGCTAAATACGCTTAGTTGTCTCGTCGTCTGAAGATAAACCACCAATTACTGATTACCAGGTACTAAGAAAGATACGAATTAAGGATAGCAGTTAGTTAGTCATTAGTTGTTAAAACAATTTCCCCGTTAATAAGCTAATACTACAAGATTTCAGTATTAGGATTTGACATTTGAGCAAATTTTGTTGTTTGAAAGCAAATTACACACATTTTTAACTTATTTAACATATGTTGGATCTTTTGTCTTGGTAGCAAGTAGTTAATAGCAATTAATAAATGTTTTCTGCGGTAAACTAACCATTTCCTATTTTGCCTTTTTAATCAATAAGTTTTGAAATTTTGAACTTTCCATTTTTCAACTTCAATTCAACCTGGTCAAAAAAGCGTGACGTTTTTTCATAAAATAATTTTCGACAAGTATCTACTAACAACATTATTTTTTCAACTATTTTGACCTTTGATGGTTGGTCAATTTTTAAACTTTGCTATAGATTTTTAAGTAACCATTTGACTTGTACCATTTTGGTCGTTTTGGACACCTATTTAACTACTTTTTTCGAGTTTTAGCTACCTATCAATCGCCACACGCTGCAAACCAAGAAAAAAATTGAGAGATACTACGTGAATAAGGATGTCATAATCATAGTTTGCACCTTGGCTAGGCGAGAATTTGTTTTTGATTTTCCTTGCTATTCTGTAGGCACGTCAACGTATGATCGTATAAAATCACTGACTGTGGTCAAATATCGTCGTGTTAATAATAAAGTTTTTAGTCCAGGATTTTTGAGCTTCAAAGTTTAAAGTGTTTTTTTTGCAATTTATTTAGGCAAAAATGCCAGACAGTCGCCCGAACGAGCTGGGAGACAATGAATCACGGCAAGAAGAAATTGCTACTCATCGGGCGTTGCTAAATGACGTGGTACAATTTAATGATCATTATTAAAACTGCAAACAATTTTTTGTGTTCAAATAAATACTGTAATAGCTTTAAGTAGTCTGTGAAAGAAGTATTGAATAAATATTCAATATTGTATTTTCATAATAATTGCTGATTTTAATACTGTACCCCAAAACAGTTTACACGACATCCACCACAGGCAACTTGCTTTAGTCAGGTACCTTCGGAAGTTACTCGGCAAAGGCACTTTGCTAATAGTGAACTTCTGGTGTAAACTGTTTTGGGATACATTATTGAAAACATTAATTGTGAATACTTATATAACTTGTCCTATGCAGGTTTTGGATCGTATCTTTTATTTCCTAACTGATGAGATGGATATGAGAAGATTTCGTCGGGTGTGTTCGCGCTGGCTGTTTAGTTCTGAACTACTGTTTAGAAAGCGTTTCAGAGTTTCGTTTTGTTTTCTTGAACGACCTAAAGTAAATGACGATGAAGGACAGCAAAGAGTCAAACCAGCTTTATGGGGTTTAAACGAATTCTTCGCTTCTTCCACGAGAAATGTGCATATCAACTCTTTTGAAATTGGAGGAATAATTCCTTGGACCGAATCAGAACTGACGAATTTCTTTGCCTCTGAAGCGGGAAAGCACATAGTGGAACTAAGTCTGGAAAAGTTATTTTTGCGATTTGGACCGTCAATTGATGACACTGTCAAAAAATGCGACATTGTGCGCCTGTTGGGTGAAAACTTCCTACGAAACTTGAAAAAGTTGACAATTAATAACACTGGAATACTAGTTTCTGGGATTCAAGGATACGACATTCCTATTCAGCTATTACAGAACATTGAATTTCTTCGACTCCGCGGATGCACCATTATCGTTACTGATGATGAGAGAAAAATTACTCCAAAACGTTTGGAGTTGGAATACTGCACATATAAAGTCAATGGATTGGAACCGAAGCGAATTACTGTCAACAATGTAATAAGTTTTGAGAAAATTAAAACTCTAAAATTATCGCATCAAACCAATCCCCATTTAGAAAAACAAACGGTGTATCTAAACATGAGATCTGAAAGAAAAATAAGTTTGGAGTCCGTACATTTACGTTGTATTGAATTGGAAGATTTTGTAGATGCAAACTGGACGATTGGAGAATTTACTTTCGACAGTTTGAGTCAAAACTGTCAAAATTTGGAAAATCTCTCGAGACGAAATGCTGAGATGAAAATCACAGAAGCTCAAATCAGAGGAAATTTGAATATTGTTAAATGTCTTCCTCCTTCGATTCAAAGAATGTGGATTAGATGTGGAGGAACGCAAACAGAAAGAACTCTGAATGCAACTTATGTTTTCCTATTTCCTAACTTAGTTTATTTGAAGTGTAGTCTTACACGGCTGCCGATGTTTTCTTATTGCCCCAGTATTACTGATTTAGAAATTGAATCCAGGTCTTGGATTCGTTCTGTTCCAACAATTGTTCAGAGAATTCCTAAAAGGGTAAACAGATTGAAACTTGTATATTCTAATAGCTCTTACGCTTCACCCATGGTACTAAACCCTATGCAAGGAACGCATAAATTGCGCTTACTTATAGTGATGTATATTACAGGTATCGATAAGTTAAGTAGCATCTTGAAATTATTCCCTTGCCAAGTTCTCGTTCTTCATATCGATGAACATGAACAGTGGATGAAGAATCTTGTTGAAGTTGTAAACAATGAACGTCGTTCCAAAAAAACGTTAATTGGGAAATACAACTGGCGCAATAATGATTTCCAAAAATGTCAATCTGTTCTTAATTTAGATAGAAAAGCCGATTATTATTGTTTTCAGAAAGGAAAGGGAAGTGGACTGTCAAGAAAGGAATTTGAAGAAATGTTAGAATTGTAATTGTAGTTGGTTGTAACTAATACTGTATACTGTATTTACCTATATAATGGGTTACCCATATATCAATAGAATATTGCTTATCGTAGAGTACATTTATTGTCCTATTGAGTGTTATAATACTTTATGTAATTTATAATTTTAAATTGGAAAAATGAATTCCAAGTTCCCTCTAGTAGCTAGTAGTTTCTAAATACTTCGAATAATTTGTTTTTTGTTAATACAGTTAAGTACGTTTATTCAAAATGCCTAACTTGTCGCAGGGTAAATTCTTACTTAAATACATTATAGAGTATACCTATTTATGTCTTAAAAACCTTCCTCGAAGGCTGACGGTGCACATATTGACGACGAATTTCATTGTATGATATCCGGCCCTTAACATAAAATTACCATCTACACTTATCCGATTATATTTTATGTCATTACAAGAGCATCAATTGAATTAAATATTGTCCTCTACAAGGAGTTACCGTTACCCATAGTCACTAGTGAAATACCTGTTAGAATACATATTATCTGTGTTGTAAAAATGTTTCTTTCGTTCAAATGTTCAAAATATTTTTGATGTATTGCATGTATTTATATTTATGTATAAACACATACAATACATCAAAATATACTTATTTACATTAAAGTTTTTACTAATAAAACAATCAGTTACTTAATACATTGTAAAGTTTTGTTAATAATATAGGCTAAGTTATAATTCCCGGCATTGTGATCGGAGAATCTAAAACAATATAATCTGTGTGTATCTATGTTTTGTAACAAACGTTTCTTTGGTTGAAATGTTCAAATTGTTTTTGATGTACTTGTTTATATTTGTAGCTTTGTAACATGAAGCTTCGTAAAAGTAGTTTTAACACAATGTATGCCACTTACAGCGTTGTAAAAGCTTTGAAAAGTAAAAATTCATTTAGTATTATATTGCAACTGTTAAAATTCATTACCAGATTATAGACAGTATATTGGGTAAATTATTATATTTCAATTACATTAATATATCACGATTATGTTATTCTACTAAAATATACCATCATAATGTCATGTCTATATAATATAATTTACGGCATACGACACCGGAAAATATTTTACTGCAAACCGAGGTTATACATTGGATGGATGTGCTAAGTGTTTACTGTTGGCCCTACATTGAATAGGTTTTGTTACACGAGTATTATAATGCTCGGCTTTATATCATAATATGCATGATAAATGCATCATAAATCCGATTGAAATATATGTAGTACACCTTTTGGCATAAAGCGAAACATTTCTTATGGTAAAGAATCAGTGTAAAGTGTAATGTCCGAGTTGTTAATTTTTGTATGAATTTTTGCTATTCCCGTCATTTGAATTATATAGATTGCTGTAGCATGGCTTTCCCGTTTTCTAAATGTGAATCATGGCAAGATGACATTGACTTAATGTAAATGTCTGAACTTTTAGAGACCTAGCAGAATACATTACTTAATACAGCGGAATTAAGTGGGTAGCTCCAGATTAAGGTAGTACGGAAGAAAAGCGAGACATGTATTGTATAAAGTCATCACGTATTTTATGCAATGTGGCGACTATTAAGCAGATAATGGTCAAATAATTTAATTTGAATACGTACAGTAATAGTTTTCAGTGCAGTTATGCAGTAGTTATAAAACATTGTGTTACAATTTGTTTTTTTTTTAATTTTCTTATTTGATGTACTGGTTACATTTTATAAAACGCGAGTTGCTCTTTTAAAAATAAATTAAAATATGTAAAATAATACAAATATAAGTAAATGCCTTAAAGAGTACATATAGGTATCTAAAATAGGTACGCATGCTTAAATAAATATATTTATAAATTTATTACAAAACTAAAAAATTTCAGTCTAATTTTTGTTTTTGGATGTAAAACAAACAATAATTTTTGCATTTCCATAACCCATAATCTCATATCCTCCAATACTATTTCTTTAATATCGAAACCTGGCTTCCTTTTAAATTACTTCTTTTACATTGCTTTTACCTTTGACCCTACACAACAAGATTAGTGTCTTCATTTATTTTGCTTGGTAGTTCCATTATTGGCCTCATGTTTACCAACAAATTTTAAGTTAGTTTTAAGTTATAGTTTAAGTAATTTTAATTTTCAAGTTTTTAAGTAAGTTTTAAGTTATAGTTTAAGTAATTTTAATTTTCAAGTTTTTAAGTAAGTTTTAAGTTTAAGCTAATTCAACGTGATATTATGTTCCTAGTGCCCCGCCGTAATTGGTACTGCCGATAAGTTTACAGGTGCACTGAGACCATTACTTCCTTGGTTTGCCCCGTTGACAGCAATTACTTCAGTCCGGTGAGTCATGTGTCCTGTCCACCATTATTCGTTCCGCTCATAATTGGGTTTGCAGTTCCTCCGAAATCACTCATAACTCCAAATGGAGTATGTGGGGCTGCTGTCATTCCCCCGCCGTAACCTCCCTTGTCTCCACCGTAATTTCCACTTCCTGGGATAATATTCTGTGATCCTCCGATCCCATTATACACTCCATAATAACCATTGCTAGGTTGTTCTCCATAATTGGCACTCATACCTGAAAATTGGGAGGGATAACTGCTCATACCTCCAAAATATCTTCCGCCACCAAACATATCAGCCGGATAACCACCCATTCCTCCAAAATAACCTCCCATACCGAAAACATCGATGGGATAACCGGCCATTCCTCCATAATAGTCATCAATGGCCGGATAACTGCCGGGATAAGTACCCATTTCTCCATAATGGCCTCCGATACCCGAAACACCGGCGGGATAACCACTTGCAGTTCCTACCCCATAATTTGTTCCTTCAAGATTTCCATTTCCCACAAATCCATTATTGACATTGTTGGGACCATGGACACTTGCTGTGGCATGAAAGTTTCCGTTCTGATTCATACTTCCATGGATGGCATTTTGTGATCCGCCTGGCCCATTGGTTATTCCGTTAACACAGTGACCTTGTTCACTCCCCACAGGATGTCCTCCGTTGACACCCCCTTGGGTAGGTCCTCCAACAAATTGATTTCCGGTTCCCACAAATGCATTGTTCTGTCCATTGGCAGCTACGGGATAACCTTCAAAGCCGCCGCCATAATTTGTGTTCCCTGGGGAGAATGTTTGTGGTCCACCAAAGGCGTTGGGACTCCCGTTCGCCCCGAGTCCTGAATCACCCACCAGAGGATGTCCATTCATTCCACCCACTTGGTTCGGTCCTCCAATAATTTGATTGCCAGTCGTCCCCACTAATCCATTGTTGACTCCATTGGGACCATTGACTGCTACGGGATTGCCTCCAAAGTTTTCATGGTAATTCGGATTTCCCTGGTTGACATATTGTGGCTCACCAATGGAGTTACTGGCTCCGTCCGCACCGAGTCCTAATCCTGTTCCTGCAGGGGAGCCTCCTATGCCACCCCCGTGGTTGGCAACATTATTGATTCCGTTATCCACGTTGTTGACATTGCTGTTTACATTATTGACATTGTTGTTTACGTTATTGACATTATTCTTTACATTGTTGACATTATTATCGACGTTATTGACATTATTCTTTACATTGTTGACAGTATTATCAACGTTATTGACATTATTCTTTACATTGTTGACATTATTATCGACGTTATTGACATTATTCTTTACATTGTTGACATTATTATCGACGTTATTGACATTATTCTTTACATTGTTGACATTGTTGTTCACGTTATTGACATTATTCTTTACATTGTTGACATTATTCTTTACATTGTTGACATTATTATCGACGTTATTGACATTATTCTTTACATTGTTGACGTTATTATCGACGTTATTGACATTATTCTTTACATTGTTGACATTATTATCAACGTTATTGACATTATTCTTTACATTTTTGACATTGTTGTTCACGTTATTGGCGTTGTTTTTGACATTATTGACATTACCGTTGTTGGGATAGTTCTGGATATTATTAGCGGCAGGAGGATAGTTTTCCAAACCGAATCCGTTGTAATTCTGTTGGGCAGGGTATTGGTTTTGTGGACCAATTAACATATTATTTTTGTAATCATTAGGAACATTATTTATAGGTGTAGGATAGCCTCCCATACCGCCTCCGTAGGTTGGGCCACCGATAATTTGATTTTCTGTGCCCATTAATCTGTTATTATTTTTATTTATATTATTTATATAGTTAGGGTTGTTAGTCATAAATGTGGGATGGACTTCCATTTCGTTTTTGTAATTTGGTCCCCCTATAAATTTAATGGGGACGTTGGGACCTCCAATGCCGCCTCCGAAGTTGGGACTTCCCGTACCGCCTCCAACGTTGGGATCTCCCATACCGCCTCCAAAGTTGGGATTTCCCATACTGCCTCCATAGTTGGGATCTCCCATACCGCCTCCATAGTTAGGATCTCCCATACCGCCTCCATAGTTAGGACCTCCCATACCGCCTCCATAGTTAGGATCTCCCATACCGCCTCCATAGTTAGGACCTCCCATACCGCCTCCATAGTTAGGATTTCCCATAACGCCTCCATAGTTAAGACCTCCCATACCGCCTCCATAGTTAGGACCGCCCATACCGCCTCCATGGTTAGGATTTCCCATATCGCCTCCATAGTTAGGACCTCCGAAAATTTGGTTTTGTTGCCCCGGTAATCCATTATTGATATGGTTGGGATCATTATTCATCAATCTGGGATAGTTGCTAACACCTCTTTCGTAGTACGAACGTCTGACTATTTGATTTTCCGGACGTACTAATCCATTATTGACTTCATTGGGACCATTGACTGGGTAGCCTCCAAAGTTTCCGTCGTAATTCGGATTTCCTTGGTTAATATTATTAGCATTATTATCTACGTTATTAACATTGTTCTTAACATTGTTGACATTATTATCTACGTTATTAACGTTATTCTTAACATTGTTGACATTATTATCCACGTTATTAACGTTATTCTTAACATTGTTGACATTATTATCTACGTTATTAACGTTATTTTTAACATTGTTGACAGTATTATCTACGTTATTAACGTTATTTTTAACATTGTTGACAGTATTATCTACGTTATTAACGTTATTTTTAACATTGTTGACAGTATTATCTACGTTATTAACGTTATTTTTAACATTGTTGACAGTATTATCTACGTTATTGACGTTATTCTTAACATTGTTGACAGTATTGTCTACATTATTGACATTATTCTTTACATTGTTGACATTATTATCAACGTTATTAACGTTATTTTTAACATTGTTGACATTGTTGTTGACGTTGTTGACATTATTCTTTACATTGTTGACATTATTATCAACGTTATTGACATTATTCTTTACATTGTTGACATTGCTTTTGACGTTGTTGACATTATTATTAACATTGTTGACATTGTTAGAGGTAGCGTCGGTATTCTTATAGTTGTTAGGATCGGTATTGACTGCGGCTGGATTATAATAGGTCGGTCCACCAACAATAGGGTTTTCTGCGTGAACAAGAAGGAGAATTCAGTTTAGACTAAAATAAATTGTCATTGTATAGCTTTTAGATATATTGACAATGCAATATACAGTATTTTACAAGACACAAGTTTCCTGCCTTGTCAGTTGCTGTATGTAAAAACTACATGAAAAGGTTACATAGATGATGCCTTATTTAATTTTAGTTACTTTGTACACTAAATAATCCATTTAATTTGGTCAAAGGGCATACAGCAATCCCTATGGTCGGAAACTCGTGCCTCGTAATGTATTAAATTATTAACCTTGGGAAATGAGAAATTATATCTTTATTGTGATGTAAATTCTTGTGACCCAATCTATTTCTAAAATAATAAATTATTTTCAGGTCTTTAAATAAATGAAATTTAGGAGAAATTATTATTAGTTTTAGAAATTTAGAAATTAATATATAAAAGAAATTAGTAGAAAATTGTATATACTCTTAGAAAAATGTGTCGTTAAAAATATTGAAATATACATAAAACTACTTATTTCTCATCTTATTTCTTGCATTAAAAGCTAGTAATTTTTATTAAAGAAATGATGTCCTGCCTATGATAGGAGTGCCAAAAAATATTCCACAATTGTTAAAGAAATAAATCGTAGAAAATTCTCATACCTCCTAAACGGGGTCCTGGTCCTCCTCCATAATTAGCGCTTCCTTGAATGTAATTTCCGGATCCACCGTATCCATTCATGACTCCATTTGGTCCCGCGTTTACATTATTTAAGGTTTGCTGTTGGTTCAGGCCATTTGGTTGTGCTACAAATATTAAAAGACTTGAATAAACGATTGTTATCCTGTGCATATTAAATTTACAAGCAAATTCCGTGTGGTTGACTTCCTTTAAACAAGATTTATTTCAAATATCTTTAATATAGCGCTAATGTCCTAATAAATAACGGGAGAACCCCAAATTGTCAACACCTTTTTGTCAGCACATTTATTATACATGGTTAGGTTATATTAGAATAGGTTATATAGTGTTGGCAAAAAGGTGTTGACAATTTAGGGGTGAATCCCTAATAATATCTCCAATAATGTAAAATTCTTTCACGTATTTAGAAAAAGATTCTTTTTTGACCAAATGCTTTGTTAGTTTGTTGGAAAAAATGTTATGTTCTACTAAAAATATATTTTATATTAATCTCTCCGAAATACATACCTCCAAAATAGGCTCCCGGTTCTCCATAATTAGTACTTCCTTGGATGTGATTTCCGGATCCGCCGAACCCATTCATGACTCCATTTGCTCCCCCATTTACCTGGTTGTTGGTTACTTGATGTTGCGGATCGCCGTGCACTGTTTTGAAATCAAAGAGTAACGGTATTTAATAAGAGCTAATATGTAACGCAACGAATAATCATGCTATAATTAGTAAGTACATGCAGGGTTCTTAATAAATATGGCAGCTTAGAGACAAATTGTTATCACATTGATTGAAGGCAGTTATTCTGAATTTGCTATTTAAAAACTTATCAATTCAAAAACATTTTCTGTCAAGAATATAATTTTCAATTAACGTTAATTTGTTGTTTAATGCCGTGGTTATGGGGTTTTTTAATAGGAACGATAATTTTTGTTTAAAATACCTTATCTTGTAGCTATTATTGCCTGTTTAACCTTCCTACCAATTTTAATTTAATTTTTTTCTTCCTTGATTCGGCAATATCTGTAAGCATGTAATTGTTATACAAGGGAAAAATTCTGATTTTTTAATCATTACACCCACTGTCTGTTTGATTTGGATGGAAGGGTTTATACCAACACTGCCTGGTAACCATTTTCTCATATGGTTCCAATTAAAAAGGTTTAAGGTATTAAATGTCTTTATGACAGTGCGGTATTCCTATGTTTATGAATATATAACATTACTAACTTCCTGATTTACCATAATAGGGTGCCATTCCTCCTCCATAATTAGTACTTCCGTGTATGTGATTTCCAGATCCACCGAATCCATTATTGACTCCATTTTCCCCTGCATTTACTGCATTTAGCGTCTGTTGTTGGCCATCTGTTTTGGGATTAAAACACTGAATTAATATAGCTCGTTGTATAAATTGGTAGTTTTAAATAATATAGTTAGAAATAAATATTATTATTTGTCTATAAATAAATCATTTTTAAACAGAAATATAATATCAAAAAAAATTATTTTGAGCCTAAGCCATGTGACCCTTAACCTTTGACTGGTTTAGAAGTTTCACAGAACCTGCCAACTTTCGAAATTCAAACTAGCTAATTGCACGTTTTTTACGATGAATATAGCCAAAATTACATCATTTTTCCGTTATTTAACTAAAATAGCAAATCTAATTTGCCATCTTGACACTACAGTTTCTAATCTCCGATATTTTAAACATAGAACAGCCGACCATTTTAAGAAAAAAATCTTAATTTTAAGAAAGAATAACAATTTTTAAAGAAAGAAATCATACCTCTATAATAAGGTGCTACTCCTCCATAATTTGGTGCCATTCCACCATAATGTGGTGCCATTCCTTCATAATTTGGGGCCATTCCTCCATAATTTGGTGCCATTCCTCCATAACTTGGTGCCCATCCTCCATAATTTGGTGCCATTCCCCATCCTCCATAATTTGGTGCCATTTCTCCATAATAGGGTGCCATTCCTCCATTTGGTGTCATTCCTCCATAATTTGATGCCATTCCTCCATAATATGATGCCATTCCTCCATTTGGGGCCATTCCTCCTCCATAATTTGTACTTCCTTGGATGTGATTTCCGGATCCACCGAACCCATTGATGACTCCATTTGCTCCAGAATTAACTTGATTTGTGGTCTGCTGTTGATTTAATTTGTCTCTCTCTGTCATAAAATCACGAAATTAGTAAACAAGAATAGAAAAACTACAATTTTATGGACACTAAATGGGATATTTGCAGCCGCATACTAACCTCCTGCCATTCCAGAACAGCTGCAGCCTTTTCCACCATTTTCTTGACCTGTTACTTGATCCAGTGGGTTTGAATCCGGGTTTGCTGTAATTAACATAATATAATTAAATGTTAAAATGCGTTTAACACCTTGAAGGTCTCTCTACAATAATATAATAATATAGTTTATGAATAAAAAGCCTAAAATATAACATAATGTAATAATCTATGAATAAAAGGCCAATAAAATAATATAATATAGTCTATGAATAAAAGGCTTATAAAATAATACAATGTAGTCTATGAATAAAAATCCTATAAAATAATATATAGTCTATGAATAACTATAAAATAATATAATATAGTCTATGAATAAAAAGTCTATACAATCATTAACTGAATTTGAATGCACAAAAGCCTAAAACATATGCGTAAGAGCAATTTTCAAATGTTCAAACAGTAATTTCTTGGTTCACCAAAATGAATGTCAAAAAACCTATCGTCTGCTTAATATTACAACGTAACAAGCCATTTTATCATGACTGAGACAATGTAACAAACCATTGTATCAGGAGACGTGGTTTGTTAAATTGTCGCAGCCATGAAAAATGGCTTGTTATGTTGTAATATTAAGCAGACGCTATGATACTTAATTTCCATTTTAAATATTTCCATCAGTAATTTAGTAAAATTTATCTCCGTATAGCTGTCAGAAATAATTCCATGCATGCAATAATTTATAATGTACTTGACTTAATTATAATTAGGCACTTGAATGATATTAAATACCTATTTTTGCATAAAATATTATGTAGACGTTTGTAGAGGAATCCCAGAAATAATATTTAAACTAACCTTGTGCAACCCCAGCTGAACCTTCTAGACTCCCGACACCCAATCCAGTTCCAATTGTTCCACTTTGCAATCCCGATCCACTTCCTGTGACCACTTCGCTTCCTATCGCTCCTCCTCCTAAGGTCAATCCACTTCCTGCTCCCGATTGACTTACACCCGATAAGGTCAAGCCACCTCCCGTTGCTTCACCTCCACTTCCGGTCGTTTCACTTAATAAGGTCAATCCACTCCCAGCCGTTTCACCTCCTGATACCAATTCACCTCCAGAGGTTCCACCTAATACGGTTAATCCACCTCCAGTCGTGCCACTCAATGAGGTCAACCCACCTCCTGCCGTTTCACTTCCTGTGCTTATTTCACCTCCAGTCGTTTCACCTAATAAAGTCAATCCACCTCCAACCACTTCACCTTCCGTGCCAAAGTTACTTCCCGTGCCAAAATCACCTTCAGCTGTTTCAGTTATTGTGGTGTGCATTTCCGATCCTTCTCCGTTGGGCATTTCATTTCCCTCGTTAAATATATTTGTTTGCTCTCCAACTGTTTCGAATGCTATAAAAATATATTCAAAAGTTGTAAAACGTATCTAAATAATTTATTATGGTTCTTTTTTAAATCTGCTCTAATTTCAAGTACTTTAATATATATCTATAATTATCGCATTATTTGGGTATACTGAGGTAGCCTTTTAATTTAAGTCAGCTCGTTAAAAAAATACTGAAAGAGGAATCTAAATTAATAGGGTAGCTCCTTCAGATATTTTTTGTTTATAATTTTTTAATTTATACAGATTTTGTGTATTTAGTTATCTGAATTGCATGGCAATCATTAAATGAATTAAATTAACTGACCTTCGGTTGATGGAGCAGCACTGCATACGCTTATAAACACAAATGGCGACACGAAGAAAAATAAATAGAATTTAGTATTCATTTTTAAAAAAGGTAAACTTTAAAAAAGACTGTAAAAGAAATTTGCTTTGAATGTCTCAAAGGGAACTGACGTTGATTTGAAAATGTTTCTCCTCTTTATAGACTATTCGAAGGAAATCAGTTTTAGGTAAGAAAGGCTAAATGGTTTATAGGATGTGTATAAATAAACGTTTGGGTCTAATCCCTGTCCTTTTTTTATACAAGCAACCCTATTTAATCCGCATATATGTAGGTATTACGGAGTAAACAAATCACCCACGACAGAAGGTATTTTGAGAGTTAAAATTGAGATATAATATTATGGCATCAGGATTTATTTAGTATTTAATTTCTGTAGCAATTAAAAAGGACAAACACCTAGCCTGGTATGCTACACTAATATATTACAGGTAGGTACCTTAACGCAAATATACAAGTGGTGCATGAAGCCCTTTTATTTATTTGACCTTCCAGGTAAGTATTACAACTTACAATGAATTTTGAGGACTGATTTTCCCGTCTCTAATTTTGTTTCGCATTGTCCCTTACTTCTTACAAATTCACATCTAGAAATAGAAAACCAAAGCATGCTAAGTTCTTTTTAGAAATTATTATTACATTAATATTCTGCACTGTAACTTGTGACAAATGTCTAGACTCTAGACGAGGATTTATATTTCCTTACTTACCTTACCATTTAGGGTTGCCAATAGAATCTACAATAAACTTTTAACAATTTAAGGAGTAAAAATGAGCATTATGCAATTGTAAATATAAACGAAAGAAAGAACAAATCACGATCAGGGAAAATACTCCCCACTTCTCCATTTCAATAAAAGAATGCAATAAAAACATTTAAACTAGTAAGTAAATGATACAACCTAACATTATGTAGGTTCCTATGTTAAGAACCAGAAGTTAGTATTATGTTAATTTAAATAATTCAAAAGGAGTTGAAACTCATATTATTTACGAAAATAAACAAGAAATGTAAAATTTTAAAAGGGCATCAATCAGCCTACCCTACCTACTGATTAAAACAAAATTTACTAATAGGGTTATTTATTTATTGAAGGTATATTATTATTTGATAATAACTAGGTAAATAAAATAAATATTTATATAATTTTATTTTTATTCATAAAACATAGTATAGCTTATTTTGAAGCTTGTAGCTTGTTCTCAATATTTTTTAAAGCATTGATATTATTATAATCTTTCTTGGAATCAATCAATCAAATGCAATTTTCAGCTTCTTAAGGTATAAGGCAGAATATAATAAGCTGCATTACTTATAAGCACTAGCAGCAGGTGTTGGTATTCATAGGTTTTATTTTCAGAAAGGCGATTGGCAGTCCAACATCATTCATTACACATACAAGTACACATAATCAACTGAAACTATAGCCACTAAATACAATTGACAGGTTTACGGGCAAAATAAAACATAATTTACTGGTATGCATAGGTAAATAGAATAATTGCGGTTAACAACATCAATTTCCAACATAAGTGTATATAGTGAAAAAACATTTACGAAAGTAATGTACAATTGGATGGCACATGGAGGATTGAGAATGATAAGTGCCGCTATATAATGAATTAGTCGAGAGAATCTCCTTATCTGTAAAAAATGTAAAGCCAAATATTGTTAAAATATTTCGTATAATATAGAGCAATAAAAGAAGTGCAGAGACCAAACGAGAATTAAGTAAAAATGGTAAGATATTAATAATGTGTAAAACAATAACTGGGGTTGCCATTAATTATAATTACATCATCTCAGTAAATTTATAATTAAAATAGTTCGCCCTGTGTATATAATATTATTTGTTAAAACAGACAAAAGAAGTAAACACGATACGAATAGAATGATTGAAAAAGGATTTAATTATGTACTTCCAATCTTTGGGCCAGAATTGTTGACAATAATAAGAATAAGAAATATGTTATTTGAAAATCTTTGGGACTGCATGAATTTATATTGACATACGCATACACAAGCTGAATTGGAAAAAGTCAATACATAATAATTTAAAAAGTCAATACAAACGCTGAATGGGTAAATGGCAGTTGCTTTTACATATCAACCTTAGAAGATAACCAAAAAACAGTTAGAAACGGCCGGCTGAGAGTTTGAGATAGCATGATTATGTTAATTTGTTGACGATAAGAGCATAAATCAAACATAATAAGATAATCATAATAATTGTCGGCTTGTCGGTTTACACGGTACTTAATTTATACATACCTTTATAGGATGTGGTAATGACCTTGACTTTGAGCCTGATATTCTTGTTGGAATAGAAGGATTGTTTGCTGGTTAAGAAAAAGTGGTTTGGTTCACGGAAAAATAGCAAGTGAAAGGTCCTTTTATCTAGACCCGAAAGTCAAAGTTAAACGTAGCCGACAGTTGGAGGACATAACATACAGTCTTTAAGGAATAGGACTCTGGGTTACATGCCGGTAACCACATAGAAAAACCAACCGAAATCAAAGTGAACTTTGGTACGATTTTCGCGCGAATAATACGGTTAGTTTTCTGTGCATATGCAGGGTGTCAAACTAGGATTCAGGCCCTATGTATCTAAAGAACCGTAAGTAGCACGACAAAACCGTTGATACCAATCGAAAGCCCGTGCAAAGTTACATTGAAACACCGGTTTTCATCAACTTATTCCTCCGCATTCGCTTACACCAGCAGTTCTCCCAAAAAATGTTGAAAATATAAATAAATTACTATCTAATTCGTGACCAAATCTGTCGTGAGGGCTGAATTTAGGCAGCGGTACTGTGTGGCCACTGTTTCTGCTGTTGCAGCCGTTGCCGCTGGGAGGTATGGGGGTGAGCGGCAACAGCATAATAGCGGAGACAGTGGCGACACGCTACAACCATTGGCGGCAACAGTGGCGACACGCTACAACCACTAGCGGCAACAGCGGCGACACGCTAGAATCCCTGGCGGCAACAGCGGCGACACGCTGCAACCACTAGCGGCAACAGAGTCACATTAATCTGATTTCGTGTCTCTGTTGCCGCTGGTCAGTGTTGCCGCTAGTGGTTGCAGCGTGTCGCCGCTGTTGCTGCAAGTGGTCGTAGCGTGTCGCCGTTGCCGCCAGGGATTCTAGCGTGTCGCCACTGTTGCCGCCATTGCCACTGTCTCCGCTATTCTGCAGTTGCCGCTCACCCCCATACCTCCCAGCGGCAACGGCTGCAACAGCGGAAACAGTGGCAACACAGTACCGCTGCCTAAATTCAGCCCCCGCGACAGATTTGGTCACGAATTAGATAGTAATTTATTTATATTATATTTTCAACATTTTTTGGGAGAACTGCTGGTGTAAGCGAATGCGGAGGAATAAGTTGATGAAAACCGGTGTTTCAATGTAACTTTGCACGGGCTTTCGATTGGTATCAACGGTTTTGTCGTGCTACTTACGGTTCTTTAGATACATAGGGCCTGAATCCTAGTTTGACACCCTGTACTTAGGTTGTACTTAGGTGAAAGATATCATCAATCAATGTCATGAAACTAAAAGCTGCGGCGTGAAGAATAAAATATAGTACTCAGAAAATTAACCGTATTATTCGCGCGCCAATCGTACCAAAGTTCATTTTGATTTCGGCTGGTCTTATACTTCACCTGTTTAATAAATAGAGGGCAACAGACATGAAAAAAACCGAATTTTCAATATTTTTAGCAACTGTTGCCCGGTATTTATTAAACATGTGACGTATATGGTTATCGTTACCCGCAGGTAACCCCGAGTCCTATTCCTTAAAGACTGGAAACTGTATATTATGTCCCCCAACTTTCGGCTACATTTAACTTTAACTTTCGGGTCTAGAAAAAAAGGACCTTTCACCTGCTATTTTTCCGTGGTTTGGTTTACAGCGTCGTAATAATGGATCTTTCTAGGAATAAAAATGTAGATTTTAATTACATAAGCAAGATCTAAAGGTGCTGTTACTTTTCCCCAAACATTCTAAACATACAAAATCCACCAACAAGCATTAAATATTTTTTGAAGTAATTCAGATAATAGTAGTTGTTAAATACAAGCAATTTGTATGTCAGTGGGAGATCCTGAAAACTTGTTACGGTCATGGTAATTAGTATTCTGTAGTTGTAATGAGATGATAAAAACTTGGTTTATAGATAAGGTAAAAATGGCTATGTATGACGTTGGCTAATTGGGTGTATCCATGATTGATTTTTTTGCCTAGCAAAATTAGCAAAAAGGTAACAATTTTGCCTTTTTCCATTTTTGTTATTTTAAATTAAATGAAATAAATTGCAATTACTAGATAGATAGATTAGATAGATCTAAATTTATAATTCAGCTTCATATGTAGCAAATGTCATAGGATAAAGGCACAAAAAGGCAAAAAGGTACCTTTTTGCTACCAAAAGGTAATCTTTTTCACGATCTGTTGTAGTGTTAGTCCATCGGTTCTGTATCTTCACAGCTCAGTCTGCATTTAACCAGTCAGTCACTGCACGTGTGCCACGGGTAAGATAAACTATTTCTCACTTACTAATCAATACTGGAGTTAATTATGAATTATTATTATCTTTTGTTACTATATTTTAATTTCTACAATTATGTAGTGAGTACCATTTTCTTTTACTCGAGCTTTTGCTTCATCATATTTTGCAGATTTGTAGATACTTAATGGGCAATGCATAAACTGCGTTGGCCTAATGCATAATACTTTTAAACTGAAATAATTAGGATATTCAGCTATACAAACTAAAATATTATTTTCGCGTTCATATTTAAGTACGTATAGACATATTATATGAATACATGTTAGATTATAGTGGCCTTGGATATCATTGGCTGAAAGTATTATCATGATTTATAGTTTTTAGAGTTAGTTTTTTAACAGAATGGAGAATAGGACGAAAATTGTACTCTGTGTTGTGTTGCTATGCTGTGATATTGAATATGTAGCAATAGCACGTAGCACGGTAGATTTCCCCATCGTAAAAGCGACTGAAGGAGAGCTTCAGGGAACAATTTCAGTCTCCAGAGGTGGCCGACCTTACCATTCATTTCTAGGAATACAATATATAATTACAAATCAATTATAATTGTAATAATTATGTAGTGAGTACCTTTTGTTTTACTTAAGTTTTGTTTCATCACATTTTGTAGATACTCATTGGGTAATGCATAAAATATTTTAAGTGCCTAATACCTATATTAAATTACATTAGCGGAATAAACTATACAAACTAAAATATTAATTTTGCGTTCATAGTTAAGGTGAAGTACATAAATATAAGTACATATAATAGAGATTAGTTGCTTTGGCTATATCATTGAATGAAAGCAACCATAAAATCATCATGTTATATTTTTTAGAGTTTAGTCATTTTTCAACAGAATGGAGAATATGAAGAAAATTGTACTCTGCGTAGTGTTGCTATGCTGTAATATTGGATATGTAGCAAGAGCAGGTAGCACGGAAGATCTCCCCATCGTAAAAACGACTGAAGGAGAGCTGCAGGGTAAAATTTCTGTCTCCAGAGGTGGCCGACCTTACCATTCATTTCTAGGAATACCGTATGCACAACCTCCAGAAAGATTCCAAGTAAGTTGTAATCCCATTTCTACGATTTGCTGTGTACTTTGTAAGAAATTATGTATACCTAAGTTACAATATATCTAAGCTGACATTTTTATACACAAATATAATATATCTATTCGCAACTCTATATAATATTATTAAATAAGTAGTGCTTATTATTATCAATTTTAGTATGTATGTTATTTTGATTTATTTACATGTAAAACATTTACAACCAATGTAAAAATTGAATAACTATGTTACAAAAGCCTGGGGTTAATAATTAATTATATGCTTGATACACGAAGAAGAATTTATCTAAAAATAACGAGTTACAGCTTTTTATACTAAGTATGAACATAATAATTATTATGCTTTAAGAAATCCTAAATAATTTCATTTTAAGATATTCTCATTTCATGGTTAATTTCTTTGACTTTTTTACAATTAAAGCCTCCTAAGCCAGCTTCATCATGGAAAGGTGTAAGAAATGCTTCAGAATGGGGCGAAATGTGCATTCAAGATGTTTGGTGTTTCGATTACGTGCAAACTGTTGCTGGAAGCGAAGACTGTCTCTTTCTTGATTTACAAACCCCAGATGTAAGTCTTCGATCTAATATTCATTTCATAATCAATAATTAATATGCCTTATATATTGTGTATTCAATTACCTTCTATTTTTAGAGCAAAAGTAAGAAATCCTTCCCAGTAGTTGTATACTTTCATGGAGGTGGTTTTAACCTTGGTTCTGGAAGCGCTTACGAAGGAAATTATTTTATGGACCATGACATCATATTTGTTACGGTAAATTTTCGACTTGGAGCATTTGGTAAGCATGATTTTGGACACCATAATTCATATTCGTAGCATTCATATCGATTTTCAAAATTAGGGATCTTTGATACACATTGGCATATAATTTTAATAAAAAACAAATTAAAAATTGCATTTCTGTTGATAATAAGGTCAATCACATTCTTCTAGAAATTAGGGTTATACAGTTTTTAGTAAAAACAGCAATGCTCACTCTGTTACAACTAAATGAATGTCAAAATTTCTATTACGTTATGTTTTTAGGATTCCTTGATACGGAAGACGGAGTTGTGGGAGGAAATATGGGAATGAAAGTAAAGTAATTATGCAACTCTAATTATTGCACACATTTATTATAAATCTCAAGTCACCAATTACCAGCATAATCATTAAAATAATTCTATCATATAATCGTAGATTGAGAAGTATGCTAGGACAGATTTGAATTTTACCGCCTTGATCCAAGGGGGCATTAATATTACTATATAACCTTTTGAAATCGGCGCATGCTGGGGGCTATTAGTTAGAGAAATAATTTTATTGTCTACTGTGCCAACAATACATTTTACAACTGATTTTAACTTTTCAAAAAGGATCAAGTTATGGCACTTAAATGGGTTCAGAAGAACATTGCCAGTTTTGGAGGGGACCCTAAGAAAGTTACACTCATGGGACATTCCGCTGGAGGCGCGTCTGCTTTTTATCACATGCTTTCTCCAATGAGTAAGGGTAAGTAATTGCAATTCAATTGTAATATTATTAGATTTAGAAAATGATGCGTCACAAAATTGTATTTATGGTAGAACAATTTAAAAATATGTTTAAAAACTAACAATTAAAATGATAACTCATTGTTACATTTTAGGTCTTTTCCACCAAATCATTTCTCTTAGCGGCACTCCACTCAATCCATGGGCATCTATACCCAAACCGAAATATATGGCAGAAAGATTAGGAGCAAAATTGAATTGTCCTACCGGCAGTACAAAAGAATTGGTTGAATGCCTCAAAATCAGAGATGCACGCGAATTTCCTGAGCATCATTTCAGGGTAAATAATGACTATTTAATTATGTGATTAAAACCAATTAATATGTACTTATTTGGATACCAGAGATGGAATTTGGACACATCAATTCCATTTGCCCCTACAAAGGAAAGTACTCTGTTGTCGGGAGATAACGAAATATTTTTTAATGAAGATCCATTAAAACTCTTACAAGAAGGAAAATATGAGAAGGTTCCGGTCCTGATGGGAGTTACTCAAGATGAAGGATTGCTCTATCATGCAGCAAGTACGACAAAATTAATTGAAAACCAGATTAGCTATATTATTCTACGGAGTTTTATTAATATTTATAAACGGACAATTTATTCACAGTTGTACTGCAATCCGAAAAATGGACTAAGGATTTGGATGAAAGTTGGAATAAAATTGCCCCGATTACTTTGGTCTACGATAAAGACGAACAGAAACAAACGGAAGCAGAGCAGAATGAATGGAGTCGCAAAATTAGAAAGTTTTACTTTGGAGATAAACGAGTTGGAATGGACACAGCTAGAGAACTCATCGATTGTTATTCAGACAGATGGTTTGTCCATGGAGTGAGAAGCACTGCTATTTTCCTTGCAAACCAAAGCACTAAAGAATCTCCAGTTTATACCTATGTGCTTAACTACAGAGGAGAAGATCCGATGTTGAATCGTTTGGCAGTTAAAGATACATCAGGTATATTAATATCAATATCAACAGATTATCAATACATAATCAGTGTTGTACAGTTGACCACTTTTTTGCATTTTGACCGGGCCACTGGTCAAAATGGTCAAAATGGTCAAAATGGACAAAATATCAGTATACAGTTACTTAGGCTAGCAAAGCATATTTAAAATATTTAGAGAATGAAATATGGTCTAAAACCAATGAAAAACTATTCTACTGACATCAGACTACATAGTGACACTCTCTAATCATTTTTAACTGCAATCTTTAGAAAGTTATATTCGTTGTTTACTGTTGCAGTAAAAGCTACCTTGGGGTCTCAAGTAACCCCAATAAGGCATTTTGTCCATTTTGACCACTTTTTGAGTGTATTTTGAACGGCCATGTTGACCATTATGACCACTAGTGGTTTTAACCACTGCACAACACTGTACATAATACTATTATATACAAATGGGTTTAAGAAAGTGACGTGAAAATGAATACAAATGGCAAGTAAAGTTATTGAACAAAATTTTATAAAACGTTACTACCTTGTGCAACATTACATAACATTACAGGACTTGTAGCCTTTCCAACGAGCTATTGCACGTTTTGGTTTTAAAAATTTGTTAAGAAAATTTATTGCCTTATGCAAATAAATACAATCAATAATGATAACCTCTCCATAATATAATGGTGACTAAGTAGTAAAAATTTTAAAACAGACACGCGAAACGCAAATGCCATTTTCAACAATCCATTATTTTAGATTTATATTATTTTATGATAATAAGTAAGGAAAATGCATTCTTAGTACAATTGTTATGATTAAATACCCTAAATTGTCATTTTTTATTATAGGAATATTTTCAACAGCCACGCACGCTGACGAACTGCCACTTCTATTTAAAACGACATATTTTCCTGAACCTTTAAGTGAGCGCACTGAAAATGTTTCCAAGAAGATGGTAAAAATGTGGGCAGATTTTATTAGAACAGGGTAAGAATAAGATTTCAATAAGAATAAGAAATTATTTTACATTGTTAACTACATGTTTTTTATTTAGTGTTTTTATTCGAATTTAAAAATCTCGTACTTTTTCTACAATTGAAAATCTATTATTTTCAGGAAATTAATTGACTACAATGGCAAAGAACTGCAATCTTTGTCACCAAATGAAGAGCCAACATGGTATGAGCTGAGTGAAAAACCTATTGAACTTTTAAAAGAACCATTTACAAAAAGAATGAAGTTCTGGGATGACATTTTAAAATACGAAATAAAAACAGGAACCGGAAAAACTGAATTATAATTAAAAACTAATGTGACCTACCTGATTTAATAAAAATTATTTGAGTTATTCGACAAAGTTTGTTTTTGTAAATATTATTATGCATTCATAAATATTATCTTATCCTAAGCGCGAAGTCGTACATGTGCGTAAATAATTTCGTATTCCGTATGTATCCGTGTCCGTCTGTATGTATTGTACCGAGGAATCCACAGCAATGAAATATAATTAGTTATTTTACATTCCATCACTCTTTTATGGTTTTGTTTGCAAATTCCTCAATTATGACTATTCAATTACCATAAAATAAGTCCTTAGACATTTAGTAATAATTATCTATTGTTAGAAACTAGTATAAATACCATCTCGTAACCTACACCGATAGTGGCAAACTACTCTGGCCACCCACTAGGTTCACATTTTTAACTCGAAGTATAAGGTAACATTACTTTGAGGGGTCGCTGTGCCCCATCCCTCACTGGATACGTGATAGCAGTATGTATAATGGTGATTAAAAGTATCCGAGTCAAAAATGCGATCATGGTGGGTGAACGGAGTAATTTGCCAATTGCCACAATTCTATTTCTAAACAAAAGGTATACAAAAGGCGAAGTTTTGGAATATTTTATTTCATTTATCTGGAATACATTCTACCCGTCGTAAAATATTGCCTCGCTATACACGCTAGCTTTATTTATAACAGGTCCTGGGTCCTGTGACAGGCTAGTTGTAAATAAAAATGAAAGAAACAACAAAATAACGATCTGCAATGATGGTAGAATAATCCCCACTTCTCGACTTCAATGAAATAATGCAGTAAAGATTTTAACTTTTAGCTAGTAAGTAAATGATGCAATAGTAATGTTAATACGTAAGTACCTAATCAGTAAAAAGTATTGTGTTAATTTGAATAATTCAAAAGGGACTGGCTGTAAAATTATTAATATTTGCGGAAAGCTAAAAGGCATTAATTAGTCTGATCGAAACAAAATTTACTCAAGGATTATTTATTTATAAAAGATATATTTATTAATTTATTTTAGTATATGTACGCCACGAGGGCAGTACAATTAGTAACTAGATAAATAAAAAAATATTTGTATAATTTTGCTTATGTTCATTACACATATAGCATAGCCTATGCTTAGGATAAGAACAATTTTGAAGTTTCTAGCTTGCTCCCTATGTTGATTATAAATATTGCTTCATTGTTTTAAATATGAAGAACTTCTAATCTGTCTTGGAAACAATCAGTCAAGTGACTAATGTAAAATGTAATGGCACAAGGAACATGACAAGTGTCACTTATAATGACAAATCAGTTAAGCGAATCTCCTAATCTAATAACGACAAAATCTGTTAAAAGCTTACATATAAAGTTAGACAATTAGGTACTGTGGTTGCCATTAATTATAATTACATCATCTCAGTAAACTGAAAATTAACATAGTTTGAAATGCTCTAAACATGTTACTTTTCGAAATGGACAATAGAGGTAAAAATGATAGATAAGTATAGAATGAATAAAACGGCATTTATATACTTCCCATCTATGGGCCAGAATTGCTAAAAATAATAAGAAAAAAATAACGTTTGAACATCTTTGGGATTTGGTGGATTTATATTGATATAAACATAGATACTGAAACGCTGAAACGGATACTTAAAGTATAAAAGGAAATATCACTACACTGCATGGTTAGAAATGATATTACTTAGACCAGATGTTTCTCCTGAGGATTATAACTAATGATATAAGCTATTACATTAAAACATAACCAAATCCCAACTAAAAATGTCTATCTTAATGATTGTCGGTTTACACGTGTCTTAATTTATGCCTGCTTATATAGCATAATGTATATGTAGTAATGACTAAATGACCTTGACTTTGTGCCTGACATTCTTGTAGGAATGGAAGGATTGTTTGCTGGAGAAGAAAAAGTGGTTTTGTGTACAGTGTCGTAATAAAAGATCTTTCTACAGGGATTTTAATAGAGAATAAAATAGAGATATTAATTACATAAGCAAGAACTAAAGGCTTTCTGTTACCGTTTCCAAATACTTTTAAAAATATGCTAAAAATACAAAATCTACCAATAAACATTTAATATTTTTTGAAGTATTCGTACATAGCAGATATTAAATATAAGCAATTAGTTTGCCAGTGGGAGATCCTAAAAACAATTATTAATACTGCTTTGCTTGTTACGGTCATGGTAATTCATATTCTGTTGTTGTAACGACATGATAAAGAACCTGGTTTATAGATAAGGTGAGATGACAATGTACGACCTTGGGTGATTGAATTGCTTTTTAAGCTCGGCATTTTTATCACAATGCAGTTGTATTGTAGTGTAGTCCATCAGTTCTCTATCTGTACAGCTTAGTCTGCTTTTAACCAGTCAGTCACAGGAGGTGTGCCACGCTGCCACGGGTAAGATAAATTACATAATAAATTACTTTTCTATATTACAACTCAATACTGGAGTAATTTTTAATAATAATAATATTGTTATTTTGTTTCTACGTGTTAATTTATACAATTGTTATAATTATGTATTGAGTATACCTTTTTACCTAGTTTTTGCTTCATCACATTTTGTAGATATAAATCAATCATGCTCATCATAATATATTGTAAACTGTTTTTAAGCATCTAATACCTATATTATACCATTAAATTGGAGTAATTAGTATAATATTCAGCTATACAAACTAAAATATTATTTTTGCGTTCATAGTTAAGTACATAATATTATAGAGATTAGTCGCTTTGTCTATCATTGGCTGAAAGAAACCATAAAATCATCATGTTATAGTTTTTAAATTTTCATTATTTTTCAACAGAATGGAGAATATGAAGAAAATTGTACTCTGCGTAGTGTTGCTATGCTGTAATATTGGATATGTAGCAAGAGCAGGTAGCACGGAAGATTTCCCCATTGTAAAAACGACTGAGGGAGAGCTGCAGGGAACAACTTCAGTCTCCAGAGGTGGACGACCATACCATTCATTTCTAGGAATACCTTATGCACAACCTCCAGAAAGATTCCAAGTAAGTTGTAATCCTATTTTCTACGATTTGCTGTGTACTTAGAAATTATGTATACCTAAGTTACAACTTACATTGCATTTTTGTAAACAAATAATATAAATATTTGCAACTTTACATAGCGCCTATTACCAATGTTAGTAGGTACGTTATTTTTATTTATTTACATGTAATTTACATGCTTTACATTGTAAAGCATTTACAACAAATATTAAAATTGAATAACTATGCTATAAAAAGCATGCATGCTTTAATGCTTAATGATTACATGGTACACAAAGAACAATTTCTGTGAAAATAAGGAGTTCTATCTTTTTATAGTAGGCATGGACATAATATTTATTATGTTTTATGAAATCCTAAGGAATTACATTTTACGACATTTATTTTATGTATAATTTCTTTGAATTGTTGATAATTAAAGCCTCCAAAGCCAGCTTCACCATGGAACGGTGTAAGAAATGCTTCAGAATGGGGCGAAATGTGCATTCAAGATGTTTGGATGTTCGATTACGTGCAAACTGTAGCTGGAAGCGAAGACTGTCTCTTTCTTCATTTACAAACCCCAGATGTATGTCTTTGATCCAATTTCTCAATGAAAAGTTAATACTATGCTTTTTATATTATGTATTCTTAATTCTTTTTATTTTTAGAGCAAAAGTAAGAAATCCTTCCCAGTAGTTGTTTTTTTTCATGGAGGTGGTTTTAACTTTGGTTCTGGAAACGCCTACGAAGGAAATTATTTTTTGGACCATGACCTCATATTTGTTACTGTAAATTATCGACTTGGAGCATTTGGTAAGCATGATTTGGACACCTTAGTATAAGATTCGTATTCATACCATTCATATTATCATAGGTTTCCTAAATTGTAGGGATCTTTGGTACATGGCATATAATTATAATTAAAAAATACTCAAATTAGAAGTTGCATATTGTTGATGATCAGTTTTCTGTCAGAAATTAGGGTTATGCAGTTTTTAGTAAAAAACAGCAATAAACATTCATGCTCACTCTCACTGTTACAACTAAATAAATGTTAAAATTTTTGTAAACGTTTTATTTTATTAGGATTCCTTGATACAGAAGACGGAGTTGTGGGAGGAAATATGGGAATGAAAGTAAATAAGAATTTACTTTAATTATTGCATACATTTATTATCTCAAGTTACCAATTATGAATTTCTTTCCGCTCTCAGCATAATCGTTAAAATCGTTAAAAGTAAGTTGATTAGTTTCTCTACCAACAGTACATATTATAACTGATTTTAAATTTTCGAAAAGGATCAAGTTATGGCACTTAAATGGATTCAGAAGAACATTGCCAGTTTTGGAGGAGATCCGAAGAAAATTACAATCATGGGGCACTCCGCTGGAGGGGCTTCTTCTTTTTATCACATGCTTTCTCCCATCAGTAAAGGTAAAGTCACCCATGGCCATTTCTATCCACTTGCAATATTAGTAGTAATTAAAATGATAACTAATTACCGTTTAGGTCTTTTCCACCAAATCATTTCTCTTAGCGGCACTCCGCTCAATCCATGGGCATCTATACCCAAACCAAAATATATGGGAGAAAGATTAGGAGCAAAATTGAATTGTCCTACCGGCAGCACAAAAGAATTGGTTGAATGTCTCAAAATCAGAGATGCACGCGAATTTTCAGAGCATCATTTCAGGGTAAATAATGACTATTTAATTATTTGATTAAAATAAATAATGAATAAAACCATGCAACTAATATTTACTTATTTGGATACCAGAGATGGAATTTGGACACCGCAATTCCATTTGCCCCTACAAAGGAAAGTACTCTGTTGTCGGGAGATAACGAAATATTTCTTAATGAAGATCCATTAAAACTCTTACAAGAAGGAAAATTTGAGAAGGTTCCTGTCCTGATGGGAATTACTCAAGATGAAGGATTACTCTATCATGCAGCACGTACGACAAAATTGATTGAAAAACATATTAGCTAATTATGCTATGGAGTATTACCTAGTACTATAAACCAGCAATTTATTCATAGTTGTACTGCAATCCGAAAAATGGACTAAGGATTTGGATGAAAGTTGGAATAAAATTGCCCCGATTACTTTGGTCTACGATAAAGACGAACAGAAACAAACGGAAGCAGAGCAGAATGAATGGAGTCGCAAAATTAGGAAGTTTTATTTTGGAGATAAACGAGTTGGAATGGACACAGCTAGAGAACTCGTCGATTGTTATTCAGACAGATGGTTTGTCCATGGAGTGAGAAGCACTGCAATTTTCCTTGCAAACCAAAGCACTAAAGAATCTCCAGTTTATACCTATGTGCTTAACTACAGAGGAGAAGATCCTGTTTTAAATCATTTGGGAGTCAAAGATACATCAGGTATATTAATATCAATAACAACAGATTATTAATACATAAATCTATTATGTAAAAATGAGTGTAAGATAGTGGCGTGAAAGTAAATACAAATTGTAAGTAAAGTTATTAAACAAAATGTCATGCAAAGTTACTTGACTTGTGGCATTTCCAAGGAACTATATTACACGCTTTGATTTTAAAAACACTTCTTGATTATATTGCATTCCTAATAAGATTGTTTTGATTAATACCCTAAATTGTTATTATTTCTTTTAGGAATATTTTCAACAGCCACGCACGCTGACGAACTGCCGCTTTTATTTAAAACGACATATTTTCCTGAACCTTTAAGCGAGCGCACTGAAACTTTTTCCAAGAAGATGGTAAAAATATGGGCAGATTTTATTAGAACAGGGTAAGATTAAGATTTCAATAAGAAATAAATTATTTTACAATGTTACACAGGTATCTTTTATTTAGTGCTTGTATTCCAATTCGAAAATCTCGTACTTTGTCTACAATTAAAAATCCATTATTTTCAGGCAATTAATCGACCACAATGGCAAAGAACTGAAATCTTTGTCACCAAATGAAGAGCCAACATGGTATGAACTGAGTGAAAAACCTATTGAACTTATAAAAGAGCCATTTACAAAAAGAATGAAGTTCTGGGATGACATTTTAAAATACGAAATAAAAACAGGAACCAGCAAAACTGAATTGTAACGAAGACTAATGCTACCTAACCTACCACTTGATGTAATAAAAATTATTTGAGCTATTCGACAAAATGTTTTTTTTACTATTATTTTTCATTCATTAATATTATTTAATCCTAAGCGCGAAGTCGCACACGCGCTTAAATAATTTCGTATTTAGTATGTATCCGTGTCCGTTTGTATGTTTATATATATATCAGGAAATTTACGTCCCAATAATGGCAATAACAAATGAGAATTCTATTATATAATCGTAGACTGAGAAAAATTTTCCTACCTATATATATGGATGGTAGGGATAATTTGAATTTTACTGCGTTGATTCAAGGAGTAATTATTTCTATATTATACCTTTCGAAATCGAGTCGCGTATGCTGGGAGCTACTAGTGTACTATTATTATGATTACTAATACTAGGTTTGCTATTGAATTTACGAGTCAACATTTTGATTGAATTTCAAAATATGCTAATTAACCCCGAGCGAGTTCATTTTTATGCTAAAAGCTTGCCATAACTACCATTTGAATTTCAAAATATTTACGCTTTGAAATTTTGGTTGTAAATGATACATGTTAATTTGCACCCACAGAAGAGTTCATTTATATTTAGATGCGTATTCCATAAATGCTTGCATACGTGCATTTACCTATTTTACCTACACATTTACCTATTTTTTATTTACCTACACATACTATTTACCACTACCACATAGCAGTGTCATTTATTGGTATTAACGTTAAATACCACTACATAAAAATAATTGGTAGTAAAAGGCATAATTGGTAAAAAACATATTTGAATTTCGTGCATAATTGTCAAGGAAATTGAATATTAAAGTGTTAAATAACTAAGCAGCCGGCTATTTTTGTTACAAATAAAAGCTTTCACATTGGTATATTTTATGGTTAGTAATTAAAGATATGTTTAACTAAATTAGACTAAATTGGTAATTTATTTGGTGATTAAATGATTCTTTTCGATTAAACTAGGAACATTGTCACTAACTATATAAAGTTGGTTGTTCCAAATGAATATCATGTCGTATCATTTAAACGATATCTTTTCACTTATGCTTTCACTGAACATTAGGATTTAATACGTCGGCCTTAGTTTAGGCTTTGGCTCTACGCAGTACATTGTTAAATTTCAATACAACGACAATCAGTTTTTCACTTCAGCTAACTTGAAACCTCCATAACCCATACATAGAAATAACACACAAAACTAAGAATGTAATACAAAAAAATAATTCCACAAATTCGTCAATTCCATAATCATTTTTAATTTTGAAATGAAAAAGGAAATGAAAAGATATTTATAATAAGGTAATAAATTAATATGAAATTATCAATAAGTGACACAGTTTTTAAAATTGTGAGCGTAATAATGTACATGGATCATTGACTTTATGAGAATGAGTATCTAAATATGTATAGCATGGAATAACTCTTAACTAAGTACAACGCAAATACCAAAAGCTAGAATAGACATATTTTAGATAGAAACTTACTTTATTTACTAGCCGGTCGCAAGACCTAGGGCCGGTTATAAATAAAGCTAGTGTGTATTTTCGGGGTCAATATTGTATGATAAGAAGAATGTATTTCAGATGCATAGCTTTTTCCAATTGAAACAAAAAATCGAAATTCGCGTTTCGCATTCCTGCCAAGAAATGCCAAGGGTCTAATTTTATTTCTTTATACCGTACTTTATTACAAAATCTTGTTCCAAATGTTCCAAATCTTTTCCCATTGATCCTTGCATGCATTATAATTAATAACCAAATGTATATTCAATTACACTGCCAACTTCCCCTGAGTTAGTGAAAAAATTAGCCGCCTTAGGTTAACGTGAAGCTGTGACTATTTACGTCATTTTGGGGGATAGACTTTGGAAATTGTATTTATTTCATTAGCAACCAACCGTGATGAGCGTTATAAAGGGAAGTATTTATATATTCCACTTCCTTTCCGTTTTAGTTTTCCAAAGACAAATAATACTTGAGAATCTGTTGGGGATAAAATGGGAACGAAGTGGAATATCGTCAAAAAATCTCCCACTTTTTAGAACACAATATATGCAGCATTTTTTGTATCTTTATTTTTTTTCAATTAAGCTATTAGGCCCTTGTGAATTGAAAATATCAATTCCAATGTAAATGGCCAAATTTTAAATTTTTCCTTACATGGAATAATAGGAACCCAAAGCGAACTGAAATTTTTGCATACAGAATGTATGAACTTCTTTATTATGAATTATACGGATTTGTTGAGAATTGTCACATCAGTTTTCAGAGTGGCAAATTAACACACGATGGTACATATAAACCGACGTAAGGAATTTTTCACTGCGTATGTCCGAACTACGCGATTATACTACAGTAGTGATTTCTGTTCAAGTCGCTCCATTTTGGGAAAGATATAGTAAATACAAATATATAACTGTGTTTTTTTCATATTTTATATAATTGCATTATATTATAAAGATAACAATGGCATAAATACAGAGTAACGTATGGGATTTTTATTCTGATAAGTGTAATGATTTTTTACCGAAAAGTATAAAAGGTATACAAAAAATTATCTTTGTTTGTGTACCCCAACTCCAAACATATATGCAATTTAGACACAGTTCGTTATTTGCTGAAAAGATAAACAAATAACAATATTTTATATTAAGTGATTACGGATTTCTATATCCATATTATCATAGATATTGCTACTGCGTTAATCGTTATGTCAACATTAGCACATGTTACAATTCATAATTATCTGTTTTGCCCTGGCGTAATTTATAGCCTAATATGCCTAAAAAAAGCTTGTCGCATGGGTCTCAACTGACCTCTTTATTAAGGATATCTTTAGACTATAAATACTTCTTGCTTGAAATAATTTGTCATCATTGTTTCTAACCAAACCACTTTACCCTCGTATCGAAATACATAAAACAGAAGAAATTTCAGACTCAAAGTGTCAACATGAAAAGTATCGTTCTTTCTTTAATTGTTTTTGTAGCTGTAGTGGCTATGGTAGAAGTATCAGGTAAATATTATATATTGTCACTATCAATAATCGTATATTTCTATTTATTCTTTGGAAAAATCAATTAGTATTAGGTACCAACTTTTCGGTAATTTTCAATGTATGAGGCTTTGAGGCTTCATTGCTATAATTTATGATTTTTTTCGTTTTGGCTATAATACAATTTGCTAACAAGTAATTACATTGAAGCTCTAATAGACTTGACAAAATACATAGCCGTTCCAACAGGGAACAAGAAAGGCACTCCTATTTTACAATAAAATAAAAAAGTACTATTTTTTTAAAGCAGTCCTTTTTACATTTTTTGCCTTATTTATTTACATGTAAAGTGGAATTAAATGGGGACCACGCTGCAGCAACAAAAAAGATAAAAAGGCAAAAAAATATGGACATGATAGGTTCTGTTTATTTTTAGGTTAGGTTCGTTGTTACCCTAACGATGTAGTGGCGGTAGTTCGCGGTGTATTTCATAGATTCTCACGCCCTTATTGCAGATTTTCGTTGGATAACTTACAAATTCATTCAATCAATTTGTAAAAACGTTTTAGTCGCCGCAGTTACCAAATTAAACCTTAATTATTGTCTTAATATACTTTCAGGCAATTGTGACTGTGAATTTCACCCAGGAGGGTGTGTCATCTCGCAGGCTCCTTCTCAAGGCAGAAAATGTAGATGTGTCTACGAAGGTGCTTGGCAATGTCATGGTTTTTCAGTGTCCTGTGATCAAGACGAAGAATGTCCAGCGGGTTGCAATTCCCACAAATGTTGTCTTACGGGTAAAGGGGATTGTGGTGGATACTTGAGTTAGTTTAAATAGCACCTACTTGTTTGTATTTGTATGTTAATGTTTGTAAATTGGTATTAGTTTTACCTATAATAATATTTAATGTATAACCATTTTTTATGAATAATTGTATTTGCTAAATGATAAAAACCTACTCACTTTATTAAAAATGTCTCTATGTGCACATTTTATTATGTACAACACTAATTTAAAACATTTTGGTGGTCTCCTGGTTTCCATGACGATTGTAATCGATTACTCTGAGTTTTTGCTTATTTGGGAATTACAAAACCCGTCCCCTAGGGTCAAACGAAAACAAAATTTTTAGCACCACTCCTTATATTCACTTTATCTCACAAAGTACCATTATATTAGGGCATACCACTACTTAGAGCACATTTGTGACCGAAAATCCGTTTTCCTCAATTTATTCAATTATTTCCTTTTCCATTGTGTTTGCTACTTAGTGGCTGGGTTTTATCCATTGCGTTTTTATACCATACATAGACATACATAGACGATACATGTAGCTTAGCACATTAGAATCGTTGATATCATTTTGCATTTTACATTCACTATCACAATAATCACACCAATACATTGTAGTGTAGTACTTACTGTAACCATTTTTATTTTAGGGTTCTTGTTATTTTTATTTAACTTGTTCTTTTCTCTAATAGTTGTAGTAATTAGTGTAAACTCAATCAACTTTGTTTCGTTTTCGTTTTATACCCAAAATCATAGTAATTCTTAACCGATTTTAACATTTTTCTACCGTTGCACTTTATAATTGCAACCTGAGAATTAGATTTTCATTATTTTTTATTTTTTGAAATTCGAATTTTTACAAGCAATGAGTGGGAGTAAAGCTCTTGCCTGTCACGCTTTCTTCTCTATCTCTTTCTTTGCATCCCTACCAAACTTCGTCCTGAGTTACGTAACCTATTAGCAAAGAAAAAGATTAACTATATTTTCAATAGTTTATTTCAAAAATTTCAGTGAACTTCAAAAATGCGGGGAAAATCTTTTATAGGATTAAGGCCTCTGTCCATGTAAAAAGATGAGTGACTCTCCTTATAGGACTTTAAATTTAACTGCCACGGTGCAGGTCGCGATAAACCTATTTATAGCAATAGAATTACGAATCATACTTAAATCAATTAAGCATCAATTAATCAAACTTTAAATGCGTAAATCTAGTAATACTGCTAGCCAGTATTACTAGATTCCAATAGATTACCAGTAGATTCCAATCAGTGCAGTAGTTTTTGAGATATTTTACTTTTACGAAATTTTTAAGTCCGCTTTCACATTACCACCGACGGGACGAGAAAAAACGTTTTTCACGCAATCGATATTAAAGCTGATCATAAGAGTAAATATTACTAACCAATTCTATTTGAGTGTTGGTATATACTCAGGCTTTAACACTCCATCCAAATTACAGTATGCATCTACTATTGTTACTTAGAATTTTTATATACCGTTTATAGTGGTTTGGAGCAAGTGAACAACCGCATTATGATTTCAGGTTCTTTCCAGTGATGAGTAAATCATGTAAATCTAGGTCTGATACATATATGCATATGGAGCAAACAAATCGACGACCCCCTAAAATTCAAATCTACCCTATACCAGACATACATAGATATATAGGTAGGTAAATTTGTTGCTTTATTTCAGTCTGTGGTGATATAATAATAGAAATGAAGGGGGGCAATCATGTATTTAGAAATTTGATTAAGATTATCAGCACAATAAAATTCGCAATATTTTACGATTTTCACCCCACCACACGACATACATTTGTACAAAGAACACAGGTAAATTTAGATTTTTACATTTTTATTATAAGCAATTCCATATGGTCAATGACCCGTCTGTATAGGAGGGAGCGGAAGGACCCCTTTTTGTCAGCAAAGTATTATTGAGATCTACTAAGCAAATTCGCTACCTAACTTCCTTAGCTTTAGAACAAAGAAAGTCAGACGTCGGGATGCACTTATTATTTGCATAAAAAGTTATTAAATGAAGTCAATTTGTGAATGTTCAAGAACTTCCAACTTAGCTAGAAGGGTGGCACAACCGATTAATAGAAAAAGAGTTACTACTCGGCCTAGCATGTGGAAGTTTCTGGACCTATTGCAAAAAGAGCAACACCGTACCGTACCGAGAATACGTAAGCCCGCATCAGTGTACAAAACAATTTTCCTAACAAAAAGAATCCTGATACTTCCTAGTATTCAAAAAAGGATAAAAATATGATTCGAAGCAAATGAAACCAATTTTTAGCTTATTTTACTTATTAGTTAATATACTTACTAAAGTACTTCATCTGCCTATGTGACTAACTATTTATAGCATGCCAAGTGTTTATCTGTATTATGTGTGTTGGTGTTGTTGACAAAAAAAGAAATTGCTGCTGACAAAAAAGAAAGTGGTGTTGACAAAAAAGGAAATTGCTGTTGACAAAAAAGAAAGTGGTGTTGACAAAAAAGAAAGTGCTGTTGACAAAAAAGGAAATTGCTGTTGACAAAAAAGAAAGTGGTGTTGACAAAAAAGAAAGTGCTGTTGACAAAAAAGGAAATTGCTGTTGACAAAAAAGAAAGTGGTGTTGACAAAAAAGGAAATTGCTGTTGGCAAAAAAGAAAGCGGTGTTGACAAAAAAGAAAGTGGCGTTGACAAAAAAGGTTTTTTGTTTTTTTTTGCTCTGTTGACATTTTAGTGTTGACAAAAAGGGGGTGAATCGAGGAATATTTGGCATAAAAATAAAACATGTTCTAATTCAGAAGGGTGGATTTTATTTTTCATGTAGTACTGCAATTCCAATTTTAATTGCTCAAATAAGAGCTTCATCTAAATAAAATTCTCCCCTGGAGAGAATTGCAAATATAGCAAGTTATTGACCTGCTGATTATTTTTAAAATTAAGTAAATATTGACCGAGTTTCGATCATGTTTACTATACATAAACAAAATATATAGGTTATCTCTATCTGTGTTTGATCGTTATTTTATAAGTACCTAATAAACAAATACATATGAGTATAGAACTATATTGACCTCATTATTAAAAGATTGCTTTACTATAAATACTCGCCTTAAAAAAGTTTTGCACAGCTTCTGTTCATTCCATCGGTTACCAACGCGATCAATAAATAGGAAATCAATTTTTATTTTAACAGCCACAGAAATTTTAGATACAATATCAACATGAATATTTTTATTACGTCGTTAATTGTTTTGGTTGCAGTAGTTGCCATGGTAGAAGTTACAGGTATGCAACTGACTACTAACCATAACAAATTATAATTATTTTCCAAAGTATTAAATTGCCACATTTGGTAATTAAAAATAATATTACGCTAAATTTGGCTGATGCACGTTGCTGATCCAAAAATATAATTTTTTAGACATATTTATGAAAATTATATTTTCTTCAAAACGAAGAAAATTGTAATTCAAAATAATTTATTACAAAATGAAGTGAGGTGTCCATTCTGTAATATTATATCATTTGGTAACTAAAAATAGACTACAAATTGATGCATAATATTCTTTTTTTCTAATAAATTGAAATAAAATAGATATTTTTGAATGCTCTTGGTTGCCCTTTTCTAAATTAAATTTATTAAATACCACGACGGAAATGTCAGAGAGGTACATTTGTTTTTGTTTCAAAAATTATATTGTAATTTTAGGCTAAAAAGGTTTTTATTAATTAGTCAGTTCAAAATGTCATTCTAAAGTCCTACCGATATCAAACGACTATTATTGCTAAACTATTTGACCAATGATCTGCATAATATATTGATTCAGAAACCATAAAGTAATTACCAGTCATTCTTTAGCCATTCTATTTAATGCAGATATATTATGTTATTGCAGGTAACTTTTTACCTGACACAAATTGCATTTTCCATAATAACATCTAATATTTAAATACTAATTCGATGCTGCTGGCCGACATTATTTTACTGGTCTGATCTATTATTATAAATGTAAAAATTTACATTTTATAATTTAAATGAATTGTTTTTATTTTAGATGCCTGCAATTGTGAATTCCATGAAGATGGCTGTGTTATATCAGAGCCTCCTTCTCGAGGTTCAAAATGTATATGCACCAAAATGGGAGCAGGGAAATGTTCCGGCCACTCAGTGACATGCGAAAAAAAAGATGTCTGTCCAGCGGGCTGTAATTCTCATTCATGCTGTATGACGGGTGGTGGGGATTGCGGTGGATACTGAAGCTTTTTAAAATTATTTATGATTTAAGTTTTTTAATACAAAATTAGTCAAAAATTTAAGTAAAAAAATGTTTTCAACAGGAAATTGAAATAAAATGTTAGGAATCGGTTATTTAGTTATTGTTGTTATCAATTGGCTTCTGTGCTCACCTGCGGCATTCCATAACAATCCCTTTGCCAGAGTAAAGATAACCTTGCAGTTAGAACAAATTTTCTTAAATTGGTATACCCGCGCGCCTATGCATGCCCTAGAAATCGTGTTACTAGGCTGTTAAATTAATGGCTAATGATTTTGCTAATGGCTATTTATAACATAATAATAATAAACTAAATCACTTATTAGTACCATAAACTTCATTTTATACAAGACAAAATTTCGCAGGGTCCTGAGATGTTATTTTACCAAAGGCCCACAAAAGATAGTGCCGAAACTGGACATTTAACTAAATTCATAAACATTAATATCAATGTAAAGTAGAATGTAATATCTGAAATGCAAATGATAATGCCGTTTGCCTCAATTTTATTGGATTAAGCAGTGAAAAAATTATTATCAGTTTTTACACTTATTTTTGTAGTTTTTAGGTTTCATTTATCACATTTTGAATCGAAAGCATGAGTGAATATTTTAAATGAATGCTTGCAAGGGTTTATGATTTTAGAGAATCGTTTTCTATGTTACTAAGTCACATTTTAAGGTACCCAGATTTTATTTAATACACATTTTAAAGTAATTATTTTATTTTTACAGATCAGAACATAATAGTGCATAACATAGAGACGTATTAAAACAACATATATGGATGACATTTACTATTGTATAAAATTGTAAACAGTTGTAAAGTTTTAGTTATTTTAATTAGTATATCCACCACAATTTCCACGACCCGTGGTACAACAGGACAGGGAGGTGCAATTCTCTGGACATATTTCGCCTTCATCGCAGGTTACTGTAAAGCCGTAGCATGACTGAGCTCCTTGGTAGACACATTTACATTTTGAGCCTTTAGGAGGGGCCTCTGTAATGATGCAGCCTTTACGTTGAAAGTGACAGTTGCATGCGTCTTAAAAGAGATTAACAGATAAATTAATTAGATAATACATTTTAATTTGCAATTTTCATTCATTTGTAACATAATGTAAAGCTAAGACATTACTTAAGAAAATTAATGAAAGGATGGCTGAAAATTTTATTCTTTCATGTACATAAAATCACCTCTTGGTAATAATGCAAAAATATGGTAGGCTAGTTAAAAGCTTCAAATTTTACTCTCACTGAAAGCGTATATATTATATTCATATGGAATACGAAACAGTTATTATGTGTAGAGACTGGTTTCGACGTTTAATTTAAAATATATTTTTTGAAGTAAAAACGGGAAAGGATTCCTATATATTGTAATTACACAAAATAAGTGCGGATACATTTTAATTTAATTAAGTGAAGTATAAACAAATTCTGAAATTAAAATGAAGTTTAGGTCGAGGTTTACTGCACTATTCGGGGATGACGAAAAGTAAATTTAAAAACAAATGTCATGGGTAGAGGCCATTTTAATTAAAATAACTAGAGACTGCTCTAATTATAGAAAAAAATTACAATTATAGATAGAAACATCTAGAAGTTGGTGGGTTATTTTTCGTAGCGAAAGATAAAACTTAGTGAAGTTTTTTTATATCAAATTTTTAAGTTTAAATGGAAGTATAAGTTTTAATAAGAAGCTCTTCAGCGGAAATATTCCCATTACAACGAATTATCAAAATAATATTATCTCTATACTTGGCCACCAGAGGTGCTATTGAATTTCGAAAAATTTACTTGTCAACATAATTTATTGTTAACTTATTGCTTTATCATGTCTACGATTATAATATAAAGAAACCAAAGTCTGAAGTACAAATTTACCAACCTATCTATCTATATATATACATCTATGTATCTATCTATGTATGTCTGGTTCTGATAGGGAGACCCTAAATACTAAATGCGCAAGCGCTTATGCGATGCATATTACATAAAACAATAAACTACACTCTGGGATAAGAATGTTTCGTAATTAAACCAAATAAATTTTCATAATAGATGATAGAGTTATATTACTTCACAGCGTTGAAAACAAAAGGAAAAGAATTTATATTTTATAGAATAAACGTAAAGTGAAGTTGAAAATAAATTCCGTGAATGAAACAAAATTCCGTGATAATATTTGAATGTAAAAGATGAACTTCGTGTAATTGCGCATGCGCAAGAAAAATATTGAGGTAATATATTAAAATATTTCGAAATTAAACCAAATGAGGGCCCGCAAATGTTTTGAAATTCAATAGAAGTACTGGGGGCCTAGTATTTTTATAAAGGTTTATTTTGGTTTTAAAGAAACTGTGTATATGTTTCATGTAATACCTGTGACTTCTACCATAGCCACTACAGCAACCAAAATGATGAATGAAGTAATGAAAATATTCATTTTGATACTGATTTGATGTACCAAAAATTTCTGAAAATTTTGAAGTTTTTCAACTTTTGACTTATTAATGATGGTTAATGAATTGGACTATTGAATAGAATTAGACTATATTACTTTCAGGCAAAGAGTATTTATACTAAAACAAATTAACAGTCTTAATAATGAGGCCAACATAGGGCAATAAACTTAGGTAAGTACTTGTTTGAGTACAACTGGCTGTGCATAGCGACAGAATAGAAAATGACCGATGACTCGAGTAACAAGACAAACATTGACGATAAGGAGTAGAAATGGACCAAATATTTACAATGATCATAGAGCTAATCGTTTCGAATATAGAACACCAACTTTATTTAATTTGGGTAGATAACAAATTTAGATACATTTTGCTTTTATTGACCAAAGTATGCCATATTATAACTTATTTTTTGATATTGCAAACTTAAAATGGCGAATACCATGGCTAATTTATATGATTAACAGTTTGGCTAAAATAAGCACAAGCTGATATCGGTTTTGAAAATTACTAATATTTGATGCATAATCTATTTATATTCCATCCCCACTTCCCCACTGCTCATTGTCTCAGTGGCTATTATTCACTCCATAATTTCCAAATAAGATGTCACTTAAAGGTATTTTGATTTTGAATGTTTCCATGACTACGGCAGAGCATTAAGTGGCGACAAACTCCAGAAATCTGATTTGCCCCAACCCGTTTTCTTTATTCATATATTGTCGATATTTAGATTCGAGAAAATGGTTAGGGAAAATCATTTTCATTTTTCTGGATTATGTCGCCAGCTAAACCTAATCGGTGACTGGTCCATGTAAATCAGCGATGGAAGAAGCCAGCCACTTTTACTTTGTACGCATATCTACTAGTAAGTATCTCACTGTCTAATACAATTATTATATCTTTTGTATTTATACAATTATATAGATTAAAGTATAATGTTACTCTAATTATGATTATTGGTAATTTACTTAAAGTTATAGATTAGTTAATAAGTTACTAATTCTAAGGGTATAACATTATAATTCGTGCATGCTCACATCCTCCAATGTATAATACTATTTTGAAACTAATCCTTAAATAATAGCGTATTTATAATGTGCTAGGAAATAGAAAATGTCAAAGACAAAGGATTTCGGGGCTTATATAAGGAATTTCGAAATCCTAAGTTATATTAGTTTTAGCTGGAAGTTTGTCTCAAACTGGTCGCCCGTCCTACTACCGTTTTTTGTGATATCTTTCGATATCTGTCGTAGACTTGCTTTGGTTATTTACTAACCTGTCTCTCTCTCTACCTTGCGTTGCTGTTGATCTCACCAATAATTGTCGGCAATAATCATAAAAGTATTTAATTATAGTCTAACAGCTAGTTATAGATAAATAGATATAATTAGGATTATAATTAACTTTAAGCTTTTTCAACAGGGTACATTACATTGTTATATTTCGATAACAAAACTATCAGATATCACTTTAGGTAACTTGAAACCTCCGGTAACCAAATAACATATAAAACTAACAATGTTATAGCAAAAACATAATTCCACAAATTTGTAAATTCCGTAAACATTTCTACTTTTGAATAAAACGATATTTGTAAAAATTTAATAAAATAATACGAAATATGTCTTCTTTAAGTGACAGTTTTAAAAATGGGAACGCAATAATCTACATGGATCATTGACTGGATGAGAATGAGTACTTAAAGATTTAGATAACATAGGCTAACTTTTACGAAGCCCAAAGCAAATAACAGCTAGAATAAGCATTTTGAGATAGAAACGTCAGTAATTATATCTGTACAAGTTGTTCCATTTTGCGAAAAATGTGCATATATATATATTTTACCATCTGTTATAAAATTACATTATATAGATAATGGTGACATACATACAGAGCCATTTTTGGAATTTTTATTCTGATAAGGGTAAATTTCTTTTGCCGAAAAGTATAATAGGTATATACAAAAATTATTACTGCTTTTATATTCTATCTAACTCCTTACATATTATATACAATTTAGATAAAGTTTGTTAGCTGCTAAAAAGATAATAGAATAACAATGCTTTTTTATAAAGTGATTAAGGATTTGCATCCATATTATCGTAGACAATGCTACCGTGTTATTCGTTTTGTCAATATTAGTACATGTTACAATTCATAATTATCTGTTTTGCCCTGACGTAATTAACGTCCTAATATGCCTAAAAAATAATTATCTTGTCGTATAAGTCTCTACTGACCTCTTTATTAAGGAGATCGTTTGAGTATAAATACTTCTTGCTTGGAAATATTTGTCAGCATTGTTTCTAACTAATCCTTTAACTACGCATCCCTCGTATCGAAATACATATAACCTCAAGACTACAGAAATTTCGGACTTAAACCGTCAACAATCAACATGAATAGTATCATTCTTTCATTAATCGTTTTTGTAGCTGTAGTGGCTATGGTAGAAGGAGCAGGTAAATTATATTACCATATTTATTCTATTTATTCTTAGGAAAAATCATTTAGTACTAGATACTAACTTTGTGGTAATTTTCTATATATTTCCCATTTCAAATAATGAATCTTTTCGTTTTGGCGATAATACAATTTTACAACTAATTACGTTGATGCTCTCATTGTAGATTTTTGTATAGAATACCTAACACGTGTACACTTGCAAAATTAGTTTTCAAAAATACATTTTTAATAGACGGACAACTGTTATGTGTCGCTTACGATTTTTAATCTACACCTAAATGTACATTTTTGATGTATCGTCCCTTAAGGTATCAAATACACAATATTATGCAATTTCAGTTGGTACCGAAAATATCCAATATGCATTTTCAGGCTGCTACCAAAAATACGCAACCTGCAAGGCTTAACCATGGCTTAGCCTATGCATATTGCGTATTTTCGAGACAAGCCTGAAGATGCATATATTGCGTATTTGATATCTTAAGGGACGATAAGTAATATATTTTTCAAGCCATTTTAGACTTACCTACGTTGCACAGTTACCAGATTAAACCTTAATTGTCTTAATCTACTTTCAGGCAAATGCAACTGTGAATTTCACCCAGGAGGGTGTGTCATCTCGCAGCCTCCTTCTGCAGGCAGTAAATGTAGATGTGTTTACGAAGGTGCTTGGACATGTCATGGATTTTCATTGAGCTGTGAACAACATGAAGAATGTCCAGCGGATTGCAATTCCTACAAATGTTGCCTTAATGGTAAAGGAGATTGTGGGGGATACTTGAATTAGTTTAAATAGTACTTATATATTTTCTGTGTTTGTACCTTAATGTTTTTAAATTGGTATTAATTTGACCTACAATACGATTTACGTAAATAGAGGTAGCTCCACGATATTTCCGCTAATGTATATCCAGTTTTTGATAATACTTCCCTTTTACTTGCCAAATAATAAAATCGGATTCTATGAAGTACTTAAACGCCATACCTAATTTTAGTTCAAGTTTGTGTTATTCCATACTGTTGATATATTATCTCTATTACCGTTATGCATTTAAGTTTTTACTTTGTTGGGTTTTATATCCATTGAGTTTCTATACCAATGAATCGTTGAGAGCAGCAGTGGAAAGTGGAATTGTTTTGAATGAGGCGCATTTACTCATTAACAGTAATCACACAGCGATTTTCATATTTACTATTATTCATTTTTAGCGTTATTAAATTTAATTCGCCGTTCGTTCCTCATATTCGTTCGTTTTGTTATGGCAGTTAGTTACTAATCTATCCATTCAAATATGTTTCGTTTTCATCACAATCAAAATGGTTTTAATCATTACAGAGATTTCCCATTAACAAAGAAAATTTGTGTTTTCAATATTTTCAAAAATGTGGGTGGGGAATGTCCTACTTTTATAAGACGTAGGTATGTCCTCCGTCCATGTAAAATAATGTAATTCTCCTTTAACTTTGATTAGGTCGTGACAAAACTATTTATAGCCATAGAAACATGAAACACATTTTTAACACTATGCTACCACTATGCTACGCAAGTATTACTAGCAATATAAGCAAATTACCATTAACTTATTTTCGAGAATATTTTAAAATTGTGCCAATGAATGGCCATGGCCATGTAAGATATCAGTTTTGGACAAAAAAAGTCGGTGAGGAAAACCAAATTAAAATAGTGGCATTGAATTAAACCAATTAATAATAAAGGTAAATAAAATAACGGAACAAGGTAAACTATATTAATATCATCGTCCCTTAAGGAACCGTTTAGCCTCAATGCACTTTTTGTTTTTTGGCTGAAACGTGGCATTCCAGGTAATGCCCGATAAAGATCCGATAAAACATTATTGGGTTATGTCTAAATTTTTCTAGATATAAAGGTTGTGGTGGGACTAACTTTTACGCTCCCTTTGCTGCAATCCAACCATTAATCCATATAATGATATCAGCCATTTATTACTTTTAGTTCCCTTTCGTCTCTTTAATATGCGAGCAGATTTGTATATGAATTGATATGACTATCTGCTAACATGTCAAACCACGAAATAGGTTATGAGCTCATGGAAATAGGAAAACATGACATTGAAAACAAAATCTGCGTCATACGGTTTTCAGATAAAATAACCAAAACATAGTAACGATGAACAACTGATATAATTGAGATACAATTGCTACTGTCACTTCATTTTATTTTGGGCATTAGATGTAACATTATTTGTACAGGACTGAAGCTGCAGGGCAATTGGCAATTCCTTAATTGCATTCAAATTTAAAAACCATAAACTATTGCTTTTATTACGCTTAAAATAAAGTATTTCGTATTTTATTTATTAATGATGTATTCGTTGATATCTATTTTGTTTAACCAAATTGGACATGTAGTTGTATTGTAGGCGATTATATTTTATTTAGAGATTAATTTTTCCTTTAGCAATTATTTTAGCAATCTTTTATTACATATCGAGGTAAACTTGTAATGTTCGAATGCCAATTTCCATTTATTTACTTAAGACTCATTCAAATATTATAAAAGATATATTTATTCAAATGGCATAGTTTTCTTCCATTGACCTAGGTTTTATTTATTTAGAATGTATTTTTATATGTTTTAATTAACTTTACATCAGACTTACTTTTTGGGAGAAAATCTGTATTTTTATCTCAAAGCATTTTCTTTACATGACTGAAACTAGTTATGTTTCAGTTTTACTTAAAGTGCTATATTTGTTCTTTTTTTGCATTACAGGTCACACGTTTAATTGTCAACTACTATACTACATCAAGATAAGTATATGAAAAGTTTTATAATGAACACTAAATTAAGAATTCAAGACGAAGATGCCAACACTCCTGAGTATGTTTCTTGGCGTCATCTTCATCTGACTAAATCCAAATTATCAAAGTGTCTGAAATGGCATCTTTAATGGCGGGCTTCGCTGTGGTATCGTATATTTTGATTATTATTTGTGGAATTTATAGTATTTATTTAATTTATGTTGGCGCATATTTTATTGCATCTTTAAATTTTATATTAAAGTTGAATATTTATTAATATCAAAACTTAAAATGATAAAGATTATTTTTGGCCAGACTAAACGGCTTAATCTTAAAATGGGTATGAGCCACATAAATACTTAATTTAACATTGTCTTAACTTTAATTTAATAAGACATGTGTGTTATGAAAACGGATTCAGTTAGTGAGACAAGTTTTGTATTTAGTTGTTACTGTAAAGTAACTTTTATTGAACAGAGAGAGAATGAAGTTTCCAGCTCAAACAGTTGAATAATACTCAGTACTTTTACATTATTGTCCATGGTATTTAAATACTATGCTTACATAGACAGATGTGAGAGACCCTTAATGGTTACAATAGGTATCTCTATAAAGCAAGGGACATGGGACGATGTAACAGTTGTACCCATATGCTTTCATGCTTCATTTAGACTTAATTGAGCTACAAAATCATAAAAACTAATAGTTACTACATTAAGAAGGGCCAAACGTTAAGTACTTGGACCCTTAAAATCTAATGTTCAGCTTAAATGTACAAACCAATTGTGTGAACATTTGCTACTTTACTTTCTCATGCATTTATTTAGGTTAGTATTCTAACACTATCCCTTAATCTAAATACATTTTCTTTAGGCATCATCTATTTCGATGGTTTTAGGGGCTGTAAATTTTACAGCAGGCTCGACAGTTTTCTTCCGTTTCCAAATGATAATCATAACAACAACCAGAATTATTATAATAAGAGACAAAAAAATGATTCCACCAATCAACAAATTTAAAAACATAAATGTAGTATTATATGAATCATGATTTTTCTTAGTTGAATCCAACATTTTTATATCTTCCTTAATTTCGTCCATGTGTATCTTTGGCTGTAATAGCCAATTAGCTTTCATCGTGAATAAAGGGTTGACCTCCTGGATATGGCTAATTTGAAATTCGCCGGCCTTGTAGAAATGGTCATTGATTGTGAAAGCTGCTGTAATTGGCAGTGTAAAGACATCAAGTGGGCAGGCCTGTTCTCTTTTTCCAATTGTAATATTATTGCCGTGGCAATAAATATAATTCTGAAAGTTGAAGTTTTTTACTTGAACGAAATCCATCGCGTCCTTTGTATGTCTCGGATGACATTTTCCCAACGAATAATACCTCGAGACGTTTGGGTAGGTCATGCTATGGTCACAATCCTGTGAAGGAGACAAAATCAAATCAGAGTATTTAACATTAACTGCATACACACAACTGTGTAATTCACTCATGATCACGTTTCGGGGTCCAGAAAACGAGATAACGCAAGTCTGGTTCTCAGTTTGGTGTATCAGGTCAAAAGGGTCAGCCTCCAGAAGGTGCAGAGTATCATTTATAAGTGGAGTAACAAAATCAAAGTACAGTTTAGATTTGTCATAAGATATTCGACATTTCTTTGCTCTGCCAAGCCGAATTGGACAAGACTCTTTACATGGCAAGGAGAAGCCAAGATAGTCAAACAATGGAGCATATAACTTTCGTTCTTCCCAATTTCGCTTCGCTTCTTTAAGTATTTGTTTGGCAGTCAGCATTCTTGATGTTATGTATGAAATTGCGTAAATAGATGCGCTCAGCTTTGCTTTCATTTGTGTATAGTCATCTTCATGTGCCTTAGTTTCTATCCGCAAAGTTTTACATTATGTTGTAGAACTTTAATTGCTTCTTTCGCCAATTCCATATTTTTCGAAAGACTCTCTAGTTCACTTTCCATCTCACTCATCTTCGTTTCAACAGTTGCTATTTTTCCTGCTGCGACACTGGCTGTCACCTGTGCTGAGATTCCAAGTCCAACTGGAACAACTATGGACATGATTAGTATTCCCATTAATATTCCAAAAACAAATCTCTTAGAGCGTGAATGGACTTCTGTGAAGCTGCCTTTAGGGCACATAATTTCCAGTTCCTTCATAAAATATTCATCATACAGTTCGTTGCATTTGTTTTTCGTATCGATGAGAAGATCCTCATGAATTGTCTCATTCGTCAAAATGTCGCAAGGGCTTTTCAAATGAATCATTAAATAGTACTCATTGTAACCTACAGTTATAGGTATGTTACTTGGCCTCCAGAGTACTGGTTGGTTTACGGTTGGGTTTGCAGTAATTGGAGATAGAAGTCCCAGCAATAGTAGCATAGTAATGAATAACTTGCTCATTAGTCCACTTATGGTTCCAGTTCCAACACCGATCTTTGAATGGGGATTGATATTCCCGTTTCCTGCACTGAGTCCAAGTTTCTGTGTATCATGCTGATGTTTGCCTTTTAGCAGTGGTTTTGTGAGTACATCTGCCTTTTGTTCTTCTTTGGGTACATGGTGTACCTCTATTACATTATTAGTTATTAGTTCTCTGACATAGTGGTAACGTACATCTATATGCTTAGTACGTTTATGAAACTCTGGGTTTTTAGCTAGCCGTATAGCGCTTGTATTGTCAACGAACAGCTTGGCTGGGCCGTCTTGTGGTATCTGCAGCTCCAAAAGATAGGTTTTGCAGCCAAACACATTCCCTGGCTGCTGAGGAAGAGCAACATACTCTGCCTCTGTACTGGAACAAGTCACTATAGGTTGCTTATTACTGTTCCAAGTGATCAAACTATCTCCAAGGAAAAAGGCATAACCAGTGGTTGATTTCCTGTCAAGTTTGTTGCCTGCAAAGTCTGAATCCGAGTAGCCATTCAAACTCAACTCTCCTCCCTTCTTGTAATACAAACCCAAGTTTATTGTTCCTTTTAGGTACATAAGTACCTTTTCGCTGCTTCGAGATGATTCTCATCGTATGCACTCATAAATTGGGACAGCTTTGACACTGCATAGGCAATGTCAGGACGGGATAATCTTGTGAGAAACAATAAAGCTCCAATGAGCTGTGGATAAGGCAGTCCTTTCTCACACTGCTCAGCAGGAAGCCAATCCTGGTTCGGTTGCATTGGTACAGACTGTACACTGCAATCAGTCATCTCAAATCTGTCAAGCAAGGTTTGTACATACGATGCCTGTCCCATATAAATTCCGTCTTCGCTTCGTTTAATTTCGAATCCCACGAAAGAGCTTAGTTCTCCTTTTGATATTTCAAATGTAGACTCAATTCTCTGTGTAACCATTTTTAGTGCTTCGTTATTTGGGGACACCATTAAAATATCGTCCACATATACCAGTAGGTATACAATGTATGTGTTAACAAATCCAATAAAGACACAAGGGTCGCTTGTTAATACATTAAAATTATTTTCTTTTAAAAAATTCAGTTAATCTCTCGTTCCAGCATCTCGGTGCTTGCTTAAGCCCATAAAGACTCTTGTCCAACAAGCAAACTAAGTTAGGATTTTCTATAAATCCGTCAGGCTGCTTCATATAAATAACTTCTTTAACTTTCCCATGCAGAAAGGCTGTTTTGATGTCCAGTTGTACAATAAAGTAGCCGTATGTAGCTGCTATGCATATCAGAATCCTTATGCTTTCGTATCGGCCAACAGAGGAGAATGTGGCATAATAATCAATTCCATGTACTTGCTTGTAACCTTTTATAACCAAACGGGACTTAAATCTTGAAATTGAGCCATCTGGGTTTGTTTTTACTCTGTATACCCAACGGTTGTCAAGTACTTGCTTGTCTGTTGGGTAAGGGACCAAAGTCCAAGTTTTATTTAATTTATGGCTATGTAATTCATCCACCATGGATTCCATCCATTCCTTGGCATTGGGTGACATAATTGCTTCATCAAACGTTGCTGGCTCTATTATTTTTGTATGAAATCCAACTTGAAGTCTGTCTATTGGCTTTAGTTTGGACCTATCCCTTAAAGTAGGCCCTGGCTTTATGTAGGATTCTATCTCCTCTTCGTCTCCCACAGGTTCACTTAACTCTTTTCTACTCTGCTCAAAGCTGTTCGCTTCCTCAAGAGAAATTTCACCTTGTACTACTTCTTTGAAAGTTACATTACGAGCAATTGTTACTGTTTTATTAAGAGCATTGTATATTCTGTAGCTTTCTCCATCATATCCAACCATATAACTCTGTTCAGCAGTATCATTCCACACTTTTCGTTTGTTTTGTGGTATGTGTGCAAAGGCTAGGCATCCAAAAATACGCAAATGTCCCATTTCTGGTTTTCTTTTTAAAATAGCCTCAAATGCTGTTATTTCTGGACTCTGTGTATCCAGAATTCGGTTCTTTATGTAAACTGCTGTGGCCATTGCTTCAGCCCACAAATATTCTGGCAGTTTTGACTGCAGTAGCATACAGCGAGCCGATTCTTTCAAAGTTCTCATTTCCGTTCTATCTTCCCATTCGATTCAGGGCTGTATGGGGCCGTGGTCTCATGTACAATACCCATTTTCTGAAAGAATGTCTGAACTGTCTTATTAACCATTTCAGTTCCATTGTCACTTCTAAAAACTTTAAGTCTTGATCCTGTCTGGTTTTCCATAAAGTAAACATACTCTTCAATACAGGCAGGACTTGTGTCTTTCGTGATAAAGAATACCATACGAAATCCTGTCGAATCATCTTTCATTAGGAAGAAATAATCAGCTCCTCCAATAGAAGTAACAGGCATTTTCCCAGATAGGTCTGCGTGAACCATTTCCCCTGGCTTAGTATTTCTCTTAGTTTCCACTGTGTGGTAAGGCTTTCTAGCTTGTTTTCCCAATTGACAAGTGCTACATTCAATGGACTGTTCTCCAAAATTCTCATAAAATCCTTTCACTGCATTTTTCTTGGCCGTGTCATTAATGAACCTTATATTGATGTGACCCATTCGCTCATGCCAGAGTCTTGCATTAGAGCTCAAGCATATTGCATTTGCTTTGTTCGGTACAATGGGTTTAAACTTCATAATATACATATTATCTCTCATTACAGCTACTGGCCCTTCTAATCCATTTCTATCAATGTATTTTGCCACTCCCGCTGCTCTTATTATGGTATATCCTTTTTATCCATAATAACTTCTGAAAAGAGATTGGCTGCTCCCTCAATATGCAGTACCTCATTCATTGTGCATTCTATCCATTTATTGTTCATGAATGCCAATACTGAAACAGTTCCTATTCCTTGGGCTTCCACTGCGTTTCCGTCAGTAAGGTATACTGACACTCGGGTCTCAAACTCTTTGTATGAAATAAAGAAAGGATTTTTTACCGCATATATGTTGGCTTGCACCGGAATCTGAAATCCATACATCATTACCATGATTTGGATTGCTCATGAAGGCTGCAATTGTCTTTCTTTTATCCTCCTCACTTTCGTTGGGGTGTGTATTGCGGGCTGGGCATTCCTTATCCTTATACCAATGACCAGTCTGTTTGCACCGACTGCATTTGGTCTTTTTCTTTAATTCTTCAATCTTTCTTTTCTTGAATTCCTTTTTGTCAGTTTCCCTTTTCCTCCTTTTGCCTGAAACGCCTTTACTTGGCTCTGCTCCTCCTCAGTGTTGCTTACTTGTTTCAGCTCAAGATCCTCTTTTCTCAACCTGGCTAACAGTGCGGGCATTGTTTGGGGATGCAGGAACACTGTCCCATGCCTTTTTGAAAGCATTATGCTTTTCATCAGGAAGTAGAAGACACTATCTTCATAATTGTGGTATCATCGTCAATAACCACACCCATTTGGTTTAGAGAGATTGACAACCTCTCTATCTCAGTGTATGTAGTGACAAGAGTTGTTCCCTCTTTGAACTTATAGTTGAAGAATGAAGCTAACACAAACTGTTTGTTCAACTGACTTGTGTCACTATGAATTGACTTTAGACGGTCATACACTTGTTTTGATGTAATACAACTGTGGATATGAGTAGCGTTCACTAATGTAAGAGTGGGTACAATGATGGCTTGGGCCTTTATATCAGAATCGTCCCATTTATCTTTATCAGCTGCGGCTGCACGGTGGATGTGCCACTGACAACGTCCCACACTTTTGCAGCTTTAAGAACTAGGGTGATTTGTAAGTTCCAGAGATCCCAATTATCATTTGCAAGTTTTACAACGTGATTTGTATCAATACGTTGCGAAATACTGACGGTGGCCATTTTACTTGTCAGAGTTCAACAACTTGCTCACTCACAAATACTTCACTCTTTTCCACACAAAAAACTGACTAAGTATTTACTGATTGGACAAATTCACTAAGTTCAAAAACTTGAATTCTTTTAACTCACAGATCGAATCCTGAATCCCACTTCTGACACCATGTTATGAAAACGGATTCAGTTAGTGAGACAAGTTTTGTATTTAGTTGTTACTGTAAAGTAACTTTTATTGAACAGAGAGAGAATGAAGTTTCCAGCTCAAACAGTTGAATAATACTCAGTACTTTTACATTATTGTCCATGGTATTTAAATACTATGCTTACATAGACAGATGTGAGAGACCCTTAATGGTTACAATAGGTATCTCTATAAAGCAAGGGACATGGGACGATGTAACAGTTGTACCCATATGCTTTCATGCTTCATTTAGACTTAATTGAGCTACAAAATCATAAAAACTAATAGTTACTACATTAAGAAGGGCCAAACGTTAAGTACTTGGACCCTTAAAATCTAATGTTCAGCTTAAATGTACAAACCAATTGTGTGAACATTGTCTTAACTTTAATTTAATAAGACATGTGGGATTCCATAGGGCAATCACTAATCCTTTGATTTGTATAACGTAACCTAGCCTAATGTAACCTAACCATTGCCATGGTAACAAAAACTAATCGTAATGTTTATTAGCGTCTATCCGTAACTGGCTATGCAAATCAGGGGATAAGCGATTGCTGGACACATGTCGGCCTGTGAGGGTGAGGCACCCTTTTAGTCCTGCTGGAGTCATTTGTCCTTGAATTAAGATTGCATTGTTGTGTTGATTTTTAACTTTGTTTCTAAGGTAGCAACAGTGGAGCTGCAAATCAATAAGGATGAGATTGATCCGAAGCTACTCACTGCGTTTGCTGTGATTACATCTTTATTGGTATATATTGGCTAGCATTAAATGTTTTGAATGTACTACAATGTTTTTTTGAATTAGGTAGCAACAACTATGATAGCGATAATGATCGCTAGACGTGTTTTGCCACAAATTCAGGTAATTTGAATTAAATTATATACATTTTACCACAGTAGAAAAGAAATTAAGATTTAAGATCAAGAAAGAAAAATAAATGGTAGATGGAAGTAAAGTGGATTAAAAAAATTTCATTTTCGTTAGTTTTATAACTACCACATTAATCGAAATAATTCAAAGATGAAATTAGGAATGCCGTTATTTTCAGGTAGTACCTTTTAGGCAGCTTAGTTTTACCAATCTTCTGAAAAATAAGGCCAATGCCAATGCTTACGCAATATTATTATAGTTTAGGAAATCGCTGTAATCGATTTGGTTTAAAAAATTACCTACCTGGTATGTAAATTGCATTCTAGGGATTTTTTGCTCATTCCTTTGCGTTTTAAATATAGTTGATTTTTGAGTTCATTTACTGTTGACTGTCTCGTAGTCCTTTGGTGGTTAAAAATGTCTTAGAGGTCCAAGGAGTAGTTTTTCATACAATTTTAAATTTTTGAATATCATACTTTTTTAAGGAAATTTACAGTATACCGTTTAATAATTATTCAATTGCAAAGATGGAGATGATCTACCAAGTGTACCCGTCACCACATGAACAAATGGGAAGACTGATCGACGTTTCATGGAAGCTAGCAAACACGGCGTCACTCTTCCTATTCACCGTGGACACCATTCTCATTTGCTGGATTAAGTTTACCAATTTATCCAAGACGGCTTCTGTTGCAGCCACAGTCATTTTGATACCGGTCCTCCTCCTTATACTCATCTTTGATGTCGTCTTCTACAGGAAAGTCATTGACCACCAATTCGTCCATTCCAATCTGAAGTATCTGGAACTAGAAAGAATGAAACAAGAAATAGAACGTGAAATGGCTTTTACTTCTACCTACACAAACACTTCCAGTTTCAACGACACTGTTATTTTAAAAAATTCAGTGGTAAAAAATTCTTCCGCCATTTTCCATTTATAGTTATAGAGTCCGAATTTCGAACTATTTCCAGAGGGGCCATTTGTCTCTAATTTTAATAACTGCAAGAATATTTTGAACACCTACGCAGTTCTTATTTCCTTTTTGCAACAGTTTTATGTACCTACACGTTGTAATACGTAACTCCACTTGGAAATTGAGGTTTTGCATGATAAATTAAATTATAAATTCATTTAAATTAATAATAAAATTGGTAAATTAAGTTTTTTAAATATGTGAAGTGTTGAATACGAATCCCGATAAGACCACAATATAAAAAATTCAAAGAAATGACCAAATTTAAATGATGTCATTCCTATCACAGAATGTCCCAATGACATCTTCCCAGTAAATGTGCATAATATATATAAAGCATGTTGGCAATACTAACATCCTGTCCGAAATGCAATAATGTATTTTAATTAATAAATTTATTAGGAATATGATAATTTGATTTGTTTCAAAAATTAGAAATTTTTTTCTCTTTTTTATGAGACAAATCCTGCTATATCTATTTTTAACAAGAGAGCCAAATCGAAAGAAATACTTTGATAATTTGTTGGTTGTAGGTTAAAACATCGAAAGCCATTTGTTCGAATGACGTTTTATGGGCAAAATAAGATAGAATACATAAAGATAGAATGCAAAAACAAAATATCGAATACCGAATACCAAATGATAGAATGCAAAAACAAATGTTCGAATACCGAATGCACAAAGATAGAATGCAAAAACAAATGTTCGAATATCGAATACACAAAGATAGAATGCAAAAACAAATGTTCGAAAACCGAATACAAATTGGTAGAATTAATACAATCTATGCTATGAGGACTGTGAATGGTAGATGTTTATGGATAGAAAGATTGATCTGTCCACTGATGTTGCTGTGAATGTTCTTATAATTTAGATCCTCTTAAAATGGAAGTTTGTGTTATTATATTAGCCATAAAGTTTGTAAAATCGCAAAAAGGGAAAGATAAATTAGTGCTCTGCAAATGTTCGATCTTTTGTTTTTGCATTCTACCAATCATTCTACCAAATGACTTTCGATATTTTGGTTCCACACCAATTTGTTATCATCCACTGGGATGCTCTAAAGTAACTGGGCCATCGGGGAGTATTGATTCCAGTTTCCAAAAATTCATTGGAATACAATTTAAGTAGTGTAAGCATGGCCATATTACTGCTAACTGCACTAATTGCAAAATACCAATATGCATAAAAGCTCCTTTGCCTAAATAAATTACTTCATCGCACCTTCTCATAGAATTATTTACTGGATTAAGTTTTGCATTTGCTGAAACTGAAAAGTTTGTACTTGAGACAACTACAAATTGCAACTGACGCATGGAAGTACTGCGATGGATATGGAAACTATTATCTTCTTGGTTTGTCTTGTTACTTATATGATTATATGTGTACCAATTTAGCCAGTCTTTGTTTGTTTTGCCGATATTCATTCGTTTACATTTATTTTTTAAAGTAAATACTTGAGATTAATCAATCAGATGTGTGTATACCAAAGTGGTAAACAAAGGTAGAACAATGCCGGCTTTGGTTCACATTTTTACAAACGGTTTTTGCGTCAACAAATGTCATTTGCTCTACATTTAAATTTGATGATTATTACACACCATCATTTTTGTATCTTTTGATTAGAAAGCTACTCACTCACGAAGCGCAAATCGGACATATGGACATGAAGTTTGTATAGTACACATGTTATCGTTAAAGGATTACAATCCATTTTTTCTCATTTACCTTTTGATAAATTGATTTACCGTTATTATTGCTTTAGTTAATTAAACTTGCAACTCAGGATTAAAGTTACCACACGTTCTCATTCTGAATCTTACTATTTCGAAAATCTATAGGCAGAATCCCTAATTGATACTAAGAAAGATAAATATCAGGAGGGAAAAAACGATTGAAATTGTCTGGGGAAGCTAAGCCTGTTGATAATAACTTTTTGACTGTGGTTTATAATAATAGACATGAGTATACATGAGCAGGATCTCCCGTTATGTTTCTGCGGAATAGGCAAATTATTAGGGAAATAATTACCGGCGAATGAATGGAATTATTGAACTGTAATGATTTAGTAATAAGTACACAATTTGTCGTCCTTCGTTGTCTTCGGTACTTAAATTTCAGTTAATTCATCTTAAGGGTGGTTAACAGCAAGCCAACTTGAGCATACACAGGAAATCATATTTTCCCGCTAATGCTATAATTCATACAGTTTTTAGTATTTTAGAGCCGCAAGTCCGAGCTGTTCACCTTCCGCCACTTTCTGGAAGTTTTGACTACTTTTGGTAAGTATATACATACGGGATATATTTTAATCCTAAGTAATACACACAAAGTGTATGTTGTATGTTCAAGTTTTAAGTTACCCCGCTGTTAACCACCCTTAAATGATGTGGACTATTTAGGACTTTAGCACTATATATATCGTCTGCTTAATATTACAAGGTAACAAGCCATTTTATCATGGCAGAGACAAGGTACTATGATCGCCAAATAACTTTGGACAGTAAGATTGAAGAACAATAAAACCCATAAGAAAATATAATAGGCGAGTTCGCGGTTCAGTGAGCACGAACAAAGGGCTCACTGAAGCACGAACTCCTGTATTGTTCTTGCTCACTGAACCGCGAACTCGCCTATTATATTTTCTCATCGGTTTTATTGTTCTTCAATCTTACTGTCCATATTTGGCGATCATAGTAACAAACCACATCTATTGATACAATGCGTCCCTTAAGGATCGAAAAAGCCTGTATCCACTTTCAGATTGGTGGACGAATAAGCCTATATCCATTTTTTGTTTGGTGGACGAATAAGCCTAAATCCATTTTTTGTTTGGTGGACGAATAAGCCTATATCCAATTTTCGTTTGGTGCAGGAAATAGCCTCTATCCTCTTGCAGCTTTGCTTGTAAAGTTATAGGGGCGTATTGATACATAGTAAATATGGGCGGCGGAAATATTAAATTTTTATTCTTCCTTCCAGCCAGACTAAAATTTTTTATGTATATTCTAGCATAATATATTTCAAGTATCAACATAAAAATAGTAAATACTTCATTTCGTCAACTTGTTTATTCTTACTGTGCCCCGACAACTTTACGTAAGGCTGTAAGAGGACAGAGGCTATTTCCTGCATTAAACGAAAATTGGATATAGGCTTATTCGTCCACCAAACAAAAAATGGATATAGGCTTCTTCGTCCACCAATCTGAAAGTGGATACAGGCTTTTTCGATCCTTAAGGGACGAATGGTTTGTTACCTTGTCGCATCGCCGCCATGATAAAATGGCTTGTTACCTTGTAATGTTAAGCAGACTATAATAATATGACCAACTCAAATACTGACAACACGCAATTCGGAGTTAGGTAAACAGGAATTTCATTTGTTAATTCCTTCCGATATGATGAATGATAAAACCACGTTAATATGTGATGATTGATATACTGTAAATTGTGAGAAATCTGTGCAGCTACTTGAGAAATGTGAGGGAAAGGTAAAATCTCATGAAAATGAAAGGTCCAATGAAAATAATATTTTCGGAATTTTTATAAATTTATAACGATAACATTCTTTACACAAATTTAGGATTATAAAACTCATAGCAATTCGTGCTAATATTATATAATATAAACTATTACTGATCAAAATTTGACTTGTAAAGCAATAATTCAGGATTTATAATGTAAGCAATAATGTTATTATATGGCAAGTCCCCTTATAGATTCCTAGATGAAATTCCTTATAGTTTATGCTTTTCTTAAAAAAGCGTGCTCATATTTATTTTAAATAAAATATGAAAATCGAACTTATTATGATTCGCACACAATTAATAAGTGCAATTTATTTAATTTAACAAAGTAGTTAGGTTAGAAGGTTAAAAATATATGTGAATTCAGTGTGGAAATTTGGAGATAACAATTTAGTAGATGCCCTTTTTCAAATCTTCGATTCTGCAATATTTAAAAAAAATGTTTATTAATAATAGTTATTCTAAAGTTAAATGTTACAGCTTGAAACTAAATTACTATCTTTTTCAGTTTCGAACATATGACCATTGGGACACCGTCATGGTGACATATTAAATTGTTTTTTAAAGCAAAGGCAACGATCAACTTGTATGACACTAGTAAGAAAAATCTCAGAAGTGTATAAAATTTACATAAACAACAATTTGTAAATTTCATATTATTTCATTTAATGATATTGAGCTATTTATCTACAATATATTTATTGAATTCTAAGAATTTTCCCTGGTATTTATTTAATATCCAAAATCAATTGTCAATATTGGTGTTTTTAATATAATATGCAAAAATATTGTCTTACGGATCCTCGTATACTGCAGTGGCGAGCTTGCAATTGAACATGGTGCATCGACAGTCTGGATTTCCGCTATTTTCTATACATTGCGAAGAACGAACACAACTTCCACCGCATGCTCCTCTCTACAAAAATCATACAAAAATCCATTAGGGATACATCTTATATTGCGGAGTTTGAATTTGTGGCTAAAAGGGGTCATTTCCTTTCACATTACTAACTTAGTGGATTAAACATGCGTAAGTAAATGTTATTAAAACGTATTTGTAGCATAGTGTAAGGAAGTTTGTACTAGTATTGATTTCATTTATTGTAGTCGTAGTAATCACTCCATAGTATATTCGTGTTGTTCGAGTTAAGCAAGTGAAAAATTCCTTAGGTATGTTTTGTTAGCTAAGCAGACCTCAATCTTAAACATTACCTAAATATGGCGAATCCCAACAAGTCGGTATATTTCATAACAAAGCAGTTCATGCGTTCTGTATGAAAATATTTCCAGCTTTCGGTTCGCTTAAGGTTACTATTATTTCATGCACGGGAAAATTTAAAATTTGACCATTTACATTGTTGAAATTATGATACAAGACAATACACTTGCCAAGCACCTCCTCCCTGTCCGGAGATGCGGACAGTTTTCTAAAACAAAAGTCCCTACTTTATCAATGTAAAATCTCTACCTACGACGCCGACCCCCTAAATAAGAAACCATGAAAAGATCAATTAGAAAAAGCTATGCATCTGAAATAGTTTCTTCTCGTCGTACAATACTGCAACCGGAATACACACTAGCTTTATCTATAACAGGGCCTAGGACCTGTGCCCGGCTAGTAATTTATAATCAAGTATTAAATTTAAAAAATATATTTACCACTGAAACGTCCGGTCCTTGGGGTTTACTTTCCACGACTGCAGCAGTGGCGAAAATGACCACAAGAACAATCAAAAATACTTTGTTATTCATTTTGCCTTTTTTTGTCGAAATTACAAAAAAACCTTTTGGTAATTGTTTTCAAAATGTTTTGAACTGTTCAAGAGCTAGTTTGTCACTGTGGAGAGCTACTGTTTTGTGCTGCTTTTATATTGGATCATTGGCTTTTTTTAAATCGACTTAATAAGGTTGGGTAAATATTGTGAAGTCCTGTAAGTAAGATACCATATTTCGGTATTGAGGGCAAAATACTTAAATACAAACCAGGTGATGACGTCAGTGAAGAAGATATGAAAAAGTAATATTGTATTCTTTGTTACCCTTACATCGTTTTCACTTTTCCCTGGCACAGTTTTCTCTATCTTTTTGTTGTTTGTTTTGATAATAGTAATAAATACGCATTAAAAAAAGTTGGAACTACCAAACTAATTATATCACATAGAAACTTGATTATAGATAACGATTTTTACTCTCTGGGGTATTTTAGTGGTCATAATTATTTGGAAAACGAAGTTTTTAAATACAAAACTGAAATTATCCAACAAATACATATTGGATTGGATCAAGCACGTATTTAGTAGGGGTCGGGGGGCGCAGCGGCCCCCCTAAATCTGAGAAAAAGAGGATTTTTTTCTCAAAAATGGCCTAAAATTGCAAAATTTTTTCCCGCTTCGCGCGAATATATCTTATTTTTGTTATAATTTTTGCTTCCGCCCCCCTTGAACAAATTTCTAGATACGTGCCTGGATTGGATATACAGTTAAAATCATACAATCAAGAGTCAAACTCGGTATTATAGTCAAAAACACACACACCCATTTTCTAAGTGATATAACCACTTTGGTAATTCCAACTTTTTTAATGCGTACCTATTACTATTATCAAAACAAACAAAAAAGATAGAAAAAATGGTGCCAGGGAAAAGTGAAAACGATGTAATGGTAACAAAGAGCACAATATCATCTTTTCATATCATCTTCACTGGCGTCATCACCTAGTTTGTATTTAAATGTTTTGCCCTCAATACCGAAATGTGGTATCTTACAGGTATACTTTCACCTGTATATTGACTTCACAATATTTACACAACCCTATTAAGGCGATTTAATAAAGCCAATGATCCAGTATAAAAGCAGCACAAAACGGTAACTCACCATCGCAGCGACATACTAGCTCTTCAACATTTTAAAACATTTTGAAAACAATTACTACAAGTTTATTTGCAATTTCAACAGAAAAAGGCCAAAATGAATAATAAAGTATTTTTGATTGTTCTTGTGGTCATTTTCGCCACTGCTGCAGTCGTGGAAAGTAAACCCCAAGGACCGGACGTTTCAGTGGTAAATATATTTTTTAAATTCAATACTTAATTATATATAATTATTGCAATAATGAAATCAATATATACATTCGTATAACATCCTTGCACTTTACAATGTATAACATTTGCGCATCTTTAATCAACTGAGTAAATAATGTGAAAGGCGAAAGGAAATGACCACTTTTAGCCACAAATTCAAACCCGAAATATAAGATGTATCCCTAATGGATTTTTGTATGATTTTTGTAGAGAGGAGCATGCGGTGGAAGTTGTGTTCGTTCTTCGCAATGTATAGAAAATAGCGGAAATCCAGACTGTCGATGCACCATGTTCAATTGCAAGCTCGCCACTGCAGTATACGAGGATCCGTAAGATTTTTGCATTCATATTAAATATTTCAAATAAAATGCATTATTGACCATTGGTTTTTGATATCAAATAAAGTACTAGTGAAAATTGTTTCAATGCCGTAAATATGCTACAGATAAATAGCACAATATCAATAAATGAAATAATATAAAATTTACAAAATGTTGTTTACATGTAAATTTTATACATTTCTAAGATTTTTCTGACTAGTGTCATTACAAGTAGATAGTAAACTTTATACTTTGAAGGTATTGTAATCATTATTTTATGTTCGAGGTTGAAAATGATAATAATTTATGAATTTTCCTTGTAAAATGAACGGTTTTTTACTACTAAACAATTTTTAAAATATTTCAGAATTGAAGATTTGAAAAAGGGCATCTACTAAATTTCCACCTCCAAATTTGTACACTGAATTAACAGAATTTTTTTAACCGATACAATTAATATTTTTAATAAATTGGACCTTGTTAGAGGTGTGTGAACAACAACAAAGTACGATCTCCATATTTTATTTAAAATAGGTATGAGCATTCTCTAATTCTCTTTCACCAAAGCATATTCTATCTAATACATTTATATTATTTCCTTAAATCATCAATTATTATTATCATTTTAGGCAGTAATATGTTGTATATATAATTTCGCTCTATTAGCATATTATTACATTATAATTGCTAAATATTTTCTAACCCAAAATCAAAAATTTTATTATCGTTATAAAATTATATTAATTCAAAAAATGTTGTTTCCATTGCAACGTTAATTTCCATGAGATTTTTCCTCCCCCTCACGTTTCTCAAGCAGCTATGAAAATGTGATTAGAAACCCCACATAAGTATATAACAAGTATTACTGCGCAGGCACATATGAAAAAACTTGGCCAAAAGTGCAACCAAAAATAATGTCAAAATGGGACACATGCAACAATGCGTGAAAAATTCGCGTGAGTTTTTCTGAGTTCTTAGGCTCAGGGTGTTAATAGTAAGTAGTCGTTATTAAGAATTAATTTTCTAATCAGTGGCTCCTTTGAATATTGACTAGTCAAATATAGAATTCGTTATCAATTTCGAATTAATTTCAAAATGAAACCATCTTAGGATAATAATTTAGAATTTATGGAATGCTCATTAGTACATACGTATTGCCTTTCTCTGACTACGCCATATCAATTTGGGGCCCTACTAAAACTCATCAGCTGGGGTGTCTCCAAAATAAAATCAACAGGGCTTTATGTTTATTTCAATATCCAAAGTTGGTAAAATACTATAGTAAAAGATATTGGGCAAACTCTAATTCTCTCGGTAATAAGCGTAAAATAAAAATGTGCAATTTAGAACATCAAAAAGTAAACTATTACTTATTACTTGAAAGAGCCAATATTTTAACAGTACAGGAAAGACTTACTATGATGAGCTTGTATAAGATTTTGCTGTTTGGTACTAAAATTATTTCTATTAAAAATTATTATTGTATTAGTAAGGATTCTGTAGTGACAAGACGCACAAGGCAAGCTAATATGACTTTCCAGTAATTTATCATCACACAGCCACTTTTTCCAAAGGTCCTGTATTTTATGCAGTACCACTTGGAACTCCCTCAATCAAGTTTTGAAATCTAAAACTATATCTGTGTGTAATTTTGCTCTGTTATTGAGTCAATACTTACTTGTATTGTGTAAGGACGATTATGTGTACTAATTTTGCGTTAATTTACTCTAGTATTTACTATAAAAATGTGGCATTATAATTTACTAATACTAAGTAACTAAGTACTAATTACTGTGGGATAACATGTATTGATGTATTGACTTTCAATATTGATCTGGGTACGAATCGGCTTTGATTTTGGGAGTAAGGTAATGAAACTGGCTGTTGTTAAAACATTTCTTTCTGTAAGATTTGAACTTTTTGGCACTCAAATAAATAGGAATTTGAATTTGAATTTGAAATTTGAATAATGACAATAATAAAAATATAAAAACATTTTACAGAATTGTGCTTCAGTTTTATTTATCACTTAAAAACTTCACAAAACATTTTAAAAATATTATCACTCTAAACAACGAAATTTACCGTTTTACCAATTACCCGGAAAATAAAATACTTTTTTTCATTATTCCAGATTACTATTAATTTGAAATCTGACAACAATGTTTTCAATAGGATTTTTACAGACAGATTTACATTTTTGATGGACCATTTAGTTCATAGATAAGTTCTTTTAAAGGATAATAAATAGGTTGGCATAGGAATTTGATTTACAAGATGACTTTTTGTCCCAAAGCGTTGTAAGTGATGGTTCTGCCGGCAAGACCAAGACCAGCAGCGTTAAGACCAGCAGCGTTAAGAGCAGCAGCGTTAAGAGCAGCAGCGTTAAGTCCAGCAGCGTTAAGAGCAGCAGCGTTAAGAGCAGCGGCGTTGATGGCAGCGGAGTTGATGAGTGGAGCGGCAGACAAGGCGAGGGGAGCAGTAGCAAGGGGAGCAATTGGGGCGACTGGGACGGCAACGGCGGAAGCAGCAGCACGGGCAAGAGCTACTTGCTGGCTTTGGATGGCAGCGTTACCTGGAATTGTAAATAATTATATAATTTTAGGATATAAAAATAAACACGTAAATAATAATTCATGAAATAATAATGATTTATTTACGGGCAGCAGCGTAGTTGCTGATAGCAGCGGCATTGGCAGCGTTTCTGGCAGCACTGTCAGCGTTGATGGCAGCAAGGGTGTTGGCAGCAGCGTTTTGGTTAGCTTGGTCAACGGCGGCAGCTTGGGCAGCTCCGGCAGCAGAAGTGGCGATAGCTCCACCGATAGCAGAAGCGTCACGAGCGGCTCCAGAGACGGCTCCAGCTACCCAAAAATCAGAAAATTAATTTTCAGAAAATGATCAAATTGTTTTTAGCCTTAATGCCATTCAAATCTTTCTTACCAGCTTGGATGTTGGCGTTACGTTGAAGAGCAGCGGCATCCGCACCGGTGGCAACTGCTGGATGAGCATGAGCGGCGAGAACGGTGGCTGGGTGAGCAATAGCCCCGAGTCCCAATCCGATGTTTCCAGCGGAAGCAACTCCGACGATGGCGAGAAGAGCAACGACCTGAAATTAATTGTAGAAATTAATTTTGAATCCGATGCAAATGTAAATTTCAAATCGGTAATTGATTTTCCACCTTGTACATGATGTCTGGTTGTAGTAGACGCTGAGCGTTAATTATGAGTAGTTGTTAATGATTGGGAGAGATGCTTGAGTTAACTGAATGATGGTGGAAATGTTTGCTGTGGTATTTATATCTCTGGAGATACTCTATGCAATTTGCGAAGCGGTCTATTATTGCAATCTCGAGTAATTAATATTATTACAATTACCTCTTGCAACTTTAGTGCACTTCATTTTGCATAATGCAGGACAGTATTATAATGAAGTACCACCATTTTTGCATTCCAAATGTAATGGAAATTAATTACTCAATATGATGTAGCAGTTTATTATTTTTAAATTTATTTTGTGGCGATCCCAATGTAATGTAAATGTAATTATATTATTGCCTCCAAATTTGATGCTATTGATAATTGTGCTGTCTTCTATTATCAATAAAGACTCATTGTTAGATTATTTTGTTATTAACACTTCTTTGTGGGTGTTCTAGAATTAAATCTTATCGAGCACATTATGATACTATATAATCCAAGTTTAGAGTAGTGGCTATAAGTGTATACAAACTAGAACATAAATGAACAGAGCAGAATGTCTAGTTCAGTACATGGTACAGAAAGGTTGTAAATTATTTTGTTAACCTTATCACATGCATTAACATTTACGGCATTGTAGAATAAAATCTTAAATGGTGCTAAATGAAAATAAAAGCTTTGTGATGCATTTTTTGTAACATGCGTGCTTTGCAGTATGAAGCTGAAACAATGTTATGAACATCAATTGATCATGTGGGCCCTGAATGTACGTTGAAGTTAATATTGCAGCTGTTATGTGGTTTCCAATGAAGTAGCTATAAATGATAAACCAAACTATTATTCAAAGCATTTTATGCTTGTATTATGGATACAGTAATGGCTGTTTCAAGTATATGTAAAATATGTATGCAACTAAACTGTCTATAATGATTGTAATACGTAAGAAATAGTGTACAGCGTACGTTGTTTGTTAATTTTAACAGAGAAGGTTGACACTTAAGTAATAAAAGACTTCTTACCTCAAAGCACTTTAGTATTTTCGCCAATCTCATTGTTAAATGCATTAAATGTTTATCTTCTGTAGTCTAATTTTACAATTAAATACATATTGTATCGTTTTTGAAATGCCATGGAATGCCATAATACAGATCTAATGTTATATTTCATTTCAAACAATTTTTGAAATAATATTGAGTGTTAAAATAGTATCAAAGTTATACAAGAAATTATTATAAATTTTTGCATCGTTCATAAATTATTTACTGAGTACATTGTTTAAAACCCGTTCACGCTTCGCAATGGCTTTATAGAGTTGAATACAAATTATGATGTTTTATTTACTAAGACCTCCGGCCCATGGCCCCGACCGAGCCAGCGTGGTAATAACTAAATCTAAAAAATATCGTAGATATTTTCACAAAATGCCAAACAATTTCCGATTTCATAATATGATTATGTGGCAATTATTGTCAAAAAGGTCAAAAGAGAGTTTTTCATTTATTTTATAATTAATGGATCAATTAGTTTCAGTAACATTAAAAGTTAATTAACCATGTATAGTACTATTATCAATAATTAATATTAATAATAGTACTATACATATATTATTAATAATTAATAGGGGTTGGGTTGAGTGAGTGCTCCAGAGCAGACGTGCTTCACGGTCTGTCCTGATCTTGTTATTTATTACTCTTGTACTTTATTTCTCTCAAAATTATAGTAAATTTATGACTAAACATTAACTTACCTGCCTGGTGTAAAAGACGCAAGTCAGGTAATATGTATGTGAATCAGGTAATATGTAACGTATTCTTATTGTATTAACAAAAGTAAGATTTTAAAACAGCCAAAATATGGAAGCAGATCCACATAAAATTCTATATTTAAATGAAAGTTTTTACACTACAAATTTAAATCTATAGTAATCAATCGAAAATGTGTTCAACTTGTTCATCCAGTTATTCCCTCCAAATATTTTTGAATTATGTAATTATATAACGTAAATTAAAATGAAATGTGTCAATTAATTTTGAATTATGTAAATGATTTTTGAATTATAAATGAGTCAATGAATTTTAAGTTGTAAATATGTCAATGAATTTCGAATTATAAATATGTCAATGCATTTTGAATTATAAATATGTCAATGAATTTTGAATTATAAGTATGTCAATGAAATTAAAAATATAAAAATGTTAATGAGTTTTACATTGTAAAAATTATATAAATGAAAATGAAATGTGTCAACGAGTTTTGCATTATTTATAAGCAAGGTTTTGAGATATGTTGGTTTTATTACCTTAAAGAAAAATCTCATGGAAAAACAATTTAACTACTTTAAAATTATGTAAATCAAAAGGAAACGTGTCAACGAGTTTTGCATTATTTATAAAATTATGTAAATCAAAAGGAAATGTGTCAACGAGTTTTGCATTATTTGAATCGCAATAATTTTTATTCCAAACCTGTACCTTTGTTATCATCTATTTATTGAAGACAATTTATGTATTTATTATGCATACTGAAAGAAATGTAATGAATGGCTTGAAAAAAACTAATATTTGCTCTTCTAGGCTTTAAGTCATCTTCCCACTGTTGAATATCTTCAAACAAGCAGAGCATATTTTTATGGAACTTAATCCCTATCACAAGCAAATTACAAGGATGTGTTATTTTCGATCTGCCATTCCTCTACCAAATCTATTATGTCATCTGTCCTACATTTTACAATTTTTGTTGTCTATAATTACTATATCTGTATACTAAGTTTTTATTTGAACTACTCAACCCAACTTCAAAGCATTATAGTATGAAATGTTACTAACAACTCTGTAATGACGTAAAGACCAACGGTAACATCGTCTTGAATAAAACCTTATTATTATATACATTAAACACTAATAGCAACTCTTGATCATTAGTACTGTTTCTACTTTAGCATGTAATAAAGCAAAGTTCGACAAAATCGTCCCATTACTACTCAAATTATATCCCGTTGCAGCTAATCAGTGCCCATTATTTGAATTACTCATTTTTGCTGATGAATCTACGATGAAATGGGCTTGAATGGCAAAGAACTAATACACTGCTGTAGTAAGAGTTCAGAAAAGTAGTAAGGCTAATAGGAGGGAATAGCATTGCTACTATTCTGCCATCTTACGTGGCCGCTTTTTTGCATTGATACCGTTAATACACAAATATAAAATAAAAGATAGATACTAAACCATTAAATATCCTGATATATTAGCAGAGTAAATTGTATGGAGTAGAAACGAAGATAAAATAACACAATTTTAGTAAAAGGGCAAACTCTGTCCTGTTGAAACGAACTCAAAAGTTCTACTTCTAGAATTGCTGAATCTTTGATTGTAAACTTGTTCAAAAATATCCTAGTAAGAATAATGTCTTAACTTAGTTAAGGATTCTGAACTAGAATAGTAGTAAGAGATAATTTATGTGCTAAGATTAAAGTATGCGATATTTTAACAACACAATTTTAATGTCTGAATGTTAATTATCGCCCCGTGCCTAATTAGGCGATACGTTCAAGCATTCACAGATACATACATAAAAGTAACAACAAAATGCCTTTATATTTAGTGACTATACGCCCAGCATTCCTATTGAATTTCAAAATATTTGCCCACCACCATATTATGGTTTAATTACGAAATATTATAAAATTATTCTAATATATATATTTCTTGCGCCTGCGTAGTTACACGAAGTTTATTCTTTACATTCAAACATTATCACTGAAATTTTTCAATTCGCAACACCACTGTACGCTTATTCTATAGGTATGATTATATGGTTAATGTGTTGAAATGGATTTTTAAACTCGTGTGACTAGACAATGTGGTATTCCACTGCCATTTCGAATCTTGGTTGGGTGAAATGGCCGAGGGCTGTTTAAGTCCAATATTTGAGTCGTACATGTGAAGTTAAGGCAAAGGTAAATTACGAATCAGCATTTAGCAAGGGTGATCATTCCATGGATACCTCGTTCCAAACAAAAGTAGTTTGGATCACCTAGGTCTTTTTTGAGTTCGTAGACTTTCATAAAAGTCACACAACGGTGATTCGTAATGACAGTCTTGGACTTCGCGGGTATTAATTAACAACAATGGCATTTTTGAGGGAATTGGTAATGGGCCTGTAAATGATTGAGATCTTAAATTATGTTACATGTACATACTAGGGAACTAGGTAGTAAGTACATGGCAATCGTTAATGTGGTGGATACTGAAGATACAATTTTCTTACTTTCTAAATATCTATAAGTAGATCTTCCAAATATTATCAAATACAGAATAAAGGTGTGTCATTATCTCAACACCGAGTTGAAGTGCACAATATTCGTGGACGCAAAAACATTTAATTGCGAAAAAAATTAGCTTCAAAAAATGAATCTGATAAAATTTATTTGTTGCAACTGTCGTTGTTTGCGTTGTGATTTAATCACTTTGATAATCCCAACTAATTAATGCGTATTTACTATTATTATCAAAACAAACAACAACAATAAAGATAGAATAAATTGGAAACGATGTAGCTGTAAAAACAAACAAAACAATAATATTAGTTTTTCATATCATCTCCAGTGACGCCATCAGCTTTAACCTTGTTTACAATTAAATATTTTACACTTAATGCAAAATATGATAACTTATCTATGCTTGCACCTGCATATTGACTTTACAATATTTATTCGCATTAATTAAGTAGATTTAAAAAATCAGCAACGCCAGTGTGATCCGATATAAAAGCAACCCGAGACGGTAACTCATCATACAGTGACAAACTAGCTTTTCAACCGTTCAAAACCTTCTGAAAACAATTACTAAAACATTTTTCGCAATTCCGACAGAAAAGGCAAAGATGAATACCAAAGTACTTTTGATTGTTCTTGTGGCCATTTTCGCTATTGCTGCAGTAGTGGAAAGTAAACCACAGGGACCCGACGATTCCAATTCCCAGTCCGTCAGTGATATGGTAAATATATTCTTTATATTCAATACTTAATTCTAAGCCATTTTTGTAATAATTTCATATCAATACGTTAATATAAGTTTTTTGTATCTCGAAACAAATACATAGTAGTAGTTTTAATCAAAATATATAAGATGTTTCTCCAATGACTTTTTTATGATATTTGTAGAAAGGAGCATGCAGTGGAAGTTGTGTATCTTCTTCGCAATGTAGGGATCGTAACGACGGAAATCCAGACTGTCGATGCAGTCTTTTCTCGTGCAAGCTAAACACTGTGGCAAACGAAGATCCGTAAGACAAAAGCTTTTCAATAAATACTAAAAATACCTAATTCAATGCATAAGTGACCATTGATTTCCGATATTCAAAACGAAATACCAATCTAATCATAATATTTTGTTTGAAATTCAAAAATGTAGTAATTGATTTTAAGTTCTAGTATTTAATTTTGAAATAAATATTTTTATTATTAATAAAAATTTTGTTTAAATATTTCAGAATCGAAGATTTGAAAAAGGGCATCTACTAAACATTTGTCTCCAACTTTCAAATCGACACCGGAATTACCAGCCATTTTGTAATTTATATAGCACTATACTAATACACTAAATTATTAGTTATTATAAATCAATATATTGTAACCTATGATATTTCACAATTATTTTGTTTTAATATTGTTATTAATAATAGATAAAATTAGTTTTAAATGTAATTTTTGGAAATAAATAACCGTTTGTCCAAATTTCAGTGTATATGTATGTATAAATGCATATTATTAATATTCATTGCCAAACTCACAGTTTTACTATTGAAAATATATCAAGGGCACATTCTAAACCTTTCTCACTTATAGGGGATAATAATTATCAAGTTTAGGAAAAAAATCGTTAATGCATTTTGAGTTTTATTGACTTTTGAAATATTTCGTTATATATGAAGTAACCTGCGGATCGACAAAGCTATAAATGTCTGATTACTTTGGAAATGAAATAGAAATGCTTTTGAAAATTACAAGGTATATTATGAAAATATTATGACTATTTTCGCTCCTTTCGTTGGAAGTGGATCAAAGGTAAACTGGTGCATTTAATTTAGACCAGGCACGTATCCGACAATTTGCTCAAGAGGCACACACATTTTTTTACCGAAAATTTTAAAAGTATTATAAATAAAGTATGCGATATTTGAAACAACCCATTTTTCTCCGACTTTGGCAATGTCTGCATTTTGATCCACGCTACACCCTTATTGCGTGTTTAATTAGGCGATACGTTCAAGCATTCACAGATACATACATAAAAGTAACAACAAAATGGCTTTATATTTAGTGACTAGACGCCCAGCACTCCTATTGAATTTCAAAATATTTGCCCACCACCATATTATGGTTTAATTACGAAATATTATAAAATTATTCTAATATATATATTTCTTGCGCCTGCGTAGTTACACGAAGTTTATTCTTTACATTCAAACATTATCACTGAAATTTTTCAATTCGCAACACCACTGTACGCTTATCCTATAGGTATGATTATATGGTTAATGTTTTGAAATGGATTTTTAAACTCGTGTGACTAGTCAATGTGGTTTTCCACTGCCATTTCGAATCTTGGTTGGGTGAAATGGCCGAGGGCTGTTTAAGTCCAATATTTGAGTTGTACATGTGAAGTTAAGGCAAAGTTAAATTACGAATCAGCATTTAACAAGGGTGATCATTCCATGGATACCTCGTTCCAAACAAAAGTAGTTTGGATCACCTAGGTCTTTTTTGAGTTCGTAGACTTTCATAAAAGTCACACAACGGTGATTCGTAATGACAGTCTTGGACTTCGCGGGTATTAATTAACAACAATGGCATTTTTGAGGGAATTGGTAATGGGCCTGTAAATGATTGAGATCTTAAATTATGTTACATGTACATACTAGGGAACTAGGTAGTAAGTACATGGCAATCGTTAATGTGGTGGATACTGAAGATACAATTTTCTTACTTTCTAAATATCTATAAGTAGATCTTCCAAATATTATCAAATACAGAATAAAGGTGTGTCATTATCTCAACACCGAGTTGAAGTGCACAATATTCGTGGACGCAAAAACATTTAATTGCGAAAAAAATTAGCTTCAAAAAAATGAATCTGATAAAATTTATTTGTTGCAACTGTCGTTGTTTGCGTTGTGATTTAATCACTTTGATAATCCCAACTAATTAATGCGTATTTACTATTATTATCAAAACAAACAACAACAATAAAGATAGAATAAATTGGAAACGATGTAGCTGTAAAAACAAACAAAACAATAATATTAGTTTTTCATATCATCTCCAGTGACGCCATCAGCTTTAACCTTGTTTACAATTAAATATTTTACACTTAATGCAAAATATGATAACTTATCTATGCTTGCACCTGCATATTGACTTTACAATATTTATTCGCATTAATTAAGTAGATTTAAAAAATCAGCAACGCCAGTGTGATCCGATATAAAAGCAACCCGAGACGGTAACTCATCATACAGTGACAAACTAGCTTTTCAACCGTTCAAAACCTTCTGAAAACAATTACTAAAACATTTTTCGCAATTCCGACAGAAAAGGCAAAGATGAATACCAAAGTACTTTTGATTGTTCTTGTGGCCATTTTCGCTATTGCTGCAGTAGTGGAAAGTAAACCACAGGGACCCGACGATTCCAATTCCCAGTCCGTCAGTGATATGGTAAATATATTCTTTATATTCAATACTTAATTCTAAGCCATTTTTGTAATAATTTCATATCAATACGTTAATATAAGTTTTTTGTATCTCGAAACAAATACATAGTAGTAGTTTTAATCAAAATATATAAGATGTTTCTCCAATGACTTTTTTATGATATTTGTAGAAAGGAGCATGCAGTGGAAGTTGTGTATCTTCTTCGCAATGTAGGGATCGTAACGACGGAAATCCAGACTGTCGATGCAGTCTTTTCTCGTGCAAGCTAAACAGTGTGGGAAACGAAGATCCGTAAGACAAAAGCTTTTCAATAAATACTAAAAATACCTAATTCAATGCATAAGTGACCATTGATTTCCGATATTGAAAACGAAATACCAATCTAATCATAATATTTTGTTTGAAATTCAAAAATATAGTAATTGATTTTAAGTTCTAGTATTTAATTTTTAAATAAATATTTTTATTATTAATAAAAATTTTGTTTAAATATTTCAGAATCGAAGATTTGAAAAAGGGCATCTACTAAACATTTGTCTCCAACTTTCAAATCGACACCGGAATTACCAGCCATTTTGTAATTTATATAGCACTATACTAATACACTAAATTATTAGTTATTATAAATCAATATATTGTAACCTATGATATTTCAGAATTATTTTGTTTTAATATTGTTATTAATAATAGATAAAATTAGTTTTAAATGTAATTTTTGGAAATAAATAACCGTTTGTCCAAATTTCAGTGTATATGTATGTATAAATGCATATTATTAATATTCATTGCCAAACTCACAGTTTTACTATTGAAAATATATCAAGGGCACATTCTAAACCTTTCTCACTTATAGGGGATAATAATTATCAAGTTTAGGAAAAAATCGTTAATGCATTTTGAGTTTTATTGACTTTTGAAATATTTCGTTATATATGAAGTAACCTGCGGATCGACAAAGCTATAAATGTCTGATTACTTTGGAAATGAAATAGAAATGCTTTTGAAAATTACAAGGTATATTATGAAAATATTATGACTATTTTCGCTCCTTTCGTTGGAAGTGGATCAAAGGTAAACTGGTGCATTTAATTTAGACCAGGCACGTATCCGACAATTTGCTCAAGAGGCACACACATTTTTTTACCGAAAATTTTAAAAGTATTATAAATAAAGTATGCGATATTTGAAACAACCCATTTTTCTCCGACTTTGGCAATGTCTGCATTTTGATCCACGCTACACCCTTATTGCGTGTTTAATTAGGCGATACGTTCAAGCATTCACAGATACATACATAAAAGTAACAACAAAATGGCTTTATATTTAGTGACTAGACGCCCAGCACTCCTATTGAATTTCAAAATATTTGCCCACCACCATATTATGGTTTAATTACGAAATATTATAAAATTATTCTAATATATATATTTCTTGCGCCTGCGTAGTTACACGAAGTTTATTCTTTACATTCAAACATTATCACTGAAATTTTTCAATTCGCAACACCACTGTACGCTTATCCTATAGGTATGATTATATGGTTAATGTTTTGAAATGGATTTTTAAACTCGTGTGACTAGTCAATGTGGTTTTCCACTGCCATTTCGAATCTTGGTTGGGTGAAATGGCCGAGGGCTGTTTAAGTCCAATATTTGAGTTGTACATGTGAAGTTAAGGCAAAGTTAAATTACGAATCAGCATTTAACAAGGGTGATCATTCCATGGATACCTCGTTCCAAACAAAAGTAGTTTGGATCACCTAGGTCTTTTTGAGTTCGTAGACTTTCATAAAAGTCACACAACGGTGATTCGTAATGACAGTCTTGGACTTCGCGGGTATTAATTAACAACAATGGCATTTTTGAGGGAATTGGTAATGGGCCTGTAAATGATTGAGATCTTAAATTATGTTACATGTACATACTAGGGAACTAGGTAGTAAGTACATGGCAATCGTTAATGTGGTGGATACTGAAGATACAATTTTCTTACTTTCTAAATATCTATAAGTAGATCTTCCAAATATTATCAAATACAGAATAAAGGCGTGTCATAATCTAAACACCGAGCTGAAGTGCGTTCACAATATTCGGTGACCCAAAAACATTTAATTACGAAAAAATTAGTTTTGAAAAAATGAATCCGATAAAATTTATTTGTTGCAACTGTCGTTGTTTGCTTTGTGGATTTTTCACTTTGATAATCCCAATTAATTACTGCGTATTTACTATTATTATCAAAACAACAACAATAAAGATAGAATAAATTGGAAACGATGTAGCTGTAAAAACAAACAAAACAATAATATTAGTTTTTCATATCATCTCCAGTGACGCCATCAGCTTTAACCTTGTTTACAATTAAATATTTTACACTTAATGCAAAATATGATAACTTATCTATGCTTGCACCTGCATATTGACTTTACAATATTTATTCGCATTAATTAAGTAGATTTAAAAAATCAGCAACGCCAGTGTGATCCGATATAAAAGCAACCCGAGACGGTAACTCATCATACAGTGACAAACTAGCTTTTCAACCGTTCAAAACCTTCTGAAAACAATTACTAAAACATTTTTCGCAATTCCGACAGAAAAGGCAAAGATGAATACCAAAGTACTTTTGATTGTTCTTGTGGCCATTTTCGCTATTGCTGCAGTAGTGGAAAGTAAACCACAGGGACCCGACGATTCCAATTCCCAGTCCGTCAGTGATATGGTAAATATATTCTTTATATTCAATACTTAATTCTAAGCCATTTTTGTAATAATTTCATATCAATACGTTAATATAAGTTTTTTGTATCTCGAAACAAATACATAGTAGTAGTTTTAATCAAAATATATAAGATGTTTCTCCAATGACTTTTTTATGATATTTGTAGAAAGGAGCATGCAGTGGAAGTTGTGTATCTTCTTCGCAATGTAGGGATCGTAACGACGGAAATCCAGACTGTCGATGCAGTCTTTTCTCGTGCAAGCTAAACAGTGTGGCAAACGAAGATCCGTAAGACAAAAAGCTTTTCAATAAATACAAAAATACCTAATTCAATGCATAAGTGACCATTGATTTCCGATATTCAAAACGAAATACCAATCTAATCATAATATTTTGTTTGAAATTCAAAAAATGTAGTAATTGATTTTAAGTTCTAGTATTTAATTTTGAAATAAATATTTTTATTATTAATAAAAATTTTGTTTAAATATTTCAGAATCGAAGATTTGAAAAAGGGCATCTACTAAACATTTGTCTCCAACTTTCAAATCGACACCGGAATTACCAGCCATTTTGTAATTTATATAGCACTATACTAATACACTAAATTATTAGTTATTATAAATCAATATATTGTAACCTATGATATTTCACAATTATTTTGTTTTAATATTGTTATTAATAATAGATAAAATTAGTTTTAAATGTAATTTTTGGAAATAAATAACCGTTTGTCCAAATTTCAGTGTATATGTATGTATAAATGCATATTATTAATATTCATTGCCAAACTCACAGTTTTACTATTGAAAATATATCAAGGGCACATTCTAAACCTTTCTCACTTATAGGGGATAATAATTATCAAGTTTAGGAAAAAAATCGTTAATGCATTTTGAGTTTTATTGACTTTTGAAATATTTCGTTATATATGAAGTAACCTGCGGATCGACAAAGCTATAAATGTCTGATTACTTTGGAAATGAAATAGAAATGCTTTTGAAAATTACAAGGTATATTATGAAAATATTATGACTATTTTCGCTCCTTTCGTTGGAAGTGGATCAAAGGTAAACTGGTGCATTTAATTTAGACCAGGCACGTATCCGACAATTTGCTCAAGAGGCACACACATTTTTTTACCGAAAATTTTAAAAGTATTATAAATAAAGTATGCGATATTTGAAACAACCCATTTTTCTCCGACTTTGGCAATGTCTGCATTTTGATCCACGCTACACCCTTATTGCGTGTTTAATTAGGCGATACGTTCAAGCATTCACAGATACATACATAAAAGTAACAACAAAATGGCTTTATATTTAGTGACTAGACGCCCAGCACTCCTATTGAATTTCAAAATATTTGCCCACCACCATATTATGGTTTAATTACGAAATATTATAAAATTATTCTAATATATATATTTCTTGCGCCTGCGTAGTTACACGAAGTTTATTCTTTACATTCAAACATTATCACTGAAATTTTTCAATTCGCAACACCACTGTACGCTTATCCTATAGGTATGATTATATGGTTAATGTTTTGAAATGGATTTTTAAACTCGTGTGACTAGTCAATGTGGTTTTCCACTGCCATTTCGAATCTTGGTTGGGTGAAATGGCCGAGGGCTGTTTAAGTCCAATATTTGAGTTGTACATGTGAAGTTAAGGCAAAGTTAAATTACGAATCAGCATTTAACAAGGGTGATCATTCCATGGATACCTCGTTCCAAACAAAAGTAGTTTGGATCACCTAGGTCTTTTTGAGTTCGTAGACTTTCATAAAAGTCACACAACGGTGATTCGTAATGACAGTCTTGGACTTCGCGGGTATTAATTAACAACAATGGCATTTTTGAGGGAATTGGTAATGGGCCTGTAAATGATTGAGATCTTAAATTATGTTACATGTACATACTAGGGAACTAGGTAGTAAGTACATGGCAATCGTTAATGTGGTGGATACTGAAGATACAATTTTCTTACTTTCTAAATATCTATAAGTAGATCTTCCAAATATTATCAAATACAGAATAAAGGTGTGTCATTATCTCAACACCGAGTTGAAGTGCACAATATTCGTGGACGCAAAAACATTTAATTGCGAAAAAAATTAGCTTCAAAAAAATGAATCTGATAAAATTTATTTGTTGCAACTGTCGTTGTTTGCGTTGTGATTTAATCACTTTGATAATCCCAACTAATTAATGCGTATTTACTATTATTATCAAAACAAACAACAACAATAAAGATAGAATAAATTGGAAACGATGTAGCTGTAAAAACAAACAAAACAATAATATTAGTTTTTCATATCATCTCCAGTGACGCCATCAGCTTTAACCTTGTTTACAATTAAATATTTTACACTTAATGCAAAATATGATAACTTATCTATGCTTGCACCTGCATATTGACTTTACAATATTTATTCGCATTAATTAAGTAGATTTAAAAAATCAGCAACGCCAGTGTGATCCGATATAAAAGCAACCCGAGACGGTAACTCATCATACAGTGACAAACTAGCTTTTCAACCGTTCAAAACCTTCTGAAAACAATTACTAAAACATTTTTCGCAATTCCGACAGAAAAGGCAAAGATGAATACCAAAGTACTTTTGATTGTTCTTGTGGCCATTTTCGCTATTGCTGCAGTAGTGGAAAGTAAACCACAGGGACCCGACGATTCCAATTCCCAGTCCGTCAGTGATATGGTAAATATATTCTTTATATTCAATACTTAATTCTAAGCCATTTTTGTAATAATTTCATATCAATACGTTAATATAAGTTTTTTGTATCTCGAAACAAATACATAGTAGTAGTTTTAATCAAAATATATAAGATGTTTCTCCAATGACTTTTTTATGATATTTGTAGAAAGGAGCATGCAGTGGAAGTTGTGTATCTTCTTCGCAATGTAGGGATCGTAACGACGGAAATCCAGACTGTCGATGCAGTCTTTTCTCGTGCAAGCTAAACAGTGTGGCAAACGAAGATCCGTAAGACAAAAGCTTTTCAATAAATACAAAAATACCTAATTCAATGCATAAGTGACCATTGATTTCCGATATTCAAAACGAAATACCAATCTAATCATAATATTTTGTTTGAAATTCAAAAATGTAGTAATTGATTTTAAGTTCTAGTATTTAATTTTGAAATAAATATTTTTATTATTAATAAAAATTTTGTTTAAATATTTCAGAATCGAAGATTTGAAAAAGGGCATCTACTAAACATTTGTCTCCAACTTTCAAATCGACACCGGAATTACCAGCCATTTTGTAATTTATATAGCACTATACTAATACACTAAATTATTAGTTATTATAAATCAATATATTGTAACCTATGATATTTCACAATTATTTTGTTTTAATATTGTTATTAATAATAGATAAAATTAGTTTTAAATGTAATTTTTGGAAATAAATAACCGTTTGTCCAAATTTCAGTGTATATGTATGTATAAATGCATATTATTAATATTCATTGCCAAACTCACAGTTTTACTATTGAAAATATATCAAGGGCACATTCTAAACCTTTCTCACTTATAGGGGATAATAATTATCAAGTTTAGGAAAAAAATCGTTAATGCATTTTGAGTTTTATTGACTTTTGAAATATTTCGTTATATATGAAGTAACCTGCGGATCGACAAAGCTACGACCTGCGTTGTGATTTAATCACTGTGATAATTTTTTGTCATATTTATTTTAATGTAAACACAGTTATAATGAGGTGTTCTGTAATAAAAACCATCACAAGTTATATAGTTTGTAATAACAAAAAATAGCATTTTAAACTTCTACGTGCAATTATTGCATCGTGATATGATGACTGTTCATTACTTTAGTCGTTGTGAATCTTTACTCTACATGAACACAATCTTTTAAAGTGGGACTTGCGCATGGAGTTCTTTCACCATTCTTGTATTAAGGTATTTGTGCGGTCCGTAATATTTTGTAATTAATGAGGAAGGGTAATATTTTGTAATTAATGAGATAATGAGCAAGGACTAGAGTATCAGTACTTAGTGTAATCAAGGGTCCATGAAATTCGGGCCAATGCGCAGTAGCTAGAAATTTACTGATTTCAACATTTTCTATCATAGTTTATGTGCTAGGATTCAGCTACTATTACATATTGTAGTAGACATAATTATACTGAATTATAATAATTAATCATTTGTATATTCATGACATGACTGTAGAACTTCACAATTAAAGCTACTATTAACATATTAACGAAGGAATAATTTTATAAAGTATAAATTTAGTCAGTAAAATAATGCATACTTTTTCACTAGTTGTATGAAACAGTAGTAACAATACAAGTATTCACAAAAAAAACTGATTGTTTACTGTGTTACAACATGTAAAAATAAAAGTTTTATTCCTTAATTTTTATTTTCACTGACGTAAATAATAGTAGTTGCAGGATTACACGGTTATTGTTTATTGTTATTTTCAGCTGTAGTTTCCATATATGGTATGGTACGTGCATTTGTGCCTATAGTTATATAAATAACCTTTAAACCCAAGAAACACAAAAAACCCTAAAAACCCAAAAAACTCTGGGGTCGAGGGTTTTTTCCTAAAAAATCCGGGTTTTTCGATACCTTGGTATGCACAGTATTCTATCATTCCTATTTGTTGTAATATTCCCCTTTGGAATCGAAGTCACTTGAAATGAGAAGTTCAAAGTTCATGCATGTATTCTATACACGTATCAGAATAGGCAATGCCAATTTCTACAGAGATGCACAAAAATAACTGGACTATAGGGCCTACACATAGCAGTGTGTAAACTGTAAAGATCAGAATACACAATACAATCCAAGGAGTGTTAGAATTGCCATGGTTTCTGGTACCCCGAACCCAAGTTTGCTTACTGACAATCCAGTTCTTTATGCTGTGGGTACTTAAAATGACTTAAATAAAACATATTTTTTGACAATCAATGAATTCGTTTTTATTGTTGTGTATTTTCTTTGTCGTAATTTACTCAAAATTTTATCTAATCATTCTAATTATTTTAAAAAAATAGCTTATGTACATTTGCATATTATATGAAATAAATGTTTGCAAGCGAAGTCACAATATTTAATGTAATTCCTTGTGTACCTAAGGAAGTTTAAAAACCACTTGTTGTCTTATTTGTGACGAGCATTGTTTTGCTATCATCTTTGTTAAATTCCAATTGGATTATGGTATACGTCACAAATATGCTGATAAGCTGTTAAAATTTTGTTATACCTCCATTTTAATTAAACATTCAGATTTGTGATTCACAAAATAATTTCTGTACAATTAATATTACATGGAATTAGACAATATATATATTTACTGTACCATTGCAATGAATCCATGGGTAATAGTGAAGAACTGACTACCCAATCCAATAGGTGTAGTTGCAGCCTCCCATGACAAAATTTTATAGGACTCTTCTTTCCCCAGGTTGTCTATTTCTGGTAGCACCGTTCTTGCTCTGATACGCCGATCATGAACTTCGTCCATTTTAAATTGAAACAACCAGTCCTTTAAATAGTACATCTAAAAATGATAAAGAAAGAAAATTTAAAAATATGTTTTTCGCTCTATGTATAATAATTTTTGTGAATTACACATTCAGCAACTTTAAATATTTTCCATTTAAAAAAAATTCTGTAAATAATTTACTACCTTCCGATTAGCTTCTGCAGCAATTATTAATATCGCAAGGTTTTTAGCAACATAAACATAGTAGAAATATGTTTCATATTGATTAGGATGTGATTCTTTTTTGAATAATTTGATTACACTTGTCAACATATAGCATATAAAGCCAAGAATGTAAACACAAAGAAAGGGTCCCACAAATTCGTTGATTAAATCCGTAATTTTTCTTACATAGCGGTAATGTAAAGATATCTGTATAAAGTTCAATAAAATAATTTCAATATTAGGTATATTCAATTTGAAATTATTTCATGACGAAGGTTTTAAAAGTAAGCAATATTTAAACGAAATTATGCAAAAGATAATAAGCACTTGCGTGGAATTGATAATATTATGCCTATATTGGTGAAATGGTATAAATATAAATTTGTAATAAAAGAGACCACAAAAAGTTCGAGACAAGACCTACTTTCATTAAGTCCTGCGTTTTCGATGTCAATTGTCTGTGAAATCCGCTGCAAGTTCGGTAAACTGTAAAAGCTAAAGTTAGGAGGGCTAGTTCACAAAGTTCTTCAATGTAGTAGGAGTACAATTTGAGACAGTAATAGAGAGAGCCTAATATTCTTGTTTGAAATGTTAGAGGTGTGGAATTATTATTGCTTCCATAGTTGAGTATTTTATTGATGTCTCGTGCATTTTCTTCAACTTCTTTTGACCATCCGTAGCAAGTTGCAATTCCGTAGTCTGCGATCCACACTCCAATAAAAAGGAGTGTTAAGCACGTAATTAAAATCCTGAAAATCTTTTTCAACAAATATTGAAATATTTTTCAGATCTTTCAGCATTAAATAAAAACAAGTCACAATGTTATTCTTGGAGTTAAAAAATTACGAACCTGTTCTTTATTTCCTCCATTCTGAGAGATTTTCAGCAATTTTTTGAGTTTACTCTTTTTAGTCCAGAAGATATAAATACCAATAATAAAAGCCAAAATTCTAGAGATGGCTTTGACATTTTCAAAAAGTAGCCCTGGATCTTGAATAATATTTCCTCTGACTTGATTTAATTCTTCACGAATTAAAATGGTCACTGCCACTAAATTTAAAATTGCTACGCAAATCTACATGAAAAACAAAAATTTGAGCAAAACCAAAATGAAATTTTATAGAATTTAAGTATGTTTTAAATTTTACCTGTTGAATTACACTGGTTTCAATTTTATAAATTCCATCATTGGCTTTAGCGATTCGAAAAGGAGTAACTAATGTGTAGTACGAAATATTAAAAAATGGCAATAGTTGACGGAACTCTTGAGAATAAAAATCTTCCTTGTTGCTATTTGTGTCATGATTCGATCGTCTGTTGGACAGATTTTGTAAGTATTGAAGAACAGATTGCTTTGACGGAGATCGCTGCATTCCGTCAATTTGATTACTGGGTATTCGTAGTATAGACATTGTCACATTTTAAAATGCCCTACTTAACTTAAGTAATCCTTTAACAATAGCAACTAGCCAAACACGCAATAAGGAGCTTAAACATATTTACACTAGTGCAATCTATTCTTTCCTGGGAAGTATCTCAGAAGGTATCTTCATTGTCTGCACTTATGCTTATTGTACTTTTGACTACTAGAAGATTACTTTATCCGAGTTTATCCCTTAAATTCTCTTAGATAGTCCGCGGACATTGAATGACAGTTAATTAAAAGTGTTTTTTAAGTTTAGCAAATAATATTTGGTGAGTAAAAACTAATATTTTGCAATTTTTTAAAAATTTCTTTTGCGTTTCAGGAATTTCTATAAGAGCGGCTTATACTTGAGAAATATATCTGCAATTGTATGTATTAGCGTGTTTACGTGAATTTTACCCACTAAATGTCAGTGTTTATACTGTGAACTTCAATCTTGCACGCATCATTGAGGTTGTTGTCTTTACGGAAACCGGTTGTGGACACTGTGGAGTGAGTGGATAAGAGTTTTGGATAGAGCTGAGTAAGATCGTAAGAGATGCAGAGAGGAATAGACCTAAATTCCTGCCTTATACCCACGACTTTTCTAACTAGGTTTTCACACTGACACCAGAAACATGCATCAGATTTAATGCACGAATGAGCATCTCAATATCTCATTGCATATTGGAATCAAGAACTATACAGCTCTGTTTCACTTTTCTGTAAACAAGTCTCTAAAACCACCCTTCATCCCTATATGCATGTAAGACGCAAAAAATGGGTGAGTAGGATACAATGTTGCTGCGTAGAATCATTTACAACTATCACTTATGAATATGTAAGATACATTAGTACATGAATAGTATAAAAACGAGAATGTAATTGTATATAATTATTCCTATAGTGATATAAGCACTGAAAATGTCATATCGAATCTTGAAAAATAGTATTCCATATTCAGACAATAAGTTATAATGCAATTACTTTACATCATGTAAATCGCAAATCTCTTCCGTCACAGAGTCACAGTCATTATTAATTACAGATATTATATCGATTACAGTGAAGATAGATAGTTACATCAAAATGACATAAACAAAACCTTATAAATTGGTTAAAATAGTAGATTCATAGGCTTAGACCACAATCAATCTTTGATAACCAATTTTTACAATTCCGGCAAGTATTTATTGTTTGAAACCGATCTGACTTGACCTGGATAAGTTTTAATAAATGGGATACAGGCAATGTAGAGTGGATATTCAGAATGACTATGGCTGTCCTAATTATTTGTCTTGACTGTAACATGTCATTTCAGTTGACACGGTATCCGGTATTCCCTTGGCACGGCAACTAAACTACTGATGATTTTAGCAATGCAATGAATGCGGTGCAAGGTGCCAATAAATAGGCTAGTTGTTTTAGATAGAGAACTACAAGAGTCTCAGATGTAGAGAGAGCCTGTCTCCGGAACGGGAGCAGGGGGAGAAGCAAATTACTTCTGAGGGCAAAGGGCCCTCGGACAACTCTATTTATTTGAAGGTGCTCCTCCTCCTCAAAGATTTCCTACTTTGTCATTGGCTAGGCTATTGGAATATTCCAACATTCTCCAAACAAGTTTGGAAAGCCTAGGAAACGAATTGGGATTCGTGACACAGCTCCCCCCCAAAAGAGAACTCTTTACAAAGTTTTAATTTTTTTACATTCAACATTATTACGATACAAGAGTTGCTATATAATATAAAATGAATTATAATGTATATTATATTATTATGATAGAGTATAGAAGAGACAGGGTTTTACAACTTAAAGAAACCAAATAAATATATCAATACTAATACTAGGCACATACTAAGTTAATTATTCTTCTACATGAAAATACATTAAATGATTTGAACTTTACTTTAACGGATTATTGTCCAGTTTCTTCCATTTCCTTTTGGGTTCTTCATTCTCCTCCTCTTCACTCTCAGAAAGCGACAAGTCGATATCTTTGGCAGCAAGCGTGAGATCCTCCTTATTGTTATTTGTAGTGACAGTGACAGAAGCGGTAGACATCGGTGGCTGAGGTGCTTTCGTCAACTTTTCTACTAAAGCGGTCAATTTCTCCAACTTGTCTTCTAAATTTTTCGTCTCTTCAGAAGTTGTTGCAGATGATGCATTTGAAGTTGAAGCTGCTGGTGTCTGCGGGAGGTTCTTGAAGGCTTCATTAAGGTTTCTTTTCGGAATTTTCATGGTTACGGCTAGTGGCTTCGGTCCTTCATCACGCTTTCTATTTAATGTTTCTCGCAAATCCGCTTTTCCAGTAATCTTGACAGATTTGGTAGGTACTCGAACGGACGGATGACGAGAGTAGACTTCATTTCTGACCTGAGGTGCAGGCTGATATCTCGGCGGCGGCTGCGCAACTTTTCTGGTCGAACTTCTTCATGTGAAACCACAATTTCTTTAAACTGCGAGTCTCGAATTCTGTCCACCACGGATTGTTGCAATTTAATCAATTGTCTCCTTCTGTCCGGTGAGGCAAAACTCGGCAACTGACGAAAACCAAAGACATTTTCGGCCGAAAATCCAGCCCGTACAAATCCAGATCCTAGCAGCTTTCTTAAAAAGTGCACATTTCCTTCCTCCGCCATGATTTTTAGAGTACTGAAAAATAACTGACACGCTAACTGGCAAACTCAAAACAAAACTAACATCACAGACTCAAAGATTTTTATTTCCTAATGACTGACACTTCAGATAATTTTCACTGATGAAAACTCAGGACACTGCAACACGACTGACGAATAGACAATTCTGAGAATGATAGAAGAGCGGAGAGACAAGAACAAAGGAGAAAATGGATGGAAAATTATGTTTGAATGAAGAGATCTACTAGCACAAATGCAAATAATAGCGCTAGTAGTATCCAAGAAGGGCAGGTTTTAGTTCTACTGATGTATGATGACACACAGTTTACACTGATTGATCCCTTAAATAATTTCATGTTGTGTGCATGAATCTTTTCAATTTGTTTGTCAGTATCAGTAGGATCTTCTACTTTATATGTCAACGGAGAAATTATTTCAATGATACGATACGGTCCTTCGTATTTCTTTGATAGAGATGATGTAATTCCAAGGGCCGCATTTGATAGAGTAAACTTTCTTCTGAGAATTAGATCCCCGACTTTGTAATTAATTATCTCTTTGTTGCGATTATAATATTTCATGTGCCGCATCTGAGCTTCGGTGAGATTGTCTCTGACAATGCTATAAATTAATTGCATTTTCTCGCTATGGTTGAATGGGGTTACTTTGACTTCTTCAGGATTAATGTCTAAAACATTATCGACTGGGGTGAAAAATTCTCTCCCGGTCATGAGATATGCAGGTGTGTATCCTGTAGATTCGTTGACAGCAGTCCGCAAAGCGAATTTAAGTTCTTTAAGGTACAAATCCCATTCTTTACATCTTTCAATGGAGGCGACTATCATAGTCTTTATAGTTTGATTGTATCGTTCTGTCATATTCCCTTGAGGATGATACGCAGATATTTTATAATGTTTTAACCCAACTGAGGCACAGAATTGAGTAAATACATCTGACGTAAATTGAACTCCGTTGTCTGTTAAAATGGCTTTTGGCATTCCCCATGTACAGCATACCAGCCATAAACAATCTATTACTTTTTCTGATGTGGCGACGTTTAGTGGAAATAACTCCACCCACTTTGTAAAATTATCAACTAAAACTAGTAGGTAGCGACTTTGCTTAACTCCGTTAATGTAAGGGCCCATCAAATCGATCGATACGAGCTGCCACGGTCCAGACAGGGTAGATAATTCCATATTTGCAGCTTTACTTGAATGAGGTACTTTAGTTAATTGGCACTGTGTGCAATTGCTAACAAATTTTGCTATGTCTTTATGCATATTCGGCCAATACACACGAGATGTAATTCTACAGAACGTCTTCTGAATGCCTAGGTGTCCTGCCAAAGACTCACAGTGAAAATATCTCATTATGGATTCTGTCAAAGACTCAGGCACACAAACCCGCCACCTACTGCAATCCGCATTCCATGGTTTTGACGGATCCAAAATTTTCCTTAACAATATTCCATCTCCCGTTAAATTATAAAAACGATATTCTTTCATTACAAATGCTTTTGATATATCATCATCGGGGAATTTATCATCCCTCAGATATTTTATTATGTCACTAAATACATTGTCCGCTGCCAGTTTATTGACCCAATTAGTACGGGCAAATTCCGGGTATCCGCATAACTCCGACCCGGTTAAAACGGAATTCAATATATCCTCGGATGGCGATCCTCCCTGATTCCCAAAGCATACTTCCAGGACATCATCGCAAACTTGTCCAGATTCCTGTTTTCTGTCCGGGGAAGAAAAGAGACAAGGTATATTTCCCCAGCTGCTTCTATTGAAACTAAATTTCCCGCAGGTTCACCTTCTCCAGGGCCGAGCTGTTTGCCCGCCGAATCCACAATCGTGGGAGCTCTCGATAAAGCGTCTGCTGTGTAGTTTAAAGCTCCTTTTCTATATTTGATATTATATAAGAGTCCTTGCAATTCCAAAGACCAACGAGCCAATCTTCCAGATAAATCCTTTTGATTGGTCAACCAAGTTAGAGCCAAATGATCTGTTTCAATTGTGAATTGAGTGTACTCAATATATCCTTTGAATTTCTTGATTGCATAAACTACAGCCAGACATTCCCTTTCTGTTACGGAATAGTTCTTCTCAGCCGAGTTGAGACCACGACTGATAAACCAGACGGGTGAAGGTTTACCATCAACAAACTGCAACAATGCCGCTCCTAACCCGATATCACTTGCGTCTGTTTGAATAGTGAATGGGGCATTTAAATCTGGTAAAGCTAAAGCAGTTTTTAAAGTTAATTCTCGTTTCATAATTAAGAAACTCTCTTCGTGTTTAGCATTCCAATTATGTAAAGTTCCACTCCCAGCCAGTAGAGTGTACAATGGCTTGGCTTTATGTGCAAAATGATCAATAAACTGACGATAATAGTTGGCCATTCCCAAAAATCTTTGTAGTTCTTTTACAGTTGTAGGGCGTGGGAATTTTGAGATAGCAGCAATTTTATCTGGTAAGGTACAGCACTTTCCGGGCGAAATTTTAAATCCGAGAAAGTTTATTGACTGCGTAGCAATTTGAACTTTTGTAGGGTTAATTGTCAGTCCTTCTGCTTTCAATCTCTCTAGTACTAATTCAATATGTTGAAGATGTTCTTGCCAGGTCTCCGAAAAAATAATAATATCATCAAGGTAAGCCATGACTATCTTCCAGAACAAATCACCTAAGCATTCATTCATCATCTTTTGAAATATGGCCCCTGCATTAGTAAGACCAAAGCACAAAACTTTGAACTGCCACAGTCCTTGTGGAGTGTAAAAGGCTGTCTTACATCTGTCTCTTGAGCAAATTCTTATTTGAAAATATCCTTTTGAGCAATCAAATATTGTGAAGAATTTTGCTCTTCCAAGATATTTCAGCATGTCATCTATTCGGTGCATAGGGCATTTAATTAATGTAGTTAAACGATTGACTGCTCTAAAATCAATACATAGGCGGAAGTCACCATTAGGCTTTGGTACAATGACTGTTTCTGCCCTCCATGCACTGGTAGATGGCTCTATGACATCAAGAGATTTTAGTTCTTCAAAACATTTATCCACAAGTTTTCGTTTCGCAGGAGTCATGGGCCTAGGTTGGCAAGCGACTGGTTTAGCATCTCCGGTATCAATTTCGAATTCGTATCTGGTCGTACAGCCGGGCTTGAGACTGAAAATATTTTCATATTTTGTCAAAACTTCCTTGACTTGTTCTTTCTGTTCAGCAGATCCCGTAAATGTCTCCAGCATTGACGATATTTTATCTTCACATTGTACATTTACATTGTACAGTCCTTTCAACAAATTGACATTCGGTGGTATGTAGAATGGAATGACTTCTTGGGGTTCTTTTCCGACTATCCATCCCCCCTCCTGAATTAGCGGGTTAATTCCGGTGGCTGATAAGAAATCTCTCCCCAAGAGCATTGCACGGTGAAAAGCGGGTTGAATGAAAAAAGTTTGTCTTCGCTCTCCACCAGGCCATGTAATGTCAATGTCCACTTTTCTTTCATTTCTGTAGTACATCCGACTAGAGAAATTGTTTCATTAATTTGGATTGTTTTTAGATTTTGTGCAGTGATGAAAGGTATTAAAGGTGCTCCGATCACTGAAATATCAGCACCAGTGTCTAGTAAGGCTGCACATTCATTGTTGAGACATTTTACTTGTATTAGTGGCTCTATTTTTCCACTAAGAGCTGGGCTATTATAAGCGTAATCTTCGTCACAGCTGTCATCATCTTCATAGTCTGTGGTCATACATTGTGGTTGTTCATCAGTGGCGATTGATTGAGAAATATTATTTGACTGAGTAATATCATTTGGTGCAGAAATATTATTTAATTCAAGGACATGGGCTGATTTCGTAAAACTAGGTGAGTTAGTAGTGGTATTTGATAGAGAATTATTATTATGGTGGTTTTCGGTTACATTTTGATTTGGATTTCGGGAGACATCTATTGTTGACGCCCCCCGCGGTTCCCGTTTCCCGAACCGTTGAAATTTGGAGTTTGATTCTGCCATTCTTTTTGGGAATAATTTCTACCCGATGCCTGGTTTTGTGTTCCATATGGGCCATTTGAATTATTGTAATAGCGAGGCTGATTTTGGTAATAGTTTGGTTTCGCATTACGAGATCCACTATATTCATTGAATTTCTGGGGCAGGTTGTTGCTGCTTTGCACATTTGGGTTCTGCTGCTGAGTGTGGTAATTTTCTTGTCGCATAGTAGGTGGGTGTTCCCTATATGAATTTTTATTCAAACCATGATGGTGAGAGAAAGCATCCAAAGAAGCTTCATGAACACTATTACTGGTATCTTTATCAGTGGTGTAAATTCCGCTATTAGTTCGGATACTGGACTGCCATCCTAAGCTGGGTTCCAAAGTGGTAGTAGCTGGTGGTGGTGGTTTATACATCCGCAAATTCATTAGACTTTCTTGGGCTTCGTATGCAGCTTCCATCAATTTTTCAATGGTATCAAAAGTTTGTCCATGTAAATATCTTTGATAGTCAGGATGCATTTGTTTGAGTATCCGTTTTATTACGTCAGCATCTATCACAGTACCATACAACATTTCATGAAATCCATATATTGACATGATAAACTCCGATAAGGGCTCATCCAGTCCTTGATAGCGGTCGTTGAGTTGCCGTAGCAACCTTTCATAGTACCCGGTAGCTTCAAACTGTTTCTTAAATTCGGTTTTAAATTGTGATAATGTTGAGCACCCTCCTCTGGCCAATTTGAAAGTGAACCAATTCTTAGCTTTGTCTTTTAATCCGGCTGGGATATACTTGGCAAGCAGCGATTTTTCAGAAAGTTTATGAATGTTACTGAATAATTCCAGTTCCTTCAGATAATCGTTTGGAGTCTTTTTATCTTGAAATCCAATAAATTCTGGGATCGGTATTATCAGCTTCACTGATTTTTCATTTACTGTTGATTTTTCAGCTAGAGAAACTGAACATTCCGGCGATACAGCAGTTGTCTTTTCAGGCTGGTTCTTTTCAGTAGTAGTTTTCAGTAATTTGCTTAGTCGTTCAGCAATGTCTGGCATTTCGGGGCAATCTTCCCACTCCTCTTCGTCGCTAACAACTTTTTCGGCTTCGGCAGCAGCAGTACTTTTGCTTTTATTGACATTCAGGAACTCTTTTAGTACTGCTTCCTCGGTTTCAACTTCCTCGGGCGTGCGGGCATCTAATCGTAGTTTTTCTTTTCGAGTTACTGGTCTTCTCCCCCTCCCCACAGCAACAGCTCCACGGGGCTTTGGCATTGTAGCTAGTAAAATTTTTCAGTAGTAGTGCAATGAAAACACCGAATTTTTATTCAAAATACCGTAGAATTTATTTTCCCACAGTACTCGGTATAACGGAACGGCTATACCTACCGAATGTGGAAAATATAGTTTTATTTTAGCAGTGTACTTTGAATAGTATTTTTGATGTTAGTAGTTACTTGATTAGTGCTCATGAACCAAGTCGGACCGGCCCCCAATTGACACGGTATCCGGTATTCCCTTGGCACGGCAACTAAACTACTGATGATTTTAGCAATGCAATGAATGCGGTGCAAGGTGCCAATAAATAGGCTAGTTGTTTTAGATAGAGAACTACAAGAGTCTCAGATGTAGAGAGAGCCTGTCTCCGGAACGGGAGCAGGGGGAGAAGCAAATTACTTCTGAGGGCAAAGGGCCCTCGGACAACTCTATTTATTTGAAGGTGCTCCTCCTCCTCAAAGATTTCCTACTTTGTCATTGGCTAGGCTATTGGAATATTCCAACATTCTCCAAACAAGTTTGGAAAGCCTAGGAAACGAATTGGGATTCGTGACACAGTATATCATGTAGTTAGTGCTTGTAAACTACTGTTTGGTCATTTGATAATAAAATACATAGTAACAATGATAGTATACACAAAAGTGGTATAGGTCAGTTAACGCAGATGTTTTCCCACGATAAGTGTTTATATTCTGGCATTGTCTCCTGCATTAATATGTAGATTATAATAATAATAATGGTATATATAAATTGCCAATTTACTCATTGGCGTCAGCAAAAATTATTGTCATTAATTTAAATGAAACTAACAATTAAAAATTTATAACAATGAAATACCAAGTAATTAGCGCCATCTTATTATGATTTCAATGGGAAAATACATAACTTTTATGAGCTTAATTTCAGGAGCATTACAAACGAGTTAATTATTGTTGCGGTAGGTACTGAACTGATGTATGTATAAGCGCCACAGGTAATTAAATGCAATATCTATTGTTTAAAAGGTAAACCGGCTTCACTGGAAACGTTTATGTTAATTGTTTCTAAGGAAGGTTTAAGTCAGTTTTTCTCACAATTAAATTACATAGTGGTAGTAAAAATGGAGACTCGAGGATCAATGTTGCATTCACATAAGATATAATGTATACGGCTTTTACTTGCAGCACTGATACATGAGAAAATGATGGTCTGAAAGCAGTGAAGGAATATAATATTGCATCACTTATAAATATGTATGACAGAAGACAAACAGTAATGTTAACTCCAAATTAGTTGCATCCATGTGCTAATTACAGTATATTTATATACTGTAATATAAATACTTATGCATATTTATATGAGAATGACTATATCGACAGACATTGGTTTATTGGTTAGCATTTCATGAGGAAACACTTTCATTTTCAAGTTAACATGCAGTACAGAATGTATTTGTAAACAAAATTTCCAAACTGTCTGGCTAAAAGTCTAGTCAAAATTTCTTAAACTTCCAACTAAAAACGATAATTGATTATATGATTTTGTATTTCAATCCAATTTTTTTGATTTACTATTTTGAATCTGAAGGTGTCATTTTGTCGGCCTATCAATATATTATACACAATGGTAAAGAGCAATTGAATTTTGATCCTTGGTCTCAAGGAATTTTCTTGCGAAGTGATTTCATATACTATGTTTAATAATTATCATAGCTTTAGCATTTAGAACAATAATTCTAACAAAGATACTTAGTATGGTTATTTTTGTTCATGGAGTAATTTAGTACAAATACAAAAACAACTCTCTGTTTTGCATTTTACACTGCGGAGTTGCAATTCGGCTATAGATATTTCGTCTATGTCCTCTTCTATAAAATTCTTTATAAATTATCATTATATCTCTGTTCTCGTAAAAGTGACGAATGGGCATTAGTTTATATACTACTACGTTTGCAACTAAATTGTTATTCATTCAGGGCTAAAAATTGAACATTTGAAATGATGCACGTAAAAATATTTATCAATGTCTTATTGCCACTTTGGTGTTTGTCCTATCCGGCCACAACTTCTTCCCAATTATCAGTTGATAAGAAACGGTAAAAACAGTATAATTCAAAACTCTAAAACATGTCGTAAAATAATCTTTTACCAATTTCATGTTGAAACTTTTGATGTTAATTATTTTTTCTTGTGACAATCAAAGCGATGGAAACGAAAACAAAGATCCTTACTCTAAGCAGTGTTGTACTGTTGACCACTTTTTTGCATTTTGACCGGGCCACTGGTCAAAATGGTCAAAATGGTCAAAATGGCTAAAATGGAAAAAATATCAGTATACAGTTACTTAGGCTAGCAAATGAAATTTAAAATATTTAGAAAATGAAATATGGCCTAAAACCAATGAAACACTATTCTACTAACATCAGACTACCGAATGACACTCTCTAATCATTTTTAACTGCAATCTTTAGAAACTTGTATTTGTTGTTTACTGTTGCAGTAAAAGCTACCTTGGGGTCTCAATTAACCCCAAACAGGCATTTTGTCCATTTTGACCATTTTGACCACTTTTTAATTTTTTTTGACCGGGCCATTTTGACCATTATGACCATTATGACCACTAGTGGTTTTAACCACTGCACAACACTGACTCTAAGTATTTATACTACAATAAAACCAGAAGGTATTATCCATACACTGAAGGTTTCCCCAAACAAGGACCTTGTGGTACATTCATGAAATTGTACAAGGAATCAAACAATTCTAAAAATGGAATTTGTCGTTGCGAAAATACCATTGGAAAATGTCCTGGTCGTCCTTTATTATATTGGAACGAGACACAACGATGCTATTATGCATATGAACAGGTAATAAATTGATTTTATTATTCCTGTGTATCATTAGTAAACTTTTAAAATGATTTTACCATTTTAAAAAAAGATTATAAAATTAGTTTTGCATTTTTAATTTAAATTTTTTTACAATTAGGGTCCATGTGAAAAGGGGAATTGGTTGATCAGTGATGATGAAGGAGAAGCACATTGCCAAAGAAATTCATGTCCACCAACTGAATCTTCGATGAACAATTATGAATCTCCGATCTACATTTTTTACTTTAAATACCAAAATAAGTGCTACAGAACAAACACTACTGCATTTTGTGAAGGGAAAAAAAGGGCGTACTTTATTGGAACTGAACCCAAACCGATTTGTTTGACGGACGACCCGCTGAAATGTTTTAGCGGTCATAGTATAGGTAATAGTTATTCAATAGCTCTATCTACACCAAACAGTTGTCCCCCAAACACTGAACTTCAAAACGATGGTGGTTGTGCTGAAATTGTGAATTTCGAGTGAATCCATTTTTTTAAAGTTTCATTTGTGATTTGGAGTAATAATAATGTTAATTAAAAGTTTTGAAAAGTATTTTGATTTAGTCGAAAATCTCATTTAATCCTATTTATCCACCAACTTGTATAACAAAATAACAATAAGCAGTCTCAGCATCATTCACTATGACAATTATTCTTGATAATTTCAGTCACATTACTATATTGCTGCATGGTATGTCAGGTATGTCATACGTTTTTGTCAGATCTTAGAATCAACTTTAATACGATTCGGTCCAATTCGGTCCAATTCTGTCCAATTCTGTCCAATTCAGTCCAATTCAGTCCAATTCGGTCCAATTCAGTTCAATTCAGTTTAATTCGGTCCAATTCGGTCCAATGCGATCTCAAATTCTTCCAAACGATAAACTGGGCTCCGGGTGTTGGTTTATTTTTCATACCATATTGAAGAAATCGGTATCAAGGGTATTACTAGCAAAATGGTGGTGAAGACGATGAGTTGAAAAGATTTTAAAAGAAGCTATTCGCACCTTAAGGTATCAAAAGCGCAATATGCATTTTCAGATTGGTAGTGAAAATGCGCATTAAGCATTTTCAGATTGGTAGTGAAAATGCGCAATCTGCATTTTCAGGTTGGTAATGAAAATGCGCAATATGCATCGGCGGCAATTTTACAGGAGAGAGCATGAGACACAAGTGATACAACATGTTTGGGTGGAAAAGGTGATTTTACAAATTCACTGGCTCAGCTATTTGAACCAAATAAAATTTAAAATTTGATCATCGTACATATAATTTTATGCTTTCTCATTTTATCGTAAAATCTCACTGTGCCCCGTATATGCATATTGCGCATTTTCACTACCAACCTGAAAATGCATATTGCGCATTTTCACTACCAACCTGAAAATGCATATTGCGCATTTTCACTACCAATCTGAAAATGCATATTGCGCTTTTGATACCTTAAGGTGCGTATTGTTAACTATTTGAGTATTACAGAAAAGCCGGGCAATAACTGCTATAAAGTTCAAACCAAAATTTAGGGACCATGAAAACCCCGTTGTAGTTTACATTCAAAGTAAAATGGTTGGTCATAAGTATAATATATAGAAAGAACGGACGGCAGTCCGGACAAAGTCCTGTAACCTTATATGTACGAACTCAAAAATTACAATACTTCAACATTAGCGTGCACATTGCACATCTGCACATACAAACAGATTTCCATTAAAGATAGATTTAAAAGCAGACCCATTATGAGTTCTATGAGTTACATAATTTCATATGTAAAGTTTTTTAGGAGTAACCAATAATATTCGTACTTAAAATGTACAAGCGACATTTATATTGTTATTACAATTTATATGTTAACTTAGTTTTAAAAAATTTACCATTGAATACACTTATATTCTTGGACCGGTTTCCTTGTTTATTTGCCTTTAGTTAATGATCAAGTACAAGTAAGAAAACTTGGAAATTGGCAAACCAACCAAAATAAGGTGTAAGAAATAGTGTTTTTAGTGTGAATGCTGAAAAGCAGTTTTGCATCCTATTCTCAAGGCTATCTTCTCGAAATTCACGAGTAGGTATAATTTCATATAATTATCTGTGTAACTTAAGCCTATTATATTTATCATAGGGCAAGAAAAAGAGACATGCACGTCAGTACACCTCAAGGCATTTGGTGCAAAAAGATGATCATAGGCTGAATACTAATGACTAATAGATACACTGTAGGGGGTAAAAGCTTTTTAGCGAGTTGGAGTTGTCTGTAGAATTGAGATTTCTTCATTTACAACAGTTTCAGTAAATATTTACAACTTAGTAAAACTGAAAGAAAGAAGACATTCATCTACTTTAACTGTCAACTTTTTCCGTTTAAAGTTTACGTAATCTTAAGGCAATAATGCACTTAAGATTAATTACCCGTGTTTTTGTAACACTATGGTGTTTGTCTAACATGACAACAGCAGCGCCAGCTGAGCCATCCAATTTGAATTCTTGGTCATCAGTTTCAATTAATACGAAAAGGTAAATTCAGCAGTTTAGTTTCAAATTCTAAAAGCAGAACAAATTATATTTCGCATAGATTTTAAAATTGAGGTTGAAGTCTGAAGTACTAATTAATATTTTGTAGTGACAGTCAAAGCAATGGAAATGTAAACGAGGACCCTTACTCCAAGTTTTTGTATTATGACAAGACCCAAACATATTATCCGTATATTGAAAATTCACCACGCCGAGGACCCTGTGGGGAACATATGCTATTGTACAGGGAGTCGAAAAATTCTTACAATGGGGTTTGTCTTTGTGAAAAGATCGCTGAACATTGTGCAGCTCGTCCATTATTATACTGGAATGCAACACAACGATGTTATTATGCATATGTACAGGTAATGACCATTCTTAGTACATTTAAAAATTACTCCAGTGCAGTATTCTACTAATATACATTTTAAACAGTTTCTGAGTATTTACTTTGCAGTTTTAAAAAACATCATTTTACAATTCCATTTTATTTTTTTACAATTAGGGTCCATGTGGAAATGGAGAATGGTTGATCAACGACAATAAAGGAAAGCCACAATGCCAAAGAAATACATGTCCACTAACAGAATCTACAACGGAGGACACATATATATCTATGTCAGACATAGAATTTCAATTTAAATATCAGAATAAGTGCTACAGCACAAATACTACTGCGTTTTGTAAAGGGAACAAAAAAGCGTTCTTTAAGGGAGGTGATCCACAACCCGTTTGTTTGACCGATCAACCACTGCAATGTTATTCTGGATATGCATTAGCCAATTCTGCACCAGCCAGTTGCCCACCCAACACTGAACTCCAAGAAGATGGTAGCTGTTCCAAAGTTGTGTCTTTCGAATAAATCAAATGTTGATCAGCTTCATTTTGGATTTTTAAATTACTATTATACTATTTCAATTATAATTGAAATTATAATCGATTTAAAAAGAAATTGAAAAATCTATTATCAGCAATTAAAACCGATCTATACAGAACTACCTCCATTACCTCCTAATAATTATTAAATAGACATTTCTTAGCATAGAATTCAATAAAAAAAATTGTAAATTGCCTTTTTAGTAAGTTTTTGATCAAGATTAAAAATCAAATATTGTATTATCGTCTGCCATTTAAATAATGGGTTTCGATTTTGATTTTTATTGCTACTTTCTATCGAAATCTAAAATCAAACTAATATCAGTAGTTAGTATTTTGATTCGGATCTGGATTGGCGAGAACACGTCATATACGTCCTTGCGTTGCTGCGTTAGTATTAGATTATGTTACAAGATTTTTTTCCATTTTAATTAAACATAACCAAATCCCAGCAGACGAGGGTGGTTACGCAAAATGCGAAAAGTGGGTGTGTGAATATCCTGATCATACAAACCGATAAAATAAACATGCTATGCGATATGTATAATAACTTTATCTAAAATTGTATGATGGAGGCGGGAGTATATTCATGAGCAATGACTTATAGTGACGTCAAATATTGAGAACAATGGAAGAAAAGTATGGAGAGTGTACTAATGCACTTCCTGTAACATGGTAAGGAACACTCTCCCTCACTCCCACATTTTTTTTCAGATACTATTGTGTACTGGAAAAAAGTCTGCCTACAATTACTTGATGACGAGCATCATCATTCACCACTCAAAAAAATTAATAAAGATAACAGTAATTAATATACCTTGACCTTTAACAATACCATCCATGTAATTTCATGACTTTTTTAAATCTGCCTTTATTAAATAAAGATTTTGAAAGTCATTCCTCACCAAATTGGAAAAAGAGCTCATATCTAAATTGTCAATTCGAATCGATTGAATTTTATGCATTAAATTTTAAATCATGAATTCAAGAATATTTATCAATATTTCAGTAAGACTTTGGTGTTGTTTATATTGGACCACAACATTGGCAGCCGAACAACCTTCGTCGCCAGTTGTAGTTAATGAAGAAAGGTAAATCAAGCTATTTAATTGGGAATTGCAGTAAATATTTGTTTTCTACATCCAGTTTTAAAAATAAAAGCTTTGGTACTAACTATTCTTTCCATAGTGACGGTCAACACGATGCATACGAACACTTTTTATATTATGAAGAGACTAAAAGTTATTATCCATATGATGAAAGTAATCCAAGCCAGGGACCTTGTGGAGAATTTATGAAGTTGTACAAGGAATCAAGTGATTCACACAATGGAGTTTGCCTTTGTCAACATGTCGCTAAAGATTGTATAGGGCGTCCTTTGCTGTACTTTAGTGAAACACATCGATGTTATTATGCATATGAACAGGTAAGAAAAACGACCATAGTGACCTTAAAGTAAACTTTAAACCACAGAAATAACCAGATTATTATGAAATTACTGAATTGATCTCCTATACTTAGTTGATAATTAAACGTAGATTTTAAAATGTGCAACTATTATTTCACAATTCCATTATTAATTACATACATTATTATATTCCATACAAAGTTATCTAGTTGCCCTTTCCTGTAACGTTACCACTCTGAATGTGCCTTGAGCCAAATTCGGAGTATAAACCCCTATCCTTTATCCTTTTATCCTTTATATTCCATACAAATTTGACATTTTTTCATTTTTAATTAGGGCCCATGTGGAAACAAGGAATGGTTGATCGAGGATGATCATGGAGAGCCACATTGTGAAAGAAATCCATGTCCACCAACGAAATCGTCAAGTTTTTATTTTATATATCACGATGAATGTTATAGAACAAATACGACTGCATTTTGTAAGGGGAAGGAAAGGGCGTTTTTTATAGGAGGTGATCCAGAACCCGTTTGTTTGAAAGATGAACCAATGGCATGTTTTTCTGGTTATTCATCACCCCTTTCTACACCCCACCAATGCCCTCCAAACACTAAACCCCAAGCAGATGGTAGCTGTGCCACAGTTGTGAGTTTTGGGTGAAATTCTTGACACTTAGATTTAGATTTACTATCTAATAATTAAAGTTTTTAACTTCATTATAGGTAGATTTATCGCTTTAAACAATCAAAGGCCTTGAATCCATTGTAATAAAATCTCATCGTTAATGTTAAGTCATCTTTATCAGTAATCATCAGTTGTCATCGTTATGCTACGAACTATTGCTATACTTATTTTGCCCAGAAAGCTTGACGCCGTGCGACTATTTAGGCGTCTTTCCTATTCAGAGAGCAATAAAAACCACAATAGATAAACAAATCCACAGAATCCAATTCATTTAAATAGGTTAGGCATAAATAAGGTCTCTCTTTGTAATACAATATAATTATTTTGTTTTATCGATGAAAAATAATATAACAGAAATTGGAACTTATTTTCATATAATTTATATCATTGCTTTTTATTCTGTAATACACAGAAATAGGTAGTATAATAGGTACCTATGGACATATAGCAAATACCCTGTTTTGTTTCACCATCGTAAATACCAACAAGAAAATTGGAACGCTACATTTAATAAGGCCAAGCAACTTTTCATAGAATCAGGTCATGAAAAATGGTCCCTTTCTGCCCTTTTGCACAGCAAAATTAGAAAAGTTTTTTTTGTCATGTGAAAAGGAAATAGAGCTCAAATTTAGTCAAAATACACTTACACATGTAGCGAATGCCATAGCAAAACGGCAACCTTTTTTATGCCCTGTATAGAATAGGGTGAGATTGTGAGATGTTTGGAAGGAAAACAGCAAACAGAGGTATGCTACAAATGAATTAATTAAAGTACGAAGTTTAATTGGGCACGAAAAAATCATTATCAGTTATTACAACTTTTACTACTTATTTCTATATTACAGAATAAAAGTTTAGCCACGACATTAATTATATGAATATAGGTTACAATTTGTAATATTTTTCACGATAAACGATAAAACAAAAGAACAACAAAATATTATTATTGTGATATATATGCGACAAAGAGTTTGACTTATCCCATCTTATCGAATGTCAATTTCTGCTACTTCTATCTATTACGCATTTCATTGCACTTTAAATAGGATAGTCGCATAAATAGTCGACGGCGTCAAGCTTCTTGAGAAAATTTAAAATTGAAAGTAAGTTGGCTGTTAAGTATAAGGGAATGATATTTACAAAATTTTTTTATCAATGTAGCAGCAGCAGAGGAACGTAATGATTGCAAAAACGAAGGAAATAAAACTAACTTCATCATTTAATTTTAAAATTTCTACTGATTATCTATTGAATACTTTTAATTCAGAGCAACGACGTTTTATTGCACGGATGTATTAATCTTTATCACTACAGCTCCCCACAAAACAGAGTAGGTAGGAACTATATAGGTACGTTCCCATCTATTGTGTACAGCTTTGCATGCAGCTATAAATTATCTAGAGAGAAGAGCATATTTTATAACAGGTTGAAATAATTCAGAAATTTTGCCCCTTTCTAACAGTTCGATCTTATTTAAACCCCTATAAACTAATATTATTGCATAATAGATCCAGAAACGTTATTCAATTTTCATCTGAATCAGAGGTTGTTAATTTCCTAAGTTTTTGCCAAATAATATTTCAAAAATTGGAGAAAAATTTAGAGAACGATGCTATTGGATTTTGAAGTACATGGCTGTATTACTACAGAAAATATACTAATTATGATTACCTGATACTTATAATAAAGACTGACCCACATTTATGGAGGTTTAAACGTTGTTGAAGGGTAGGGTACAACATTTATTTTCGAAAAAGTACAAATTGGTTCATGTTAAGCCTTGAACTTCACTTGAATTATTTCCCGTTGTATTCCTGTACAAATAACATAAATTCATTTATCATACAATTTAAAAATTCTAAACCATAACTTTATCTAAAACTTTATAAGGGAATGTCCAATATAATAAATATAAATCTAATGAAATTGTTGAGATAAAAGGAGGAAAAAAGTAATACATTGCAAATTGCAATTTAATAATGAATTAAAGTATTTATATTTACCTTCTCGATATACCCTGACAACTTTCCATTCCATCGACAAATCGTCTTCAACCAAGCGCTGAAATGATTTAGTGCCGCCACCAACACCAAAATAATGTGTTTTTGCAGCCAGTAACCTGAAGAATGCATAATTTTATTATTATTTACATAACTATTCACTTGCAAAAACATTTTGAAATCACTCACAACTTTCCATGTGGTTTCAATCGGCTTTTGACGAGATTGAGCAATTTCGGAAGATTTTCAACGTTGTAGATTGTCTCGGATGATAGGATATAATCATATAAAAAGTTTTCGGAAGCGTTGTCACTAGTTTCCATTAGAGTTAGCATAGATTTCCAATCACCGCAGAAAAATCGACATTTACATAACGTTTGGTCGTCTTCATAATTTATTATAGTGTTTGGGATGGTCAAAAAGTCCAATACTTCGTTATTCTGTTCAAATATAAAACAGCAATATCTCTATCAAGGCCAAAATATCTTCACGTTTCCAGGATTAACACTACCCTACAGTAGCTATTACTGTTTTTATTTTTACTGGGTTGCAATTAAAGTTCAATCCATCCAAATTATTTCAAATATAGATTTTTAAAAAGACGTTCATTTTTTACATTAAAAATTAAACCTTATGTTATCTATATTATCATTTCTTTATAAAATTCTTATCTAAAATTCATACAGTCGTTTTTAATACTTACATAATCTTGAAAATGAACTTCAGCACCTTTACCCACAGCGTAAAGCCCCAATAGACCTGAACCACAGCCAAGATCTAATACTCGGGTAGATGGTTGAATGAATATCTCGTCGGGGTTTTCATCAATGTATTTCAAAAGGTCGTAAGTACACTCCCATATCTTAAAGCCTCCTATTTAGGATAATAATTTTAGAAAATGAATTGATATAGCTACCAAGTTCATATAAGAAAGTGGGTAAAAGATGAATAAATCTATATTGAATTACCTTCATAAACAGCACAATTGAGATCGGAAGTTGATTTCAAAATATCCTTCACATTTTCTTCGTCTTTAACAAAATCGGACTTCATAAGCATATTGATCAAAATATGCTTGATTTCTGATTTTCCGAACCGAAATTCGGATGTAGGAACTTCTTTTGCAATTTGGAAGCTCTGGTCCGTTATTCTAACCTCCTTTGCATCCCTCCATTCTATTGATTCATTTCCTGCTTCACATTGGCCTTGTTCGTCCGATTCATCACGTAAAAACTTAAACATTTTTGAAAGACTAAAAGAGAGGACTTAAATGCCGTTGAGGGTTCCAACAAAGAAAATTGACGGAATGCTAAAATTCTGTAATTCAAAACCAAAAATTAATTTTTGTTTCCATTCTTCGGATGTCAGGAAAGTGAATCCAGTTTAATCCTTTAATTCCCAATTAATAATTCAAAAAAAAACAAATTGATGGAAAAAATATTGGGTCGGTGGTGATAATGTGATAATATGTGAAAATGGACGTAAAAATTCCAATTTCGTAAAATTAAAATATTTCGCAAACAATTGGAATGAAAATTTTAATGCAAACTCTTTGACAAGATATCTCAGGGTATTATTGAAATAGATCAAAATTCGTAATCTTTCTATCTACTTTAAAAAATTGGGAGGAAAATGGCATAAATTTGCATTTTTGCAAAAACATTTTTAATCAAAATTGTGCATTTTTCCGAAAGAATTTTTTTTCCTCTGAGTTGTTTAATTGTATTATTAAGACACTTAAAATTGACTATTTAGATTTACTAATTCATTGTCATTAACACATTAACGTCTTGATTTACATATCTCAGACAATTTCTGTCAGATACGATACGAGTTCAGTGTGGGACTTTTTCAGTCTTTCTCTGGGGGCCTTTTTCCGAAGACCAATCATAATGTAGGTCACTCAAAATACAAATACAAATACTTTTCAAATGACAAATAAAAGGTAGAAAATATTGAATATGAAATAAGATATTCGAAATTACCTTTATAAAATCAGAAGGCAGTTTGGAGTAGAATTGAAGTAAATATATTAGACTATTACAATTAACAATCTCAGTGTCTGCAGTGATTTTCGATTTGGATTGCGATTATTCCTGTGTCAGAAGTTTTTTTATTTTCTGTCATCTGTATTTTGAATTTGGATTTTCAATAATAATGCAACGCGTGAAGTATAAACTTCGCGGTATTCAAAATGGTTCAATTCAATTGGCTAAAAATGGCCCAAAAGTTCGCGGTAGATTCAATTCAAGAATAAGTAAGCAGGGAATTGGGATTTGGGAAGCTACACTTGGACGAAGACTTCGAGTTTGGAATTGGAAAGTGTAGTTTTCGAATTTTGAAGTATTTTTTATAAACTAGTAAATTATCGGCAAGAACTCCGTGCACTGGATAAATTTGTTCAACATTTTAAAGAATTGACGGAGGATTGTAAATCTACATGTAAATAAAGGTAAATATCCTGAAATCAAATTTGAAAGTCAAAAGTCAAGTTGGGAATGTCAAAGTGTTAGACAACGTTGGAATAAAATTTTGGTGGTTAAAAATATTAACCAAAAAATTGTGTAGTAATGAAAAAAGTAGCGACGTATGTAAATGGTTGTTCAATCAATTCGTTCCACGTTTCTCAATCATCAATTACAAAATAAGTGATTAAATCAAAAACATGCTCAAGAATTTTCAATTTTTCAGCTTTAATGTAGAAAATACTCGGTTCGTAATTGATAATTTGTTTTTCTTTTGCTATTGGCTATAGGTAACTTTGATTGGCTGAGAGCAGTAATGGTTTCATTAGCAAAATTGGCCGAATTTCATCTATTTTCTACATGCATTCCACAACCGGGCAATGTCAAGTGGTCAATCGACTCGCAAGTTGCTGTCAACAGTAGAAAAGGGATTTCCTTATTTGTAAGTGGCATACAGAATATTATTTAAAGTATTATATTAGCTTAGGAGTAAAAACTTTTCTTTATTCTTGAAGTTGAAAAATTTCTAATATCGAATAGTTATGTTTTGATTACAAAATTATTTAAATATTGATAGGCAACAGTTTAAAATCTCATGAGATTTTAAACATTGCAATGTCGTCTTTTGTTGTTCGTCATTACATTTACCTATTTATTATTACATTTTTGCAAGAAGGAAAGGGCTTGATCAGTGAATGGATAATTCAATGACAAATGCCTTAAAACTTGTTTAGTTTTAAAAAAAATAAATCACATAATGTTCATGTAATTTATTTGTATTTAATTGTAGGAATTTCTGCCGGATCCAGGTCTTGGGAGAGAGTCGTTTAAAGTTTTCAAAACCGTTAGAACATTCATTCCAATTAGTCAGCTAAATATTTACAAGGTTAATCCAGGATTTTATTATCCTCAAGAAATTTTTACGGGAGACAAACGCCAAGTATTTGCTGCTCTGCAAGATAAAAGATTGACTCCTAAGGGCTACGAACACAAAGGAGTTCAGTATCATCATTACTTCAGCAAAGCCGAATGGTCAATTAATCCTGTCTTTGCAGGTTCACACGGGTGAGTTTAAAGTTTAATTTATATTTTTATTCAAATTACTATAAAATTCAATTTTTTATTCATGGATATTTTTTTGACCTTGGCAGTCCTCCTAAATGTCTGCTGGGAGCATTAACCTCAAACTTTCAACTTTTTATTTACTGTCACAATAATGTAAGATACGGTAATAGACGAGGAAAGTATAAACTTCGTGTCAACTTAACGGAAATTTATAACAAAAACCTTCTTCGCACGTGGATATCCGAAGATTTTTGTTTTGAGGAATATCAGAGAAGACTAAATGAACTGGCTATCGTAGGTATTAATAATTTTTAATTTTTTAAATTTAAATTTAGGACACCATAACATTGAGGAATTATAGTCCTACTGTACACATTAAGGGTGACTAATAGTGGAGGTTTAGCTCCTCCCACAAGTACATCAATGCTAGCAAAAGCAAAGCTAACTGCACTGAACTAAAAATTAAATCCTTCCCTGGTATAAAGTAGTCCCTTTGGCACTCCAAATTCCGCCAACACAAAATTACATTTACCTTTGCACACAAACAACAGATTAGATAGATGACAATTCATACTTTTATTAAATCCGGATATATTTTCAAACGGATCAAAAATCTGTTAGAAAGACGGAACTAGGACAGAAAACAAATATCTAGTTTGTTTTGAGTGTGCACTGTAACCTGTAACTCTAGTTCCATACTTGTTTTGTGTACTCTGCCACTCTAGATTTGTGGGTCGTTGTCTGATGGTTTTGCTTATAGATTTTTTCAAATTACAGACCTTTATAATAGTGGACATAAATCAAAAAATAATCAACCGATTTCATTTCGGTAAATTTTGTCTTGATCCTCCAGGATTTTTTTGGAATATGTGGCTCTCAGATTTTTAAATTATTTGATTGTAATAAAAATACATAACAATATTGTCGCAGAAAATTTCCGCGCCCTTTTTCTATAAAAATTTTTTTGAAACGCTAATTAAGACCCACTTGGTTTGTTTTTGAAAATTCGGAGGGCCACAAGTTCCAGGGAAATGTTCAATCTTTCCAACAATAGTCACCAAAATCTTGTACTTGCAATATTACTTCAGATATTTTCACTTTCCTGAGATAGGAAATAACATTACTGATAGTCAACCTTAATTGATTTACAATGATATTTGGTTTACAGATTTTTGTTGGATATCTTTGTGGGACGAGGAAAAATATGATTTTCTTGAGACTCCGCAATATGAAACTGGGTTACTTACATGTCATGCCAATGGGGACTTATGCATATGGAAGATAAGATCAGCTGCTACTGGAGAGGACTATTCTGTCAACCTTCTTTTTAAGAAAAGTATTTTACCCGGCGAAACCGCAAAATGTCTTAAGTTTCATAAATTGTCATCCACTTCAGGTAATAGTCAACAGGGATAGATAAAAAGTGTTGGACTATTTTTTAAGATTTTTGATCATTTTTTTGTTCTTTTTAGCTATTCTAGTTGTAGGTACAAACAGTGGGATCATAAAGCTGTTCAGGTTAGGTAAACAAGTTCCAATGGATACATCTGAGGCACATTCGACATTGCCTGTTGAATATTTTTTCGAATACGCAATGGATGATGGAGCGGAGATTTGGGAAAAGGATCTGATGCAGATCGATTTAATAAAAATAATTCAAACTATAGACGAAGACAATAAACAAGATGACGAGCCGGAGGGTTCTGTTCTGAAACATGCTAAAAGATTTGATGTGTTAGCACTGAAAAATCATAACCACCTGATCTCATTTACAGTTTGGGTTGCCGAACACCACAATATAGTTCTAGAAATCAATCATATTCAAATTCCGAAGTCTCCGATTGTTGGTAACAGAAATTTACATCTACTTTTATTCAAATCCACATATTTGTGTACCTAGCCATTGATTATTTAACATAATGCTTATACTTCTAGGTATTGTTTATCAATCGGAAGGAAATTTTATTTTGTGTCATGAATATGGTGCTACTTCTGTAGTGTCACTTAAAAATGGCCTTGTATCTTACTATAATGAATCATTTCAAATATTTCGAATACGACAAAAATTTAAATATCGATTAGATAAGAAAAGATATAAAAGATATTTCTACTATGGCATGGACATTTCACCAACTCGTTCTATGATTTGTGTGTGCAGACAGTAAGATATTCTTTTTACATAAAAATGTTTTAATCCGTGTACAATTAGCAGTATAAAGAATGAATGCATAAATATTATTTGTTTTTCTAGTTTGGGAAACCTATTTGACCACAAATTAAGAATGCCAGGGAAAGTAGAATTTTATTCTCTGCTTCCTCATAATGATCCAGTTACTACTTGGCAAGTTGTGAAAGGGATTTATGAAAAATGTTACAATTTGAGTAGAATACCAGATGCTCTTCAAGTTTTACGGTAATTATTATATAGTCAAGTAGTAAAGTAGTGAATACGTTCGTAAATATAATTTTTGTGTGTATTGCAAATTAAAGATTTGAGTTGAAACGTTTTGATCGTCAAAATTTTGAATGGTACAAAACTGAAGAATCCCTAAAGAAAATGTACGTAGAAGATGCACAGTTTTATCTGTGGTGTTTACGTGCTTTGTATAAAATCGATGAATTACGTTTTCACAAGTTAACTAAATTAGGAGATCCAAGAATTGAGTTTTTGATGAGCAATGCCATCGATTTAGTAAGTAAATTCTGCTTTATATTATTTTTAACTTAATTATAAATATAAATTGGTTTTCATAGTTGATAATATTGTTTTAATTTGTACAGCTAGCACAAATTCGAGAAGTTCAAGACTACTTAGTAGAATGTCATTTCGTTAATCTTGTCGAAGAAATTACTAATAACCCAGAAAATCCTGATTTTGAGCTGAACGCCCCAAATGTCAAAAGTTTGACCAATATCTACAAGTATCTGAGAGCCAAAGACCACCAAGTTCTTGAGGACGCTCCAATTTTACAGACTCCTGTTGACAGTGAATGTGTCATTTGCTCTGAACCAACGCAGTTTCAACGAAATGAGAAAGACATTACTTCAGGCACTATTTTAGAGTCTGGATTTTTATGGAATGAATTACTATGTAGCAATTTCCATACTGAAAGGGATATCTGTGTTCTGTCCCTTACTCCTATAAATGAACATCCTGCTAGAGTTTGTATTTATTGTCGGGTATCATGCTTTCCTGTTCCAAGTAAGAATTTTAGACTGTCGTTTTGTGTATATTTAAAACCGGAGTGTATTTCTTAAATATATTAATGTTTTTAAAATTTTATGTAGGTTTTGGTCAAAAACCTCGGTGTTGTTTATGCGGAGCTATGATGTATTTACCGGCGACTATAAAAGAGTTTGCAGATGCGCCGAAGGAAAGTAAAGATAAAGACGGTGAAACTTCAGGTGATGAACAAGATCCAGAATTGCAGAAGGACAGCCAGTCGGATGCAGGCTCGGAAATAAATTCTGATTCAGATTCCCAGCAAGGATCCGAACAAGAAGAAAGCGATAACGATTAAATTTTAATTAATGGAATTGTTTTAGTTTAATTTTAAGTGGTTTAATTAACTAATGGTTTTATAACTTATACTACATAATACCGTTTTAAAATGGAGATTAAATTATCCGTTTAAATAGTTTTTGAAATCGTTGCAATGTCAAAAAATTAGTTGTGATTTTCGGCTCGGCAGCGGAATCTCATTGCCTCCGTTACCCGTGGTTTAATCTTTTCATATGGGTCGTTGTTATAAACATGGGACTCGTTAGTTAAAATTTGAAACGGGATGTGGATGTATTAGCATCATTTTTGAGCTAGTGGATATGGAATCTAATCGTTAAAATTAACAATTGTAGACAAGAAAAGTAAAGTTCGCTTGGTCTTTGGTAGGATTATACAAAATTCCGTTTTTCGAAAGTATAAAGTGAAACACGGTAGCCTGTCAGTCACCGATCAGTGTCACTGTCGCCTATTTGGAGAATTCTCGAGCTAATTAATGTTTTCGATAATGTACCCCAAAGCAGTTTTCCCGAAGTCCACCACACGCAATGTGCCTGTGTCGGGTAACTTTTGAAGACACCCGACATACGCACATTACGTGTGTTGGACTTTGGGCAAACTGCTTTGGGGTACATTATCGAAAACCTTAATTACATTAGAAAGGAAACATTGAAGCATCTTAGATTGCATCCGTATACCGTGCACAGCTGACTAATTGAAGGTCAGTAGTACCGCCAGATACAACAAAACGTTCACCTTCACTGAACCCTGCTGATTGTTTCAGCTGTGCTCATTTATGTTGTATGTATTATTATAAAGTTTTTAATATAAAATTCACTACTGACTTACTTATAAGTATAATACTACTCTGTCTGACTGATCTGATCACTGACGACGACGACACTATCAAAGCGAACAAGCTGAGAAAGTGTGTCAAAAAAAAAATATTTAATCTAATTAATTCGCAATGGCGGAAGATGAGGCCCGTAATTTGCAGTATGACTACAAGACGGTAAGAGATTTCATTTTTTAATGATTTGTCTACTTTTTATATAAATTCAAAATTGGTAATCATATTCAAACTAACATTTTTAAATTCCTTTTTGAACAGAATTCTAACTTGGTCTTAAAACCGGACCAACGCCTTTTACGCCTTATTGAGCCTAGAAGTCAAGATGATTCCTCCGGTGTGGTTACGTCCCTGTCTGGAAAGCGTCTGAGAAAGTTTGGCGACCGCTACCAAACATCCAAACCGATGAAAACAGAAGAAAAGAAAGCCAAGAGACAGAAGAGGGACGAGGCGACTACATCGGCTGTGTATAAAATAAAAGGAGGATCCTTATGGGACGATGAATCGATGGGTGGGGACATTGGTGGAGGCGGTGCTGTTTTTTATCGTCCTAAAACTCGAGAAACTAGACGAAGTTATGAAGTTCTGCTCAATTTCATACAAGTAGCCATCAGCGATCAGGTAAAGAGCCAATTTCTATAATAAAATTTCTAATAAACGGGAATTGGTTTTTGATAATTGTACCATTTACAGCCTAAAATAGACAGTTTCGAAAAGTAGGCACTTGTATAGTTTAATTGACATGCCATATTATGTCAGTTCGGGCGATAGCAATTACGAATATTACCTTCTGAACGTTCAGTCTAAATAAATTCACTTGTAATATTCTCATCTTAGTCAATTAGCAGTAATGCAAATTGCAACAATAAGTCTAGCCGAAAATCCAGTAATTACCGAAGGTTTTAGGCCTTTCCTTAAAAATTTGTCGTTTAATTTTGCTACATGTAATTTAGTGATATGACACGTTTCATTAACAAATGAGTGAAATTGATGACGATTACGCGACACTTCCATATTGAAGGTAAGGCAAACCTATCAGATGTTCTAAGATTGCATGTCGACTAAATACTTTGGCTTTCAGGTTATTTGAAAAAAGACCTAATTATGTTTGATTCTCGGTGGTTGTAATAGCACTAATATTATGAATTTTATGTCAATTCAGCCTAGAGATGTGCTTTGTGGTGCAGCCGATGAAATTCTTGGTGTCTTAAAAAACGACAAACTGCAGGACAAGGATAAGAAAAAAGAGGCTGAAAATTTGTTAGGTCCACTGCCAGACGAAAGGTTTGCACTTCTTGTTAATCTGGGAAAGAAAATCACGGATTTTCAAGTTAAATCTACAGAAGGAGGAGATTCAGCTGGTGGGGATGAAAGCATTGATGATACATACGGAATAAATGTACGGTTTGAAGAATCTGAAGAAGACGAAGAAGATCCCCTTGGGGAAATCAAAGATGAAGACGATGAAGACGAAATGGAAGATGAAGAAGCCAAAGTCGATTCTGTTGCCATTCAAGCTGCTGAAAATGTAAGCCTTCTAAGTATTCTTTATTTAGCTTAAAATAACCACATATTTAGATAATTGGTATTTTTATGAATCTCAATATTGACGTGAAATAGAGATTGATGTGAGTTGCATTGAAAGGTGTTGATTTTAACGAAATTAATAATCATTTGTGTATTTCAGTTAATGGAATACGAATCTAAGGCATCAAAAACAGGAAAATCTCTTCACCCTCTTGATATAGACGCATACTGGATTCAAAGAAAACTTTCAAAATACTACAAAGACTCAATTACCTCCCAAGCCAAAGCAAAAGATGTTCTGGATATTCTTCAGAACACTTTGGACGATCATAGCTTTGAAAATCGCCTTGTTCTACTACTGGGCGGCGAATGTTTTGATTTCATTAAAATTCTCAATAAGCATCGTCATTTGAGTAAGTCAATCATACGATTCAAATATTAACCCCAATTCAAGAGTCAATGGTCTATTTGAAAAGAATTGTAAATACATTTTGATACTCTTATTTGATTGTTGCAGTTCTTTATTGCACCTTGCTGGCAACGGCTCAAACAGAAAACGAAAAGTCGCGGATTAAAGATAAAATGAAGCAAGATGCAGATTTGGCAAAAATTCTAAGTCGATTAGAAACGGGAGAATCTATTGAAGACAGTTCTCATAATGCTAATGTTGTCAATCGGGAATCTGTAAAAATAGAAAATGATGACGGATCTAATGTTGGACAAGGTCAGGTTCCTGGTGCAAGGAAAGTTTTGGATTTAGAATCGATGACATTTGCACAGGGGTCGCACTTCATGGCAAATGACAAATGTCAACTTCCAGATGGGTCATTTAGAAAGCAAAAGAAGGGTAAATAAATGCTATTAACTTATTTGTACTATTATTGGTTTCATTATTGCAAAATTAGAATTGTCTTTTTCATGTAAACATTCTCATTTTGTAGGTTATGAGGAGGTTCACGTTCCAGCCCTGATACCGAAAACGTTTTCTGCAGATGAATCCCTTATCGGTATTGACCGTTTACCAAAATATGCCCAGCCGGCTTTTGAAGGATTCAAAAGATTAAATCGTATACAGTCTCGTCTTCATAAAACCGCTTTAGAAAGTGATGTAAATATTCTGTTGTGTGCTCCTACCGTAAGAACCGTTATTCATTAATATACAAATTGCACTGACTAAAAAATGGACTATATTCAATAACCTGTTTTCCTTTTGGTTTGCAGGGGGCTGGTAAAACTAATGTAGCTTTGTTGGCTATAATGAGAGAAATAGGAAAGCATATCAATGCTGATGGAACTATCAACGCTGATGAATTCAAAATAGTCTATATAGCCCCGATGAAATCTCTTGTACAGGAGATGGTGGGAAGCTTTTCAAAGGTTAGTCAAGTTTCGATAATCTTTGTTATAATTTAATTCTTTTCATAACCGTATTGAAAAAATATATGTAGTCTAGAAATTAACTAAATATATAATTGCATTGCATACTTACATAATTGTATTACATACATACGAAAGGAGAAGGGATAACAATAATTTTGATTTATTCCATTACAGCGGTTATCGCCCTACAAGCTTGTCGTATCAGAATTAACTGGAGATACTCAATTAAGTCGTGATCAATTGAATGCTACGCAAATTATTGTTTGCACACCTGAAAAGTGGGATGTCATCACTCGCAAAGAAAATCGAAGCATTACTTCAGTTGTCAGATTAATTGTCTTGGATGAAGTTCATCTTTTGCACGATGAGCGTGGTCCAGTTTTGGAGGCTATCGTAGCCAGAATTCTTAGATCGGTATTATCTCTATCTTTATTGGATGCTTATTTAGAATACGAATTTAGAATCCAAACATAGACATCAATTCCTAACATCAATTATTTTTTAATAAATAAATTATTTTGTTTATTTAGGTATCTCAAGGTGAAATACGATTAGTTGGCCTGTCAGCTACGCTGCCCAATTACAAAGATGTGGCTCACTTTCTGAAGGTTGACCTTCCCACCGGATTGTTTTTCTTTGACAACAGTTTCCGCCCTGTACCCTTAGAACAGCAATTTATTGGAATTACGGAGAAGAAAGCTTTGAAACGCTATCAAATGATGAATGAAATAGTTTACGAGAAAGTGATGGAGAATGCTGGGAAGAACCAAGTTCTGATATTTGTGCACTCTCGAAAAGAAACGGGGAAAAGTGCGAGAGCACTACGTGACATATGTATGGAGAAGGACACTCTGGGAATGTTCCTCCGAGAGGGAAGTGCCTCAATGGAAGTTTTGAAAAAAGAAGCAGAAGAGGTAAATGTCAATTCCCACTTCCTTGATTGTATCGAAATTGCTATTTATTATCTGATTTTCATTTTTATTCTCGTGTCTTAGTAATATTAAATTTTACAGGGGAAAAATAGTGAATTGAAAGATTTACTGCCGTATGGATTTGCTATTCATCATGCCGGAATGACTCGTGTGGATCGTACACTCGTCGAGGACTTATTTGCTGATCGCCACATTCAAGTTTTAGTATCTACAGCTACTTTAGCTTGGGGTGTCAACTTGCCTGCTCATACTGTCATCATTAAAGGGACTAAGGTAATATTACCTTTATTTAAACGCAAAGTCAAAATCTCATTTTCTGATTATCTTTTTCAATACTTTGAAATTTTTTAAAAATTACTCTACCACCATGTTGATTAAAGTAGCGTCTCCATTTTGATGTGGATTAAAAACTGTGGCACGTCGTTTTAATTTTTGTGTTTGATATTATTTCTTACAGGTATACAGTCCGGAGAAAGGGCGCTGGGTTGAATTAGGAGCTTTGGACGTTCTGCAGATGCTTGGTCGAGCCGGTCGTCCACAGTACGACACGAAAGGAGAAGGGATTTTGATAACTAATCATTCAGAGCTGCAGTACTATTTATCACTTCTAAACCATCAGCTTCCCATAGAGTCTCAACTTGTGGCCAAGTTGCCTGACCTATTAAATGCGGAAATTGTGAACGGGTATGTTTATATTTCTAAATCGATTTCCAATTTGTCGAGTTTTATGAAATGTTTTCCTTTATAAGGACTGTGAATTAAATATATAACTTAGTATAAAATAATTTCGAACATTTAATTAATTTAAACATTTTTCTTTCAGGTCAATCCAAAATGTTAAAGACGCAGTAGATTGGTTAGGCCATACATATTTGTATGTCAGAAGTTTGAAAGCTCCTCAAACTTACTCAGTTGATGCAACAGATGACGATAAGCGTTTGACGTCTCACAGAGCAAATTTAATTCACACAGCTGCTTTTAAATTAGACAAATGTGGCTTAGTTTGCTATGACAGGACAAGCGGAAGTTTTGTCTCAACAGAATTGGGGAGAATCGCCTCTCATTACTACCTTACTTGCGAAACTGTAAGTTCATGTTGAAACTATTTAGTAGATAATAATTTCATGGTCTGCAATCTGCAAACGCTTTGTGGAATTCAATTGACATGTTTTTTGTGTTTTAGGTACAAACTTACAACCAGCTTTTGAAGCCCCACTTGAGCGAGATTGAGTTACTTCAAGTGTTTTCCTTGTCAGGAGAATTCAAAAACCTTGGCGTTAGAGAAGAAGAGAAGTTAGAACTTCAAAAGCTAATGGAACGTGTTCCAATCCCTATCAAGGAGAATGTTGAAGCATCGTCGGCAAAGATCTCGATTTTACTTCAGGTAAGTCATTACTAGTTTGAAAATTAACTAATTAAAAATTGGAGTCTTTCTAATCATTCTGCCATTCCTAATTATTAATAATTTTGTTTTATTTTAGGCATACATTTCTAAACTTAAATTGGAAGGTTTTGCTCTAATGGCGGATATGGTTTATGTGACCCAATCAGCTGGTCGTTTGATCCGAGCTATACATGAAATAGTTTTGAATCGTGGCTGGGCCCAAATGGCAAATAAAACGCTCACTCTGGCTAAAATGATAGATCGTCGTATGTGGCAAAGTATGTGTCCTCTGAGACAATTCAAGAAAATCCCCGAAGAAGTTGTGAAAAAAATGGAGAAAAAATCAATTTCATATGATCGACTTTTTGATCTGAATCCATTGCCAAAACTGGGAAAAACTATTCACAAATTCATTCATCACTTGCCAAAATTAGATCTTTCCTGTACTATTCAACCAGTGACTCGTTCCATGTTGAAAGTGGAGTTGGTCATCACACCGGATTTCCAATGGGATGAAAAAATTCACGGAAACTCTGCTGCATTTTGGATTATTGTGGAAGACGTCGACTCTGAAATTATTCTTCACAATGAATATTTCATCCTGAAACAAAGATTTAAGAACGATGAACACGTGATCAAGTTTTACGTTCCGATTTTTGAGCCTCTTCCTCCTCAATATTTTATCCGAGTTGTTTCTGATAGTTGGATCGCCTCCGAAACATTATTACCCGTTTCTTTCCGCCATTTAATTCTACCAGAAAAAAATCAACCTCCCACTGAACTTTTAGATCTTCAGCCACTTCCTATCTCTGCCTTGCGAAATGCAGCTTTTGAGTCCTTGTACAAGGAACTGAGTCAATTTAATCCCATACAGACCCAAGTTTTCAATGCTGTCTACAATTCAGACGAAAATATTTTTATCGGCGCCCCTCCTGGATCTGGAAAGACTCTTATTGGAGAATTCGCTATCATGAGGATGTTCACTGTCGCTAGAAAGGATAAAAAAGCTCAGGAACATTGCGTTTACATCTCACCCAATAAAGAACTAGCGGAAATCGTGTACAATGACTGGAGCGAAAAATTTGCAAAATTGGGAAAAAATGTCATTTTGCTAACCGGAGAAACGGGGACAGACTTGAAACTTTTGGCTAAAGGGAATATAATCATAAGTACTCCGGAGAAATGGGACATTTTGTCCAGAAGATGGAAGCAGAGAAAAAACGTGCAAAACATCAATTTGTTTATCATTGACGATCTTCAGGTGAGATTTTGGAATTTTAATATAAGTTATTAGATTTCTGCCTTAAATAATTTTATTTTTTCGTTAAGTAAATGTTATAGACTGTTGACATTTCCTTGTGAATGCAAATATTTAAATTAGTAATGAACAGCTATGATTTCTGTTTTTAATTTCGTTTCCGTTGTTTGTGTTACAGTTGATCGGAGGAGATGAGGGTCCTATCATGGAAATCATTTGTTCTAGAATGCGCTATATTGCTTCTCAAACAGACCGTCCTGTTCGTATCGTTGCTCTCTCAACATCTCTGTCAAATGCAAGAGACATTTCTCAATGGTTGGGCTGCCCTTTGACGCACACATTCAATTTCCATCCTTCTGTTCGTCCTTTGCCGATGGAAGTAATCATCCAAGGCTACAACATTTCTCATAATGCCTCCAGACTGTCAGCAATGTCCAAGCCAGTCTACAATGCAATTTTGACGCATTCTCCAAGTAAGCCTGTCATTGTTTTCGTACCTGCTAGGAAGCAAGCCAAATTGACTGCAGTTGATATCATCAATTACGCTAACATCGACGATAAACAAGTAAGATTTCTTCGTCGCGATGTAAGCGAATTACAAGAAGTTTTCAAGAAAGTTCAGGACGAGGTATTTTTTTATTTTTCAGATGTTTTTTAAAATTTTAACCATAATCTAAAGAATCCCATCGCATTAAATCTAATGTTTTAATCGCAGACATTACGAGGTTTGCTGACTCAAGGAGTTGCTTATCTACATGAAGGAACTTCATCTACCGATCGTCATATTGTGTCGACTCTTTTAAAATCTGGGGCCGTGCAAGTGGTTGTTGCTACACGAAATATGTGCTGGAGTATCGGCTTTCATTGTCATCTTGTAATTATTATGGACACACAGAACTATAACGGGAAAATTCATGCGTAAGTGCCATTATAAATTCTCAGAAAGTATTTTGAATAAATTAAGTGACATTATCAAGTCAGGCGCATGTAGGGTCTACATGCTTGCTCTGCAGAGTCACGAAAAGAAATTGTGCATGCAACCTCCGCCTGGCTAATTTGAATAGCCAATCGCGAAGCAACACGCTTACGATGCCACATTCCTGAATCCGCTCCACTGACCTCCCGCAGCCTCGTGCTACCTGTCTGTCATGGCCACTTCCATCTCCTTCCGTCTTACCTGAAGTTGCTATAAACTTCACTGCTCTTCTGTCTAAGACTTTAGATCCGATCCGACTGTAGTGTCGTAAGGAGCTCTTCCTCTCTTGCTGTAGTGCAATTTACCCTGCTGTAGTGCAGAGCGGCTTGCTGTAGTGCTGGCTAACCCTATCCTATCCTTCCTTCTAGTTAGTAAGTTCTTGTACATTTTAATTAATTATGATTTGGCTATTATTGGTTCTCTATTCTAAATAAAAATCCCTAGTCTCGATTTTTACAGCCATACTGAGTACTCGAACCTATTTTGATTTCCATCAATTTAACTGCATCTTTCTTTCTTCTTCTATCTTTCTTTCTGTAAGTCTGGCATAAACCACCGAGGCTTTACATGGCGCCCAACTAAACTGACCAGTACTCACGGTTGTAAGAATTTATGACAAAATTTTTATATAGAACATAGAAGTTTGGGGTATAAAAAAATTGGTATTAGAATAATTTTTTGACCTCTTGTATATTTGATCCCTGCGCCAAGTAAGCAAACTTTTTCAGTACTAAGGTAAATAGGGTAGGTACATTGCATAGTTAATTTTTGGTAAAAAGTCGTATTATTTGGGGTGTGCGCGAGTAAAAACAGCGTAGGCTCTTTACTTTTTTCCGAAAATGGCAGGTAAAGGGAAAGGCAAAAGTAAGCCTGACGAAACTGAGGAAAATGAGGAAGAGGAGGCAGAAAATGACGAAGAGGATGTTGAGGATATGGAAACTGAATTTATGAAAAAATGGGGAAAAGAAATGGATACGGTACGAACAAAATTAAGTGTGTTACAATGCGGTTTTGAAAAATTAGACGAGAACGTAGTCAAAATAAAAGATAAAATTCCCGATCAGCTTCCGAAAAACACTTCTGTCATTGTTGATTCTTCTGCTTCATTTTCCATTCCTACCTTTGACTCCAATTATATGACTCCATCAGGTTTTCTGTTAGAAATTGAGGAATTTCTTTCTTGGAAGGGAGCACCAAAAAACAGCTGGATGTACTTTATTTCTCGCATGTTTCCAAAAGATTCCGACACGGCTCATTGGTGGCGAGAGCAACAGTCACGTTGTAAGTCTTGGAAAGAGTTTAAAACTGCTTTTATTGAGTATAATAAAACAGGGCAAACTGAGGATATGTTATTGCAAAATCTATTCTCAATGTCGCAAAATATTGATGATCCATTCGAAACATATGCATGGAAAATCAATTATACGTATAAGAAAATAAATATTGACGTTGATATTGATACAATTGTTGAAAGAATTATAAATTCTTGTTTGCCTGAAATTTCTATTATCTTACGTACACGAGACTATTATTCTGTGACTGAATTGATTATCAAAGCCAGAGAAATAATTTACGATCTGAATAAAGTACGTAAAATCCAAAATAAGCAATTGTTGCGTGCTCGATCTACGGATCCGCTGGTAAAACCTTCCCCTCCTCAACCTTTTAAAAAGAAATTCTATTCTCAAAGTTCTAAACCTGAGTCATCCGAAAAAAGTCAGAGGGGAGAAGTAAATTCTCAGTCAGACAAAGCCTCAGTTTCTTCAAGTAGCAGTGGCGGAGAGTCTTCTCAAAGTCAACCTCAGAAAAATAAATCCAAAGAGAGATGTGGATTTAAACCTTGTGGTAAATTCGGCCACACTGAAGAAGTGTGTCGATTAAAAAAACGGGTTGAAAGTGAGAAGACTTCAGCCAAACCTGCGGCATCTGCACCGGAAAACTCTCTGGGGAAGTAGAGAATTCGGGGACCCCTACTTTCCTATCACACGTAGTAAATAAATCAACCCCACGAATGTCAATCCGAATTGGCCCTCACAGTGAGTCCGTCCTTCTCGATTCAGCAGCTTCGCATTCTTTTATTAATCGCGAAATCGCAGCGAAACTTAAATTAAAAATTGGTGAAAATACTCTCTCCCCTGTTGAACTCGGCGATGGACACACTGTGACCCCAATCGGATCTTGCTCTTTTTCGTTTACGCTGGCGGAAAGAGAATTTACTCATAGATTTGCAGTATTACAGTCTTTAGCTTTTGATGTTGTATTCGGATGGGATTTCATTCAATATGCGGGAATTGGCATTGATCCAGATGGTTATTATTATTTTAAAGATTCTCCTAGTAGTAAAATTCCTTTCGATAACCATAATATTCTCTTTGCGTTACAAGGTCTGAATTCTAACCAAGAAGTACAATTATCTGAATTAATTGAAAAATTTTCTGATGTATTATCTGATAAAATAGGTTGTACGGACGTTGTTCAATGTGAACTAAAAGTCAAAGGACCTCCTATCGCACAGAAGCCGTATCCAGTGACACCGATTAAAAGAGAAGTCATTAAAAGTATGATACAAGAAATGCTTGCCTTGGATATTATAGAACCATCGGTTAGTGAATGGGCTTCTCCGGTCAATGTGCGAAAGGAAGGTGACGGCTTTAGATTCACTTTGGATTTACGTAAGGTAAATGGCAGAACTGAAGATGATCCTTTTTATTTTTATCATATTATGGAATTAATACACCGCTTAGGTGATGCTGCCTTTATTAGTACAATAGACCTAAAGAAAGGATACTGGCAAATTAAAATGCATGCTAATTCATCTAAGTACACAGCATTTGTGTGCTGTGAAGGAAAATTTCAATTTAAGAGAATGTGCTTTGGGTTGAAAACAGCCCCAGCAGTTTTTCAGAGATTCATGAATAAAATTTTGGGAGATTGTAGAGGTATTTTTGCAGACGCCTTTATTGACGATATTATAGTTTACTCTAATTCTTGGCAAGACCATATGGCACATTTAGAGCATGTTTTTGGTTTATTGCGCAGAGCCAACTTAACAGCCAACATTAAAAAGTGCTGCTTTGGGAAAACCGAAGTCAAATATCTAGGTTTTGTAATTTCACCAGAAGGAGTAAAAACAAATCCTGAAAAGGTCGCACCAATTGCAGATTATCCCTGTCCTAAAAGTCAGAAAGACATTAAATCATTCCTTGGTCTATGCAGTTGGTATAGACATTTTATTGATCACTTCTCTGATATTGCTGCGCCTTTAAATTCGTTGTTAAAGAAAAATATAAAGTTTATATGGGGAAAAGAACAACAAATTGCTTTTGAAAAACTTAAATCAATGATTTGTAATACTGTAACTCTTGCACTTCCAGATTTCAAACGCCCATTTATTTTGCGCACTGATGCATCTGATATTGGTCTAGGCGCTGTGTTAGCGCAAGTTTCTTCTAATGGATTTGAAAGACCAATAGCATTTGCAAGTCGTGCATTGACAAAAACGGAAAAATCGTATCACGCTTGTGAACGCGAATGCTTAGCCATAATATGGAGCTTCAAAAAGTTCTATCATTATCTTGATGGTCAATCGTTTGCCTTGCAAACTGATCATAAATCTTTATTATGGTTAGATTCAATGAAGGAAGTCAACTCCAAGCTGATGCGATGGGCACTCAAAATCCAAGACTTCCAAAAGAACATCACACATATCAAAGGCAGATTAAATGTAGTTAGTGACGCTCGTTCACGTTTTCCCACAGGTGAACCGGAGGAAGAAGAAGAACGTGAGGAAATGTATCCTCCAATTAATTATTCTACTCCCTCATTCCTGTTAGCGTTAACGACAGATATCACCCTGGAAAACGTGAAACGAGAGCAAACTAATGATTTAGAATCTCAAGCCTTATTAACTGATTTGCCACCAGACTTCCAACTGGTTAATGGAACAATTTTTAAATGTGGTAAATATGGTGGCAAAGTTCCATTTATCCCTTTCTCATTGCGTAAAAGTATTCTGAGATTTTTCCATGACCACCCAACTAGTGGCCACATGGGATATCGAAAAACGTTGATGCGTCTTCTACGACGTGTCTTTTGGTTCCGTATGCATGAGGATATACAAACGTACATTAAATCGTGTCATACGTGTCAACTGGTAAAAAATCCGTCTACGAAACCCTCAGGTGAACTTCAGAGTGTGCAACCCCGTGGTCCCTGGGATTTATTATGTTTAGACATGATGGGCCCATTTCCCAGGACCCGTTCTAGAAATACTCAACTTTTGGTAGTCGTAGACCATTATACCAAATGGTGCGAGCTCTTTCCCTTGCGCGATGGTAAAGCTGAACGCATTGCCCAAGTGCTAGAAAAAGAAGTTTTTTGTCGATACGGTTCACCAGCCTTTTTATTAACAGATAATGGTACTAACTTTAAATCTGCATTAATGGATCAGCTCTGTCAGCAATGGAATATTAAGCGTAGATATACTACAACCTACCATCCACAATCTAACATTGTTGAAAGAGTTAATAAGAATATTCGTGCCATTTTATCTTCATATGTAGCTGAAAAACATTCTACCTGGGACGAATTCCTCCCGGAGACAGCCTTGGCATTGCGTACAGCTATAAGCGACACAACTGGTTATAGTCCGTCTATTTTGAACTTTGGTCGCGAGATCAGAATTCCCCTTGATCGTGGACTTGATGATAATACTAGCGAAGAGACTCAATCACGTATTGCGTATAAGTCAGAATTAATTGACCGATTACAATCAATTTACACCCTTGCGCGTAATAATATGGACCAGGCACAGGAAACGCAGGCAAAATACTATAATAAAAGGCACAAGCCTGTCTTTTTTCAAATAGGCGATTTTGTACTGCTAAAGACGCACTTCTTGTCGAATAAGCTTAAGAAATTTATGAAAAAGCTTGCTTACCGGTGGGAAGGGCCTTACAAAATTTTCAAAGTTTGTTCAAGTCTAACTTATGAATTAGCTAATATAACGAATGATGCATCAATTGGTATTCATAACGTAAAAAACTTGAAATTGTATCATGATCGGCCTGATGCGGTATCAAAGGTACCTATTATTATACCTGTCTCCGATCCAACTGATTCATCCTCCGTCATGATCAGTTCTAATCCTGCTGATTCATCCTCCGTCATGAACAGTGGAAGCCAAAATTACAATTTACGTAGCAAAAAGTGACGTTAAGTTTTGTAATCTTACAGTTGTAGTTTTGATGAATTCTCTTTTCTGTAAATATCTGTGCATGTAATTTTGGTTTCCAAATAATATCAAAGTTTATTTTGAACTCATAATTGTGGGGGCTTGGTTTATGTATAAATATTTACCCTTTTCTTGTTAATTTTTCGTTAGCTTGTTATATAAATATCTAAGAAAATTGCAAATTGGATGTAAACATATCATTATTGGATAGATTGTAACAAGTTCCTTCTCTTAATTCTTTGCTTCCATTCCTTTTTCCTTTTCATGCTATGACAGACAAAAATGGCTGGAATTTGGGAACAACTGCCCACTGAATCGTATTTGGAATTTTTCTGGCGTATGCACAATGAGACTGAAAAACTTTTTCCTCGTTATACGTTGGAAGACTTGGAAGCGGCAGTACTACGTAAAGCTATTCATGGTTTACTGCCTCAATATCGGAAGTTGTACGATGAATTCAACCCTCCTAATACTCTTAAAGAGCTCAAGACCATTTTAAAAGGGGCGAAAACATCTGATGTACGAAAACCCTTAGTTCCAGATTTTCAAGTCTCGGTCACTCTTTCCGCCCAATTTAAACCATACGGTCCGCAGAAACAGTCTTCCGGAGTTTGTTACAGGTGTCGTAAACCAGGGCATCAAGCTGTTGAAGGGAATTGGCGTTGTCAAGCAAAGCGCAATAATCGTGTCCAGCGGAAAATTAGAGCTTCCATGCGGAAGAGTTCAGAGGGGGGCCCTGTAGGGTCTACATGCTTGCTCTGCAGAGTCACGAAAAGAAATTGTGCATGCAACCTCCGCCTGGCTAATTTGAATAGCCAATCGCGAAGCAACACGCTTACGATGCCACATTCCTGAATCCGCTCCACTGACCTCCCGCAGCCTCGTGCTACCTGTCTGTCATGGCCACTTCCATCTCCTTCCGTCTTACCTGAAGTTGCTATAAACTTCACTGCTCTTCTGTCTAAGACTTTAGATCCGATCCGACTGTAGTGTCGTAAGGAGCTCTTCCTCTCTTGCTGTAGTGCAATTTACCCTGCTGTAGTGCAGAGCGGCTTGCTGTAGTGCTGGCTAACCCTATCCTATCCTTCCTTCTAGTTAGTAAGTTCTTGTACATTTTAATTAATTATGATTTGGCTATTATTGGTTCTCTATTCTAAATAAAAATCCCTAGTCTCGATTTTTACAGCCATACTGAGTACTCGAACCTATTTTGATTTCCATCAATTTAACTGCATCTTTCTTTCTTCTTCTATCTTTCTTTCTGTAAGTCTGGCATAAACCACCGAGGCTTTACAAATGGACACCATGACCTCAGTACTGGGGCTGTATAAACAAATAGGTGATTGTGCAAATCAGTAAGTTACATTTTGATTGTATTTATACAGATATGAAGATTATGCAGTAACGGATGTTTTAAGAATGGTTGGACGGGCCAATAGACCTTTGGAAGACGATGGTGCTAAGTGTGTCCTTATGTGTCAGACATCCAAGAAAGACTTCTTTAAGAAGTTCCTTAATGAACCATTGCCTGTTGAGGTAATATCAATGTACTTTATCTACACTTATCTTGCCAATTTGTGAATATTATTGGCTAATGTTAAATACCTAATTATTGTTGGTATAATCTTTTAGTGCGTAAATTCTGGAAATCTACAATAATTTCTATATTTTTTGGTATGTATTACAGAGTCATTTGCATCATTTCATTCATGATCACTTTAATGCTGAAATTGTGACCAAGACTATTGAAAATAAGCAAGACGCTGTTGACTACCTTACATGGACGTTCTTATACCGTAGAATGACCCAAAATCCAAATTATTATAATTTGCAAGGAGTAACTCATCGTCATTTGTCCGACCATCTGTCAGAATTGTTAGAGAATACATTAAATGATTTGGAACAGTCTAAATGTATTTCTGTTGAAGACGACATGGCCACCAGTCCTCTGAATTTGGGAATGATCGCTGCTTACTACTACATTAAGTATACAACAATCGGTAAGAACCTAGTAATTTGAACTAGAATACATGTTACTGTCATGATGTATGAATAATAACTTAGAATTGTAGAATTAGTTATTTATTGTCAAAAACTTATGTGAACCAATTTTTTTAGAATTATTCAGCATGTCGTTGACAGCGAAGACTAAGGTAAGAGGATTGTTGGACATTGTCAGTTCATCCTTTGAATATTCTTCTTTGCCGATTCGACATTATGAAGATAAAGTACTTGAAGCATTAGCGACACGTTTGCCGAACAAGCCATCTTCAACTTCAGCTCAAGTCAAGTTTACGGATCCTAATGTGAAAGCAAATATTTTGCTCCAAGCCCATTTATGCCGAATACAACTCAGTGCGGAGATGCAGCAAGACGCAGAATTTGTTTTGGCAAAGGTAATATTGTAATTTGCATTATCACCGAAACAAAAATATTATGTAAAAGTTCTTTGTTTCCTGATTAATTAATAATTAACATTGAAAATATTCTTTCTTGTAGGCTATTCGTTTGATTCAAGCTTGTGTCGATGTCCTAAGTTCAAATGGTTGGCTTTCGCCTGCAGTAGCAGCTATGGAATTGGCTCAAATGGTTACTCAAGCTACATGGACCAAGGATTCACATTTGAAACAAATTCCTCATTTCAATTCATATATTATCAAAAAATGTTCCGAAAAGGTAGATTAATCGATCAAGGATTTTTGAACCATTTTAAAATATTTTCATACGAGTAAAATTAGTTCTAACGTATTTTTGTCTTATTTAATTCACAGGGAATTGAAACTGTTTTTGATTTAGTGGAACTTAAAGACGAGGATCGAATGAGTGTGCTAAGTGATTTAACTACACCGCAGATTAGTGATGTAGCAAGATTTTGTAATCGCTATCCTAACATAGAACTTGTGTACGAAGTTGAAAACAAAGACCAAATTAAAACTGGAAGCAGCGTCAACGTGACTGTTCAACTGGAACGAGAGGACGATCTTACCAGACCGGTTATTGCTCCTTACTACCCGCAGGTATTATTTCTTTCTACTTTTACCTTTCATGACTTATTAATCGTCTCCAAAACAATGTAGACAATTAATATTTTAACATCAATTAAATTTTTTCAAATAGAAACGTGAGGAAGGAGGGTGGGTTGTTATTGGAGACCCGAAAAATAATTCTCTTCTGTCTATCAGGAGGTTAACTTTGCAACAGAAGGCGAAAGTCAAATTAGATTTTGTGGCACCAAGCGCAGGTAATTATATTTACAATTACAAATACTTTATAATGTTTATAATAATATGCTATACATCAAAATGAAAGAGTATGAAAAGACATTGTATGTAATAATATTAATGTTTCTGTTCAGGTGAGCACACCTACACTTTGTATTACATGTGTGATGCCTACATGGGATGCGATCAGGAATACAAGTTTTCCATTATTGTAAGAAGTAGCGACCAGACCGGTGACAAAAATGAGTCATCAGATTCAGATTAATTTAAGAATCGTTTTGCACTTGCAGTCATTATTGTCTATTATTATTCAATGCTCTATTTACAACCATATTGCGTTTTAGATATTGTTAATTGTAGTATTGTTATTTGTATAATATTGTTAAACTGTTGTAGAATGTTAAATTATTGCAAAGTTCACTAAATATGTAATTATTTTTTTAATCAGTTCAATAGAATCGTTTTAGCTCTGTTATTTGGCATAAAATGAAATAACCTTAAATTTAGGACACAAAAAGCGCAAAAAGTAATATTTTATATGACTAACTTCAAAGAGTAAACAGAACAGAGTTGAAAAAAGGTTGAGGTATTATATTAGAGTGACAGCCGCTACAGATATTTAGAGATGGAGCTGTGCAAGGCTGTATTGAGGGGGGGGGGAATTGGGAGCAAATGCCACCCCCAACCCGAAATCCAAGAAAAAAGAATTTTTTTTAGGGTATTTTCGACTCATTTTAGACAAAAAAAGCCAAAATTTTTCGCCATTCGCGCTAATGTGCCAACTAAAGATGGGTGTATGACGTCATTGCCCCCTTCCGAAATTGACTTCTAAATACGTAACTGGAGCTGTGGGTCCTTCATTGAAAGATTTGTTACAGTACTCAGTATAACAAATCTTTCAATATACTTTCAAATTCAAAGTTTCAATAATACTTTCAATATACTAAACTGTGATGGCTAAAGCTTGAAAACCGTTCTTCTTTAGGTTGAACAGTTACCGACCCTTATACGATCAGTTGCATTCTAGAAAAATTTATCGACATGTGAAACCTGAAAATGTTTAGACGTTCGCTGTATCCAAAATTGTCACGACAAAAAAGTATCTGCACCAACAGCATTATGCTATATAATATATCACTTTGTAAATAACTTAAGAGGTTTTGAAATAAGTTAAAAATATGATAGGAATTCCTTGGGTATTTTCTGATACATTTTCGGAAAGACAGTCTCCCATGCAAAACTGGGGATAACGAACAGAACGATAATATTTGGAAACTTGGCATCAAACCTGAAACCGTCTTTGCGAAGGTTTGCCTATGGAATTCGCCTCGTATGTAAGATATACTCGAAATTTGAAATTCCAGGACGATTAGGATTATTTGCTGCCCCGCTAATGTAATAATTTAATTACGGATTTTGAATATGATAACTCTGTAATTGGGTAAAGCGAAAATGTAAAACATAATACGGAATTTAGTAGCCATTCATTCTCAGGAGAAAAGCCAATCGAATTATATTATACTAGAAGGCAACGCTTACCAAATTCAAACCTAATAAGATACAGCTACGAAAAAAGGTTGGCAAATATTTTACATTACTACGTAGCAGGATTAGCATTTTGAAAGTACGTAAACATTGGTACGTAGTGTAGAATGTTACAATAAGCATAGCTTTATAATTGTAGTGGATAACTATAAATGGAAAAAGTATTGTTTAGGTGCAATTTAAATTACACAGGACAGTTCTTGGGTGAACTGATAATTAAAAACAGGATGCTGTTGGTTGAAATTTGGACTTTTCGTTTTTTGTATGCTTATTCCATTGCCTACTTCATTCTATTAACATGGCTGGTTTGTGTAGCCAGTCATTATTAGTACGTATGAGGTAGGTTCCCAACTTCATCTGAAATTACCTTCTCAATTTTCATCATGTCCAATAGAAATTGAGGGAAAATGTATCTATGAATAAATACATTTTAGTGATACCAGAACTATCGTTGTTGGGCTATTTTACATTAATTATTGAGTGTTGAGTTAAGTAAAGATCAGGAAAATGATATAGGTTAAAGCTTACATAATATACTTGAAAAAATATTTTAAACTGAAAAAGCTCCTGATTTGCCTTCAGATTAATTCGATACTAAATAATTTTTGGGAATGAAATAGGCAGACGATAAACATTGATACAAACATTATACATTTTATATAGAGATGTTATAAAAATTATAATATGTAGACGTAGACTGACAAAAAAGTAAACGACTACTTAAAGACTACTTATTGGAAGGAGTGAGCCTACCACATATAATAGGGCTTTAAACAAAAGTATTGCATGTCTTGTTAACCCCTTCAAATTTAATGGCTGCAGGTATATTCGGATATTATCGCGTGTCCAATTATAAAACCACTTTCAATCTTTCAGCTCACGAGTGAAAAGAGCAAATATCTCTATTAAATGTCAAATTGATAAAGATCATAATATTTCGTTTCACATAATATTGGATCCTATAGGCATAAATACTACCTATAAGGTATAATTATATATTATTACGTCATAGAGGTATGTATTGGATAATTGACATGCACAATGTTCAGTAATGAATAGATTTTAGGTGTTGAATAGGTGGCTATAATGAACAATTGTTATATACATTTCCATTATTTGTTTCATATTAAGGAGAGCAACTGGACAGCTAAAATGGAGCTCTGTCTTATTCCATTTTTAGTAGCTTTGTTTAGGCTGAGTTTTGCAGAAAATCCACAAATAAAAATTTCTGATGGAGAGTTAAAGGGAATTTTCCTCTCATCTAGAAGTGAAAGAAAATACTCGGCATTTCTTGGAGTTCCTTACGCAAAACCACCCAAAAGATTTCAGGTATTCAGAGATTATATTTGTTAACCTTAACCACTACGTAATCTTTCATTTCAACACTGGTTTTTTAAAATCTTTACAATTCTTTCATTTTGTAGAAAAATATAATCGAAAACACTCTGCCATTATTTCCATTGTAATTTTTTAGTTGGCAGAATTTCCTGAACCATGGACAGGAGTGAAAGATTGTTCGAAATTTGGCGAAATTTGTCTGCAAAAATTATTGCTTTCTTCAAAAAAGGTTTTTTATGGCAGTGAAGACTGTTTGTTTGCAAACGTTTATGTTCCCGGGAAGGTACACCACTTATTTACGAAAACCATCAAATAATTAATCAATTAATTTTAATAATCAAAGGATTAAGATTAAGTATGTATAAAGTATAATTTACAGTGCGCGTAAATGAAATTAATAATCCTTGTGAATTTGTTAATAAAAGATGGAGAAAAGGAACTTGGCGGTTATGGTATTTATACACGGAGGAGCCTTTGTTGTAGGAAGTAGCAATCTGTATAGAGAACAGTTCTTTATGGATCATGATGTCATTTTAGTCACCATCAACTATCGATTGGGAGCTTTAGGTTTTTAGAATAATTTCCATCCGACTAATTATGCATTTTAGTACACTTTGATTTTGTACTTTTGTTTTCTAAATATCATAAACATCTGTATTCAATATCTTTCGAAGGTTTTCTAAGTGCCTGTGACGATGGAGTAATTGAACCCAATCTTGGACTTAAAGACCAGCATTTGGCTCTCAAATGGATACAGAAGAATATAGAAGCATTTGGTGGCGATCCTAAACAAATTACTATCTTCGGAGAAAGTGCAGGCGGTGCCAGCGTCCATTACCACGTTTTGTCTCCTCTTAGCAAAGATTTATTTCAAAAAGCCATCTTACAAAGTGGAGTTGCAAATACGCCTTGGTAAATTAAATGCATTAATGTGCACATAAAAAATATTTTACCAAAATTAACTAACAATTTACAAACTATATACAATTTATCAGGGCATTAAGGAAAAACAATTCAATAAATCCAATGCATGCATTCGAACTAGGAAATGCTCTTGGATGTCAAACGCAGTCTTCTGAACAACTACTCACATGCTTGCAAGGAAAAACTGCTAAAGATATTATTTACTTTGACACAAAGGTAAATAGATTAGATTTATCTAAAGTTAAAATTTATAACAATTTAAAATTACTAACATAACTAAATTATGTCATTGAGTTTTTTAGAAATGGAACATTGACCCAATATTACTGTTCTATCCAGTTCAAGATTCTTCAAATAGCAAACAAATTTTGATTCCTGAATGTCCATTGAAAGCTATGGAAGCAGGAAATTTTAATAAAATTCCTATTTTAATTACGGTTTGTAAGGTAAGTTGGGTTAGATCTTGTATCGCCAGGTACATTTTTAATTTAGTTATTTTATTTATGCGTGGGTTTATTTTTTCTGTAGGACGAAGGTCTCTTTTTTCATTCATTGGCTGTCAATAGATCAGAAAAATTGAAAAAGGAAATAAACGAAGACTGGCTCCGTATTCTCCCCATAACACTCTACTATGATGACATAGGTTACCAATTTATCTCATTTGTAAAGGGTTAAGAACTTTTTTACAGAGGAGGAAATCACAGATTAAGACCACCCCTTAGGACCAAGGGAAATTAAATTGCAATCCGTAGCTCTAGAAACTAAGATTTTTGATATCATTCTCACTTTAAAAGTTTAAAAGTCGTTTCAGACAAGTTTTAAATCTTTGTTGTAGGATTATCTGAAGAGCAGAAAGGCGAGGTATCGACCGAAGTTAAAAAGTTCTACTTTGGTGATAAAAACATCGGTGAAGAGACGTTTACAAATCTGACAAATATGTACTCTGATGGTTGGTTTATTCATCCTGTTAACAAGGCTGCCCAACTTCTCGCAAAACACACGACGGTTTACAATGCACTTCTTTCATACAGAGGGGAACGCTCATTCACTTTCCTCTTCGGAATCAACCAAACTTTCGGTAAAAGATTCATGCCAAGGTTTTCTAATTACATCACGTTATTTGTTTCTATGTACTAAGAAATTGTTTTTATAATGTTTATAATTTTTGTCTTATACCATTTTGTTTGGTATTGTTTCATTCTTTTTAATCCAATCGTTATCATTTGGAATGAAAAGCATTATTTCTATAATAATTAACATTTCATTGTAATTTCAAAGTGAGTTATTGAACCAAAGAACGTATTATACATGAAACTAAACATTATTATTATTCTTTAGGAGTCAGCCATATAGACGATATGCTTTATCTCTTCCATAATGAAGGTCTCCTTAAATTGACGCCAAACTCTGACGATGAGAAGATGTCGAAGCTTTTCGTTTCAGCATTGACACAGTTTGCAACGACAGGGTACACAAAATTAATTTTACTAAGTCGGTGCATGGATATAATATAGCTACGATATTTTGGCAATGTTTTCTTTAAATTTCTATAGAAAACCGGAGTTTAAGCATGACAATATGGTCAACTGGTTGCCATTCTCCACTAAAGATCCATTTTGGTTCAACCTAAATTTACCGCCAGAATTATTACAAAGTCCTTTTAAGGACCGAATGGACTTTTGGGACAAAACCTGGGAAAAAGTGAAGAGGTCTTAACTTTGAAAGCAAACCTTTTTATTTTAATTAAGATTTATACTTTAACTCAATATCTGCTGCTTAAAAGTTAACGTTTTGTTTAATTGCAATTGAAAATGACGTAAGGATCAACGGCCAAATTGTCTAATAAATTAAAACATACGTTATCTTACCGCCTTCTTATTCCTGTACAAATACTCATTTGAAACATCAATGTCAAGAACTATTACTATACAGAATACAGTTCAATAATGTAAACATAATATAATGTTTCAAACTTTCAATCGTCTCCACTACTTAATAATAGACATGGCTAGGCACTTTGTCCAGGAATTTGATTTGACCAAAGGGGAAGGGCATATCAAAGCATGTGATAAAATAATGACATTTTTTTGGTTTTTAACCGTTTTTGGCAAAAAATCCTCTTTTTTAGGGGGGCCGTGCCCCCGTTCCTTCTCTAGTAACATCCATGCATATGAGAAACGTGTTCACATCTCTGAGGTCAACCAGATTCTGATTTCAAACAGGTTAATATAACTAGGTAAATGTTTGTAGCATTTAATTATTAACAAACTGTATATATAACAATTACAACAATGTTACCTTTGAAGGGGTATCATCATTCTCAAAATTGTACATAAAATATCTAGTGATGCATGCTGATGGCAAGCAATCCTGGGGCGTCCACCCCGCCCCCCTTATATAGTGAAGTGAAGTGACCATAATATCCACTGACGAAAATTTTCTCCGGACATAAGAGAAGACATGTAATATTATGTAGTGTCAATAAACTAAATACTGTTCCACTTAAAATAATAATAAAGTTCCAGCTAGGATGCGTTCATTTTCACTACCTTGTCATTTTCCATAATACAGATGTTGGCTGCTGTGAGACTGAGATATGAAGGAGAGAGGAGGAGTAGGACGGGAATGTAAGATTCAGATAAGAGCCCAAAATTCTTGACATGGACAAATACATGGGATAGATATATTCAGTAAATATGTAGTTTTCTACCATCCACCACTCTAACTCGACTCAATCTGTTAAATCTGCATTCCGAGCTACCTCATGCAAATGCGGCATTATCTCATGTGTATAGTGTACTTGCAACCTAAAACCTTGATATCCGTATATATCCATTTACCAAATATTATTATTAGGACAAGGTTAATAGCTAATGCCATCGCATCGTGTATGCGTGTCTTAGTTCCTATAAATGGCAGTATAATATTATCCTATTTCTACAAGCGCCGATTCAATCTAACAAAGCTAAACTTATATTTGCCCACCTGAAGAATTAGTCATTAAAAAGGTTTAAAAAACAGTTTAAAATAGATATAAGTGACGTTTAGTAATTAAAGTATTTTATAAAAACAAAGTGTCAACCTGTCAACGGAGAAAAATGGGTGAAATTATATTATCAAAAGCACCGAATTTAAAAATACCAGGTAAGTCACATTTCAATTATTTCCTTAATGTGGTCATAATAATATAGCTTTCGTATGCAGGGACGTATCTAGAAATTTGGTCAAGGGGGCGCAAGCAAACATAAGACAAACATAAATTTTTGCAATTTTTGGCCTTTTTTGAGAAAAAAACTTCCTTTTCCTTAGACTTAGGGGAGGGCGCTGCGCCCACCGCACCGCCCCCTACCAGATACGTGCTTGTTCGTATGACCCGAAGCCAGTGGTTGCGTTATATTGTAGATGATAGAGATATTAAGATTTTATCATTTATGGTTGTTTGTTGTTAGGAAGCAAAGCTACCTAAAAAGCTATTACCTTCAAAGTTTTTCTAATCACTTATCTTTGGAATAAATTATCGTATTTGAACATTCTTAATGTATATATGTCGTAGTATTATAAGTGTACCCTCTGTAAAACGGCACCATTGTACTAGTATAACTGTTCCTCGGCTGTTATACTAGGATAACCGACCCTCGGGGTTTCAGTACAACTGTTCCATTCTTAAATACATTGCAAAGCATGAGTTAATAAAACAATTATGCTGCTTTATAATGATTATCATTATAATTTATGCTCAAAATCTTATTAGCTTGAATTACTCAGTCAAATAGTGATAATTGCAAAAACCAAATTGTTTTTACGTTTGTGATATACTAGCTTTTAGGTGAGTTTTTAGATGTGCTTTCAAGTGATCCTTCCGTGTCATTATTCTCCCACACACTGTACACTGGTGAATTGTTTTCACTTGAGGGTGGTAAATGGCGTTGTGTTTTTTCAGTTTGAGTTTACTTTTGTATTGTTTTCCACATTGCTTGCATTCGTGAATTTCGTTGTCTGCTTCCATGTGGGTTTCCTTAATGTGTACACTGAGATGGCTGCGGAATTTGTATTGCTTACCACACGTCCCACAGACGTTTTTCCGTTCTGTGGAATGGCTGAGCATGTGTTCTTTCAGGTCGCTTATCGTGTACCACATTTTATGGCAAATGTCGCAAGTGAATTTTTTGCCCTCGACGTGTTTCTTTTCATGGACTGAGAGTGCAGATTCAGTCAGCAACGTCTTGCCGCAGTGGCTACATACGTGAGGGGTAAAGTTGTCCGAATGTGTGCGGAGGTGTGACTTGTAGGAAGAGTTCGATTTGTACACCTTCCCACATTCCTTGCACTTCAGATTTAAATGCTTAATGTTTCCATCATGAACTTCTCGCATGTGCCGTCTAAGACCGTAACGAAGTAAAACCGAACCACAAATCTCGCAAGTTATCTTTTCTTTATAATTATCATTATTTTTTCTTACATCTCCGTGCACCTTTCCTATATAACAGAATTTCAGCTTTTGAGTTTTAAAAGTTTGTAACCCAAGCTGCCATTCAATATTATTTACATTGTTATCTGTTTTATTTTTTTTAATAACAAAAAACTAACATTGCTAGAATTTATCAGATATCATAATTACCTACAATGTTAAAAATGTTAAATAAAATCTTTGACGTACCACTAATCTGCTGCAATGGCCTTTGAAAGTTTTCTTGCCCTTCAATTGAATCCGAATTCTATGAAATAAAATATTTACATTTTTAACAAACGAGTACATCGATTGGCAATATTTATGATAAATAAATAGTCGGTAATTTATAAGATACGTTTTCGTGTTACCTGTGCCGCTTCAACAGTTATTTCTACCTGTTCCCTGCCAACAAAATAGATAGCTAATTATATTGGAAAACATCTCGCAATAGGGATTTTTAATTTTTATTACAAATATCTTTGACGTATTTTTAACAATCGGTAGTGACATGTACAATTACGGGTTAATGATTTTGTGGCTGTAAAAGAAGTAGATTCGGCAGTAAAAAAAAGTCTTTGGGGCAAGGGTACTATAGGCAGTACTTCTAATTTTTCAGGGCTGTAAAATAAAGTACAAAAGGCAGTAATACGAGTAGTAGTGGCTGTAACAAAAATGAATTTTATTTAGTCAAAATTAAATCACAATTAGTTCAAAATTAAATCAAAATTAAGCCTTGCCCCAAAGACTTTATTTTACTGCCAAAGTTACTTCTTTTACAGCCCCGTAAATCCCTACCCTACAATTACCAGATATACAGCCTTGCTTTATATCGGTCTGACAACTCAAAGTAAACTTACCTTTTGGCAGATGAATTTTTCATTGGCGATTTCCACTTTGGTACATTTGTATTGTCGTCGTCGTCACTTTCTTCACTGTTTCCTGACGAAATACTTTCGAAAAATTCAGGATCAGAGCTGTCATTCCTAGAAGATGATCTCTGTTCGCCATCGCTATCAAATTCGTTATCAAACCCGTCTGTTTCCACACTTCCACTTACGGAGATTTTCTACAAAAATATTAAAATGATATTGACATCATATATAATATTATGAGAAAAATATATCACGATAACATTTTGATAAATTTATAGTTGAGCCGAACATTAATGCAAATGGCTTAACATTTAAAAAACGGCAATTACCGACTTTATTTAAAGAATCTATTCTATTCTAAAACGGATATCACTTTCACGTTTTAGAAAAAACCGAAAATATTTTTAAGCGTAAATACTACGATGTAGTACCAAAAGTTTCAGGAATGATCTTAATGTAGTCTTGTAATTTGTAATCAAAATTTTAAAACAAATGATTAGAAAGTTTTGGAATAAAATCAATATTTTCTTACGTTTTTCGCTGCCCAATTTTCTCTTCGATGTATTTCAGAGTTTTCCAGGGTCATCTCCATTGGGGTGTTTATTTTAATGATGCCATTCTTATTTTCAAATTCATTTTCAGTATAATTGTAATAATCACAGTTCTCTAAACCAGAAAAGCTACCAAAAGTTTCATCTTTCAATTGGCAGAAACTTGTATGATGGGTATCAGCAAAGTCTAAAATGTTACTTAAATCTGCGGAAACAATTCAAAATTTTTGATTATCACAAGATTATTTTTGAAATACTTTTCTAAAAGGTTATCTTCTCACCAAAGAGAATTCCATGCCGGATGTCTTTGTATTGACACTGCCGATCTTTTAGAGTACTATTCTGTAGACTTTCTTGCAATTTAGTCTTGACAGCTGTCATCATTTTGGATAATTTCCTTTTAATATCTCTGATTTCACAAAGCATTTTTTTGATATCCCGAACATCAGTTTCGCAAATCGAGCATAATGAAACAGTGGGATCTTGATAATTTTCAGCTGCGTTAACACTGACTTTAAGTATGTCACATAAGTCGAACAAATCAATGTGCCCTCGGAAATAATCATTTTGATGTCCCCTTTTATTTCTTATTTGCAAAGGAGTACAAATTGAGTTTTTCGTATCTGCATAGCACAGTAGACATTGGTCCACAGCTGGCATTGTTGTTATTGTGAAAAATTAAAAAAAGTTGAATTTAAATTCTCTAAAATTATTTTTCACTTTGTTGCTTCCAACCAATCAAATCAGTTCATGTTTCATAGGTAAAGTAAAATCTAGATCAACCAAACTTTTCCGGGTTAAGGTAACTCCTCCTTTGGTGAGCAACAGTGATAGTTATAGCGTGAATTAGACAGATTGACTAGCAAGCTGCGATATTAAGTAAAAATAACAATTTTTAATTCTTGAAAATTTTATTCTGCAGTGAAATTGCGGGGTTTTTGGAATTATAAATAGTTCCATCGTTATTTTTTAATATTTTAACTTTTTTGCTAAAATAGCATATTGTGACAATGACATATTTTCACAACGCAAAAGTTCTTAAAAAATTTTGAAAACAGTTTGCTATTTGCAAAAATTAGTGAAGTATGACTAAATGGAATAATATTTCCCCTCCAAGGAATAATAAAATTTAAAATACTAAAATACCTAGAATTTTCGTAAAGCAACTATAATTGGTTTTGTGTAAACATTGTAAGGGGTATATGGGCACTCGTTGTGTTAAATCCCAGTTACCTCTCCATTCCCAACTTGCCTGAGCAGCTTCAGCATGCTCACCGGTTTCGGGCATGGTCAAGTGGGTTAATCCCGGAGTGTAGAGAGTAGTCTGGGCACTAATGTGCCAGACTAATACCCGGGTTGTGCACTATGTATATATGTTGTATGATTCGGTGCGTAAATGAGATGAGTGAATGAGAGTACAGAGTAGTTAAGGAGCTAATATTTATTTGACCAGGACTTTGTCTCCTGGTCAGATTCGGAATGAATCCAATTGACGAATGTATGTAATTATAAGTAGTTTGTGTTTGTGTGGGTGGAAATAGGTAAGTACACAGGTAAGATATAAGTTAAGGTTATATAGGTATTAGGGATAGGTATTAATATTAGATAAGTAGGGAGATGAGGATGGCGAAGATAAGGAAATGTGGATAAGCTGCAGAGACATGAGCATGCATGGCTCCTGCAACATTTGGAACACATTTTTTTTAACGGGACGGCAGTGGGACGACCGAGTCCGGAATCTGTTCAGCGTCAGTTGGCCACTTTGGAAGGAAGGGTTATGGGAACTAGAGAATCAAGAGTTGAGACTAATTTACAAATCTTGCGTTGCATCGAAGGTGGTGATTTTGAGGCGGTGCACGTACCAATCTTTCGTTGGATCTAAGATCTATCTAAGGTCAATCGGATCTAAGAAACTCATTTCCTAAGTTGCAGTTGCATCAAGGGGATCAATTACCATATTGGCACCTGGTCTTCAGCATTAAAGAAGTTTTCTTCGGAAGCCTAGATTGATGACATTCCCTGATTGGGTGGCAAAACTGGAGCGACTATCAAATCGAACTTCCCAATCCAGAATCCAGCTGCTTTGCAACGAGTATATTATGCTCGTCTCGTCCTTCGAGAAATGAAGGCCATTAAAATTCTAAATTCCACATTTGGCTTGGTGTTGATGATGACATAGTATAGTGGGGCCGACGCGACGGACTGGTTTAAGACTTCCGGGATGACAAGGCAATTATGTGTGTTGACAATAAAATGGAATTTTAAAGGAAAATTGTAACCCGAAAATGTTTTCTCGTACGTTTTCCAATTTATAAAAAGATTTGAACAATTTGTGGTAGCTGTCTAAATGAAAGATAAGTATTATCGCATTGGCGTCCACCTCGGAATTGCATGAAAACTTTCGACAAAGGCGAGCTTTTAACTCTAAAGAGGAAGTAGGGTGGAACATTCATATGAATTTTTAATTAATTTTTTAGTACAAAAAATGAATTAGAAAATCTTTAGGGGTGATGTGAGATTCGGAAACTAAACTTTGGCCTACAGGTATCCAGTGTCCACCAACAGAAGCGGTAAGTTGCCCACAATTTCCATAAAAGTGCCAACTCGTTACTCTAATACTAACCATTATTTAGTAGAGGCAGGACTTAATAAAAAAAATAAAATAATTATAATAGAAAAAATAATAAATATAATAAAATAAATAATAATAGTAATAAAAAAATCCGGAAGAATCAACTATACTATAATTAGAGAAGGTTAGGTTATGCTTTTTTTGTAATTAGTGGTGTAGGTGTAGAGAATTTGTCTTTAAAAAGAGTTATGCACATGCGCGTGTGGACTACAATTTTCAGATTAAATTTTCATCATAAAAAATTTTTTAAATAATCATAAATTTTCATTATCCATCTGAAAAAAATTGTGTAATATAATATGCAATTCAACTTCAACCTCTAAAGCGCGTGTCAAAGCTCACTTTGTTCTTAGCCAATAAAATTACAGATTTTCATGACCAAATTTTATGGTTTTCAAAAGCCATTCCAACGGATACGATAAAATGAAACGATACTATGAGTAGTAAATAGTATTATTATTGGCCAACTAACATTTATACATTGTACATGATTATACTCATTCCAATAGTCCGAATTTTTTGCTATAAAAGTTGATATACATACCTATGCAATATTCAGTAAAATTAAACATACTTTTCTTTACATAAAATTTCCATGTGTTCAAGGTATCAAAAAACCCGGGTTTTTTAGGAAAAAACCCACGACCCCGGGCAAAAAGGCAAAAAGCCACCTTTTTGCCTTTTTGCCTTTTTGTGCTTTTTGCCTTTTTGGAGTAGTCACCACCACCTGTGATACTTCATTAAAGCTAACTTTTTTAGACTGCCCCGTCCTACACATTCAAGTATTCTGATAAATTGCAGATGCTAGTTAGATTTTTTGATTATTAAACTTTTTATTACTAATATTACACAATTCAAAATGAAATATAATGTGTTTGTGACAACTGACAAACCGAATAATAAAAAATGAGCCAGGTCGAACATCTACGTATTGTGTACAATATTATTATATGAGATATATCAACTCAACTAAAATATCCCGGATTTGACTGTTACTGGTTAGAACAGCTCTAGGTTCTTGTTTTCTTCCTCATGTTTTTTAAAATTGCGTACAATGTTAGTTTGTTGTTTTCGATTGTTTTATTGTCTAATGAATGACCGACTGAAGATTAAGATAATTAAGTATTGCTGTTTTTTAAAATCGTATTTCTTGTTCACATCCTTGGTTGTCAACATGTCAATTGCTAATTACCCCATTTAACAGCAAAAAGGCAAAAAGGTAGCTTTTTGCTGATTTTGCTAGGCAAAAAGGCAAGCAAAAAGGCAAAAAGGTAGCTTTTTGCCTTTTTCATGCCCTGAGAGACAAAATTTCCCCCTACCAAAATCGCAATCTCAATCCGTTCTTCAGTTATATCGTGTTTCCAGACGAACATACAGACAGACAAATGGCCATTTCTACAAAGTGGTTTACGCTTTATACCACTTGGAAACAGAGTACAATATTGACTTTAATATACTACATCGAAGGATTCATTTATTTTACGATAAAATATCTAATGGATGAATAGAAATAATGTTGATGTAATGACGCACATTGTCAGTAAATGTACAGTCTACCAATGTAAACATCGTAGATAAGTTGTTTTTGTTTATTGAGTCAATAACTCCGTCTCAAGTATAATGTTTACAATTAAAAAAATACGTACCCAAAATATATTTATTGGAACGAAAATTGAAGCTAATGTAATTATAGCCAAAACTGATAATTAAAAATAATAAGTCAATCCATAGCAAAAAAAGTTACTCAATTGTGCGTAAAAGCCGATTTATAAACTTTTCGACTATATAGTATCTTTAAATAGACACAATATAATATAACACGAATGAAATAAATAAGCTTTCTGTTTATTGTTGTGCTTGTCGCTATGCTTTGCAGTATTCACGAAATGATTTCTTCAGGCTTACACTTTACATTAAAACTGCAGCATAGCCCAAATACTAACTGTCTAACCATACATAATGTGTAGATAGCAGTTACTACTACCAATAGTCAGATTATGATTTACTTCAAATATGTACTTCGAAAATCGAGTAGGCCGTGTTTTATTATAGTTTCTAAGTCGACAAGTTTCATCATCATTATCACTTTTCGCGCTACCTGAACAAAAAGACAAAACCTAATCTATCATTGGCGAAGCAAAAACATTAAAATTGTTGAAAATTCTAAGCAAACGAAGTGAATACAGACTAAACTTTTCTACGTGATCACTGATCAGAAAAACCATTACGTGAAGTTATTATTACTACTAGTACTAGCTACCAAACAAAATTACTTACCAATACGGGAATCCTTTTTCATAATAATTAAGACATTATTATTATCCATGATAGATAAATATTATAATAATATTGTTGATATTACGTAAATATTTGGTGGATTATAATGCTTAAGTTTAGAATGCAGGCACCGAGTGTTTGGTTTTATAAAGTTAACCTTCTGTCGTCTGTGATTGCGAATTTTATCGCTGCTATTGTTTCTGTTGTTAAGGACGTGCCATACAAAATAAAAACTATTATTATTCTGAATCCAAGAAGTTACTCTGGAAAGGAAATTTTAGATTGGATTGGCTTCTATTTAAATCTGTCGTTGGGATATATCCCCATAAAATATAATTCTTCCGCGAAAACATTTTATGCTACTTTACCATCGCCTATTCTAACAGTGCAAAAATATCTCACGTGGACTTTGTTATTTTACGAAGCGACACAATTTGTAATTTTCATCCGATCCGGAGAAAATATCAACCTGCAAGCTGTTTGGATTTGCATTTGTCTACAAGCATACATACTCATAGGAACTAATTTGCCCAATTTTCTAACCAAGTCATCTGAAATCGTTCATCTTTTAAATCAAATGAGTCTGAAAGGCTATCCAATGTTAAATAGAGGTAAATATATCAAATTTCAAAAGCAACTTCATTTTATGGGGTTTTATGCTAAACGCTATACAGAGATCCCAAATATACTAATTTCTAGGGCACCAGGCTTCCACCCACTTCCCAATTTCCAAGTTTCAGCTCCTCTTATCCAATTTCCGGGGATGCGTAGAAAAGTAGTGATTTCAATTCATAAGAGATATTTAATTTGGATTATTTTTATCTTGGTTTTTTTAAGGTTGGCAGAAACCAGGAATCAAAACCTTGATTTATTGGGAAGTGCTGTTATCAAAGTGGTTTATAGGAAGCTACATTATTCCCATTTTGCTAATGGAGTATTTGGTACACTATGTCGTTATGGGAAAACATATTGTTGCAGAAGGCATTAAAGAGTGGGGATTGTTCCACCTAAAAATTTTGGAAAGTTCGTTGACGTTTGTTCAATGTTGGTTTGTAATAACCCCAGGCATTATTGTATTGACTATCATTTGCACTGTGACTATGATTTATTCAACGAGAACGTGCTTATATTTGCACATCATAAGGTAATGTATAATTTTTATTAGCAAAACATGTTAGAGCAAGAGATTATGGATAAAAATTGGACATTTTACTAATAAACTATTTTTCAGAACCAGTGAAGCAACTCTGGAGGAAAAAATCTGGACGTTCAATGGATTAAGGATTTTAAACATATTATTCAACGATAGTCTTGTCAGATCATTTATCCCAAGTGTTATTTATATGCTAGTAACTTTGGTATCACTTACTCTGTTTGCACTCATTAAGCAAAATACAAACGAAGTAAGCGAAGTAGTTTTGTTAGCCAATATGCTCATTATAATTGTCATTGGTGTCACGATAATGTTATTCTCTTACTCCACATGTTATAAAAGATCTTCGGATACTCTAAATACGCTACGAGAGGAATTACCAGCACATATTTGTGATAGAAAATACTGCAAAAAACTACTTGCAAGCACAACTGCTTTTGGTGTTCGCTATGGAGTTTTTCCAGTGGTGAAACACAAACACACTTTGGACTGCTTTGACGCTGGCCTTAACATTGTGACATCCCTACTTATTTCTTCTGCTAATCTATAGAAGATTGAAAACAATTTTCACATTTTACGTCGATTGCATTTCGTCTACCAATATATTTTCATTTTCTAAATCCCAATGAAGCTTCAATTCTGCTTACTAATGAAATCGTAACCGATGTTATTTTGAAAAAGTCAATAAAATTTTAGTGACTAAAATGATTATCGTCATAATATATTCACAACAGTAACAAAATATAATTTGCTGTAAAGTTCTATTCTAGTCAGCGTTTTTACATTATGATGCCTACTTGAGTAGGCCATTTTAGCTTGAAGAAAACATTTTACGGGACGGTTAGACAGTAATAACAAGGAGTCTTAACATTTAACCAGTAGGGTCAAATAGAGAATTTCGTGAAAAGGATTTTGAAAATTTAAAAGGGTCATTTTTTAAATTTATTTCTAAATATCCGACTTTCTGGGGTTGTATGATATTATTCTTCATTCTTTTCATCTATTCATCATTGACCTTTTCGTCTAGCTTAGGCACAAATTGTCAACTTTAATAGGCTATATATACTATAAAAAACTACGTTTACATAAATCCAAGTTTAAAAGGTATTTTGTTAGGCCCATTACATCATAGCTCATACTTCTCCATTTTCGCAGCAAAAATCATGAATTATTAATCCAATTGCGTAATTATCTTTAAACGTAAGCTAACATTGATATTAAACCACCCGTCTATCTATATACAATTCACAGAAAGATATTCTTGCCCGAAGGCACGCGATAGAGGAGAATGACCTGCAAATTGCAATCCTCTCTGTTGCAACAAATACCCTGTGGAGTGGCAGTCAGTCTGACTCTCTGGCTTGTACATAACTATTAACTATGGATGTATTTCTTGCTCAAGTTTCTGTAAATATTTATAATCTGGTAAGACTCAAAGCAAGAGGGCAATCATCCTGTCGACATATAAACTGTTATTTTGTACGGTTAAAAATTAAGCATTAAGGTCATTATGCATTTAAAATTAATTTCCAATATTTTAGTGACACTTTGGTGTTTGCATTATCAGCCATCTAGATTGACAGATGCACAACCTACCACTCTCTTTCCCTTTCCAGTTGGTTTTGAACGGTGAATTGAACAGTTCTTTTTCTTTTGAATCCTAAAAGGCATTTCAAAGCTGTAGTTATATATATTTGCATTACTTTAGTGTTTTTAAATTACAACTTGTGATATCAATTATTTTTTCCATGCAGCAATAGCGAAAGTGATGTAAATGAAGACGAGGATCCGTACTCCAATTATTTATATTACGATAAAACTCAAACATATTATGAGTATGTTGAAGGCACGTCAAAACAAGGACCTTGTGGAAAACTTATGCGACTGTACAAGGAATCAAACGATTCTAATAATGGGGTTTGTCTCTGTGAAAAAGCACTCTTAAATTGTCCAGGTCGTCCTTTATTGTACTGGAATGAGACACAACGATGCTACTATGCATATGAACAGGTAACTAAATTGGCCATGAATAAAATTACTGTTAGGCAATTTAAATGCAATTCACAACAAGGTGATGATTTACATATTAGTTTTAAACTAGTTTACAGATACAATTATTGTAATTGCATCGGACATTAATTACTGAAATAATCATATACCAACACAGTTCAATATTATTAAAATAGCAAAAGCATATTTGAATGGACGTGATTTGAATTGGTTGGTAACTGTTTGTTGTATTTGCAATTAGGGTCCCTGTGGAAATAGGGAATGGTTGATCAGTGATGACAAAGGAGAGCCACAATGTCAAAGAAATCCATGTCCATTAACGGAATCTGCATTGCTTAACAAGGATGATTTCATGTATATATTTTACTTTACATACCAACACATTTGCTACAGAACAAACACCACTGCGTTCTGTGAGGATGGCAAAAGAGTCTTTTTACTTAAAACTGCACCAGGACCTGTTTGTTTGACAGATGAACCGAGATGTTACAGTGCCTTCACAGTAGGCTATTCAAAGCCACACAGTTGTCCTCCAAATACTACTCTCCAAAAAGATGGCAGCTGTGCCAAAATTGTAACTTTCGGATCATGAATTTACTTCTTATGAAAACTTAATTTTGGATTGTTACATATATAATACTTATTAATTTAGATTTATTAATACTTTACGAATAAATTCATTTTATAATAATAATAAAGGGGATCAATGCAAGTAAATTTTATGCCCTAAACTCAATGTTAACTTAAGGGGCGGGAATTTGGGGACTTTGTGGAATTTCTGAAAATTAACAGAATTTACAGTATATTATAGTATTTTAAGTTTCGTAATCCATCAAACACAAATTCAAAAATGGGCTCCTCATGCTCGCCCTTATTATCATTCTTCTTTTTCACTGCATTTTTGTCAAATGTATACGTTTTTCCAAAATCCTGGAAACATTTTTTTTGGATTTTGTATGGGAACTAAGAGACATGAAACAAATAGCTACCACCTATTTGAGAACTTAGTATGTTTTGTCGTGCTTCCCATAGTAAATTACTTGTGGGCATTGAAATCAGAGTGCCTACACGACACGTTCTTAAATAATGCTATGCTTTCCTAATTAGACGATACATGGATGTCACAGCCATGCGGACATTTCTTTCAAAATATTTGGCAGCTCTCAATAAGATATAAATACATGTAACCACTCTTTGTTTCAAAGAAACTCGGTTTTCCCATAGAAACGCTATAGTGAATACAAGTGCAAGGGAAGTGGAAATATAAAATATTGTCAAAATATTTGAGTTTTGAAATGTTAAGGCTATAAACCAAGGTTTTAACAAAAAGTCATTATAATCATCAGCATTTGAATATAACGATGTCATTTCAAACTTTTTTCTATCCACCAGCATGAAAACTGAAGATTATTCAGCAAAATTGTACATCCTATAAGTAGTTCCATAACAGTTCCTACACCATAGTCTTGTAATTATTTTGTCAGGAAAGGCCTCACTTAGAGAATGAATTAGGTCAGTAGTAGGAAAATAGGTTGGATTCAAATTGAATACAATAGTAGTCAAGCAAAGAAACCGACTTATTAGACGAGGAGTTGATAGTGCGTAGGTATAGTTTTCATTGTTGACGGCTTCATATTCGTTGTATCCTTGTCCATATTGGTCTGCACAAAAACCAAAAACTTTATCTCTTAAACGTTTAACATTGCACTGCTTTTCTTCTTTGTACAGTTTCACCTTTGTGAATGCGTAAGGAATGACGATCTCCTGTAACCCTTTGGATAATGTATTTTGCAATGCTTCCTCAGGATTTTGTTCGAAAATCAGATTAATGTAGCAATCTTTTTCAAGCTCCGTCACATCCTTCAAATTCCACCCATAGGGCAACAGAATTAAAATTAGGAAACTAAGAAAACGAGCCATCTCGTAGTTAAATCTGCGGCTAGGAAAATTGTCGGTAGTTTATCAATCCTGGAACATATTAGCTGATCAATGTTGATAATGCTAATGCTTATTGCTTTCTACAATTAATATTTTTCGCATTTTCCTAATGATCTAAAGGTTTTTATAGGTTTTGGTTCAGGATACAAACATTTAATTTGCCGTAACGTGGCCGGAAGTCAAATGCATTTCCTTGTTCCTCCTTCCCTTTTAGTACCCGTACGTTTCCGTTTCCTGGTTTAAACACTTTAAATAAACGTTGAAGGTCTTAGTCGGTCCTACGGATTAGACTGCTGAGTCCGATGGTAAATTGTCACTGGATATAAACCAAAGTGAACCAACTAAGTTTGTACCAAAAATTTTTGGTTAAGAAATGAATGATGTACGCAATAATAATTATTGCATTATCCTACACAGTACGAATATCGGCAAGTTTTTGGTCCAACCTTAACGAAAATTGTTGTACTGTTGTAAATTGTTGTACACTTTAATCTGAACGAAAATGGTTTGAACTTTTCGTTATGACGATTATGAATGTACTTAGAGTAGTCTCCCTAAATTCCGAGAAAAAGAGGATTTTTCGCCAAAAATGATCAAAATTCCAAAACATTTCAGCATCTGCAATTCCTTAAGCATAATGCCTTCAGTATTGTTGATTGCTGTGTAGGTTGTACAGACAACTTTACAGGGTTTCTATATACACGTGGCAAAAAATTCCAATATCATATTTTATGAATATTTAATTACACCATTGTCTTTCGTAAACTACATACCAAACATTAGTGACGTAGCTGAAACAAATAAAAGATACTAAAATACTATTGTACACTAGTGCAAGATATGCCCTTCCAAAATTGGATCTTGGTAGCACTTTTCCATCAAAAAGTTATACTTTACTTGCGGGCTTTAGTTATAGCTTTTTAGTACTTCAATAAACAATATTATTATATCTATAGTTGTTAACTATAGACATGGGGAATATCTAGTCAGGCACGTATCCAGGAATTCGACCAAGAGAGGGCACACCAAAAACATTTTTACCTTTTTTGACAAAATACCACAATTAATACAGATCTAAGTGACAAAAATTTACTCCAAAAAAATTGCTGGATTTGCAAACGACCACTAGTGTTGAATTTTTAAGCCCAACTCTATGTTACTATTTTTGGAAAAAAGCATTAATTTAGCTAAAATGATGAAACTAACTTTTTCTCGAGATTAAATCTCACTGCATTTTGTCCCCTCCCAGTCAGTGTTTATTTTAGCCGGCTTTATTACATTGTAGCCAGCAATTTGGCCGTTTTATCGCAGGCTAAATTGGTTGGTAACTAACCATAACCAAATTTACATTAATTTTTAATTTTTAGCCACCGGCTAAAATTGATTTTATCCAGGTTAAAACTATTTTAGTCACTACCATTTTAGCCACAAACTGGTGGCTAGTGAAACACTGCTCCCAGTCTGTTTTGCATCATTAATTAGTGCCCACGAATATGTTATGTGATTTTATTCCGTGTCAAATAATTATTTTTTATGCTTTATTAATGATTCTATTGTCTATGCATATCAAAAAAGATGACAAATAGCGTAAGAAATAATAAAAGATTATTTTATGAATACTATTTCTCACATTCTGGGGTTAAAAGAGTGATGCAAATACGTAGAACTTATTATTCTCACAAAACAATAGTTGAGAATCGTGTCACCAGACAAAATTGGACTAAAGAATGAAGTTACACTATTTAATTTTGGTTGTAATTACATTTTATGCTATCTCAGTATCCACACACTCACCAAAAATATTATCTGACTGTCCGCCAGGTATAATCTTTATCATAATAACATTAATATTATAAATAACATAATAAACGACATTATAACCACAAGAATTGCAATTTATCCCATTTCATCCAATAATTTCAAAAAACTATTGACTTTTTGAAATGATATTTTGCAAATATCCATATAAATTTCAATTAAATGTACTTATCATTTTTATAGATACTGATGGCGCCCCAAATAAGAATCTCATTAACGTAACGGAGTTGTACATTAAAGGATGCGATAAAAATCCCTGTGTTATGTATAAAACTGACTTCTACGAAGCCCGTGTGGTTGCAACCATAAGTAATTCGATTTTTTTAATTTTTAAGTCCTAGGAGTTCAACTATTTGTATGTGTAGTCCAAAAGTTCAGAATTTCTATTTTTAGCAAGATAGGGTCAGCTATGTCAATTTAAATTGGGTTAGTTTCAGTCAGATTGGGTTTGGTTAGGTCAGTTTTCATCATTCTTTCTATACCATATTAATTATTACCGTTATTTTTCCTCAAAAGAAATAGTTTTGCTAACCAAATTATTGATGTCATTAGATTTTACTGCCAAGTCATTGACCAACTCGGTATTTGCCCTGACACCGTTAGGACCTATACAAGTCGTAAAAGGCGATATGTGTCATAAGATAACTAATGGGTGTGCAAATTTGACGCCTGGACATGAAATAATTGTAACAGCTCATAAAAGAATCGACGAATATATTCCTCCTGTAAGTCGCCTTTTAACCACATCTGTATTAATTAAGACGGAATTGTAGGCCTCAAATTCGTACTTCTATACTAGCTTCTTATGATAAGGAGATCACTAGCATTTCTAATAATAGTTTAATATTAATTTCTACCTATTTAGTACCGAGGAGGCCTTAGATTTATCATCAAAGACGAAAATGACACTCCTGTCCATTGCTGCGAATTAATGGTTGTTCTGAAAGAAAAGAATTTCGATTTGGGTGACATGCTTGAAGGCCTTGGAAGATAAGTAACCAGGTAATCCAGTCGGTGTGGACATCAAAACATGTCTGTGTGCATAAATTATTTTTCAATTATGAGACCTAACTAAACTGATCTTAAAATCCGAGTGGATTTGACGGTCAATAAAATGGAAGTAATTATAACTGACAATTTTGTGAATTGATATTTTGCCTAAAGGTAGTAAATTGTTGCTATACTCTCCAAAAAAATAATAATTTCCTTTCTTGATTATTTATTTATCGCTGCTCACAATTAATATCATTGATAACAGTTCACTTTTGTTCCTAAATACTGGGATTTAAGAACAAACCTGATTGATATGTTGAGACGTTGTTGTTGTTGTGATGAGATGTTATTGTTCCTGAGACGTTGTTGAGATATTAATTCCTGGTTCACCCCTATAACAAATTTTAACAGTATACTAGTGTCATTTCCACCAGTGCGCAAATTTAATAGAATTACCCTAACGAAGTTTATCTTCAATTAAACTAAAACCTGTGCTGATGTATAATGGTGATTGGTGTTGGTCATCTTTTGGATTCTATCGAAACCGAATCCCGGACGATGACAACCCAAGATATAAACCACTTTTCTACGGAATAACAGGTTTACTATAACAAATTATTTACACCGTTATTTGGCTACACTTTGCAAACATGATGTTAAAAGCTTCGTCTCAGATCGAGGAAGGCTTTGCTATTTGTGGCCAAGTCCCATTTTTTGTCCCACGCGTGCAAATATAGCGTGCAAGTACAGCGCGATTCTATTTTTGGACAAACCCTTATTTTCCTACCAACATTTATTTTATGCTTTATTAATGATTCTATTGTTTATGCATATCAATAATGATTACTAAAAGCCGAAGAAGTAATAAAAATTATTTTATGAATGTTATTTCACATATTCCGACATAAAAGAATGATGTACATTCTTCGAGCATATTATTATTCTCACATAGCAGTAGTTGGGAATCGTATCACCAAAAACTGGATTAAAATGAAGTTTCACCATTTGATTTTGGCTGGACTTACATCTTGGGCTGTATCAGTATCCGCACACTCACCAAAAATATTAACTGATTGTCCACCAAGTATAATATTTATTCTGTTATTTATTTATTTTTTTACTTTAAATCCATTAAAACTACAAGAATTATAATAATGTGCCCAAATAATCCTATATAATTTCAAAAAACCATTTGGCTTTTTGCAAGGAGATTTTGTACATACAATAGACATTTTTAATTAAATGTACTTATCAACTTTTACAGATACTAAAGGCGCCCCAGAAAAGAATCTCATCAACATAACGGGGTTATACATTAAAGGATGCGACAAAAGTCCTTGTGTTATGTATAAAACTGACTTCTACGAAGCCCGTATAAATGCAACCATAAGTAATTCCATTTTTTAAAATTACAAATCCCCACTTTTATTGTCTTCTGGGGGTAGCCTAGGAGTGGAAAATTACAAATTTTATCCATAGAGGTTTATTTATGCTATATTATATGTCATGTTACATAATTAACTAATGTTAAGATGAATTAGGTATGAGTATGCTTATGTCACGTGTTTTCATTCATCATTATTCTACTACTGACTATATTAATATACTGTTATTTTTCCTCAAAGTCAGAGTTGCGAATATTCCGATTTCCCACTCCACTTTGTTGGACGTCCGGGAAATGTGGGAAGTTATGGTAAATAGGAAATAGATGGGAAATAAAGCCCAAAAATTTGAATTTTGCCGCAATTTTGGCTATATTTCCCACTTTTTCCTACACTTCTCATTTCCAAATCCATTTAGATGTCCACATTTCCCAGTGGAAAATGGGAAACTTCTCGTTAGTGCTATTTCCCAGTCGAAACCTTGCTCAAAGTAAATAATTTTGCTAACTAAATTATTCATTAGATTTTACAGCCAAAACAATGATCCTCATAGTATCTGCCCTGACACCATTAGGACCTATAGAAGTAGAAAACAAAGATATGTGTAACAGGATAGCTACTGGGTGTAAAAATTTGACACCTGGACATGAAATATATATAACAGCTAAACGAAGAATCGACGAATATATTCCTCCAGTAAGTGGCTTTTTGCCAAATCTGTATTAATAAACGCACGGAAAGGCGTTCCTGTTAATACTTTTCTACAAAAATTTTCTTTATAATGCTGAGAAGATGACAGAAGTTCTACTAATAGTTTAATATCAATTTTCAAATTATTTAGTACCGCGGAGGCATTAGATTTATTGCCAAAGACGAAAACGACAACTCTTTGCATTGCTGTGAATTAACAGTTATTTTAAAAGAAAAGACTTTGGATTTGGGTGATATGCTTGAAGGCCTTGGAAGATAAGTAACAAGGTAAGTATCCAACAGACATTGAAACAATAAAAAATGTTTATTTGCATGAAATATTTTTTAATTGTGTGGACCTAACACACCCGTATTAAAATTCTTACAGGATTTGGCCGTTAATGACGTCCACTTTTCCTCTAGCGTGCAAATACATGTACAGGGCGACTGTATTCTTTGACAAACCGTTATTTTCCTATCCTTTATTTTATGCTTTATTAATGATTAATGATACTGTTGTCTGTGAGTGTGAGTATCAATAAAGATTGTTAATAGCCGAAGAAGTATTAAAAATTATTTTATTAATTTTAATTCTCATATTCCGGCATAAAAGAGTGATGTACAGTCTTCGAGCATATTATTCTCACAAACCAGTAGTTGGGAATCGTGTCACCAGACAAATCTGGATTAAAAAAATGAAGTTTCACCATCTGATTTTGGTTGGACTTTCTTCTTGGGCTGTATCCGTATCCACACACTCACTAAAAATATTAACTGACTGTCCACCAGGTATAATCTTTATTATATTACTAACTTATTTATTTTATTTAAAATCTATTAAAACTACAAGAATCACAATATTGTGTCGAAATTGTCCCATATTATACTTCAAAAAACAATTGGCTTCTCACAATGAGATTTTAATGACAATTCATATAGACATTTTCAATTAAATGTATTTGTCAATTTATACAGACACCAAAGGCGCCCCAGAAAAGAATCTCATCAACATAACGGAGTTGTACATTAAAGGATGCGACAAAAGTCCTTGTGTTTTGTACAAAACTGACTTCTTCGAAGCCAAAGTAAAGGCAACCATAAGTAATTCCAGTTTTTTTCTTTTTTTATAACCCCTGGTACCAGACCAGACTTTTTGTCATCTCGGTGTAGCCTAGGATTGAGAAATTACAAATTTTAGTCATATTATTATAATATTGTTATATTCACTACATCGTCCATTAAGGATGTAAAAGGCCTCAATTCAATTTTAGTTTGGCACAGTATTGGCCTCAATCCATTTTTTGTTTGGCACAGCAAAAGCCTTAATCCATATAACAACAAGGAATAAAAAAGGTAGGAGTACGATTTTTAAAAAGCAATCCTTTTTGGCTTTTTTACCTTTTTTGGTGTTGCAGCTTGCCCTACCTACTTCCATTTTACATGTAAATAAGGTAAAAATCGAGTACCGTTAAACAACAAATGGAGGGAGGCCATTTGTAGTGCCAAACAAAAAGTGGATTGAAGCCTTCGGCATCCTTAAGGGACTATATTTTATGTTACATACTTATATTATAATGGTAAGGTGAATTTGGTATGGTTATGTCACGTGTTATCATTTGTCATTCTTCTACTATATTGACTTTATTAATATTACTGTTATTTTTTCTCATAATATTTCTAACTAAATGATTTTCATCATTAGATTTCACTGCCAAAGCAATTATCTTGTTGGCATTTGCCGTGACACCGTTAGGACCTATACAAGCAGTAAACGAAGATATATGTTATGAGATAACTGAAGGGTGTGATAATTTGAAGCCTGGACATGAAATACACATAACTGCTAAAAGAAGAATCAACGAATTGATCCCTCCTGTAAGTAGCTTTTCACCAACTCTGTATTAATGAACATGGGAAGGTGTGCCCCAAATTCATACTTCTACAAAACTATTTTTTATGCTAAAAAGATGACTGGATTTATAAATTACTCAATGTCAACTTTTAAATTTTTTAGTACCGAGGAAAAGTTAGATTTATCGCCAAAGACGAAAAGGACAACCCTTTGTATTGCTGTGAAGTAACGGCTATTTTAAAAGAAAAGAATTTTGATTTGGGTGACATGCTTGAAGGCCTTGGAAAATAAGTAACAAGGTAAGCATCCAGCAGACATTGAAACAATAAAAAATGTTTATTTGCATCAAGTAATTTTATCGTAATGGTAAACATAACACATCCGTATTAAAATTCTTAAAGGATTTGGCCGTTAATGCTTTTCCCCCTCGCGTCAAATACATGTACAGTGCGAATGTATTCCTCGACAAACCCTTTTTTTCCTATTCTTTATTTTATGCTGTATTAATGATGCTATTGTCTGTGAGTATCAATAAAGATTGTTAATAGCCGAAGAAATATTAAAAATTATTTTATTAATTTTAATTCTCATATTCCGGCATAAAAGAGTGATGTACAGTCTTCGAGCATATTATTCTCACAAAACAGTAGTTAGGAATCGTGTCACCAGACAAAACTGGATTAGGAAAATGAAGTTTCACCATCTGATTTTGGTTGGACTTTCTTCTTGGGCTGTATCAGTATCCACACACTCACCAAAAATATTAACTGACTGTCCACCAGGTATAATATTTATCATATTACGTATTTATTTTATTTGAAATCTATTAAAACTACAAGAATCACAATTTTGTGCCGAAATTGTCCCATATTATACTTCAATAAACAGTTGGCTTATTACAATGAGATTTTAGTGACATATAGGCATTTTCAATTAAATGTAATTATTAATTTTACAGACACCAAAGGCGCCCCAGAAAAGAATCTCATCACCATAACGGATTTGCACATTAAAGGATGCGACAAAAGTCCTTGTGTTATGTACAAAACTGACTTCTACGAAGCCCGCATAAATGCAACCATAAGTATTTCCAGCTTTTTCTTATTGTGTAACCCCCGGTACCAGACCAGACTTTTATTGTTATCTCGGTGTTGTCTAGGATTGAGAAATTACAAACTTTAGTCATTCGTCCCTTAAGGATGCAAAAGGCCTCAATCCAAATAACAACAGGGAACAAAAATGGTCTTTTTTGCCTTTTACCTTTTTTATAAAAAAGATAGGAGTACGATTGTTAAAAACAGTACTTTTTGCCTTTTTACCTTTTTTGATGTAGCAGCTTGTCCCATTTACTTCCAATTTACATGTAAATAAGGTAAAAATGACTTTCTGCCTTTTTTGTAAAAATGCTATATCTTTTTTGTTCCCTGTATAACAATAAATGGAGGGAGGCCATTTGCAGTGCAAATAACAAAAAGTGAGGCATTTGGCATCCTTAAGTGATGATATGTTATTTTATGTTACATACTTATATAATGGTTAGGTGAATTAGGGCGTGGGTATGATTATGGTTATGTCATTCCGTACGTATGGTTACACGTATTATCATTCATTATTCTTCTACTATATTGACTTTATTAACATTACTGTTATTTTTTCTCCTAATGTTTCTAACTAAATCATTTTTATCATTAGATTTCACCGCCAAAGCAATGTTCATGTCGGTATTTGCCCTGACACCGTTAGGACCTTTACAAGCATTAAACGAAGATATATGTTATAGGATAACTGAAGGGTGTGATAATTTGAAGCCTGGTCATGAAATACACATAAATACTAAAAAAAGAATCGACGAATGGATCCCTCCTGTAAGTAGCTTTTCACCAAATTTGTATTAATAAACATGGGAAGGTGTGCCTCAAATTGATACTTCTACAAAACTATTTTTTATACTAAGAAGATGACTGGATTTATTAATTACTCAATGTCAACTTTTAAAATGTTTAGTACCGAGGAAAAGTTAGATTTATCGTGAGAGACGAAAAGGACAATCCTCTGCATTGCTGTGAATTAACGGCTATTTTAAAAGAAAAGAATTTTGATTTGGGTGACATGCTTGAAGGTCTGGGAAGATAATAAATAAGGTAAGGCATCCAACAAACATCACAACACTAAGAAATGTTATTTGCATGAAGTATTTTTCATTATACATCGGTCTTAATTAAGAATCCGAGAAAATGTGACCGTTATTGAAATTGGAGTACTTACAAATATAGCTGATAATTTTGTTATATTATATCGCGCAAAGATAATAAAACGCTGCTGTACTCTCCAAAAAATAATATTTTCCTTGATTATTTAGTTTATAGCTGTATATAATTAGTGTTAATTAAAATTTTTAAGAATGACGTTCAAGTTCAATAATATTATCATAGACGTTACGTATTCTTTAACGATGTATTGTGTTTTGATGATTATTGTCATACATATCGGTTACTGCGTCAGCACAATACGTCACAGTCTGTCATCCTAATTTGGAATACAACTTAATACTCAGAATGTAATTCCCCTCTTACTCTGTTGTAATACCCTTCCGTCGTACTTTCTCCCAGTTTAAAGCTGCATATTAACTCGTGTGGCCCACAAATGACATTAGTATGGGGAAGTTTTTAACAAATAGATGACTTTGTATAGTCTGTTCTGACTTATTCATGAATGTTATGGAAAGATAGCAAATATACACATTATCAATTTTAAGTCTGACTGAAAAGTAAGAGCAACGTAATTAACATATCAATTAATTGGCCGACCTATATTTATATATAAATACGACAATACGAATAGTGATACTTTTTGCTACATGTTATCTTTGAGTCGCTGGGTTACATTTCGACAAGGAGGTAGGACAGCGAATAAAACCAGATCTGCTAAAAACCTCAAAGATCTCTATGACGACGACAATAAGTTAACACCACTCATAGTTTCTGGCTCGGCGAGCCAGGCTGGCTCGATTTTTCGGCGAGCCCAGCCGAGCCATTTTGCAGGCCTGGCTCGGCTCGGCTCGCTGAAATTTTTTATGGCCCTTGCTCGGCTCGGCTCGCTGAAATTTTTTTAAGGACCTGGCTCGGCTCGGCTCGCCGTATTGGATGATGTGGCTCGGCTGGCCGGCTCGCTCAAAAACTATTTCCCGACAATTTTATTTTAAACCTACAGGCTTCTTAACCATTGAAGTGGCTCGATTTTTTAGCGAACCGAGCCGAGCCGAGTCATGGACCCGGCTCGGCTCGGTCGAAATTTTTTGAGGGTCTGGCTCGGCTCGCTCAATGTTATTGGAGGTCAGTGGCTCGGCTCGGCTCGCTGACCTAAACTAGCATGTCTGGTTAACACTAATCACATACGTTGACATTTTGGTCTCAGATATAATTACTACTATTTATTATCATGACTATAATATTTTATATTCCCATTACTTAGCTTTAAGTTCCTGTAATTATCATTACTGACATTGACCTGTTGCTTAAATTAACTACATTGCATTCAAAATCGAATAAAAATGTAACATTATTACTTACCAATGTCGAATGTAACCAACTTAATGCCCCTCCGTTGTACTTATACTATTATTTTCCCTTGATAAAAATGTTATGTATCCGTAGTTAGTAGTAAAGTGCAAGCATGTGTATTAGTAAGCCCTATATGGGGAGGCAGTACAACCGAGGGATATGTTAATTTATTTATGTTATTGAGATACTGTGTCAATTAAATTGAAGTTCAATGAATAACGCACTGATGAGGATTTCCACATAAATTTTGTGTATCATTACAATATGAGACAGGGCTGATTTGCCGCTGGGAGTATACATTTACATGGGTAGGATTATTTCACTATATAAGAAGACTTAGAAATGAAAACTCATTGCTAATGTAAAATACATCACATGGGTAATAATATAATAATAATTTCCCAAAAGTTGATTGACTGTATTTCCAATAGTTATAAACATTAAAACCACACATATCACAAATTAGATGATTTGAGGCTTTACGGCATATATTATAGCATTTTTAATGTCAATAGCTCAGAGGGTCCATAGTCACTGAAGTTTAGCATATGGCCCAGAAAATACTAGTGCTAATTTTGATACCGATCATTGTGTACACATCCTGTTGTCATGGGCAATTAATGTTTTCGATAATGTACCCCATAGCAGTTTACCCGAAGTCCACTATTAGCAAAGGGCCTTTGTCGGGTAATCTCGGAAGGCATCCTACAAAGGCACAATGCGTGTGGTGGACGTCGGGTAAACTGCTTTGGGGTACATTATCAATATCAAAAACATAAATGGCTATGCTAAGCTTTTTTTTCGCTACAAATTCGAGGAAGATAGGAGAAGGGATGTTACAATGTTGAGCCCCGCATCAAGGCAATCCAAAGTGTGCTTGGATTTCACCACGTGGAAAACTCCATATCGAACCCCAAAGGCAGCTGTGCTCGCAATCATTCGTTTACAATATTTCTTATTATGACTATTGCCTGATAATTCCATTTGTAACTCATTCAGAGTGTCCAATGAACTTTTGTAGCACATTGAACACAAGAACAATATGAGAATGATACCAATCGCCGTTGTACTCACTATATTGAGTAGCACAAGTATATTTCCTACTTCCTCTGAATTTTGCCTGATAAGAGCAAACATAGCAACCGATGACATAATCACCTCCAAGTATATAAAATATGGGATAAATGATCTGACAAGACAATCATTGAATAATATATTTAAAATGCGTAATCCATTGAATGTCCTGATTTTTTCCTCCAGAGACGCATCGCTTTTTCTAAAAACCAATTTAATTATAAATTTAAAATCCAAAATGGTGTAGAAATATTCCCAAAATGCAAATACCTTATCATCTGCAAATATGAGCAAGTTCTCGTTGAATATATAATCGTCAAATCAGCAAGGACAGTCAATAAAACAACGCATGGGGCAGATACCACCCAACATTGTACGAACGTCACCGAGTTTTCCAAATAGTTTAGATGGAATAACTCTTTTATTCTTTCTGCAACAATATGTTTTCCCAGAACGATATAGAATACTAAATACATCATAAGCATAATGCAGCCGGTGTAGCTTCCTATTAGCCATTTTGACATAAGAACTTCCCAGTAAACGAAGGTTTTGACGCTTGCTTCTTGCCAACCTTGAAAATTCCACGGTTATAAAATAATTCTACTTAATATTTTTTTAATTTTATTTAATTTACTTTTTAATTTTTATTCTACATAATATATATTACTATCTTAAAATGAACAATAGTCGTCAAAGTGATTTTAGTTCATTTACCTTTGATTAAAATTGGGTAGCCATTTAGACTGATTTGATTGAAGACATATGCAATTTCAGATGATTTTGTCAGAAAATTAGAAACTGTACTTTCAGTTAATATGTAAGCCAGCAGACAAAGTAAAATAAAAACAGCTTCGATATTAATATTCTCTCCGGAGCGGAAGAATATAGCAAATTGTGTCGCTTCGTAAACGATTAAAGCCCATAGAAGATATTTTTGTACCTTTAGAATTTGTGCTTGTGAAATACTCGAAAATGTTTTCGTAGATTTATCATATTTAATTGGAATGTATCCGAATGAGATATTGAAATAAAATCCAATCCAATCTAAAATTTCATTTCCAGAATAGTTTTTTGGGTTGGGGATGACGCTGGATAGTACTTTGCTTAACACATTTTTGAAACTAGAGACAAGGTTGATGCTTTTCATGGGGAAAATGAATTCGTAACTCTGTACAACCTAAAATAGTCAATTATTGGCACTTAAAGAATAATTGAAACTCCAAACTTCTAAAACGTGTTTAGTTTACTTTTAAGTTGGTGGAAAATGTTATTAGAAATCTGGACTTACTATATAAGTTCGATTCAGATGATGGAGATTATTGCTACGACAGTTTTACTATAACTGCTTTTAAATTTAGGAGCCTTCTTCCATTTCAAGCAGTAAAACTCTACTAATTTCCGAACTGAGCTCTATACTTTGTCTCTATATACCCATACCAATTCATTAAATTATAAATCATGCCTTTTTTGTAAGGTGCCATTATTACTTATTTCTGTGTGTGTCGGTTTGTCTCGTCACCACTCCACCAAAGTAAATTAATCATTGCCAACCGTTAAAGTAAATGACAACCAATTTTGAACGTCTGTTATTGTCTTGGAAGTGAGCATATTATTTAGTATTCATAATCCATATAGTAAATTATGTATAAAATCTACATTTTATCCCACTTACAAATACAAGTGAACTAAAAGGAAGAAATGAAAAGAAAACTTTGGATATTGTCAGTGCATTAAAATCCAATTGTTTTTAACAAGAATGACAGAAAGGTTAAAAGCCGATCACCGTTATTTCGGATAATATTCTTCACTTTAAGATAAACACGGTGCTACGTATGATTTTGATAGTATAACCAAAGTATAACCAAAGTATGACGATTGTTTACGCTGTGTACTGCATTGCATTACTGCCATAATATCTCACATTTTTCTTTTGAAATAGTAAATATACTAATAAATCCAACGAGGTAGTGACTTAAGATATTGACGCTGGCTGTTAAAGAGGATAATTCTCATGGTTTTAGCCTATTCAAGTTCAAATAATGGGATATTCAAGATCAACCATTTCGCAAGACAAAATAGTCTAGACAGACATGAATAAATATGTTAAATACCAATTGATTATATAGAAGCGGAAATAGACAAAGTGAAGTATATAATTTAATATGCCAAGTATAACTACTTCTTTTCTTATAATATTATAGAAGGTTTGGCAATGACCATGCTATAATTCTTATAAAATATTGATAAATCTGAATCTTATAGCGTTGAATGGGTTAATATTTCATCCTCCCTTTTCAAGTACAAATCTAATATTTAATGCTCGTGTGGCTATTAACATACAAACTGAATAAATATAACACTTTCAAATTGTGTCTATATCTGTGACTTTAGAAGGAATGAGCAGTTGTTCCTGCATCGTAGAAAGAAAACTGTCGTCGATTTTCAAATTTTTTCAGGGCAATTCTCGAAAGAATTGTACGAGTGAAGTATATACAGACATGTAAGCATGCATTCATGCATGTGCTTCATGAAGAACTAATCACCACTATATTTAAGGAATGTAAGAGCCAAGACTAAGACAACTATCCAATTCTAATTAAGATTTAACACACTAAACATATTGCCATATACAGAGATGTGCCTAACATAGGTATTTATCGCAAAGTGTATGATGGTTTTGGGTACATATCCAGGTATTTAACTGTAATACTACTACACAACAGACACTTGACGAAGCTACTGCTTTTTTGCATGTCGTCATTTACAAGGGGACATAAGCATTAAATTAAATCATTACCTATACGTTGTTTTTAAGTTGACCATATAGTGGACAGGTAAATAACTGCAAGCATGAAATGCACAATACAAAATTTAAAGCACAAAATGAATAATACCTTCTTCAAAAAATTATATTGCTAAATACCTACAGGACTGGTTGTAAGAAATACTTCTTAAGCATAATATAAGCTATTTTATGCCTTGACGTCGAAAGAAATTAATGAATCAATAAATAGTTATGTTGCCCTTGAATTTCGTTCATAAAATTATTTATTATGCAATTAAAACTGCTTACATCTTTCTTACTACACTCTGATCCAGCCGTGTTAGTAAAATTAAAGACTTCATATCCACGGCATCAAAGAATATAATTTTGAATATCCGCTTACATAATAAGTTTTCTTGGCTGTTGCACAGCTAATAAAGGGTGAGTTGTCCATATCTTGAGAAATACTCAATGGCCTATGGAGACGATAGTTAAAATATAAAATTCAGATATTGCTGCCCACATACAGTAATTTTTGGTATTCCTTTCTTATTTCCAACTTACAGTACAGGTACACAAATACACTGAGAGTTTCGAGCTGTAATAAGCAATTTAAAAGGTTGAAATTGTCTACTCAAAAAATGCGTGGGATATTTACGATTTGTCTTTTGCTTTGCTTTTTAACTGTGATATTCCAAAAAGGAGAATGTGGTAAGTAAATGGAATTCTAATTGTGGGCCAGAGCCATTAGGTAATCACTACAATAGAATGATAAATAATTTTCTTCTAATATATTATAATGAACGAATGAAGGCTTGGAAAATTTGGACGAGTCAGTATCACGAGCCAAACGAAGTGCAGCTGTAAGTATATACAAATCTAAGTCTTCCTAATTGGGAACATCTCTTTACAATTTTAAATTTTATTCCAGTGTTCGAAAGAGGGATGGCCGTGTAACCAAGACAGTGATTGTTGCTGGCCTCGCTATGCCCAAGGGGTATTGTGTGCCTTTGGAATCTGCCATGTCACAGTTGAATGAATTTTCTAAATATATTTTATTTTGAATGAATGGCAATCAATACCTATGAAAAATATGGTTTGTGACCGTAAATTAATTATAATTAATGCCTTCCAAACAAAGATTCAAAGATATAATGTAGTGCATCATATTAAGCACCGAGAATCTCTTGCAACCTGGTTGCAATGGGAATCGAAGTTTCTTTGCAACCACAACAAGAAGGCCTTTGCAACCACTTTGCTTTTGCTGTGGGCATCAGAATGCAAATTTGGAAATCATTTTTTTATGGATGTCAAAGGAAAAAGATTTTCAGGTTTCCGAAAAATGTTTTTGGCCTAAGCTGGAAGTTTGGAAATTTTGGTCAAAATTTTCTAATTTTGTAAAATGGTCGTGGCTTATGTTTCTCTGAAAATTTAAATATTTTCGATGCCGAAATCGATATAATATTTTAGATATTCGTCGTAAAAGAATAATTGCCGATTAACTACTATGTATGTACTACGTATGCATGTAATACTAACGCACCATTAATAAAATTCTAATAAATTCAATTACACGTGTGAACAAACAAAATTTTTCTCTTCTCCAATGTCACTATTAAACTCTATTGAATTTATTTAACAATAACATTCTTTTCCATTTAATTATGATTTTATGGTGACTCTGACTCTTACTTTTATGGTTATTCTGAAATACATGATTACAAAATGAATAATTTTGTCTTTATAGAATTAGGGGATGAATAGACAAAAGAGAGACGGCTAAAATTTAGATACCTATTAACATAATACAAAGGCGGATACAGTATATTATTATATTATATACTATATAGTCTACATCAGTGATTTGTAGAGTTTCAAGAAGGCATAAAAACAAGTAAAGAACAGAAATAGAAACATGCGTGGAATATTTACATTATATCTTCTTGGTTGTGTATTAGCCATGGTGACATTCCAAGAAGGAGATTGTGGTAAGGCAACTAAAACCTATATAATTCTAGCAATTTGGGAGTCTGATACGTGATTCACTAAATACCTACTGTAATATTATGTCATTGACATTTGATTTAACATCGTATTAGAAAACCAAAAATGTTAAGTTTCAGTGGGCGTTAACGAAGGTCGGCCTTATCATGAGTCGTCAGCATTACGAGTCCAACGCGATGCACCTGGAGTAAGTCCTTATGAAATGCCAAAACTGTTTGTAACTGAAATAATTTTTTTGAAACTGTAAATTATTCTGCCTCCAGTGCTCCCAAAATGCTATGCCGTGTATGAAAGACAGTGATTGCTGCCCGTCTTCTGAAGCTTCTGCTCGAAGGGTAATTTGTGGCGCTGGAACATGTCATGTCTATTTGGAATAAGTTGTCGGACCACATTTAAATTTAAAAGATTAACAAAAATGTAAGGATTTGTAATTTCAAGTCTGACTAAATATTTTAATGCAATAACTGTAAAATTATCTCATGTAAGTCGCTTAACTTTCAATTAATGGAAAACATTTATTTAAATATATTCTATAAAAGAAAGAATCCAAATCTGGGACGTTTATAAATAGTTGTGAGATCTGCTAAGTGTGATTTCCTTTTAAATAAAGATTTTTTGTATAACATTCACAGAATTTGGTATTAAACATTTTTTAATTTGAACAAATTGCATAAAATAGATCGTTTAGTGAATCTCACAAAACTTTTACAGATTTAGTAAAATAATAAAAACAATAAAATACATAGGACAAATAGTGCTGCCTAAATGTTCACTTGATCAATAACCAGAACAAATAAAATTGTAAACCTATTAATAATCATTTCTTAGCGCTTAATAAATATTTGTATCAACTATCACTTAAATTAGATATAATATAGATTACTATAGATAGCTGCAGAATGTTTTACTTTTGTCTATATTCCTAGTTAAAATAAAAATATAATTTATAAAAATACAAAAGTAAAAACAATAAATGTACATAATATATGCATAAAAATGCAAATGTGAATTTAAGTAATATAGTAAAATAGGTATATAATATAATATATAATATATAATAGGTAAAATATATAATATAATATATAATAAGTAAATATAACTAGTACTTGTATAAATTAAAACCAGTGTCTCTACAATTAATAATAATTATAACAAAAGCGTACCTATACGCTAAAAATTAACATACCTATAGCTACTATATTTTATCCATAATTTAATAAAATGTCAATTCATTTTGAGCATTCGCATTGTGAATAAACAAAATTTTACTGTTTTTGCCATACAATTCGAATTTGTTTAGCATTAGGAATTTCTGTTTAACATCATGGTTTATTTCATTGCATGTAATAGCTACATCATTAATCCCATCACTAATATTAAGAAACAACTTAACGTATTGAATACTATTTTGAGTACCATTTAGTTCTGCAATCATTTCAGGCAATGCGTCGATAGCGTTTTCAATTAAAAAACCGTCATTGTAGTCCACTTCGAGGCATTTCAACTTTGGAAAGAGGTCTGGCCAATTTCTCAATTCCCCAAATAATGTTTCAATAATTTCGTCGTTTGTATAAGAAAGCTGCAGTTGCTCCAGTTTAACCAATTTTGGAAATTTGGGAACTTTTCTTGAGTCAAATGGAGGATTTCCAGGTTGGATGCATATGTTGAGTTTTTTCAAACAGTCCTTCTGAGTAGCCATAAAATTTGATAGTGAGATGAAAAACATTCTCCACAAGCTTTCTCTGTATCCATCGTTGTTGAAGAGTTTTACAGTAAAAGATTCCAGTTTGAGATTTTCATTCCCGAGATTTGTCAACTGAATCAATGAATAATGGAGAGGATGGCAACCTTGCCCTGGATCTATCACTATTTCTTTTATTACAGACACCCGATCACTATTTAACTTCTTGAAAACATCCAAAGTCAGAGGACTGCCATCCATGGTAATGGATTGTAAATTCGGAGAGTGTGAAATTACATCAGCCAAAGCTGGGACACAAATTCTCCGAAAATTTTCCATCTGCCCAAACACGGAATAATTTCTGTTGTCCAACCAATATCCTAGAGATGTCATCCATTCAAATTTCTTCAAATTGTTTAACTTGGGACTTTCGGGAGAAGGTGATTGTGAAATGGCAGGAGTTCGTCCTGGATGTTTACAGCCACTGTTCATCGTTTGAAGATGGATACGCAAATATTCAAGATTTGGCATGAAATTAACTAAAGTCCTTTTTAGTGCAACCAGTTGGTAAGAAATGTAATTTCCATTCAGCACTTTCATTTCAAAATATGTCAGTTGCAGACCATATTCCCTCACAAATTGTATCAGCGGAGGATTACGTTCTTCAGCATCGATCCAATCGAAAATTGTATTGAAAGTTTCAAATATTATTCGTGCACCGCTAAATTTATTTTTCAATTGGAGACCTCCAAAGACATCTAGGAATTTCTTCGGAGTATGCTGTTTCCCTTCTTTCCGATCAAAGTGTAATTCAACTACAGCTTTAGCTTTCCAGTGGGCATTGCAGGTTTCATACCAGTTTGCATTCACCAGTCGACAGGACTTCAAATCAGTTAGATTTAAGAATCCGAATATTTTACGAAGGATCTATTACAATAAAATAAAATTCAACTTCAATAACACATCAAACGACTATATTTTAAAATAATAAATATAAATAATATATATAAAATAAACAATTTTCTATGTAACATTATTAATAGTAATTGCGGAGTATATTTTTATATTCTATGAAATTATTTTCCCTATGCTGCATGCTATAAGCAAGGAATTTGCCAAACTGGTTAACTAATATACAATTTATACCGGACTAATAATAAACCAATAGCTATATAGACCTACATACTTGCATTAAAATTACATTCAAAAGTAACTAATAATATTTAGATTACATATTTTAATCTGCTTCAGAGTTCAGAATGAGAATGACAATGTTCAGAAATTTAAAGTAGGACAAAAATAATATATTTAAGTAAATTAAAAAAGCAGACGTACCAAATCGTTATGTCCAACTAAATAACTTGCATTATTTTCCATGATATATATTTCAGAAAATGTAACTTGCTAACTATACTTCAGGAAATACGGATGTTCGTTCACAGAAAGAAGTATGTACAGCTTTGAGAGTTGAAATGCAGATTGAAACAAATATTGAAACCAAATTCTGTATTTATACGTGGCATGATAGGAAATAAATATTCTGATAATAATAACAAAAACATAGAGACCAAAATCTAGGGCTAGGACATTGTCCTATGCTATGTTGACACTTGACAGGCACCCTTAATAGTCATCATGTAAAGTGTTGGGTATCTATCTAATGAAATATTCTGAGAATCAGCTCAATCATTGTGCTTCCAGATAAATGGATTAACCTTAAACTATTATTCCTTTGCTTACAGCCACCCATAACCCAACAGATTATTAGGCCTAAGAATTTTACATAATATTTTATAACTCACCATTTACTATTTACATAAGTAATCCCAATCATCCATTAATACATTGTAAATACATACGCTATTTTTAAATGTACCTTTTACTATGTAAATTGAATTGATCCTTGGTACCTTGCTACAGCAACACGGTAAATCAGTATTGAATGATATTGGCTACACGGCATGTATAAGCTTGCTAGGTAGAACTCTTAATCCTGTACAATTCTTTGGAAAAAGTTTATGTATTGTTTATGTAAGCCGTCTGTACAAATCTACGACCTGAGGTATTATATTGTTTGTCTGGGTTATTTGTCCGGTATTATTTTAAAACATTTAACTTTTGAGGATTATTTTCATTCAAAAATATAGACTTGTTTGAGAAGGTCTCATTAATGATTTGACTTTTCGTACACATTATTGACCATTTAAATGTGAGTAGAAATTAATTAATGTAAATGTTTTACTTGAATTGCAATATGAGGAAATTTGGTAGCTTTTAAGTAATTTTTATTCTAATTTAGTAAATATAAAAGTTTGCATAAAATGTGTAATAAATTCGTGTCTTGGAACTATTGGTAATACCAGCTAACTAATTAATCATGTATGGGCTTCGTGCAACTAGTAGCAATGCACTTTATACTATCACTGAATTCTTAGTATTGTTTCATCCCAGCTTAAGTTCATTATATAATAAGAACTATGACTATAATTAGAAGTACTAATGCATAGAAAGTACATACATTTTTCGTGACAAGGTAAATGATTGAGAAATTGCATGCTATGTATAAGTATATCTCTAGTGTAGTATATAGTGTATAGTGATATTCAACTATGAATCCTTAATTACAATTACCCAATAGATAATTACAGTGAGATTGTAAGAGTTCCTCTGATTCTAAGTTGTAATAATAAGGAAACATGAAGAACTATACCACAAAAGTTAGTAGCACTGTCAATTTCAGATTACATCAATCCATAGTTCCAAATTTAAGGAAAATATAATGAAAATCGCTCGTATATTTTTGCTGACAATCGTTGCTTCAATTTCCGTTGAAGGTATGGACCAAAAACCTGAAATCATTAAATATAGTTTTATAATACTTACAATTTGTATAATGATTGTATTAATTTAATTATATAATTTCTACCTCCCAGCAAATGAAATTGACAAAGATGGGGAAAACAATACAACAGTTGGAGATCAACAAACAAAAATGGACCATGGTATTAGTAGAAAGTCAATCAAATCTTTAGCTTCATTAGCGTTCTATTATATATAATATCGATATTTAATACTGTAAGGAGGGTGAGGTGATCTCAATTCAATTTAGGTAATTATTATAGTTTAATTTGATGAGTGGTCATTAGTAATAATTAACACATTACTGTAAAATTACACACAGATCGTATTAAAATCAATGAGAGACAAACTGACAGTTCTACTTCTAGAACACAAAATGAGCCAGGTAAATTCTACTTATTTGTAAAATGCACCTGTCCGTTTACTACATAGACAATCAAAATAATAATTAAATTATTGTTTGCATTTCAGCCAAATCAGTACAAATAAATGGCCTTAACAACAGTTCGAATTCATCGATAGACACCTTTAATGTGTGGAATATTATGTACGTTGTTTAAATACAGTAATGCATTATACATTTCATTTTTAGCACAACGTACAACTTGACTCATAGGCGTCGGAACCGGGGGGACAATGTCCTCCCTCCTAGAATAAGGCCAGGAGGGACATGTCCCCCTAAAAATGTCCCAAAAACCAAACTAAAATTACGTAAGCACCAGAAAAAGCGATTTTTTTGTCAAAAAGGGTTAAAAACCAAAAAATCTTCAAAAAGTCTTCGTTTTAACAATATTTTATTATTTTGGTGGCCCCCCCTTTCTGAAGAAGCCATTTTGTCCCCCTTGATAAATTACGTTCCGACGCCAATGATTGACTTTAATTGCATGTTTGATAATTATCAATGTTCGTCAAACGTACCTGCTTGTAATTTTTTTAGACATTAAATGCCGAGTTTCACTTTTCCCCATAGGTTTCCAGAGTCAAAAGCATCGGCTCCTTCCGGATTGGGACTAGTCCACATTGAGCCTTGTGACCTGGATTGTGATAGATCGCCACCAGAAATCAATCAATGTTGTAGAGCCCATAAATACGCTGGAGGAGCTTGTTATAGTGGGAAAACAATCTGCAAAAGCTAATTCATCAAAAATAAAAATCATTCAAATTGTATATATTTATGTCACATTGAAAAATACATTTCAAAGTTAAGAATAGTCAAAACAGTCATATTTTTGAATTTGAATTGATAAATGAATTTTGAAATTTGGAATAATAAATAATATTTGAAACTTTCGATATGCTATTAAAATGATTAAATAATAATAATTGGTACAATCGAGAAAAGTAAGGAACTTGAATTGTAGGCATACAACTTACAGTTCAGGTGTAAATCCTTAACAGGTGTTTTAATAATACATTTTCTCTCTGGCTTAGTCGATTTGTCTTATTTAGTAACACCAAATGATTTGGATGCTGCAAGGTCCTAGTATAAGCATAGACCTTAAATTATTTATTTAAAATTATAATAATAATAGTTTAAATAAATAATAATTTAAATGATAAAACTTACATTAAAATTTTAGAGACAATTTATATGATTTATGATCACGATGGATTTAAAGTATTTAGGTGACTGTTTAGAAATTCTATTAATTATTTTGATTTACCTGCCTTTTCCGAAATTACAAAATGATGTTTGTATAAGTTGTAATACCATTAATGTTTGTAACGGTTCATGATCTAAACTTAGAATTTGACCCTGATATGTCGAATATACAAATATCTTACATCTATTAATCAATAGACTAAAATCTGAAGATTATTATTCAAATACTAACAATCGTTACTTTTATTCATCATTTCATATTTGTCATAGCTTTCCTTTTTAAATATTTGACTTTCTAAAAAATCTCTTTTGACTGAAGGTTCGGACATGCACATACTATTCCATTTCTGATGGTCAATTGACACTATCCGGTATCCCAATATTTCTAAATGTCTTTCTCTTAATTTGTAAAAGCCTTTAAGAGTTCTGAAATTCTTAGTGTATGCTGATATAGGATAAACTAAAATGGCCACTTTGTCTTGCGCTACTACTGCATTTTGTTTCTGTATTCTAAAGATGCTAGATTTCTTCTTCGAATGTGGGATCGGACAATTGTTTTCATCAAATTCTATCAGGAAATCTGTGGAAAATAAAATATTATGAGATATTTCTGAAACGACAATTTGGAATAGACTGCCTATGCCTTTTAAATCAAAGGCTATGAAATAAATAAAATTCTATATAATATTGCTTATTAAAATATTTCAATTCAGTACCTAATAAATAATAGTAAGGAGAGTAGACATTGTCCTGCACCACTTGAGGATTACTAAAAATATCGCCTAGTAGTTCACGAACTTCGTTGTGAATGTAGTCTTCTTTGATGGGAGCTACAAAAAGATTAAATTTTAAATTAAATATTATTGCATCTACAGATTTGTGAAATTTTAATTTGATATTAAATTATATTCGTACTTATAGAAATGACTTCTTCACAAAACTTCTTATGGAACCATGGCACATTTGAATTGGGCATATCTATGCACACTGCTCGATTTAATTCCATAAACGCCTGCCGAACCTTAATTTGAGCTGCAGCCTGAAACGAATGATAATGGGTAATTTATTTTTCAAAATAAGTAAACATGTTTAATTAATTTAGCTACAGACGCCATCAAAAATATTTTCTAAATATTTTTACAATTCTAAATAAATACAATTAAATAGCTACGAAGTGTGTACAATAACTACTCTTGGGTTACCAATTACAACTAAATAATATTACTTACCGCTCCAAATGTTAATCGCAGTCCCTTATCAACTTCATCAATGAATTCCACGGAAAATATGTCATTTACTAGCTCCGGAGTCAGTCCACGGTAGTAACAAAGAGATAGTGAACTTTGTAGTATCCCCAATGGCAGCAATTTGGACAAGTGCCTAAAACAGCCAATAATTATTTTCCAATTAGTATTAAAGTAATAAAGAAATGATATAATGTGAAAAGTACTATATTTTTTACCTGTGTATGATTTGAGAACAAGTATCGAATACAAACGGAAAATTTTCAGCATCAAATCCATTCGAAAATGATAGAATAGGGAATTTCTCTGCGACTTCAGGGCTGATATCGAATCGATTTTTTTCAATAAATTCAGCAATCATTGCACAAGTTTTTGGTTCATAATGGCCTCCACTGGCAAGTAAGCAATTGCAAAGATCTTTAACCACCCTGGAATCCGTTAAGTCTCTTTGAGAAATTAAATTGATAGATTCCTTAAAAATAGGCGAGTCTTTGGTTGCTTTATGGATGTGAGTGTGAGTACGGGCACAGGCAATTAAATCTAAAGTGCTCAAATCCTGATTTCGATGAATAAGTCTTGAACTAACTTGCTCTTCCAAAATAGAGCAAATCTGTAGTATGTGGTCGTAATATTTAGCAGAAGCCTTGGATTGTGAAGCATTTTGAAGGGAAACATCAACAGCGCGACTGATAATCGTCAAATCAAAGATTTTGAATTGCGGTGATAAATTATCAAGAGCTTCAATATACTCGGTCTTGTGGAACATCAAGTCATTTTCCTGGAAAGATCCAAAAGCTACTAAAAAAGAAAATGCTCTCGCAAAATCCGAAGGAGAAGTAATGGTGGGCTGCGTTGCTGAAAAATAATTGTCGAAGTAAAAGTAGAGAAGTTTCTTGACTTTATTTTCGAATTGGGTGTAACGGTAGCTGCCTAATCCTTGGACGAAATTGGTGTAATCCATAGCAAATCGAATGACCTTCCTGGTGTTATTTGTCTCGAAGGTTAGAAGATTTAAGACTTTGCTCCAGAACTTGTCATACAAAGTTCTGTCACTAAAGCGGACAGTTCTCAATATTTTGTACATCATGTAAACAACAGTTTCAAAATTTTGGTACGTTTCAGTATACTCTTTCAGAATTGCAAATAGTTTTTGATGGTGATAAACATTTCGCATGTAGGGAGCTATAGTAGCAATTAAATCCAAACGGAGGGGATGATTTTCTTCTATCAGTCTTGATATCCTCGAAACTAGAGCTTCAATTAAAGGAAAAGGTTCTTGAGATCCACCCTCTACGAATCTTTGAAGGGATAGTAAGTCCAAGAGAATCATTTTCGGAACTTTATCTGCCAATTTATTCCCAACTTTTCTTAATAACACCGAAGGGTCTTCTCCAATTCCTTTTGTGTCTACTAATGATAATAAAATCTTGCATAAGGTAACAGTCTCAAACTCAGTTTTGTCCAGTAGCTCTTCAACTCTCTGTCGGTACACTGTAATCATTTCTGTTGAAAGTATTCGTTGTGAATTTCGGATCGTAATTGAGACCAGTCTGACTTCGACATCACTTGTCATGGTTTGACAATAATTCATAAGCGCAGGGAGGAAATTTGCTTGTATGAATAAACCATACAGACTTTCAGAACGCATACTTACAGTAAGACGGGAAACAGCTGGGAGAGATATTTCTTTTTTCCGCTTAATACATTCATCAATCAGAATTTCTAATTCTGGAGACTTGACATCATACTGCATTCGCTTCAGACACAAAATCGACGCTGCCAGTGGCTCATCTTCTAACAATCTACAATTACTAACCACATTTTTTACTACTTTTTCTTTGAACACACTGTGTGAACGTATTTCTTGGATAAACTGCTCTCGATTTACGAAATCTTTTGACGGATCGAACAAAGGACCCAATTTGAACATTAGTTTTTGCAGATCCCATAATGTTACTAAGGCTTGGCTACAATGTTTCAGTGTCAAAGCTTCTCCACCGTTCCCGTCGATTTCTTCAATCAAATCAAAAACTTGCTGAATTGTTGTAGCGTCATAAAGTCTTGATAAATACACATCTTCTGAGTCTTCAGGATATAAATGTATACGTAAATAAGATTGCTCATCTTCTTGATCCTGCTGATCAACTCCTAGTACAGATTCATTTAGAGTTTCGTAATCTAATATTGACGTACTTTCCATTACCCCGGATTCATTGTCCCCGATTGTCGTACACAACAGCCGGGTAGGATTCTTAAGTACACCAACATGTTGAGAAGGGGGAGTAGATACTTTCTCATATAATATTTTCACACGAGGTCCAACGCAGCCACATATTGCATTTCCTACTCTCAGATAGTTTCTTTCTCCTAAATACTGAACTGGTAGTTTAAAATACTTAAATTTTCTTCCCAGCAGCATCCTTTGCTAAGAAGATCCTTTGCTGTCCTTAGGAAACAATATACAAGAGTTCAAATCAATAATAAACTCAACTAACATTAATTAACTGTATGCATGTTTGTATGTATAATCCGTATACATAATAATATAATCATTCGTATAAACACGTATAATCATTACTTACAATTAGTTTACATTACATCAAAAACGCAAAATACGGGAATGTGATGAATGTATATATTTCCAATCACCAGTTCCAGATATAGTTTCCAAAATTGAATTGTAGTAACTGAGAAAAAAGCAAAAATTGTCAATTTGGTAACACATAAAACTTTGAAATAAATATCAGAAAATCGTGTCATTTATAACGTAAATGCGCATTTAGCATTATTATGTATTAAAATAGAAACAATTAAATTAATGATATTATGTAATTTTACCTAAAATAAATACTTTTGATTCGAGTGGCACAGATTGATAGTCCTGATCATCATAATACAAATTATTAACAAATTACATTAATTTTAGTCGCTTCATAAAAACTGTCCCCCGTGTCACCACCACCACACAACATAGACCGGCAGTGCAGTCATTTGAAGGTTTTTTGCATTTATGGTTATAGTCCACATGTATTTAAAAATGCTAGATGAAGCCGCCTTAAAAATGGCTGCATTTAGTTAGATTGATGTTTTCTCCATTTCATGTCATCGAAAATCTGTCTCATTCTAGTTCAGCCTCAAAATCTCATTCATTATCATTTTTATCTGTAATGTCTAAATAACTACTGGAAATGGTAATTATAGAAGTGGCTTCAATTTATAATTAACAGAGAACAATTTAGTATGTAAAAATCAAATTAAAAAAGTTGCAAGTTGGAAATTGGTTTAAAAATATTATTATGGGGCATTACGATACAATTGACAGTGAGTTTTCAGTAAATAATTAATACCAGCCGCGAAAGAATTATTCAAACGTTCATTGAGTAAAATATCAAAATTAAAAATTAAAAATAAAATATCGCAAATTATTGTAGTTTCTGGTTTTTGCGGCAATCTTTCTTAAACAGCATTTAAAAAACTACCGTAAATCAAACTTTTCATACTATGCCATAAACTAATCATTTCCAAAGTTACAGCGCAAAGCTTCTCTATAAAATGTTTTATATTTGTATAGGATGATTAATCGATTTCCAGCAACACTCACGAAAACGCAGTTGACCTTGACATTGATATGGGCGTGAGAAGGAGGAACAATATGGAAGAAAAGTGAAAGTATAGTATGTGATTTCTAAAGGTGAATGGCTGATGTAAAGGTTAGCATTGTTGACATATTATAGCAATCTACCATTTATATTTATAGCAAAATCATGAATCAGTTAAAAATACTCTACAATTTTTTGAAATTTTGTTTTAAAACACAGAAACTGGACCAGAATTCTACTCACAGCCAGTAACAACTAAAAAATACGGAATCTGAAAATAAAAAGTAGATTGTTTTTTATCAAACTGTCAAAATGGAGCCAAAGCAAAGTACAAATTGTGAGAAGACTCAATCCGAAGTGTTCCCGAAAACAGAAGAATGTGCACACCCAACAGTTTTACCTACTAAATGGTGGCCCAGCCCTTTAGTAAAAAGTGATATATTTTTGCGGAAAACGGAATCAGGGTATTTATTGACGGAGGAACTGCACGAGAAGCTTCTCCAAGGTTTAAATAGAAGAGTAATCATTTGCGAATCGTTTTCAGACGAGAATAATGCCGTAATAGGTGCTGGTGGAGTCGGAAAAACAGTCTTAGCACAGTGGTATGCTAATCAGTACCAAGATGAATTCAATCACATCATACGGATTGATTGCGGAAGTCCGAGTTTGGTAGAAACATTCAAAAGATTATCAAGATATTTGAAAATTGCGAATTGGAACAAGTTAAGCAACTTGGAGGAATTTTCAGAACAATGCTTTGAGAGTTTGAAAGATTGCAAATGCTTGTGGATTTACGACAACGCCGAGAGTTGTAAAGAAAACGAGATGATTGTAAATGCAATTCCTAAAAACCAGAAAAATAGTTATTGCTTGATTATTTCCAGAAATCAAAATATATTTCCAACTATCGGTGACTATGAAAAAGAAATTTATTTTTCAATCAACCGTTTTACTACAGAGGAAGGCATGCAATTTTTAAAAGAAAATCTTAAGCAAGAAATAATGTACAACGAAAACCAACTGAAAGCAGTTTCTGAACAATTAGTGAACCTTCCTATAGCAATTCAATTGGCAGCGTCTGCATTAAACAATAGAAAAATTGACGTTCAAACCTATATCGACCAACTGGTGTCCGAAGATGTTAACATCGCAGAATCAAGTTTGGACAATTATGAAAAAGTCATTAACCAAACAGTAAAGATATCATTGGATTTAATTCTCGGTGAAACTAATGGAAAAACCGCACAAGATATTCTTATGATGTTTGGATACATTCCACCAAACGATGTTGAAAAGCGTTATTTTGGAACAGTTCTGAATTCACGCGAAGAAATAAACAAAGCAGTTGATTTATTAACTGAATATTCCTTGGTTTCAAAAATACCAAAACAATCTGAAAAGACTTCAGATTTACTGAGCATTCCAAAACTAGTCCAGCAAGTCATTAGGTACCGAAATAAAGTTAATGAAAAAGAAACTTTGAGAAAAATATTTAGTTGCCGTCGATTTTTGAGTTATAAACCATTCCCTTTCTTCAAATACGCTGACAAGGAACTTCAAAAGGAATTCCCTGAAATCTGGGTTCTGCATTTGAAGCAATTAATCAGAGAAAAGAATTTGAAAGGTTCATTGGAGTTGGCAGAAAATATTCACAAGGAGTTCAATACAAATACTTCGCTTTACAATTACGTGGTATGTCTGGAAATGAATGGTCATTTGGAAGAAAGCATAAAGATCCTAGAAGAAATTTACAACAAAGAAGAAATTGAAGACAAATTTACTCACAATTTTTACATGGAAGAAGATTTGATCGAAATGGGCCGAGTAAATGACTTTGTTGAAACGGGAGTAATTAAAATGAAAATAAATGTAGCCAAAAGCCTCATAGGAGGGCTCTTATTGGTGATTTACTGGAAATTGAGTAACCTGGACGAAGCGAAAAAACTACTGGAGAGCAGAAATACATTTCACACTGTTTATTCCAAAGAATCTCTGAAAATAATTTTTGAGATTCTCGATTTTCTTCCAAGCAACTCTAATTATTCCCTACAGGGGAATAACCACAAAGGAATTCGTCTTGAATTTGGCGGGGAAGTTAAGAAAATGGATTTCTTCGATTGCTTTTTCGATTCATCGATCCATTTTCCTAGAGAATTGGAAGACCTGAATTTGAGATCCATAAAGTTCGCCGATGAGACTGGCCAAGAAATAAAAAACTTTGACATGAGTGATCTAATTCCACTAAAACTTAAGAAGATGACATTGAGCAGTCGTTGTCTCTTATCTTTGGAAAAATTGATCTCCGTTGATCATGTGGACATTTCAGAATGTTCAATCGTCTTGGATTCCGGATTCCAACTAACTCCTCAAGAATTGAGATTCTTTTGGGTGTCATTTGTGCGGGATGGGCAGCAAATAAAGCAAGCCTCTGCTAATGAGTTCCTAAACTTCAGCCGAATTAGTCAATTGGAATTGACATGCTACACCAAAATGAATATTTCTATTGATCTAAGCAAGGAAGAAGTGAATATCGACACTCTTGAATTAAAACACGTAGAAGTATTAAACTGGAAAGAAGCAAAATGGACTGTGGGCAAATTGTATTTGATGGAAGTTCCATTCTTGGAGAAAACTGATATGAAAGTTGCAGAAATGGAAGTGGTATGGGGTGGACTTGATCTGTCCTGTCTTCCTGATTCAATCGAACGTCTTCCTTTGGCTTGGAATACAGAATTGAGTTGCAGTGGAGAAATAAATCTACCCAAACTTAAATATTTGACTCTGGATAAAATGGATGGCTCTTGTTTATCCCATTTTGAAAATTGCAAAAATCTAACACATGTTGTATTGCGCCAGATGAAGCAGGTTAATTTATCTTTGATGCCTGAAAGTATTAATTCCATCAGAATAACAAATCCTGAAAATATGATCATCACTGGAGTGAGATTCACAGATTCGGTAATAATGGAACATTGCTCAGTCGATAATACTACTACAATAATGGATCATCTTCTCCCGACAATTCAGTTGGAATTGAATTACTGCAAAGTTGACTCAAGCATGCACTTGCCCTTAGAGTTGAAAGAGCTGACGCTGCGCTCAGTCACATTCTGTGATGAAAAAGGACAAGATTTAAAGTTTTTTAATTTACATCCGTGGATTCCTTTTGAAGTAACTAGGTTGACAGTTGATTCCTTCATTTCTACTAGATGTGTTTTGTCTTTGAAAAAGCTCTGTTCAATGGAGGTACAGATAGATAATCTCAGTTTAACAAGATGTTCCTTACATTTAGATGGAAACTGTAGATTGACTACCAAGGAGTTACAGTTAAACAGCATTGCATTTGTCAAGAATCATAAAAATTTAGATATGGTGAGCGCCAACGAAATAATAGACTTGAAGGCTGTCAAAAAGTTGAAATTGAGTTGCATGGAGAACAGAAAGGATATTTGCATTGATTTGAGTGATAACTCTCTTTCTACCGAGGATTTCCACTTTTCCAATGTTATTGTTAAGCAAAAATAGAAAAGTCACAAAATGAACTACCAATATAAGCAATTGACGTACCCCCATGCTAGATGGCATGAAGTAAAGTTGTTTTATTAATAAATAATTAATTGTCGTCAGTCGTCAGTGATAGTAATTGAATACTTTATTTGCATTAAAATCATCATAAAAGAACAACTTGGAACTACCTATTTACTTGTTTTACTACCTTGTACCTTGATCCTTTTAATTTCCCATATTGGAATTATCCCATCAGCTTAGATTTAGGCTTTCAGACCATTCGGAGTTGGTGTCTTCATTCCAGTTCGAATACTATCCCCTATAATAACAAGGTAATTATCTTGGAACGTTGGAACCATACCATAATTGGGTAACTAGCATCAAAAAAGTTTTGCATATTGCATACCTTTCCGATAAAATCTTCTAAATTCGAATTTGTTATAACTTATCCACAAAAACGAGTAGTCATATTAAACATAATTATTCTTGCTTTTAAATATATTAACTTAATGTCAACCTGTGAAAAGTCACATATTTATTAAAGAACGAAGCTCCCCCACCCCAGAGGATAAAATATTTTTTTCAAAAATCCACAATGTTTGCGATATTTTTATGGCAATAATATTACTACCTGTGTGCCTTTCCTTAAACTTTCTGGATACCTTACCTGCCAGTCACGTAACACGTATTTACAAACGAGAAAGGGGTGCAACTTCATCGCCCCTAAATAGGAAAAAAGGGTAAAAATTTCAATTGTTTTGACATTAATGTGTGATAAATAAACATTCGAACAGCATTTTGCTAAAATACTACTTAAGTAGATAAATAAGTGGAGGCTGTCTTCCAGACTTCCGTTTCAGGTTTTTTCGAGCGCTAAAAATAATTTATCTATTATACTATTTGAAAGTCGCATGTCCACGTATGTGTAGCCCGATGACTCATCGTATCGCTTGCTTTGCTTTCCTTCCGCTCCGCTCACTCAGCCGAAGCCAAAAGTTCGGCGGAGCCTAAGCTGAAACTATAAAAACGAATTAGCAGGTGCCAAACGTTCGGCTCGGCGGAGCCTAGAGTGCTATGAGACCTCAATGCTGTAGTGCTAGACCATTGTCGGAGCACCATTCGAATTCCTACGAATAATTTCGAGCACCTCAAAATAAATTATACTATTTGAAAGTCGCATGTCCACGTATGTGTAGCCCGATGACTCATCGTATCGCTTGCTTGCTTTCCTTCCACTCCGCTCACTCAGCCGAAGCCAAAAGTTCGGCGGAGCCTAAGCTGAAACTATAAAAACGAATTAGCAGGTGCCAAACGTTCGGCGGAGCCTAGAGTGCTATGAGACCTCAATGCTGTAGTGCTAGACCATTGTCGGAGCACCATTCGAATTCCTACGAATAATTTCGAGCACCTCAAAATAAATTCGAGCACCTCTTAATAAATTCGATCACCTTCGAAAAAATTCGAGCACCTTCGAAAAAATTCGAGCACCTTCGAAAAAATTCGAGCACCTTCGAAAAAATTCGAGCACCTTCGAAAAAATTCGAGCACCTTCGAAAAAATTCGAGCACCTTCGAAATAATTCGAGCACCTTCGAAAAAATTCGAGCACCTTCGAAATAATTCGAGCACC